>JAYESA010000007.1:33908079-34642092 GCA_036927795.1 Iris macrosiphon | reverse complement strand
ACAGGAGGCCAGACCTGTCACGCAGTCCGTGATCTCTATATGAGACTCACACTCGTGTAACAACTGTGTCACGGCCAATGAACCTAATGATGATACATGATAATGGGGTAGTCTCGTGAACAAGGTCAATGCAATACATAAATAAAAACATATCGCGACGATACCGTCACGCGCATTTTATATAACAGTTTAAAATATATGAACTAAAGACAGAAAATAAAGATGCATGCAACATATGGAATATAAATAACAGTACAATGGCAAGGTATACTTGCCTGGCAAGGAAGCTGCAATGTACCAATAATCTGCTCCAGAAATTGCGCAGAACAAATCCAATATCCTATGTACACATAAATATAATACAATAGAATCATTTGTCTTTATACTAGCACATACACAACCACATTTACACTGGACTCAGGGGGTATACTAGGGGTAACACTAGTCATCTAACACGGTCAATTACGCGTTGAATTACGCGGGTGTCGCATCTTCAAGTACTGTACGAAATCAGTCAGTCAACTGACAGGTGTCTATGCCAGTACGTTAATGTACGCAAGGCAGACAAATTCGCAAGTTCTTAGGGTCAACATGGTCAAGGTAAGTATGGGATAGTCCACGGTGTCCTAGGGTCGTACAGTCTGAATATTTAGTCATAATTATCAATTAGCATTTACTTACATATATATTCATATAACTATATAATAATATAACCATCAATTTATTTTCATAACTATTGGAATACATATAGTAATTACGTACATAAATATATATACCAAACTGAATAATATTTGCGTACATGTAAATGTACGAACGCGCGTTGGGTTCTCCGACTCTGGGTCTGATGTAAACTAACCGTGGTGGCTAAATACTAATGTCCTACTGGAACACTGTCAGAGAATGTACTCGTCTGGGGTCCAGCTGCTGGTATGAATCAGAGTCCAAGTCACAGTCCAAATAGCCTATGTATTACAAATTTATCACGTCAAAAGATAATTTATTTTAATTTATTTAATTCTAGAATAATTACTCTAAAATCCTATTTTAATCTTATTATTCTGATTTTTATGTTAATTCCTAAATTTTGTCCAAAGAAACTGAATTTTATCAACTCGAGACTCATGGCACGCAAATCGAGGCGATCTGTTGACCAAAAAGTTAACCGACACAAACTCAACTTTCATGCATGATTTCCTGTAGATTTCAGCATCAAAAACATGTTAGAATTTATGGCTCATCCGAATTCAAATTTGTTTGAGAATTATGGCACATACAAATTTTGTATTGTGCACCGATGGTTAAATTCTGACCTAGAAGTTCTACAGAATTAACAGTATGTAAATACTTCGAATTAAATTCTGGGAAAAATATATGTCGATGATTCTCGATATTAGCTTTCCAAAACTTTAAACGGTTCGTGATTCTGATTCCTGGTTCTCCCGAAATCGCAAAAACATCGAAATACATCTATTTTCAGACATGTTGTGCTCTACGAATTTTCCAGAATTTAATACTCATAATTTCGTAAAACAATTTATATAATCAGAAAGCTAACCTCAATATCTTTCTAACGCAAGAAACTAGGTCTCGTTTGGAGTCCGGAGCTATGCGCAATGGCTTGTGGAAGATGAAGGAACCCTAGATGACAATTCTCCAAAAATTGGCTGAAGAAAAACCCTAGAAATTAATATCTAAACTATTATATATATAGAGGAGAGAGAGAGAGTGTAGCCGCGGCTCACAGCGCGCCACGTGGCAGCAATCCAGGGCTGCCCGCTCAGATCGGACGGTCAGGCACTGACGCGGCTCGGCTCAGCTGAGTCCGAGTCGAACTCTGACTCGGCTCGGCTCGAGGTCGGCTCGGCTCGGCTCGCACCCACTCAGCGGTCACTGACAGGCGGGCCCGGTACTGTTCACTGCTGGAGGCTGACAGGTGGGCCCCCCCTGTTTGCTGACTGGGAAGAATTAATTACTTTTTGGGTTTTCTTTTTCAGAAATTAGTTTTTAATTCAGTTTTTCATAATTAACTCAAAATAAATGCTAACAATAATCAAAAAATTCTCAAAAATTTCTAAAAAATATATTTTATTATTTAGAACCTAAAATAAAAGTTTGGAATATTTTTAATTAAGTTTTAACATAAAATAAATTCTTCAAAGTCCTAGAAAATTAGTGTTACTAGTTTTTAATTAACTAAAAATTATGGAAAAATCCCAATAATCTAAAATAGCATAAAAATAATTCTAAATAAATATTTATATAAGTAAATATACTAAAAAAAATTATTTTCTAATTAACTAAGAGAATACTCTAAATAAATTTAACATTTATAATAAATATAATAATATAAAATATACACAAAATACCTATTTTGGGTGAGGGAGTTTACAAGCGGTATTTCAAAACATACCAGTTTAGTTACATTCTTGCTGGCTTCACATTACACTTGCTAGACTCACATCGTATCTATTTAGTTTAGTTCTTCTTTATTTACAGTCATTATTGCCATGCTCTCTGGTTCACTATATTTACTTTCATTGCTCGTTAGATAGATGTTGTTTTATTTCATTCTCTAATTCATTCTCTTTCCTGCTCATCAAGTATTACTTACTATAAATTTCTATAGCCTTTTTCAATTAATTGGAACTGCTATTGGGTTGTATTCGCTATATCCTGATTGAATATTGTCATAGCTACTACTTTTTTTTAGCTCTCCAATATACATATATATATGTATGTATATGAATTAATAACTAGGTTTATGTAAATAATAAATTGCAAAAAGGGCTAGTCTTATATAAATTTTTGAATTTGGGAGGGGTCTTGTGCATAAAACCCAAATATATGGGAAGCAGGAAGAAGAAACCAGCAGCAGGGGCTGAGTCAGGTTCAACCTGGCTTCTCCTCCTTTATCCCCATTTCCAAAGCAGAAGATGGCAAGCTCTCCTTCCTCAGTGCATTTCCAATGCACCTAACTTTTCCTTTACTTAAGTCCTCAAGAGAAACCTATTCACCCAGAACTCAAATCCAAACCACTACTGTTGTTACTGTCACTATTGTTACTGTTACTGCCGCTGCTGCCGCTGCCACCGTCGTAAACCGTCGCTACCGCCGCAAGCCGCCTCTACCACCGCCGCTACTGCCGCTGATGTCACTGCCGCTGTGACTGCTGTTATTGCTGCTACTGCTGTTACTGCTGCTGCTGCTGCTGCCGCTGTTGTCGGACGCCGACGCCCGCTCGCCAGACGCCGCCACCCCCGCAGGCGAATGCCGCTGTCCCCTCGCCGGACACCACCACCACAGGGCCATCCCCTCTCATTTTTACAAAAAGAAAACCTAGGTATTCCTTATTTTCCCTAAATTCTCTTTCCAGAATTCAAATTAGGTTATAATTATTATCAAATTCTCTTGCATTAGGAATACCAAGGGAGAATCAAACACCAAATTGAAGAACCCTAGGATTTCGGAAGCAAGGCAAGTCCTCACCTTGCACTTTCTCCTTGTTAAAAATTAATTTGGAGTCTTATTAGAGGAATATTTGGATTTGGAAATGGTTAACATTTGTGTATACAATCGAATACGTACGTCTAGGTATATATATATATATATATATATATATATATATATATATATATATATATATATATATATATATATATATATATATATATATATATATATATGTGTGTGTGTGTGTGTGTGTGTGTGTGTGTGTGTGTGTGTGTGTGTGTGTGTGTGTGCACTTATGTATATCTTAATGCCCTAGGTAGGACACAATGGGGACACGATAATCATAAATTGCATTTGTAATTTCATGTATGCATATATACATCTCTCTTATGCATATATATATATATATATATATATATATATATATATATATATATATATATATATATGTAGACAGGTGTGCATAATGGTATGCTAGGTATTCATGTTATAATTACATATCTAAGTATACACCTATATTTATAAATATAAATATAATACATAAATCATGTTGTGTATATTTATGAGGATTGTTGCAATCAACTCGGAGAATGGGGTATACGAGCTAAGACATAGGAATTTCAATGGAATTGTTTGGTATAACGTGGGTTAAGTTCAATTATTGAGATATGATACAGACTCTAGTATAATACATGATATGGATAATGAAATTCAGAATTGGTTTATGATTATTAATTATGTTAGAAATATTGATGGTTCAAGTGATAAGTACATTGACTACATGGAAGAATAGAAGTTTTCATAAGTAAAATAGTTAGGAAATATACAGTTATAGACGCATATTGAACTTTACACCCACAAAGGCATGTTGAGATAGAAGCAATTACATACCATTTCGAATTTACATAAAGGATCTAGAATTGAATTATACTATTTGTGGTATGTGTAGGAGAAGAATTCCAAGGCTTTATAAATAAATTTGCTATATATATATATATATATATATATATGATTTAAACTTTAAAGAATATTTAGTGCATATGATATTTGGATTTGTTAAAATAATTAATCAAAGTCATGTTTGAATCATTATGTTTCTGATAGTTACATTTGTTGTCTTACAAATAGCCAGTGAATTGCGGAGCTAAGGTATGCGACTAGAATAGCTAATTACCAAGGTAAGAAAACTCCCTTACCTACTTAAATGATTGATATTGTCAAAAATATATAAATTGCATGTATCCGGTGTTGAGAGTTGCTCCATTGAAGGGGACGGCGAGCCCGGGGATGCTACGGAGGGTTGCTCCGGGTGGAAATTATAAACTATTAAAATTTCGGGAGCCGAAATACAAAGAAAACTCTGCCAAAAATTTTACAAATTTCGGGAGTTAACCAATATTTTGATATTCCGAAATATCGCCGGCATTCCAATATTCTAAACCCTAGATTCACACACAACGGACCACCAATGATTATATTTAAATTAGGGAGAAACTAGTGAAAGTCTAGGATACATAGGACACGGACACGAGGTACTTAACCCAGACTATCTGATAATCTGCTCTGTGTAAGTCGATATCCTTGAAATCGTGTGGATGACTAAATACTTGTACTCATGGTTATATATGTATCTTGCATCATCCTGGACATGTATTCCTTTTAAACAATGGTTAAGACAATACCAAAGCAGAAACTTGAATATAAGAAGATAGAATAAGGAATGATTGTAGATCTAAGCTAGAAGCATTGGGCGGGGGAGAACAACATAAATAACCACCTACGAAATTCTGCCACATAATTTTAAGTCTGACTGAATTCAGCGGTTTAGGCTCTCTCGTAAGGCCTTACGAAGTGAGCGGGTTAGGCTTAGCTCACTTTCTTATGCCCAAAAGGGGCTGGGCCGGATCATAACCCCGTGCTATCATATTCAAGTCACCTGAATTATAAGTACACCGACTTCGATTCAAAAAGAAAAACCATCGAATGGGTGAATTCAAGATTAGCCCAAAAGGGGCTAGGCCAGATTTATAACCCCGTGCCCTTCTAATCAAGTCACATGACTAAAAATACACCTATCTCGAATTAAAACCATCGAATAGGTGAATTCAAGATTAAGCCATGAGGGCAGGGCCGGATTCTAAGTACCGTGCCATTCAAGTCACCACATAATCCTTCACAACGGGATTTGTTGGCGGAAAACTAGGTAAAGTGGTTATTTAAGGTTTGTTCTCCAAATTGCATCATCACCAATAAGAACGCCCTAAGATAGGAAATATCAGAGACTGGAAAAAAGAGAGCAAAGGTATTTTAAGAAACTTTGGTTTCCTTATTATAATTTTTACTAAATTCTTATTTTTGTATAGGACATGGATCTATTCCTTCCGAGCGTCTGGTGGGATGGAAGTGACCGCACACTCTACAGCTATCAACAATACGTAAGGGAATTATGGCATTTACCAGATTGATATCACATACCCTTCTATGAAGTACATTATGGTATTATGCGCCCCGTCATTAGAGATTTAGAAGATGGTGCTGAAGTGGACCATGAAAGAGAAACCTATTATATCTACGTACGGGACCCAGAACATGAATATGATTATCCTAAGCTAGAAGGGTATGAAGGGACATTAACTGACTTTCAAGAATTATATCCTGAAGCCACAATCCTTACTCAAGTATGGACCCGTATCATGGGAAAACTGGACCAGAATTCGTATGTATAAGGATCTCCTATCTATCAGGTGTCTTTTGTGAACAACAAGGTGTATGTGTATATGTACAGAAGTTAGGAAGGGAGGAAATATGGGAATGTAAATAGTCTAAGTATGTGTGTATGCCTATGTACGAATGACTAGTATCTAATAGCATATTTGTATCACATTTTGATTCCTAGTGAATGAAATATGCTTTTCATGTACCTATATGTCCCTCTACTTTCCAATGAACTCTTAAGAATTTCAACATCTTTTCTATCCTTCAATCTCAGGATTATTCCTGAGAAATTGCATTTGGATTTCTTTTTAGGATAATGTCTAACCACGATCAATCCCACGCTTCATCCTCGCAAACTCAAATGGAACCCTCTATCAGAGATATGTATAAGTTATTCCAATAAATTCTGGAATCCAACAATCGGCGTGCAGATACGGGTTTGGCCACAACTGCCACAATATTGGAACACTTGCAAACATCTGCCAACTCCAGGGATGGTTCACTGAAGGATTTTAGGAACCTAAATCCTCCCAAGTTTAAGGGAACGGAGAGCCCAATCGAAGCTGGGCAGTGGATTAGAACTATAGAAGGGTTGTTAAAAGCAGCAAAAATCAATCCTGAAGATATGGTGTCTACAATCCGAATCCAATTAGAAGATATCGCTGAACACTGGTGGAGTGCTGAATACCCAGAGGACTCGGAGGAAAAAATAACCTGGGGAGAATTTTAAATTTTTTTTGAAGGGAGGTTCTTCCCAAAATTAGCTAGAATTGAGTTAGAACGGCAGTTCACTCATTTAAAACAAGGAAGACTCACAGTAGATGAGTATGTTGCGAAGTTTTCCAGGCTTAGTCGTTTTGATCCAAACCTAATAGATGACGAGGAGACCAAGGTATCTAGGTTCCTAGAAGGACTAGGAAGTCAGCTAAAGAGTAGGGTCACTGCCTATCAATGCCAAACCTATCCAGAGGTGACTGAAGGAGCTAGGAGCAAGAAAAGAATGTTAAATGAAGAACAACCGCTTTGATCCCAGCCTCAGAAAAGGACTTTAGAAGTAGAAAATTCATCCTCGAAGCATTCATGGCAAGGATCGTCCAAACGTTTCCAAACTGGTATCTTGGGAAGACCAGTTATTTGCCACTTTTGTCAAAAACCAGGGCACATGAAGGCTGACTGTAGGAAATTCCTGGGTCTTTGTTTAAGATGCGAATCGGATAGACATCAGACTGGCCAGTGTCCACAACAACGAACCTCCGGACCAATGGTACAAAACCAGCACCAAGGATCACGGTCCCCGTTCTGAGGAAATAATATCAGGCCTATGCTTTAAGGAAATGGTCCTCGACCTCTGATACAAGCACCAACGCCTCAAGCCATGCTGACTTATGGAAATCAACGAAGACCGCCCTTTGCACCTCAAGCCTACCAATTCCAATAAGCTCAGAGAACAAACCAGCCTCAGACTGGGAAAAAGAAAAAGCAAGCGCAGGCATTTATGATGAATACTGATAAAACAGAACTGGCCGGAGAAGTAGTAACAGGTGCTATTCTAGTTTCAGCCTGTCCGGCATCAATATTATTTGATTCTGGGACAACCCATTTGTTTATATCATCAGCATTTATAGTTCTTTATGAAATCAAATCGCAACCGTTACTTAAGAAATTAAATATTCTTACGGGTAATGGTACGGTAAAAGTTAGTCGGGTATGTGAAACTTGTCCAGTTAAGTTAGGCGGTGCAGCTTTCCAAGTAAGATTGTTAGTTTTTCCAATGAACAATTATGATGTAGTACTTGGAATGGATTGGTTAACCAAGACATTGGCAAGTATAGACTGTGGCCAAGGAAAGGTTCAGTTCCAGCTCACTAATGGAGAGCTATATGAATTTGTTCGAGATCAGAAAGAATTTGATGCTAAGGAATTAGAAAATTTTGAACAACCAGTCCAAAGATTTCATGAACTAGAGGAGAAACAATTTTTGAGGATAGTGAAAGAATTCAAGGATGTATTTCCTGATGAGTTACCGGGATTGCCACCGAATAGAGCAGTAGAATTTTCCATCAATTTGGTGTCGGGAGCAAGACCTATAGCTAACAAAATATATCCGATGAATAAGAAAGAATTGGCTGAGCTAAACAAATAAATAAAGGAGTTATTATCAAAATAATTTATTCAGTCCAGCGCTTCACCGTGGGGTGCACCAGTACTTTTTGTGAAAAAGAAAGATGGGACCCTACAATTGGTAATTGATTATAGAGCCTTGAATGAAGTAACAATCAAGAATAAGTACCCCTTGCCCCGAATTGATGAATTATTTGATCAATTAGGGGAAGCTAAGGTGTTTTCGAAGATTGATTTAAGGTCTGGATATCATCAAGTAAAGGTCAAGAGGGAAGACATTCAGAAAACAGCCTTTAGGACTCGCTATGGACATTACGAGTTCCTAGTTATGCCATTTGGGGTAACTAATGCTCCTGCTATATTTATGGACCTGATGAATTGGATATTTTACCAATATTTGGATAAGTTCGTGATTTTATTCATTGACGACGTCCTCATATATTCAAAGAATGAAGAAGAACACGAAGAACATCTGAGGGTGATATTGCAAACCCTAAGACAGGAGCAATGGTATGCTAAATTCAGTAAATATAAATTTTGGTTAAGTCATATATCATTTCTAGGCCACATTATTAGCGGAGAAGGTATTTCAGTAGATCCAAAGAAGGTAGAAGTTGTTAAATCTTGGCCAACGCCAAAGTCTGTGGCAGAAATTCAAAGTCTCTTGGGATTAGCCGGATACTATAGGAGGTTCATGGATAACTTCTCAAGGATTGCAGAACCATTAACTCGGCTGACCCGAAAGGAGGAGAAATTCAATTGGACGGAGAAATGCCAAACAGCCTTTGATGAATTAAAAGAAAGATTGATTTCAGCACCGGTGCTAGCCTTACCGTCGTGATCCGGAGGATACGAGATATATAGCGATGCATCGGGTAAAGGGCTAGGTTGTGTACTGATGCAGCACGAAAGGGTTATAGCTTATGCCTCTCGACAATTGAAGCAGCATGAGAGAAATTATCCAACTCATGATTTGGACTTAGCAGCTGTAGTTTTTGCATTTAAGCTATGGCGACACTACTTATATGGGGAGAAAATTAAGATATATACAGATCATAAAAGTCTGAAATATGTGTTCACTCAGAAGGAAATTAATATGAGACAGAGAAGATGGTTGGAATTACTCAAGGACTTTGATATGGAATTAGAGTACCATCCAGACAAGGAAAATAAAGTGGTAGATGCCTTGAGCAGGAAACCAATGGCATTCTTTATGAATACACCGAAGGAAATTCTCAAAGACCTAAGTAAGATGGGAATTGAAGTAATATATCCAACATCAGAAGGATTATGGGAAAATTTACAAGTACAGTCTTCTCTAGTAGACAGAATCAAGGAAGCTCAGCAAGGAGACTCTAAACACCAGAAAGTATGGAAACAAACCAAGGAAGGACTCAAGACTGGAATGAGGAAGCATATAGATGAATCACTAAGGTTCGGAGACCGATTGTGTGTACCCAATGGAAACCTAAGAACAGAAGTCATGACAGAAGCCCATAACTCTCAGTATTCCATCTATCCGGGAAGTACTAAGATGTATAAGGACCTAAAGCAAAATTTTTGGTGGCATGGAATGAAACGAGAGATTGCTAAATTCGTATCCAGATGTCTTGTCTGTCAGCAAGTAAAAGTAGAACATCAAAGGACAGCAGGTCTTCTTCAGCCCTTACCAATACCCGAATGGAAATGGGAACATATCACAATGGATTTCGTAATCGGACTACCTAAGACCCAAAGAGATAACAATGCTATCTGGGTCATCATAGATAGACTTACTAAATTAGCTCGGTTCCTGCCATTTCGAGTAGAACAGACAACCGAAGTATTAGCAGACATGTATATGAAATAGATTGTCAGTCAATACGGAGTACCAGTAAGTATAGTTTCAGATAGAGACACCAGATTTACTTTACATTTCTGAAAAAGTCTGCAGGAAAGCCTCGGCACTCAATTAAAATTTAGCTCAGCATACCATTCTCAAACAGATGGTCAATCAGAGAGAACGATTCAAACTCTAGAGGACATGTTGAGAGCCTGCGTATTAGATTTTAGAGGATCATGGGACGAACACTTACACTTGGTGGAATTTTCTTATAACAATAGTTATCATACTAGCATTAAGATGGCACCTTTTGAACCATTATATGGGAGGAAGTATAGATCACCAATGTGCTGGACAGATGTAGAAGAAAGACAGTTATTGGGCCCAGAACTAGTGACACAGACTGTTGACAAGATTAAAGCAATAAGAAATCATTTGCAAGCAGCCCAAGATAGACAGAAGATGTGGGCTGATAAATATCGAAGGATGTTAGAATTTTAACCTGGCGATCATGCATTCTTAAAGATATCACCAACAAAGGGGACAATTAGATTTGGAACTAGAGGGAAGCTGAGTCCAAGATATATCGGACCATTTGATATACTAGAGAAAATCGGGAGAGTATCTTATAAACTGGCACTACCCCCAATATTAGAAGGGGTACATAATGTATTCCATGTCTCACAACTCCGAAGATATGTACCAGATCCAAACCATATACTAGATCATTCAGAGATCACTATCGGGCCAACTCTACACATTGAGCAATGACCTATTAGAATCCTGGATCATAGAGACAAAATACTCCAGAACTGTATCATTCCATTAGTTCGAGTAGCTTGGAACAAGGACTCTCCAGGAGAATCAACTTGGGAAAAAGAAGAAGACATGCAAAACCAATTTCCATATCTGTTTACTAACCAAGGTTAGCTACTCTTTGATTTAAAATTTCTATGATAAATTTTTTCTGAGGATAGAGTATCATAGCTACTACTTTTTTTTTTTTCATTTTTAGCTCTCCAATATACATATATATATATATATATATATATATATATATATATATATATATATATATATGAATTAATAACTAGGTTTATGTAAATAATAAATTGCAAAAAGGGCTAGTCTTATATAAATTTCTGAATTTGGGAGGGGTCTTGTGCATAAAACCCAAATATATGGGAAGCAGGAAGAAGAAACCAGCAGCAGGGGCTGAGTCAGGTTCAACCTGGCTTCTCCTCCTTCATCCCTATTTCCAAAGGAGAAGATGGCAAGCTCTCCTTCCTCAGTGCATTTCCAATGCACCTAACTTTTCCTTTACTTAAGTCCTCAAAAGAGAAACCTATTCACCCAGAACTCAAACCCAAACCACTACTACTGTTACTGTCACTGTTGTTACTGTTACTGTTGTTACTGTTACTGCCGCAAGCCGCCGCTACCACCGCCGCTACTGGCGCTGCTGTCACTGCCGCTGTGAGTGTTGTTACTGCTGCTACTGCTGCTACTGCTGCTACTGCTGCTACTACTGCTGCTGTTGCCGCTGTTGTCGAACGTCGACGCCCGCTCGTCGGACGCCGCCACCCCCGCAGGCGAACGCCGCCGTCCCCACGCCGGACACCACCACCACAGGGCCATCCCCTCTCCTTTTTACAAAAAGAAAATCTAGGTATTCCTTATTTTCCCCAAATTCTCTTTCCAGAATTCAAATTAGGTTATAATTATTATCAAATTCTCTTGCATTAGGAATACCAAGGGGGAATCAAACACCAAATTGAAGAATTGAAGAACCCTAGGATTTCGGAACCAAGGCAAGTCCTCACCTTGCCCTTTCTCCTTGTTAAAAATTAATTTGGAGTCTTATTAGAGGAGTATTTGGATTTGGAAATGGTTAACATTTGTGTATACAATCGAATACGTACGTCTAGGTATATATATATATATATATATATATATATATATATATATATATATATACATATGTGCACTTACGTATATCTTAATGCCCTAGGTAGGACACAAATGGGGACACGATAATCATAAATTGCATTTGTAATATCATATATGCATATATACATCTCTCTTATGCAAATATATATATATATATATATATATATATATATATATATATATATATATATATATATATATATATATATATATATATGTAGACATGTGTGCATAATGGTATGTTAGGTATTCATGTTATAATTACATATCTAAGTATACACCTATATTTATAAATATAAATATAATACATAAATCATGTTGTGTATATTTATGAGGATTAAGTTGCAATCAACTCGGAGAATGGGGTATACTAGCTAAGATATAGGAATTTCATTGGAATTGTTTGGTATAACGTGGGTTAAGTTCAATTTTTGAGATACGATACGGACTCTAGTATAATACATGATATGGATAATGAAATTCAGAATTGGTTTATGATTATTAATTATGTTAGAAACATTGATGGTTCAAGTGATAAGTACATTGACTACCAGGAAGAATAGAAGTTTTCATAAGTAAAATAGTTAGGAAATATACAGTTATAGACGCATATAGAACTTTACACCCACAAAGGCATGTTGAGATAGAAGCAATTACATACCATTTCGAATTTACATAAAGGATCTAGAATTGAATTATACTATTTGTGTTATATGTAGGAGAAGAATTCCAAGGCTTTATAAATAAATTTAGCTATATATATATATATATATATATATATATATATATATATATATATATATATATATATATATATATTGTGCTTTATCCTTAAGATATAGGATTTAAACTTTAAAGAACATTTAGTGCATATGATATTTGGATTTGTTAAAATGATTAATCAAAGTCATGTTTGAATCATTATGTTTCTGATAGTTACATTTGTTGTCTTACAAATAGCCAGCGAATTGCGGAGCTAAGGTATGTGACTAGAATAGCTAATTACCAAGGTAAGAAAACTCCCTTACCTACTTAAATTATTGATATTGTCAAAAAAATATAAACTGCGTATATCCGATGTTGAAAGTTGCTCCACCGAAGGGGTCGACGAGCCCGGGGATGCTACGGAGGGATGCTCCGGGTGGAAATTATAAACTGTTAAAATTTTGGGAGCCGAAATACAAAGGGAACTCTGCCGAAATTTTTAAGAATTCCGGGAGTCAACCAATATTTCGATATTCCGAAATATCGCCAGCATTCCAATATTCTAAACCCTAGATTCACACACGGATACATAGGAAACAGACACGAGGTACTTAACCCAGACTATCTGATAATCTACTCTGTGTAAGTCGATATCCTTGAAATTGTGTGGATGACTAAATACTTGTACTCAAGGTTATATATGTATCTTGCATCATCCTGGACATGTATTCCTTTTAAACAATAGTTAAGACAATACCAGAGCAGAAATCTGAATATAAGAAGATAAAATAAGGAATGATTTTAGATCTAGGCTAGAAGCATTGGGCGGAGGAGAACAACATAAATAACCACCTACGAAATTCTGCCACATAATTTTAAGTCTGGCTGAATTCAGCAGTTTAGGCTTTCTCGTAAGGCCTTACGAAGTGAGCGGGTGAGGCTTAGCTCACTTTCTTATGCCCAAAAGGGGCTGGGCTGGATCATAACCCCATGCCATCCTATTGAAGTCACCTAAATTATAAGTACACCCACGTCGATTCAAAAATAAATACCATCGAATGGGTGAATTCAAGATTGGCCCAAAAGGGGCTAGGCCGGATTTATAACCCCGTGCCCTTCTATTCAAGTCACCTGACTAAAAACACACCTATCTCAAATTAAAACCATCGAATAGGTGAATTCAAGATTAAGCTATGAGGGCAGGGCCGGATTCTAAGCACCGTGCTATTCAAGTCACCACATAATCCTTCACAACGGGATTTGTTGGCGGGAAACTAGGTAAAGTGGTTATTTAAGGTTTGTTCTCCAAATTGCATCATCATTATTTAGGAAATTATTTGTGTATTATGGTAGTGACATAGGATTTGTGATGTTTTAATTTATAGACACTATAGGAGTATTAAATTAGGAGTTATTCAAGTCATGAACACCATATTATGTTTACCCTCTTATTTCTTTTAACTATTATTCTCTTACTCTAATATCATATATTTTATTTGTTTACCGTTCTTGGCCGAGGAATTGCTTGTCGTTCTGACGACCTAGTATTGTTTACTAGGGATTGAAGAAGCTAATGAAAAAATGCTACCTCTATGCAATGTAGACGAGGTCGAGGGGTAATCAGCAAGTGATCTCAGGATGTATAGTACCTAGTAGTTGCAACTATAATTATGTACCTTAACAAGGAGTTATTGTAAAGACTTATCTAGTTGTGTATAAATTAGAATGGTATGGTTTAGATGTAATTGCCTAATTACTTTATCATGACTTGCATTTTATTCTAAAAGACTTACAGGCGACAATCGCTGATAGAATATAATAGTATTCGTATGGGACGTAGCCTGGGGATGCAGTTACGTACCCGACTTACTGTATCTTGGGAAGCGGGGCGTGATAATTTTTTTCCAGATAACTGTTTAGAGGACTGGTGTCCCACCTACTATGGTGCCGAGGAGGGAATAACAACCATGGGTCCTAATACTCAAAAGTGATTACCGAGGGACTTAGTTACTCTTATAGCAACATATTAGATTTAATATTAGAATTTTTGGCATGTTTATTTATTGGAGACTTTGTTATTGTATTTGAGTTTTGGTTATTGATGCTGTATTTAGAAGTTGTTGATGTTAGAATTTGTAGTTATGTTAAACTTCTTTGATATCTTATCGTGCTTTAGATATGTGAATGAGTATTGTGTTGCCTTATTTATATTTTCCTCTATTTTGGAGTTGAGATATCATTGACAGGTTATATATATTATTGTGTGAGATTGATAGTTAGTTGACCTAGACAATATTCTACCGTCGATGTTGTGGCGTAGGCTGGACGTACCCATGTACTCATGCCCCTTAATCGGGTACGGGTCGTAACACATTTTTGTGGTGGCCCATGCAGGTCCGCTTCGCAATTAGTGCAATGTCATGGTAGTACAACGACTTAGTTGTACTAATGCGAGCCTGCGGTAGGATATAGGATATATGATATAGGATGAGAGAGAGAATACTCAATCACAACTAGGAAACAATTCCACCTATTGATTCTTGCTATATTTATCATTCTGAATATTGCTTTCTTTTAAAATATTATTGTCCTTCCTTGATGATATCGTATCTTGTACCTTATTAATATCTTTTGTTTCAAACTGACTTCAGGATGCCGCTGAAGACCCGTTCACAGCATACTGGAGCAGTTTCTGAGAGGTCGGCGACTTCTCCATCCCTTGTTCGAGCAGCTGCAAGAGCTGATACCATTCTACCTACTTTGATTCAGAGGGCTGTCTCCCCAGTTCAGGTAAGAGCTTTTGCTGCTTTTGGGGGTCCTCCTCCCTCGCATGTCCGTAGAGTTGATCCGATTCCAGCTTCTTCTGAGGGACTTTCCCCACCACCACCAGTGCCAGTCGATGCGACGCAGTTGTTCGCACTGTTCAGAGATATGATGGAGGCCCAGAGGGCCAAGGCTGAGGCACAGTACAGGCAGTCCGACATGATGAGACAAGGCATTGAGAATGCCCACTAGGTAGCCATTACAGTAGTTGAGAGAGTAGCAGCTTCGCAACCAAAGGATGCCCAACCCATGCCGGGGACCATACAGGACTTTACGAAGTTGGGTCCCCACGGTTTCAAGGGGATAGAGGGGGACATATATGCTGATGATTGGTTAGAGCACATCAAGCATATCATGCGTTTATCCCGCCTGGCAGAGGATCTGAAGATAGAGGCAACATTATTGCAGATATTGGATATTGCTAGCACGTGGTTCCGAAATGAGCCAGAGATGACTGGTCCAGAGATGACTGGTCCAGAGTTAACTTGGGAGGAATTCAAGAATCTGTTCAAGAAGTTCTTTCCGCCGACAGAGAGACTTGACTTGGAGCGCTAGTTCGAGATCCTTTAACAGGGAAATATTTCAGTATAGGAATATGCCGCGGAGTTCGGCAGATTGATTAGGTACGCAAAGTACCTGGTGTGGGATCCGGAGCACAGGGCGAGTTGCTTTAGAGAGGGCCTAAATTGGGAAGTGAAGGATTTTATTTCCTTCAGCCATGAGACGTACGCAGATGTACTAAGGGAAACCCGCAAGGTCCAGAGGGACCTGAGTTTGAGGCCCAAGAGGGACCGAGACATCCTCGGTGGAGCTAGTGAGATACCTGCCAAGCATCCCCAATATCAGCAAAGAGCCAGGCACAGCCCCAATAGTTACTTGCACCAGCTAGAGCTCCCCATCAGCAGGTGCAGCAGCAACCTCGGAAACAGGATCAGGGGATGCCTACTTGTGCCTACTGCAGAAAGGCAGGACACACTTGGGATGTGTATAGGAAGAGGCTGATGGTGTGCTTGTTCTATGGATTCGCTGATCACCAGATGAGAGATTGTCCTACCATACCTCCATTTGGTGGAGCCTGAGGTTAGAGAGATGGAGATAGGCCACCTATGGTACAACGTCAGGCCCCATACCAACAGTGGAAGATACCCCAGCTGGGCAGGGCTTTTGCGTTGACGGATGAGGAGACCGATGCTACAGGTGATGGGTTAGAATGTCTTATTCTGTTCCTTTCTTCATTTTTCCTTCATTTTCATCTATTGTTTGAATGCTTCATTAGTACCTTCTAGAACGCTTTTGTGCTATATTTTAATTATTGTAGATAGTATACCCTATTGAGACTGTAATATAATGACCAGTAGGACCATAACCATGCATGATGTATTCTTATCATAAGATGGTATATTGTAGATAAGATTTTCTTGGACCATGATTGCTGGGGGTTTGACCTAGAAGGAGTACGATCACCCTTAAATTTTGAGAAGAAATTTTTTCTAAGGAGGGTAGACTTGTAACTACCATATTTCTAGAATATGAATATTTTTATCTTTTCCTATTTGTACCATTGTAAATAGTTATATTCATATTAATTATAGTGATTATATTTTTATTTTTTATTTTTTTAATGTTGATATTGTTACATGTATTTATATAATAGATGTAGTTAGTGTTAGTTGTAGAAATTAGTTAGAAAAGTTGTTAGTGAACCTAGTTGGACCCAACTAGACTTAACATGACACATAGAGCCCAATATTTGACTAGGCCCATTAGACTCATCCCTCTAGCTTAATTAGATGATTTAATTAAACCTTCATTAGAATAGAAGCTTCCTAAACTACCCCTCCATAATCAAACACCTACATGACAACAAGTGGGTGTACATTGGACCTTGAAAATTGCTTGGGGAAGGGATTACTAGGGCCGACCATATAAATGAGGGGGAACACTCTCTCTCCTCTCCATTTGTAATTCCATTCGATCCCAAAATTAGTTCTTCCTCAATTCCATTCACCCCTCCAACAAATTCACCCTAAATTCCTCCATTCCCTCTCATTCACATTCAACAGATTGGAGCTTGGATTGGCAAGGAGCACTTAGAGAAGGAGCTTTGGCAAGAAGATCGTGTCCTGATCGTGTCCATTGTACATTTCATTAGAAATCCATCTCCCAATAGGTATATTTTGAAATTCAACTCTATTTTAGGTTCTAAATTATACATTGTGACCTTTAGGAACCACTCAATGGCATAGGGATACATATAAAAATAAGTTCTAAGCTAATTGGTTGTGTATTGTGAATTCTACATGATGATTTTTTTGTATTTTGGGAGAATTACGAGATTGACACATCAAGTATGTGTCATGAGACTAATTTAGTCCAATTAGACTTAGATGGGGGTTATGGGACTAGATATATGTCCACAAATTGATACGAGTAGGCCGTATCATGATATTTTATGATACAGTGTGATACAGAGCTCTATTTTGGGTGTTTTGTACAATTATACCTTAATTCTCATTGTAGCAAGTTACTTTAGTTATATTAGGATGTATTTGATATGTAGGAATATTTATTGTAGAGTATTTGGGAATTTGGCATTTTGTTTGGATGTGTATCATGAGTATCTTAGTGGTGCACTCATGGTGTTTGAGGATATGACTAATAGTGTGAAATATTATTTTCACTCAACATCATTGGGTCTTTGCATATATTTTTGTGTGTGTTTGTGTGTAAGCTTATGATATGTATGTGAGGCTTTGCACTAGTGTCAGCTTGTGATCAGTTAAATGGGTTAGTGTATGTGCGGGCTTTTGTGAAGTAAAATATGAAGGATGGTTGGGAGTGTATCAGGTAATATGCCAAGTAGGGTAAACTTGTTGCACTGCAATACAAGAGAAACAACATCAGTTAAGAGAGGTATGATGCACACTCGAGGTGGCCTTGATCATGAGTGTTGCATCAGTTTTAGCGTTAATGAGTGTAAAGTCAAGGTGAGTGCTTTAGAGTGGTAGGGTTAACTGAGAAGCAAGGAATGATGTGAGTAACATGAAATACCTGTAAACTTTGATGAGTTGCATAGTTAAAGTTTCAGTGAAGGGAAAACACCAACTGAGTTCAGGTATCAGGATATTAGGGGCTCGGGTTATTGTCCTTGGACAGTGTGGAGAACACTGCTATGAAGGGGGTAAGGCAGTGCATTGCCTTGATGCAACAGAAATTTGAAAAGGGGTAGCAATAGCCATTGCATTCAAATGTAGCATTAGAACAGTAGCAGTAGAGTGGGGGTCTGGAACAAGTAGCAGCAGTAGGTATCATTGCATAGGAGGTGTTAACAAGTGTTCAATGTATGTATCAGATTGTAAGTGTTCAATAGGATGAGTTATCTATAGGATCTTGATGTCTTACTCGAGTATAACAGGGAGGATACATGGTGTCAGGAAGTGAGTATTGTAGGTGTGTGTTAAAGTTTTGATGTGTATTAGAATGTGACTGTAGTGTATTGGATAGATGAAAGCATATGCACTGCATTAGAATATTTACGGGGAGTAGGAAGGGGAAAGCAAGACTTGGGGTTCAGATCTCCAGAGAAAATTTGAATATACTAGAAGTAACAGCAACACTACTTCAGTTATCAGTGAGGAGGTATTAAATGGGAGGTTAATGTCTTGTTATTGTAGGATTGGGAAATATGTAGTAAAGTGAGGACTAATACACAAGTGTATCAGTGATGGAGTGGAAGAGTGTGTATCGGTAGGTAATAAGTATTGGGATTGAGGTTATGTGTCAAGTGAAGTGTAGTGTGTAAGGGTTAGATAGCTGTGTGCAAGGGAAGTTAGTGTATCAGTGAAAGAGTGCACCATTGTTCAATAGGTGAGGTTTGGTATTAGATGTGTGTTAGTTAAGTGTTTGCTAAGACTAAGGTTATGGATATGTATATATGAAATACTAATTTAGTATATATATATATATATATATATATATATATATATATATATATATATATATATATATACCAGTTACTAAGGAGTGAGGTAGGGTCAAGATATAGTTAAGGTATTAGTATACACTAAGGTAATATTAGATAGTATTAGTATATTTATAAGTTATATCTACAAGTACTAAGTAATATTAACTAGTATAGCTAAAACAGTTAAGATATGGACCTAGAAGCTAGAATTGGACAGAGTATCAAAGCATTAACCTAGTTTGACTAGTGAGACCTGGTATTGACCTAGAAAAGCATATCTTAGTATATTTTAGGTCATTTATCACTTCTTTACACCAAGTGACATGATATTTCCTATATAGGTCCGTGTGACACCGGTTTGGACACTGAGATGCGTCATTTGCTCAGGACCTCAGGCGAGTACTTCTCCGATAGTTTTCATTATTTGACAAATTCTATTATTCTGCTTTATAGTATTGTTTTACCTGATTCTTCGACACTTGGATACACGGATTAGTATTATTTGGATTCACTTTCTTACGACACGTACATTATACTTGTCTGGCCTCCACTTCAGGACTCACTTACTAGCATCACATCAGGACTCACTTACTAGCATCACTTACTTTTATCTCGATGGACTCATATTTTATTTACGTGTCGGAACTTGGATTCATTTATACTAGTCGGGGCGAGAAAATACTCAAGTATACATGTAAATATTTTTATAATCTGGAATCACCTCTTATGGTCTAATTAGGAATGATAGCAGTCACACACCAAGTGTGCGATGAGCCATATTACCCCCAACCATTTACATGTCGAAAACAATATTTCAAAACACACTGGTTTAGTTACATTCTTGCTGGCTTCACATTACACTTGTTGGACTCACATAGTATCTATTTAGTTTAGTTTTTCTTTATTTACAGTCATTATTGCCATGCTCTCTAGTTCACCATATTTACTTTCATTGCTCTTTAGACAGATGTTGTTTTATTTATTCTCTGATTTATTCTCTTTCCTACTCATCAAGTATTACTTACTATAACTGTTTATAGAGTTTGTCAATTATTGGAATTGCTATTGGGTTGTATTCGCTCCATCCTGATTGGATATATTTTTCAGATGACTGCTTAGAGGATTGATGTCCCACCTATTATGGAGCCGAGGAGGGAATAGCAACCATGGGTCCTGATACTTAGGAGTGATTACCGAGGGACTTAGTTACTCTTATACCAATGTGTTAGATTCATTATTAGAATTTTTGGCATATATATTTATTGGAGACTTTGTTATTGTATTTGAGTTTTGGTTATTGATGCTGTATTTAGAAGTTGTTGATGTTAGACTTTGTAGTTATGTTAGACTTCTTGTATATCTTATCGTGCTTTAGATATGTGATTGAGTATTGTGTTGCCTTATTTATATTATCCTCCATTTTTGAGTTGAGATATCATTGACAAGTTATATATATTATTGTGTGAGATTGATAGTTAGTTGAACTAGACAACGTTCTACCACTGATGCTGCGGCGTATGCTGGACGTACCCACGTACTCGTGCCCCTTTATCAGGTGCAGGTCGTGACACAAAATTTTTAATTAGCGACGTTTTGTATTCAAGTCACAGTATATTAATATATTGGCGACGTTTAGCGACGTCTATTTTAGACGTAGCTAAATTATTTCATATAGGGTTCATGATTTTATTTCCCTCCATTCTCTCGAATCCGAAGAAATTTTTTTTAAAAGCCCCCCTCCGTCGAAGTACCCTCTCCCCTAGGGCATCCTCCTCCCTCCGGCGAAGTCCCCCCCTCGCGCGACTCCTCCCATCCGACGCGGCTCCTCCCCTCCGGTAGAGCTGCTCCCCTTGCGCAGCTGCTCCCCTCCGACGACCTCGGGCTTCGGCTTCTCCTCCTCCTCTAGGTAAACCCTAACCCTATCTCTCTCTCTCACAAATACGGATACGATATTTGATAGTGGACATGACATATACACAGACATAGACGGGGATTCGACACAAACACATATACTGATACGACATGTCACTAATACGACAGGGGACATGACATAGACCCTAACCCTAATCCTATCTCTCTTTACTGACATGACACAGGAAATGACACATACCCTAACCTAAATCTGAGATATGATATAGACCCTAACCCTATCTAAGTTAATTAGACGCAGTCTTGGGTATCAACATCGTATACAATACGATACAGATCTCAACTTAAGGAGAGTCGTATACATTGAGTCGAGTCGTATACACGGACATGGGAATGACTCTTCAAAGTCGAGACACGATTCGATATTAGCTTATTCTAGAACTCGTATCCAACTTGGGTTAGAGCAGTGTCAAACCTATACTTGACACAAGAGTTCGTGTTCGGGTGGTTGTGGCACGGCATTAGTGTATGTATCGCGTAACCAAGAGCATAACGTCCCCCTCAGCCCCGATGACCTCCCTCAGCTTTCCTTAACCCTGATGACCTCCCTCCTCGATCAGAGGGTCAGGTAACCTATATTTGGAGTGAGTGTCATTTGGATAATATACACTACCAAATATTTACATGAGTATATACTTGAACTATGTCTATTCATCTTTGTAGAAGTATCTAGAAATGGATCTGAATTACTATCTGTGTCATCGTTCGTGGATGTACAACCGTCATCCTAATAACATGTACGGCGTACAAGATGAATTCATAGAGGGTGTACAGCAGTTGCTGTAGTTCGCCAAGGTGTTCCCTCAGTACATGGACGGTACCAAAATTAAGGGTCTGTGTGTGAGATATCGCAACTTAAAATATCATCCATAAGTGGAAGTCATATATCATTTATACTCGAAGGGTTTTACACTAAATTACTATCAGTAGACCGTGCACAGAGAACTTGTGTCTTTAGCATCGGAGTCGGAGCCTTATGTGGAGCTGTATATGGATGTTCATGACCACGTTGCTTACGACGATGGGTGGGTGAACATAATTTTTAACGCGACGGGGTCTAGTTTCGATTCGAACAATCATGATGTAGTTGAGGAGGCACCGAATGCCGATGCTTCAAAGTTTATAGAGTTGCTGGAGAATTCAAGGACTCCATTATATCCTGGTTGTGAGGATCACATCGTTGGAGGTGGTTACAAGATTGTTGAGTATCAAGTCCAATTTTAACATGTCGCAAGAATGCTACAACCGACTGTTGGAGTTGATTATAGAGATCTTGCCAGAGGGTACTAAGTTGCCTAAAGACTTCTACCGATCTAAGAGGATGGTGAGATCGCTCTGGATGAGATACGAGAAAATTGATGCATGTCGCAACGGGTGCATGTTGTACTACAAAGACGACAAGGATGAAGTTGTAGATTCTATGGTGCTGATCGCTACAAGGCCACTGGTAAAGGAAGGTCTATCAGTGCAAGGAAGCCTACCGATTCGATACACTACTTGCCTTTTGTCACGCCCCAGTCCCAAAATACCGTGGGACCAGACGCGTGTCAACGGCCAGCAGTACGCACCGATGGACCAACTCACTATAAAGGATCCATCAGGGCATACTTAAGCTGTAAAACAAGTCTACGACAATCATGGTACAACTAATCTCATCCACACAAGACATAAACATGATCCACAGAATAAATAAGGAATGTAAATTATCATCCAGTCTCACATAGTACTTCGGGGAACAACCCGATAAATATCTAGTACAATGGTTCAACAGACCAGAAAGTAAAAGACTGAAATAAATAAATAAAAGCTGAGCATGAACATGGATGCTCAAGAGAAGTCTTCAGCTAAGACCTCGTCCTCGGATGGTGGTACAGTTCCTGGATCAGCTCCTGCTCCGGTCCCGTAAACCTCGGGATAAACCACGCCTGCAAAATCTGGGGACAAAAATCCGGATCCAGGTCCTCAGGGGACATAGCAAGGTACAAGAAAGCTCATGCCAATAAATACAGATAAGCAGTGCAGCAATATATAACTAAATGAAACAAAGGGGTAAATATGTAACCATCTAAGTGTAAATGCAAGTGAGAGCATCACTAGTCTCAGGCTGAGCCACTACAAGCTCTGTGTCGGGGAGCCGGTAGCGGTAATAACCGGTAGTGGGTCAGGCTCTGCTACGAGAGCCTACGACCTCTCAATAATAGAAGATATACATAAATACAGCCTGTAGCCTGTGTGTCTCTCCCCACCCAATGTAACCACGTGTATCATGACCACAACGTCTCATGCCCATGTCAAGCGCGATCATAGCTAAATGCAACCAGTCATAAAGTATCTAATAGTATAATGTCCATGTCCTGTATCCTATACAGAATCACCACGAATATCTCGGGAAAATCCTGTCTCATGAATAGTGTCAAGTGTCCTGGGTCATATGGTACTTGATAAGACAAGTACGAGAATATAAAGTGTCACGGATATCCATCTCTAAATGACCGTACCCAACACTGCGTACAGTGTCGGCACCCGACTGATAATCGGACGCTAAGTACGTCACACGGTCCTAGGTTGAGCATGCACAGCAATATATATAAAGCAAGGAAAATAGATAACTAAACTGCAGTGTTTGGCAAGGTACACTTGCCTGATGTTCGGATATCAACAACTGTCGTCCTGGTATCTGTGGATCCGGTAGGGACTACTCCAAAAGCTGTAATAAATATCACCAACAGTCTCAGAAGATGTCAAATAGCTGGAAATGCCTGTCCTTACGTCCAATTTGGACACAGGGGCAAAAAGGTCATTTTTGGGCCAAAGCGGGTTCCACCTGTGGGCCACTTTGCACCGAAAAGCGTGTCAGGGTCAAAGGTCTCCAAATTTCGCAAACTCAGTGTCTACAAGTCAGGAACGATGATACAAACCCAACGGAACTTCCAGAATTGGATTCCGATGAGCCGATCTCAAAATCACCCGTCAAGTGGAGCCTGTGGGGCCCACGATACGTGATTTTGTCAACGTTCTCAGAATCGAACCAAACTTGGCTCACAGGACCAGCGTATTACTATGGATCCGATGGCGCAAGTTTCGTCTCGATCTGACGTGTGTACACGAAATTACAGCGTGTTTCAGAATCGGCGGATACGGGGTGTCGTCGGCGGATACGCGTTGATTCCGGGGTGCACGCACCTCCGAATCGACTTCTGCAAAATCCTACACGACCGTATCAACGTCGCGCACAGTTTGGTAAAGACCACGTGCGACCAAGTCATCCCGATTGGCGGGGCGGACTCAGTTCCGAGGTGAAACAGGGCGTTGTTTTTTTCTGTTTTGGATCGCGGTGTACGACCACTACAAGACGCGATGCACCGAGCGAATTGTACGGGCACCGAGAGGGGTATACAGTCTACGCATAGCAATCGACGGAATCGAAATCGGAGTTGCGATGAGAAAGAAATTGGTACCTGAACGGGGCTCCATGGATTCTGTTTTCCAAGCGTCCGAGAGTCCAATCTTGTCCTGGTCGTGTCCTCGCACGCTGCTGCTCGCGTCTCGTGTCTGCGGAGACGCTGTGAGGCGGAGGAGTCGCACTCGGGGTCGCGGCGGAGGGGTGAGGCCGCGCTCGGGGTTGCTGTGCGACTCGGCGGCGGGGTGAAGCCGCGCTCGGGTCGCTGTGCTCGCGGCGGAGGTCGACGAGCGGTGGGGGTCTGCGGTGGTCGACGAGCGGGTGGGGGTCTGAGGTTCAGCGGCGGATCGAAGGGTCGGGGCTTGCTGTGAAGCGGCGGCGGGGTCTTGAGAGGGAGTCGGCGTCGAGCGAAGAGGATGACGACCGACGAGGACCCGAGAGCAGCGGGGTCGCTCGCTGATCGGAGCGGAGGGGAAGGGAGACGCGAGGAGTCGGGGATGACTCGACTGCAGCGGCGATCGGAGTACAGCGGCCGCGGACGGGTCGGGGCTGACTCGGCGGCGGGTCGGCGGCGGTTCACGGCTGAGGGGGAGATGGTCCTGGAGTTGGCGACTACGGCTAGGGTTTGGTCTGGCACGCACTTCCATGAGGGTGGCTTTATACCGCTACAGTAGATCCGGCGGCCTAGGGTTTTCCCCGTGCGGGTTTGGGTTCTCATCGGTTCGGGCCGGACCCGCTGTGGTTGGTTTGATCCGGGTTGGTTCGAGCTTGGTTTGGTTCAAAAAAAACCAATAGCTTTTGGTCCTCGATACGTTGCTCCGGTGTCCAATAAATTTACCGAAAAATGCCATGCGTCCGGTTCTCCATTATACACAATAAATTTTTACTTCCAGAATATTTTAACCCCATTAAGCCACACTTAAAATTATTTAACTCCCAAAACCTTAGTGACAGACATCCAGAAAAATACCTAAAATATACGGAAAATTATATTAATTTCACTTCAGAAATTTAGGGTGTTTACAATCTTCCCTCCTTAAAAGGATTGCGTCCTCGCAATCAAAGAATAAGCTACTAAAAAAAGAGTTATGGAAATACAAGGTGGCCTAGTTTACAACTGCCTCCTCGAACAAATGGGGGTATCGCTGGCGCATACTATCTTCTCGTTCCCAAGTCGATTCGCCTGGTGAATGATACTTCCAAGCTACTCGAACCAGTCTGATCGTCTGTCCCCACAATGTCTTCTCACTGACGTCGAGGATGCCAACTGGTTGTTCCTCATACCTCAAGCTCGGGCCTACCGCGATCTCTGAATGATCGACTACGTGACTTGGGTCGGTCACGTACCTTCGCAGCTGCGAGACGTGGAATACGTCGTGCACTCCCTCTAAGGATGGAGGTAATGCAAGCCGATAAGCCACCTCACCAATGCGCTCGAGGATGTCAAATGGCCCAATATACCTTGGGCTCAGCTTGCCTCTGCTCCCGAATCTGATAGTACCACGAGTGGGCGAAATCCTCAAGAACACATGATCTCCTTCCTTGAACTCTAGGGGACGCCTGTGTGTATCTGCCCAATGCTTCTGTCTGTCCTGAGCTGCTCGTAGATGATTCTGTATCTGCTTTACTTTCTCCACTGTCTGCGTTACCAATTCTGGACCCAGTATTTGACGTTCACCAACGTCACTCCAACACACAGGTGATCTGCACTTCCGTCCGTATAAAGCTTCAAATGGCGCCATCTGAATGCTGGCCTGATAACTGTTATTGTAGGAGAACTCTACTAAGTGCAAATGATCTTCCCAAGATCCTCCAAAATCTAGCATACATGATCGCAACATGTCCTCCAAGATCTGAATGATGCGCTCCGATTGTCCATCTGTCTGCGGGTGGTATGCCGTGCTGAATTTGAGTCTGGTGCCTAGACTCTCTTGCATGCTTCTCCAGAAATGAGATGTAAATCTCGAATCTCGATCCGATACAATACTAACAGGTACTCCATGTAATTTGACGATTTGTCGCATATACATGTCAGCTAGTACCTCTGTGGACTGTCCAACTCTAAATGGCAAGAAGTGTGCCGATTTAGTGAGTCGATCCACTATCACCCATACTGCGTCTCTTCCGCTGGGGCTTCTCGGAAATCCTGTAACAAAATCCATCGTGATGTGCTTCCACTTCCATTCCGGTATCGGAAGCGGCTGTAACATACCTGCAGTTCTCTGATGTTCGGCCTTCACTTGCTGAGATACTAAGCATTTGGCCACAAATCTTGCGATCTCTCTCTTCATTCTATGCCACCAGTAATACTGTCTCAAGTCCCGATACATCTTGGTTCCTCCTGGGTGAACAGAGTACATAGAGCTATGTGCTTCAGTCATTAGCTCCTGTCTCAATTCTCCATTTGGAACATACAAGCGGTGTCCAAATCTCAATGTCCCGTCTTCATGGATACGTAGTCCTGTCTGAATGCCGGCTTCTGTCCTTTCCTTGAGTCTTCGGAATCTAGCATCGGTGGGCAATACTTCTTTAATCTTCTCCACGAGGGATGACTGAATCTCAAGATTAGCCATCAATCCATTCTGTCCCGGTACGATAACCTCTATCTGTAGCTCCTGTAAATCTCTCAATAACTCGGGCTGCATCGTCAAGAAATACGCCGTAGGCTTCCTGCTGAGTGCATCTGCAACAACATTCGCCTTTCCCGGGTGATACTGCAGATCTATGTCAAAATCTACCATCAATTCCAGCCAACGTCTCTGTCTCATGTTAAGCTCCTTCTGAGTATACACATACTTCAGGCTCTTGTGGTCAGTAAAGATTTCTACCCTCTCTCCATAAAGGTAGTGTCTCCATATCTTCAATGCAAATATCACTGCTGCTAGCTCCAGATCATGCGTGGGGTAGTTCTTCTCGTGGTCCTTCAACTGTCTCGACGCATAAGCAATAACCTTGCCATATTGCATCAAAACACATCCTAGTCCACTGCCTGATGCATCACTGTAAACAACAAAACCTCCTGACCCTGTAGGAAGAGTCAAGACAGGTGCTGTTGTTAATCTTCTCTTTAGTTCTTCAAAAGCCTTCTGGCAGTCTTCTGTCCATACAAACTCCTGATCCTTCCGTGTCAGCTTCGTCATTGGTTCTGCAATCCTTGAGAAATTTTCTATGAACCTTCGGTAATATCCCGCAAGTCCGAGAAAACTTCTTACCTCTGCGACTGATGTGGGTGTAGGCCAAGTCTCAATTGCTGCAACCTTCTCTGGATCCACTGAAAGTCCTTCTCCTGATATGATGTGTCCCAAGAAAGGCACTCTGTCCATACAGAACTCACACTTACTGAGCTTGGCATATAACTTCTCCTGTCTCAAGGTCTCTAACACGATTCTAAGATGCTCCTCGTGCTCTTCAGGGCTCTTGGAATATATGAGAATGTCATCAATGAACACCACTACGAATTTATCCAAGAACTGATGAAAGACCCTGTTCATTAAGCTCATAAACACTGCTGGCGCGTTGGTTAAACCAAACGGCATCACCAAGAACTCGTAATGCCCATACTTCGTCCTGAAAGCTGTCTTCGGGATGTCTTCCTTTCTCACCTTGATCTGATGATAGCCGGATCTAAGGTCAATCTTCGAGAATACCCTTGCACCACTCAATTGATCGAATAGATCATCAATGCGTGGTAAGGGATACCTGTTCTTGATGGTTACAGCATTTAGTGCCCTATAATCAATGCACAACCGTACTGTTCCATCCTTCTTCGGCACAAATAAGATGGGTGCTCCCCAAGGTGAAACACTGGGGCGAAAGAAACCCTTCTCCAACAGATCATCTACCTGTTCCTTCAACTCCACTAACTCCTTAGGTGCTAGCCGATAAACTGATGAAGTGATTGGCTCTGCTCCTGGAGTTAAGTCTATTGTGAATTCTATTTCCCGATCAGGCGGTAAACCTGGAAGGTCATCAGGAAATACATCCACAAATTCTGATATGACTCTTGGGTATCCTGTCTCCTCTTCTACAGATAATACCCTAAGAGTAGGCTGAACTCCTTGCTCTACTGCTCCTCGGAGAAACTCAAATTCTGGATGTCCTGGCGGTCTAAATATAACCCGCCCAAGTCGGCAATCAAGAGTCGCATGGTACTGACTTAACCAGTCCATACCAAGTACGACGTCATAATCCGGCATAGAAAAGATCAAAAATTGAGCTCGCATCTCTCGGCCACAAACTACTACAGAACATGATCTACAGACGTCACTAACCGGAATAATACCGCCTCCCGTAAGAATTCTCTTCATCTTCGGAAGGGGTGCGGTAGCTACTCTATGGGTGGCTACAAAGCTAGCTGCTATAAATGAATGCGATGCTCCGGTATCAAATAAAACTACAGCTGGTAATGAAGCTACTAAAATAGTACCTGCGATGACCTCGCCTGCTGTAGCCTCCTCCTCAACAGCTAATGGGAATGCCTATCCCCGTCCCTGAGCTGGACCTCTCTGCTGCTGCTGCTGCTGATGAAATAGGGCTGCCTGTGGTGCCAGGGGTGGTCTCTGCTGGTTCCCTCTGGGGGCTGGTGGTCTGACCCCACCAACTCCTGTCTGTTGGGCTCCTGCTGCTGGATAAGCTGGTCGTGGTGCAGGCAATGCTAGTCTGGGTGCTCCGTCTCTGCGTTCAGTACAGTCCCTGGAAAAGTGCTGGCTGGATCCGCAGCTCAAACATAGTCCCAACTTACGCCTGCATTCCTTCTCAATGTGTCCTACCTTGCCGCAGTGGTGACAAGTAGGAAGAGGTCTGTCTCTATGTGCTGCTCTATCTGGCATACCCCTCTGGGTTCGCTTTGCCGAATCCCCATGTGCTGGCCTGGATGGTGCTGATGTGATAGGCCTCTTCAGGTTAGTCTCCCTTCTAGCGACGCGCTCCAAGCGTCGGGCTGCTGCAAGGACATCGGTATAAGAGGTAGGTGCTACCGATCCAATCACTCTCTGAAGCTCGAACTTCAAGCCGTCAAAGAACTTCTCTGCTTTTTCTTCCTCCGTCGAAATCAATGTCGGGGCAAAACGGCTCAGGCGAATAAATTCCGTATTATATTCCTCCACTGACATGCTGCCTTGGATAAGGCGGTTGAACCTGTCTCTGAGCTCTGACCGTGCGACTGCCGGGATGTACATCTCTTGGAAGAGTCTAGAGAACTCTTCCCACGTGACTCTGTCCTGTCCAAGTCTCCTCTCTTCTGCTAACCACCAGTGGTACGCATTATCAGTTAACTGCATTCTAACTGCAGTCATCCACTTCTCTCTCGGAAGTTCAGCGGCTTCCAACTGATGCTGAATATTGGTGAGCCACTCATGAACTTCCGTTGGCCCTTCCTTACCAGAAAATGTGCGAGGTTTGAGGTGACAGAAATCAGTGATAGATCCCGTCGCTGTTCGCCTCGTTGGGGGATTTGCCTGCTCCAATGCGGATACCAGGCTGGTTCTCAGATACTCGGCCTCCTGCCGATGGGCCTCCTGCTGAATCTGTTACTGTGCTTGCATCATAGCATACATCATCTGGAACATTTGTTGCCCGTCCATGGCTTATCCTGACGGGAATACTGGCATCTGGGGAGTGAACTGAGATGGTGGTGGAATGTCATCCCTCCGGAACCTTAGGTTGGGCTGTCCGGTTTGATCACTCTGCGATGCTTGTCCACCATCCCCTGGTGTCACTTCGTCTCTATAAGTAACCACAGCGTCGTGTGGTGTCTCCAAAGGAATATCATCTCTGTTCCCGGAATCCATTGCTCTGCAATTAAAAGATAAACTATGAGAACGCTCAGAGGAATCAATACAGGATGCAGTTCAAGTAACAAATTTTGAGTTCGATATAGAGTTCAACAAATGGTTAAATGATGGATGAGATCCTATAATTTATACTATCCTTAGGGCAGGCTGGTCCGGTCCCTAAGTTGAAACCGAACTATTTAGTCGTAGACCTGTATGGGCCACCACAAAAACCATGTCACGCCCCAGTCCCAAAATACCGTGGGACCAGACGCGTGTCAACGGCCAGCAGTACGCACCGATGGACCAACTCACTATAAAGGATCCATCAGGGCATACTTAAGCTGTAAAACAAGTCTACGACAATCATGGTACAACTAATCTCATCCACACAAGACATAAACATGATCCACAGAATAAATAAGGAATGTAAATCATCATCCAGTCTCACATAGTACTTCGGGGAACAACCCGATAAATATCTAGTACAATGGTTCAACAGACCAGAAAGTAAAAGACTGAAATAAATAAATGAAAGCTGAGCATGAACATGGATGCTCAAGAGAAGTCTTCAGCTAAGACCTCGTCCTCGGATGGTGGTACAGTTCCTGGATCAGCTCCTGCTCCGGTCCCGTAAACCTCGGGATAAACCACGCCTGCAAAATCTGGGGACAAAAATCCGGATCCAGGTCCTCAGGGGACATAGCAAGGTACAAGAAAGCTCATGCCAATAAATACAGATAAGCAGTGCAGCAATATATAACTAAATGAAACAAAGGGGTAAATATGTAACCATCTAAGTGTAAATGCAAGTGAGAGCATCACTAGTCTCAGGCTGAGCCACTACAAGCTCTGTGTCGGGGAGCCGGTAGCGGTAATAACCGGTAGTGGGTCAGGCTCTGCTACGAGAGCCTACGACCTCTCAATAATAGAAGATATACATAAATACAGCCTATAGCCTATGTGTCTCTCCCCACCCAATGTAACCACGCGTATCATGACCACAACGTCTCATGCCCATGTCAAGCGCGATCATAGCTAAATGCAACCAGTCATAAAGTATCTAATAGTATAATGTCCATGTCCTGTATCCTATACAGAATCACCACGAATATCTCGGGAAAATCCTGTCTCATGAATAGTGTCAAGTGTCCTGGGTCATATGGTACTTGATAAGACAAGTACGAGAATATAAAGTGTCACGGATATCCATCTCTAAATGACCGTACCCAACACTGCGTACAGTGTCGGCACCCGACTGATAATCGGACGCTAAGTAAGTCACACGGTCCTAGGTTGAGCATGCACAGCAATATATATAAAGCAAGGAAAATAGATAACTAAACTGCAGTGTTTGGCAAGGTACACTTGCCTGATGTTCGGATATCAACAACTGTCGTCCTGGTATCTGTGGATCCGGTAGGGACTACTCCAAAAGCTGTAATAAATATCACCAACAGTCTCAGAAGATGTCAAATAGCTGGAAATGCCTGTCCTTACGTCCAATTTGGACACAGGGGCAAAAAGGTCATTTTCGGGCCAAAGCGGGTTCCACCTGTGGGCCACTTTGCACCGAAAACGTGTCAGGGTCAAAGGTCTCCAAATTCTGCAAACTCAGTGTCTACAAGTCAGGAACGATGATACGAACCCAACGGAACTTCCAGAATTGGATTCCGATGAGCCGATCTCAAAATCACCCGTCAAGTGGAGCTTGTGGGGCCCACGATACGTGATTTTGTCAACGTTCTCAGAATCGAACCAAACTTGGCTCACAGGACCAGCGTATTACTACGGATCCGATGGCGCAAGTTTTGTCTCGATCTGACGTGTGTACACGAAGTTACAGCGTGTTTCAGAATCGGCGGATACGGGGTGTCGTCGGCGGATACGCGTTGATTCCGGGGTGCACGCACCTCCGAATCGACTTCTGCGAAATCCTACACGACCGTATCAACGTCGCGCACAGTTTGGTAAAGACCACGTGCGACCAAGTCGTCCCGATTGGCGGGGCGGACTCAGTTCCGAGGTGAAACAGGGCGTTGTTTTTTCCTATTTTGGATCGCGGTGTACGACCACTACAAGACGCGATGCACCGAGCGAATTGCACGGGCACCGAGAGGGGTATACAGTCTACGCATAGCAATCGACGGAATCGAAATCGAAGTTGTGATGAGGAAGAAATTGGTACCTGAACGGGGCTCCGTGGATTCTATTTTCCAAGTGTCCGAGAGTCCAATCTTGTCCTGGTCGTGTCCTCGCGCGCTGCTGCTCGCGTCTCGTGTCTGCGGAGACGCTGTGAGGCGGAGGAGTCGCACTCGGGGTCGCGGCGGAGGGGTGAGGCCGCGCTCGGGGTTGCTGTGCGACTCGGCGGCGGGGTGAAGCCGCGCTCGGGTCGGTGTGCTCGCGGCGGAGGTCGACGAGCGGTGGGGGTCTGCGGTGGTCGACGAGCGGGTGGGGGTCTGAGGTTCAGCGGCGGATCGAAGGGTCGGGGCTTGCTGTGAAGCGGCGGCGGGGTCTTGAGAGGGAGTCGGCGTCGAGCGAAGAGGATGACGACCGACGAGGACCCGAGAGCAGCGGGGTCGCTCGCTGATCGGAGCGGAGGGGAAGGGAGACGCGGGGAGTCGGGGATGACTCGACTGCAGCGGCGATCGGAGTACAGCGGCCGCGGACGGGTCGGGGCTGACTCGGCGGCGGGTCGGCGGCGGTTCACGGCTGAGGGGGAGATGGTCCTGGAGTTGGCGACTACGGCTAGGGTTTGGTCTGGCACGCACTTCCATGAGGGTGGCTTTATACCGCTACAGTAGATCCGGCGGCCTAGGGTTTTCCCCGTGCGGGTTTGGGTTCTCATCGGTTCGGGTCGGACCCGCTGTGGTTGGTTTGATCCGGGTTGGTTCGAGCTTGGTTTGGTTCAAAAAAAACCAATAGCTTTTGGTCCTCGATACGTTGCTCCGGTGTCCAATAAATTCACCGAAAAATGCCATGCGTCCGGTTCTCCATTATACACAATAAATTTTTACTTCCAGAATATTTTAACCCCATTAAGCCACACTTAAAATTATTTAACCTCCAAAACCTTAGTGACAGACATCCAGAAAAATACCTAAAATATACGGAAAATTATATTAATTTTACTTCGGAAATTTAGGGTGTTTACACCTTTGACGTCGTGGTTGCAGAGGTTATTTTTGGTGAAAGAGACTGCGAAAAATATGAGTTAGCACAGGCGGGAACAGATCAAAGAATTTTTGGATCATCTACCTGATGGAGAAGCATGGAAGAACTTCTATCGAGAGTATCCAAATTTTGCTTCGGAACCGCGTAATATCGTATTGGGGCTCTCCTTCGACGATTTTATCCCATTCGGACTTTCGGGCTCCCTGTATTTGTGTTGGCCTATGATCATCACTCCGTACAATCTACCACCTTGGATGTACATGAAGACTCCGTATATGTTCCGAAACGTTATTATCCTGGGTTCGAACAATCCGAATAGGAACATCAATGTGTATTTATAGCGGTTGATAGATGAGTTGATTCAGTTATGGGAAGTATGTGCCAACACGTACGATATTTCAATAAAGCAAATTTTTCAGATGAGGGAAGCACTTATGTGGGCCATCAATGACTTTTTGGCCTATAAAATATTATCGGGATAGAGCACTCATGGTCATCTCTCATTTTGGTATTGCATGGACCGTACTAAGGTTTTCTGTTTGAAACACAGAGGCAAACCATGCTTCTTTGATTCTCATCGATAATTTATGACGAAGGATCATCCGTACCGGAGGAACATGAATACTTTTCTTGTCGGCGTTGTGGAGAAGGCCAATCTACCGCCAAGGTGGCCCGGATATACAATATGGTAAGAGAAAAAAAATTTACCAAGTATTATCGAAGAGCCTGCTAAGGGGTACAAGTGTGACAGATTTGGTCGCACTCATAACTGGATGAAGAGGAGTATATTCTGGGATCTGCCATATTAGAGCACCAATCTGGTCAGACATAACCTTGATGTTATGCATATCGAGAAGAATGTGTTTGATAACATAATTAATACTATAATGGTCGTAAAGAGGAAGACGAAAGACAATCCGAAGGACAAGTTGGACTTGCAAGAAATATGTAGACGTCCTGCGTTATATTTGATAGAGGAGGGGAATCAAAAGTTAAAGCCACCTAAGTCAATTTTTTTACTAGAGAAGGAGGATAAAGGGAGACTTTGTAGGTGGATTCATGGTCTAAAATTTTTAGACGGGTATGTGTCGAACTTGAGAAGATGCGTTGACCTTAAGAAAAATAAACTGGCGGGTATGACGAGCCACGATTTTCATATATTCATGGAGAGGTTAATTTTGATTGCATTTCGAGAATTCTTTCCACAGGTCTTTTGGGATCCATTGACAGAGCTCAGCATATTATTTAGAGATCTTTGTTCTACTAAGTTGCTCGTCAATCGTGTAGAAAAGCAAGAGAATGACATTGTGGTAACACTGTACAAGCTTGAGAAGGTATTTCCTCCTGGATTCTTCGACTCCATGGAGCATTTGCCAATTCATCTTTCCTATGAGACACGTGTTGGTGGTCTTGTCGATTATCGGTGGATGTACCCGTTCGAACGACATCTGAATCACCTAAAGAGAAAGGTAAAAAACAAGACATGGGTTGAGGGCTATATTTGTGGAGCTTATGTTCTCGAAGAGATTATAAACTTTTGCTCGACGTATTTTAAACCTCATATTGCTACTAATAGAACCAGAGCTTCGAGAAACAATAACAGATATCAGAAATCTAATGATGCAATACTGAAAGTATTCATTGCGTCAGAAAATCCTTCAGGGAAAATGAAGAAGAGATATTTGAATAACGACGAGCTAAGGACTTCTCAGTTGTATATATTACTCAATTGCGACGAGAATGAAGTGGATAAGCTAAAGGGGTAAGTAATTAATACGTCCATGTTTACGTCATCTCAATGTAATAGTATAAGCTAATATTATGTTACTAATCAGCGGTTGCTTTATTGTTTTTTAGCACATATAATGATGAGCTGAGGTCGGTTAGACCCTACAAAACAGACGAAGAAGTAGAATAAGAAATAAGACTTCATTTTCCTTCTTGGTTGAGTGCATATGAAAGGAGCTCGGTAATTACTTTCTGTATGCACTTGCACAATAAATAACTTACAATCGCTACTTTCGTATTTAGGTCGATCGTCTAATAACACCCGAGACTGAATCTATTAGAACTCTAGCCAAGGGTTCAAGTCAACAAATGCTCCGATCAAAGACAGCTTCTTGGATCTTAATTTCATAAAAAATAGTTGTTTGTGTATCAAATCTTCGAACTACAAAGACGTCGATCCAGGCTATGATATCTTTGGCATCTTACGAGAGATTGTGCAGTTGACATATAATTATGGCACAGAACCTGCTAAGATAGTGATATTCAAGTGTGAATGGTTCGATCCGATTCAAGATCAAGCTTGGAAAATTGACAAGCATGGTCTTGTGGATATAAACTATAAGCGTAGATATCAAGGCTACAAACCATTTTTTCCATCAAGTCAGGCTCAGCTCGTGTACTTCATAACTTATCCTTGATGGGGGACAGTGAGGTCGGATTGGTGGGCAATATGCAAGACTAAAGCTAGAAATACCTTTGTCGTTGATGAAATAGCTTATCTGGAGGACGAGCTACCTCTTGTAACAAATATTGTAGATGTGAACTCAATGGAAGTTACTCATTACACGACTAATAATATAGAAGAGATAGAATTATTCGAAGAGGAAGATGAAGTAGATAAAAGTGAAGATGAGGAGGAAGAGGAAGAGGAGGACGAGGAAGGCGAACAAGATAATTTTTTTGAAGATGATTGAAAATAAAATAAATCCATTTGGACTTGTGATATGTATTATATTTTGACTGTAGAATGTACTATCCATTTAGATTTGTGACACTACTAGTTATTTACTGTGCAATTCTATTAATATTGTGAGATATGTATGTATAATATTTTGACTGTAGAATGTACTACGTATCTGTTTATTTGTTCTATCATCATATATTTTTATCAGGTATGACAGGACGACGTGGAGCGTTTAGCAGGTCCCGAGGTAGATGTAGTGCTCCTCTGGTACTGCCTACTGTTGGTTCTGGATCCTCGTCGCCGAGTACTCCAGTATATCGACTAGTCACATCTCCGACTGCGATGATCTTACATGGAAGCACGCCTGAGACGAGTAGTTCCAGGCGTGAGACTACTTCCTCGTCCAGCGTTTCTCCTGTTGACAGAACCATGGAGACAGATGAGCAGATGGCGAAGGTTGAGATGACGTCGTACCAGCATCAGCGAGATCCTCCATGCGTACCTCCAGACGAGACGAGGACGGAGATTTGGGCCGACGGTACAAAGTAAGTCAATTAGTTGGTTTATCATCATATATATCGTGTATTTCTTTATTTATCATATATTTACTTTTTCATGAATATAATTATCTTTGTATAGATATTGTCTCTCGTTGGTACAGAGAGGCCTGGGCCACTTTCTGAGGTAGAACTATGGTGGCCCTTGGATCAACTACTCTGATGCTCTGGATGAGAGGAAGACGTTTTGGTTTGTGCACTTCAAGATAAAAGTATATTTGGTTTTAATTTCAATCATCTCATTTATGCATATTATATAACTTACTAAATTACTTCTTATAGCAAACATATTTTTATCCACTGCACCGGGCCGAGTTGATCGAGCAGATATTTTCGGTCGTCTCCGCCAAGCTGATCCGTAATGCTCTGGATGACCAGAAGGCTCGTGATCGCGAAGAAAAATTGATCCAAGGTTGGATTATGCCTGAGCAGTGGGCTGCGATGAGGGCTAGATTCGACGATCCAAGGTACAAGGAAAGGTTTGAGAAGGCCAAGGCGGCTAGGAAGAAGGCAGCAAAGTGATATAGTTGCTCGATTCCGATAACGGAATATTTTTGTCGTTTGGTATAATTTTTATTTCAGATATATTATTTTAATGCAAGTACGATAAAATAGAAGTAGGATAAATTATTTAATTTTAGTATTAAATAATATATTTTTAACAAGTACAGAGGGGTGAGGACGCCAACATGGTGACTGTCTTCCTGGCCACCCATCGAAAGGGCGAAAAGCTCATTGATGAGAGGGCCTTGCAGACCTATGTAAGTATTACTTTACTTTGTATTAATTTTAATATAACTTAGGAAATATGCAAATAAATATCCATTTAGTTAGTAATAAGTACTTTAGACATTAGCAATTATCGAGTATCCATACTTTTCTAGGCCGAGTATCTTAGGCTACGTAAGCGGACGACTGCTAGTGTACCTACAGCGGGAGAGACTGGTACTTTCTCGCAGCCCTCTCCAGCTTCGTCGGCGGACGAGCTGTGGGTGACCGTCACTGGTGGTCTCCAGAGGGGTACGTACTACGGTACGGGATCCTATGGTGCCCTTGTTGTGACGCAGTCCTCTAGGGCCTCCACTGCAAGTGCGCATTCCCCAGAGCCCTCGTAGGCATCTGCCCGAGTCTAGGAGACCGTTGACCATCAGATTATGTCTCTCCGTGACGAGTTACTGCGAAGGATGGAGGAGCAGCCCCTGTCCCAGCAGCAGACGGATGATGCGAAGCTCATCCCACAATTTGATACACTCGAGCGCAGCATCATGGAGCTCAGGGATATGACAGCTGATCTTAGAGCGTCGACAGAGCGCAGCATGACGGAGTTGAAGGCATCACAGTTGTTCATGGACGAGAGGCTGTCGATGATGCAATTCAATGGTTTATAGCAGTACGAGGCTGTTATCTACCATGGATTTATACAACCATCGACTAGCGGTGTTGGAGCAGATACGTCCTCCTGATGTGCCTTCATCGACACCGACTCCACCGACGTCACTGCCTTCTTCATCGACATCGGTGTCAATTTCACGAGAGCAATATGATTTGGTCTTATCCCTGATGTGCACCGGTGGTCATCCTCCTACAGATCTATTAGTCCTAGTTAGGACATTTTACTGGTTGTTTGTGTTTTGACACATGATATTGGATTATTTATGAATATTATACATTTTTAGGCTTTCAGACTTTATTTCTTGCACTCAGTTTTATGGATATTTATTGCATTATTTACGACGAGATTTTCTTCAAACTCGGTTTGTAATTCCAATATTTTATTTTCTTCAAATTTTACTTTATTATTCATATTAAATGTATGTGAATTTACCGGTGTTGAGTGTTCCACCGAAGGGGTCGGTGAACACAGGAAATTCAATGGAGGTTGGCACCGGGTCTATTTATATACTGTATGAAGATTGGTTTGAAAATTATTTTATATTATATATTTTTATTTTTTTACTGGAAATTTAGCAACGTTTAGCGACTATTAGCGACGTTTAGCAACACAAGGAAATGTCGCTGATAGTCGCTGAATTCAACCAGCGATGTTCAGCGACACTGTACACGTCGTTGATAGTCGCTAAACGTCGCTAATTTCAAAAATAGTACCAACTATTGCCGACATGTTTAGCGACTTACAGCGACTCCATAAAACGTCGCCAAAAGTCGTTGATTTCAGAAAATAGTACCGACTCTTACCGACACGTTATGCATCGCTAAAATTCCACAACACGTCGCTAAACGTCTCTAAAATATGTCGCTATTATGACGTTTTTGTTGTCAGCGACTTAAGAAAATGCGACTAACATTAAACGTCGCTAATTACGTCGCTAATTTTTATTAGCGACATTTTTCACCAATTTAGCGACATTTTTAAGCGTCGCTAATTTGACTTATTTTGGTAGTATATGGACACTAAGTCATTGAGAATTTAAACTATAATGAAGAAAAATATAAGGAGTTGATACCTGGTCTATGCCAAGATCAGTTTTGTGTCAAGTTTTATCTAGGATACTTGTTGATCGAACTCTAATCCTTAAAAACCAATCACCTCCAAATGATTAAAGAAGTGCTCAAACGTACATGCAAAATCTGGTATCGATATGGATACCGAGTTTACTTAAACTCCTAAGTTGACACAACTACTAAACTAAGAAGGGAAAGAATAGATCAGATGTACCTGTGTTCGAGTAAATTTTAGAGGGCTCATATGACGCCGTCTTCGTGTCCTTGCGTCCGATTTAAGTGAATTGTATTATACAGATTCCTCTGTGATATTTTGACAAAAAAATAGTGATTAGAACAAAATGAAACATCTGATGGTCCCTCCTTAAATTCCAGATGATCAATTCTTAATAGATGACTCAAAAATCCAAAATAAAAGATTCAATGAAAAACATCTCAAAAGAACTTACCAATCCGAGAATTTTAATCACTGATTCAACAATCGATCTTCTCCAATAATTTTCAGTTGTGTCAATGACTGACTGTGGTGAAAATAAAGCTTCTGGTAGTGATCCATCGATCGAAGATGGTTAGGATGATCGGGACTAAAATATGAATTCAAGAAAATTCGAAGGCAACTACTTACAGAGATTCGACGCTCGGAGTCATCATTTTGGTCTGTCACGCCCTAGACCCAAAAATACGTAGGACTAGGATACGTAAGCATGCCAGCCGCATGGATATGGCAACTCCAATATATGGAAACCAAAACCATACTTACGCTATAATACAAATATCAAATCCACAGTGGTATAACATATGTCACAAGTCACAGGGTATAATCTAAATGTCATCCATGAAAATCAAATATAAATAAATAACCAATATCTAAGAACTAGAACTAGACACAAGTATCTGGAGATAATAGTTGGATGAAAATAAATCCACTACCAACTGGAATATAAGGACAAATACAATATAACTACACCACAACAAACACGATATAAGAATACCAGCTATCAATCACGGCTCGAAGCGAAGACCTCCTCGAAACATATGTAACCATCCGAACCTGCGCTCCTGCAAATACTCAAGAACAGATACACCTGGCAGGGGACCAGGTCCTCAGAGGGACATAACAAGATACTTAAACACATGTTAATAAAGTACTGAAATAAATATCCAAAGGTCGCCTAACCTTCTAAGTGAATGCAGTTAAGAACACCTTTTCCCACAAGTGAGCTATCTGGCTGAAAACTGGGATTTGGCATGATTCTCTTTTGGAGATCCAGGGGCCTAAAAGGCACGTCGTCTTTTGAACGTCGGTGGCCCGCCAATGTAGTACATAATATATAAGGTTCATCACCACCCGTATCTCCGACGGAGAATTCGGGCGCACAAAAAAAAAGTGCAAAGGAGCTCAAATGCGGTACTTGTTGTTCTCCTCACCACATGCTCTAAGTATGTCACATCCATGACACAATATGGTTCATAGCCTATCCTTAGTACCCTAGCCCAATCCTGCAACCAAACAAGGACAAGGATGGGACCACCGTACTACAATAAGCTATGTCCCTAGACCTCTAATAACTGCTAAATCTACTAGCATGCAAAGTTTCTAACAGCAGTTATTCCTAACGCACGTCCCACACGTACCAATGATCAGTCAATACGTGCGTCCGTGATCTATATGAGACTCACAACTCATGTAAAATATGTGTCACAGTCAAATGAAACCTAATGGTGCTACATGATAATGGGGTAGTCTCATAAACAAGGTCAATACAAATACATAAATAAAAATATACCGCGACGACACCGTTACTGCATTTTATATAAAAGTTAAAATATATGAACTAAAGACAGAAAATAAAGATGCATGCAACATATGGAATATGAATAACAATATAATGGCAAGGTATACTTGCCTGGCAAGGAAGCTGCAATGTACCAATAACCTGCTCCAGAAGTCGCGCAGAACAAATCCAATATCCTATGTACACATGATATAATACAATAAAATCATTAGTCATTACACTAGTGCACACACAATAATATTTACACGGGACTCAGGGGGTATACTAGGGGTAACACTAGTCATCTAACATGGTCAATTATGCGTTGAATTATGCGGCCACATCTTCAAGTGATGTACACAATCAGACAGTCAGCTGACAGATGTCTGAGCCAGTGCGTTAGTATACGCAAGGCAGGCAATTCACAAGTTCTTAGGGTCAACATGGTCAGGGTAAGTACGGGACAGTCCACGGTGTCCTAGGGTCGTACAGTCTGAATATATATAGTCCTAATTATTATTAGCATATAATTAATTATAATATACATATATACCATATATATATATATATATATATATATATATACATATATATCATCCAATAATTATATGTATACCAAGTTGAATAGTATGTATATACTAAATATATATATATATATATAGATATATCAAACTGAATGTTATACGCGTACGAGTACGAGTTCGTGTACGCAGCACTGGGTTCACCGAATCAGGGTCCGATATCAGCTAACAGTCAATAAGCAATACTAATATCCTACTGGCATACACACAAGCACACATAAATGGAGCAGACAGACAGGTTCGTACCTCGGAGTACGTGCACGGGGACGACGATGAGGTTGACGATGATGATAATGACGACGATGGCGATACTGGGTTAATGATAATGGGGTCAATGATGAATATGGATTTAGGTTAAGGTGGTGGCGAGGATGCTATGGGATGATGATGATGTGGGCTGATGATGATGATGATGTCGACTGGCTACAACGATGGTGGCGAGGACGACAATGACGATGATGATGGGATGATGATGAGATAACAAAGATGCGATGGTGGTAAGATGATGATGATGATGAAGAGTGTTGATGATGGTAATGCAGGTGATGGCTGCTGTCCTTCGGCCAGCGAGGGGAGGATGTCCGGCCGAAGGAGGATGGCACACAGGGACGAGGAAGATGAAGGGATAAAAATTGCAATGGGGTGTTGACAGTTGGCTGGAGGGGGACTGGCCAGTGGCTGCTGGAGTTTTAATGGTGGTGATGATATTGGCAATGGGGGGTGGCCGGAGGCTGCTGAAGTCTCGGTGCTGCTTCGGCCAGGCCCAGGTGGTCGAGGCAGAGAGGTCAGGGAAGAGGGGAGCTATCGAGGGAACGGGGAAGGATGCACCGGTGAGGGGAGGAGATGGCCGGGGATGACCACGGCGGGGCAGAGTGCTGAAGTCGAGATGGCCATGGCTGCTCGGCTTCTCCAGTCGAGGGGATCCGGCGAATTCGAGGGAAAGAAGGAGGTGAACGATGGTGATGGTGGTGGTGTTTGTCGGTGGTCGAGCTCACCGGGGAAGATGACGGAAGATGGTAGGGAAGATGACAGTGGTGGTGGTAATGGCAATGGGTGCTGGTGGTCCGGCTGTGCTTCGGCCGGTGTCAAAGTCATGGGTGGTGGCGAGGATGGTCGGGATGAGGGGGTCCAGGCAACTGATCACCAGCTCAGGCGGAGGAGGGAAGTCTGTAGAGATGAACAGGAAATAGAGGGTGTTCGGCTGAGGTGTAGTCCGACGGGTTCTTCGACAAGGTCAGGTGGAGGTAGGGGGTGAAGGGAGAAGATGAGATGTGAAGGGAAGTCGGCTATGGGAATTAGGTTGCGTTTAGGGTAACTTATAAAAAGGAAGGGAAGAAAATTGTATATAAATACATGTGGACTAGGGTTTGGGGGTTTAACCCAAGACAATATGGGCTTGGTCAACTCTCCTTGGAGTGGGCCTTGGTCTTAAATGAGGATGTTGGGCTATAATTGCAGGGTTTAAAATACATGGATGGGTTTAAATATAAAAGGGCGATGTTGCGCGTTTGCACATCCAGAAAATTATGGAAAAAAATCCTATGAAGGTGAAAAATAGATTTCTTCATGAATTATCCAATGGTGGGGATACCTCAATGTGTTTTTGCATAAAAGCCCCCCAATAATTGGAGAATTGCACAAAAGCAAAAATTAGATTTAATTAATTGAATCAAAATGCGCACAATGTTCTAGAATTAATTAGGAGTACCTAGGATTAAATTTAGGCCGGACACAAGTGTCAGGGGTATAGAGGGTACAATGTAGAATATTAATAAAATTTGGGTTGCACAAAACGGTCAAGGTTGTGTTTCTAATTTCGATTGGAACGCACAAGGGTACTGAATTAGAATTTATTTAGAATTAAGAATTAACGTCTGTGACGTTTATTGCGCGACTAAAATGTAGCACAAGAGAGCAATATTATAAGTTACACAAGGGTCAGAATAGTAGGCGGGCATGTCTAGGATGAGGTTGTGAAATTCGTGGATAGAAAGTGGCTAGTGAGGTACTTCAATTATCGAAGCAATGGTAAGGTGCGCTACATGATATAAATTATTGCATAATTAAATCAAATGACATATTCTGAATCTTGTTGGTTCAAACTAGCCCTAATTTTACTATCTAAGCGAATCAGGCCTAATTTTGGGTGAGGGAGTTTACAATCTACCCAACTTAAAACAATTTCGTCCTCGAAATTAAACTAGGGTAGGGTTTCTCTATCTAACCTTACTTGATTACAGTCTAAAGAATTCTCCTTAAGTTAACATTGCAGTTTCTACCCAACTTAGAATTTACCCATTAATCATCTAAGGCTATACATCTAAGAAGGCTATGTCCCAAATTATTTAATCATGTTATTGAATCCTTAAAGTCTTTAACACCAAACATATCACCTATGATATTCCCTTAATTACAAAAGAATAATCCTCAAGTATGTGATCGGCCTATGGGGTATATCTAGTACTCTCCGTGTATCAAACTTATACCAAGCACGAGGTTTCGTCTTTCCGAAATAAGGGAAGATGGAGATCAATAATAAAGAGTTCAAGGGTGAGGTAATAGAATAGAAGTATCGGGATCAAGGCATTTTAAAGAATTCAAATGAGAATTGTCAAAGAAGTTGTGGATTAAAATCCTATTTTGGTAATTCTTCGTTCGCATGCTCATATTAGTACAATTACGTAACCGATACGATATGTCAGACATGTCTAGGGCAAGTATATTCGTCTACTAATCACTATATATCTCAATCCACGTAAAGTAGTATTACGAAGGGCGAATCGAGTGCACTAAGGTTAGCTAGACCTTAATACACTGATTCTGAAATGTATTAGTGTGTTAACCCACTAACACGTATATCATGAACAAGCTCGATAGAAGAGTAAGCTTGCAAAACTAGGCTATAATAGCAGCATAAGTTAAGATAGTACAACAATATAAGTACGCTAGATGATGATGAAAGGAGGTACAAATTAATTCAAGTTTACAAAAACAAAACAGAATAAGCAACAATAATAAAAACTCTACAATCTCTACAGTTATCATGCAACCTCCTTGTCTAAGTTGCTAGTCGACCAAATAGGGGCAAGGACCTCTAAATTCTATTGTCTGAATAAACACTGTCATCTTTTGCTAGCATGCGATTAATGTCATTCAGTTACACTTCAATAATGGGACAAAAGGCTATGTGATTCTAGGGTGTGAGGTATACTACATAACTTATAACAATTGAACTACTATTGTAATTGTCTTAAGGATGCCGTAGAAGCTCCTATTAAGGTCTACGAAAAGGGGTCTTAGTACCTATTAGGGTATCTTCCTATATTACATAGGTCATGGTCGTCTTAAGCCTTAGTCATAGTGCTTATAGAACAAGTGTCATTAGCAAGAATAGAAGGGTTACTAGTCTCAAAGGAAGAGAATATAACTTGTATCGAGGTGAGGGTACAAATTACATGACTTAAAGCTAAGGGGTAATCATTGGGTCACAGTCTACAAGAATAACTCTAACTACCAAGCACAAAATATTCAAATTCAAGACTACACTATACTCCTAGCAAACTATGTGTCCTTAACAAAGAATAAAATTACTTGGCCTACTATCAGAAGTGTCGTGTGGCACGAGTTGAAAGATGAAGAAAAGAAGAATATAATTTTGGTCGTTGCACAATTAACGAACGTTAAGGTCGCAAAGGAAAAATATATAAAATTAAATAGAAGGTCTCTAGATAGTATCATGGTTCTTTAAGGGGGGTGGTATGCTAGTTGCTATGTTCGAGGTATGATCAAGGAAAAAGTGTTGATTACATTCCTCTAGGCTTCCTAAGGTACTGTCTGCTTATCTCAAGACAAGAATCTAAATTTATAGTTCTCCAATACTTATCTAACTGTGAAGGTTAGGTTCAGTCCTAATATTCAATTTTGATTTTCTATTGGTTCCTCAATACTAGGGTCAAACATTATGGTAAACTTCTAACTAACTCTAGTAGTGTCTATACTACTCCCAAGTCCTCATAATACACCAGGGGGTAATGGTAAACCAATTCTAGAGATAAGGAATTCTAGGGTTCACTAGGTATTCTAAACTTAGTGGTGTCTATATTCTCGTTGTAATCTTAATAGGTGTGCTACTCTAACTATCATCCTAATAACAGGGGTTCCTATATTCTATCAGAAGGCTATACTCAAAGAACCATCAGGGAGGTACATGAATCAAACAGGATACAATTGTTCAAATAGATCAGATAGGAGAAAGATGAATCATAGTCAATTGTGGATAAGATCCTATACTCTAGTCCTAGGTGCAGGCTTGTTCGGTACAGTAACGTAATCGAGACAATATGCTCTTGACCTACATGGGCCACCACAGAAATATGTCACGCTCCAGTCCCAAAAATACGTAGGACTAGGATACGTAAGCTTGCCAGCCGCATGGATATGGCAACTCCAATATATGAAAACCAAACCCATACGTACGCTATAATATGAATATCAAATCCACAGTGGTATAACATATGTCACAATTCACAGGGTATAATCTAAATGTCATCCACGAAAATTAAATATAAATAAATAACCAATATCTAAGAACTAGAACTAGACACAAGTATCTGGAGATAATAGTTGGATGGAAATAAATCCACTACCAACTGGAATATAAGGACAAATACAATATAAGTACACCACAACAAATACGATATAAGAATACCAACTATCAATCACGGCTCGAAGAGAAGACCTCCTCGAAACATATGTAACCATCCGAACCTGCGCTCCTGCAAATACTCAAGAACATATACACCTGGCAGGGGACTAGGTCCTCAGAGGGACATAACAAGATACTTAAACACATGCCAATAAAGTACTAAAATAAATATCCAAAGGTCGTCTAACCGTCTAAGTGAATGCAGTTAAGAACACCTTTCCCCACAAGTGAGCTATCTGGCTGAAAACTGGGATTTGGCATGATTCTCTTTTGGAGATCCAGGGACCTAAAAGGCACGTCGTCTTTTGAACGTCGGTGGCCCGCCAATGTAGTACATAATATATAAGGGTCATCACCACCCGTATCTCCGACGGAGAATCCGGGCGCACAGAAAAAAAAGTGCAAAGGAGCTCAAATGCGGTACTTGTTGTTCTCCCCACCCCATGCTCTAAGCATGTTACATCCATGACACAATATGGTTCATATCCTATCCTTAGTACACTAGCCCAATCCTGCAACCAAACAAGGACAAGGATGGGACCACCGTACTACAATAAGCTATGTTCCTAGACCTCTAATAACTGCTAAGTCTACTAGCATGCAAAATTTCTAACAGCAGTTATTCCTAACGCACGTCCCACACGTACCGATGATCAGTCAATACGTGCGTCCGTGATCTATATGAGACTCATAACTCGTGTAAAATATGTGTCACAGTCAAATAAAACCTAATAGTGCTACATGATAATGGGGTAGTCTCATAAACAAGGTCAATGCAAATACATAAATACAAATATACCGCGACGACACCGACACTGCATTTTATATAACAGTTAAAATATATGAACTAAAGACAGAAAATAAAGATGCATGCAACATATGGAATATGAATAACAGTACAATGGCAAGGTATACTTGCTTGGCAAGGAAGCTGCAATATACCAATAACCTACTCCAGAAGTCGCGCAGAACAAATCCAATATCCTATGTACACATGATATAATACAATAAAATCATTAGTCATTACACTAGTGCACACACAACAATATTTACACAGGACTCAGGGGGTATACTAGGGGTAACACTAGTCATCTAACACGGTCAATTACGCGTTGAATTACGCGGTCACATCTTCAAGTGTTGTACATAATCAGACAGTCAGCTGACAGATGTCTAAGCCAGTACGTTAGTGTACGCAAGGCAGGTAATTCACAAGTTCTTAGGGTCAACATGGTCAGGGTAAGTACGGGACAGTCCACGGTGTCCTAGGGTCGTACAGTCTGAATATATATAGTCCTAATTATTATTAGCATATAATTAATTACAATATACATATATACCATATATATATATATGTACATATATATCATCCAATAATTATACGTATACCAAGTTGAATAGTATGCATATACTAAATATATATATAGATATATCAAACTGAATGCTATACGAGTACGAGTACGAGTTCGTGTACGCAGCACTGGGTTCACCGAATCAGGGTCCGATATCAGCTAACAGTCAATAAGCAATACTAATATCCTACTGGCATACATACAAGCACACATAAATGGAGCAGACAGACAGGTTCATACCTTGGAGTACGTGCACGGGGATGACGGTGAGGTTGACGATGATGAAAATGACGATGATGGCGATACTGGGTTGATGATAATGGGGTCAATGGTGAATATGGATTTAGGTTAAGGTGGTGGCGAGGATGCTATGGGATGATGATGATGATGTCGACTGGCTACAACAATGGTGGCGAGGACGACAATGACGATGATGATGGGATGATGATGAGATAACGAAGATGCGATGGTGGTGAGATGATGATGATGATGAAGAGTGTTGATGATGGTGATGCAGGTGATGGCTGCTGTCTTCCGGCCAGCGAGGGGAGGATGTCCGACCGGAGGAGGATGGCACACAGGGAGAAGGAAGACGAAGGGATAGCAATGGCAATGGCGTGTTGACAGTTGGCCGGAGGGGGACTGGCCAGTGGCTGCTGGAGTTTTAATGGTGGTGATGATGTTGGCAATGGGGGGTGGCCGGAGGCTACTGAAGTCTCGGTGCTGCTCCGGCTAGGCCCAGGTGGTCGAGACAGAGAGGTCAGGGAAGAGGGGAGCTGTCGAGGAAACGGGAAAGGATGCACCGGTGAGGGGAGGAGATGGCCGGGGATGACCACGGCGGGGCGGAGTGTTGAAGTCGAGATGGCCATGGCTGCTCGACTTCTCCAGTCGAAGGGATCCGGCGGATTCGAGGGAAAGGAGGAGGTGAACGATGGTAATGGTGGTGGTGTTTGCCGGTGGTCGAGGTCACCGGGGAAGATGACGGAAGATGGCGGGAAAGATGACAGTGGTGGTGGTAATGGCAATGGGTGCTGGTGGTCCGGCTGTGCTCCAGCCGGGGTCAAAGTCGTGGGTGGTGGCGAGGATGGTCGGGATGAGGGGGTCTAGGCGACTGATCACCAACTCAGGCGGAGGAGGGAAGTCTGTGGAGATGAACAGGAAATAGAGGGTGGTCGACTGAGGTGTAGTCCGACGGGTTCTTCGGCAAGGTCAGGTGGAGGTAGGGGGAGAAGGGAGAAGATGAGATGTAAAGGGAAGTCGGCTATGGGAATTAGGGTGACTTATAAAAAGGAAGGGAAGAAAATTGTATATAAATACATGTGGACTAGGGTTTGGGGGTTTGACCCAGGACAATGTGGGCTTGGTCAACTCTCCTTGGAGTGGGCCTTGGTCTTACATGAGGATGTTGGGCTATAATTGCACGATTTAAAATACAAGGATGGGTTTAAATATAAAAGGGCGATGTTGCGCGTTTGCACATCCAAAAAATTATGAGAAAATTTCCTATGAAGGTAAAAAATAGATTTCTTTATGAATTGTCCAATGGTGGGGACACCTCAATATGTTTTTGCATAAAAGCCCCCCAATAATTGGAGAATTGCACAAAGACGGAAATTAGATTTAATTAATTGAATCGAAATACGCACGATGTTCTAGAATTAATTAGGAGTACCTGGGATTAAATTTAGGCGGGATACAAGTGTCAGGGGCATAGAGGGTATAGTGTAGAATATTAATAAAATTCGGGTTGCACAAAACGGTCAAGGTTGTGTTTCTAATTTTGATTAGAACGCACAAGGGTACTGAATTAGAATTTATTTAGAATTAAGAATTAACGTCCGCGACGTTTATTGTGCGACTAAAATGTAGCACAAGAGAGCAATATTATAAGTTACACAAGGGTCAGAATAGTAGGCGGGCATGTCTAGGATGAGGTTGTGAAATTCGTGGATAGGAAGTGGCTAGTGAGGTACTCCAATTATCGAAGCAACGGTAAGGTGCGCTACATGATATAAATTATTGTATAATTAAATCAAATGACGTGTTCTGAATCTTGTCTGTTCAAACTAGCCCTAATTTTACTATCTAAGCGAATCAGGCCTAATTTTGGGTAAGGGGGTTTACATGGTCATCACTGTTGTCCCGGAGTAGAGGATAGATGTGTGGTGGCCCATGCAGGTTTAAAGCATATTACTTCAGTTATGTTATTATAGCGAGCAAGCCTGCGTATAAGATTAGAGTATAGAATCTCATCCACTTATTTAAACCACCTCCCTTGATTTTGTTTCAAATTCTTATTTGACTACTTGAACTACATCTTGCTTGATCATTTCACAATATAAATCTTATCTTCTCTTTCGTGCTTAAAAGAGGTCTTTCGTGCTTAATAGAGGTTAGGAAGGTAACTTGTACTAGGTATATATGCCCATAGGTCAATTACACCATTAGTTGAGTTCTTGTAAGTTGGGTAGCAAGCCTCACAACCTAGCATCCCATAGCCCTTATGATCCATTAATAAAGTATAATTGAATGACACTGAATATATGCTAGTGTAAGAAGATAGGGTTACCTAGACTATAGGGTTTAGAGGTCCATACTCCATTTGGTCGACCAGAGACTTTGACAAGAAGTTAGTATGGCAACTATAGGGGCACAAACAGTGGAAGAGTCTTAGATTTTTGATAAACTTGAACTATTTGTACCTTCACTCATAATAATCCCACATACTTATTTTTTTGGACTACCTTGACTTATGCTGCTATTATAGCCACTACAAAAATATACTATTTTAGCGACAAAAATATCCGTCGCTAAAATACAATTTTTCGTCGCTATTTTCAAATAGCGACGGATTAGCGACAAAATTCTTCCGTCAGAAATATTAACGTCGCTACAAATTTTTTTCGCTAATCCGTCGCTCAAGCGACGACGTAGCGACGGAATAAGCGACATAATGTTAGCGACGTATAAGTTCCGTCGCTAAACTTTCTGACTACTTATCGACATAATAGCAACGGATTATGTGAGCCCAAAAATTGTCAAATTTTCCAGAAGGTTTTGCATATTCTGGGCTCACATAGTTCGTCGCTAATCTGTCGCTAAGTCGTCACTCCCAGTGACGGATTGGCGATGAATTTTAGCGACGGACCCTGATACATGTTTGGTACATTTGTATGTCTCAGACGTTTTAGCGATGAAAATTTTCGTCGCTAGGTAGTTGCTGACCTGAGATTTTCCGTCAAAAATCCGTCGTTGAGCTGAGATTTACCAGATTTTATGTCGCTAGTATGTCGCTAGTCCGTCGCTAAAGGTAATATTTTTTCCAGAAATTAATTTATGCTAGCATATACCTGTTATACATTCACCAATTTTTACATAAATAAATTCCACACAAACTATAAAAACTCATACAAACATGTCCAAATGTTATATATACAATAAACTAATAAAGTAGAATAATCCAAACATACCACAAACTCAAAAAACACAACGGTGGAGGCGAAGGCGGTGTTATACAATTCAAGTCCAAAAATATGACGGTGTTATACAATTCAACAAAGTCAAATAAATACAATCAAGTTAAATAAATACAATCAAGTCAAAAATATACAACCAACTCAAAAAAATATCACAAACTCAAAAATCTATCAAGTCGATGGTGGAGGCGGAGGCGACGGCGGCTGTCGGCTAGCCATGTACTGCGCCATAACCATAGCGATGATATTATGTAGATCATCAGGAGCAACGACAGATGGAGCAGTGGCAGGAGCCGTCAAAGGAGCTAGAGGACCCATCGATGCCATCGGAGGAGCTAGATTCGTCGGAGTAGATGGAGGAGCCGTCGTAGTAGCCGTCGGAGGAGAAGGGGATAGAGCATCAAGCGTGTCTATCAACTATCGGACTAGCCCATGTAGCTCATGCACAGTAGTCATGAGCTGCTCCAGAGATATCGCACAGAAGGAACGTCGGAGCCGAGCACTGATGGAGCTAGAGTAGCCGTCGGAGGAACTCTAGAAAGAACCGACGTTTGGGATGCCAACGATCTGGTACCGTACACGCTGCCTCCTTTCCCATTTTCGACAGCTTGTACCCACCAATCGTTTCTCTCAGTCGGCGTACTGCTCTCAGCGCCCCCCTCTAACGTCTCATATATTTATTTATATAAATAGGTTTAGAGTTAAGGATTTTAGAGTTATATGTGCTATATATATAATACAACACTAGTTATAACACTATCTCTAATATTAAGCATCTAAACCATTCACCATTCAGCCAAGTAAGGACAATAACCCATTTTCCTGACCAACCCGCTCCACTATGACCCCACCCGGCCCATTAGCTTATAAGACAACTATATGACTTCATAAGGTCGCCAACCCAGTCCTTGTTTATTAGACAAAATATCACCTCTTATTCTCCTTCTTCCTTCTCCGGAGAACCGACCAACCAGCCATCTATTCGACCAAGATCTTCGACCCTTCCTGAAACCTTATGAACCTCCCAGAAGCATCCCCTCTACGTTAGCAATCCAATCCACCCTTTATCTCCTCCGTCCATAACCGTCGTGTCAATTTTGGATGATCATTGTCGTCCGTCGATAACCACTCACCGCCTCCGATCATGACGCCATGCCTATAAATAGAAGGTCGAACCCCTCTCTTTCTTCACTCGACCATAACGGCAAAGCCCTGCTCTATTCATTGGCGATCCCCACCCTCCTTCTTCCTCCGATGCTTCCCTTCCTTCACCGACGCGAGACCATCTCCTCCGCCGGGTTGCTCCACTGTGCTCTGTAGTGAATTCGTGAAGATAGGTTGGCCGAGCCTCGGTCAACTACCTGTAGCTCTGATCCGATCGACATGATCGGAGTGATAAGGACGAAGCTCAAGCTCCAGTTATAACATCGGTAAGTAATTTTGATTCCTAGAAGTTTAATTCTTCTTCTCTTTGATCCTTAATCCTATTTTTTTCATTCTTGCTCAAGAAAATCATATAAAACCTTCTTTTTTGATTCGTGCATACCACATGATCGATGAATTGTCTCAATAGGGAATCTGATCAGTATTGGACACGGATATGCTCGTATCCGACACAACGGGGCTCTTGACTTTTGATCAGTATTCCTATTTTATAAGAGTACCCCATATGTTATTTCAAATCATATAAAATATATGGAATCCATGTAGATGAATATCAATTTGATGGTTAAATCCTGTGTCCATGTCTATGCTATATATGTCTATATATTATACCATATTTGTAATATATTTGTGTCCATGTCTATGTTCTCATGTCCGTGTCCAGTGTCTCGTATCTACGTGCCCAGCATCTTAAATCATGTATGCTAATTAATAATTAACCAACATACGAATGAGGGTTAGGTTAAAGCTTATCTTCGATAGAGGATGAGGGGATCTGACGGAGCGTAGGCTGGATAGGGGGATCGAGGAGAGGGGGGGTTCGAGGAGGGGTTCGAGGAGGGGGTGTGTCACGCCCCAGTCCTAAAATGTACGGGACCAGGCCACGTGGCAATAGCCAGCTGTCACGTCTCCGAGGATATCCCAATTTAATGGATCCTAACGAAGAGTGCTACGCTGTCCTAAAATACTAACATGTCCCAATATCAGTCCACAACAGGTAACTAATCTCATCCACAATATAAATAAAAAAAAGTACTAAATAAACTGCTGGAAGATAAATACCAGTCTCAAGATATCATAGTACAACCAATAATGTCTTGTGGGAACAAACCCACTACTATGATGAAATAAAAGTACTAAAATGATAGATAAAAGAGTAATGACTGGGCATCGGCTGACTAGATAATGATGCTCCCAATTCTAGGCAGAAGGCCTACCAAGTGATCACAGAAACTCTGACGGTAACACCTCTAGCTCCTATGCGGTAGCGAACCTCGTATCCTGTCATGGGCTGTACACTGTGGGGTAATATGCCTCATCCAAATCTAGAAAGGTACCAGGTCCTCAGAGGGACGTAACAAGATACATAGAAACATGCCATATATAAATACTGAATAAAATAAATACAATAAGGGGTGTGCTAACCATCTAAGTGAATACAATGTGAGGACAACTGTGAGTATATGGGAAAGTGTAGGCTAGACATATGCTGACGTAATTCACCAGTCGTAACAACCGGCTAGTATATACCACACATGCCCCCTATAACACGGGCGCAGGAATACAATAACGTCCAATATTCTATAGAGTGTGGTATATGTAATATCACCAAGTAACGTCCAACACTCTACAGAACGTGATATCAGTAATATATATATATATATATATATATATATATATATATATATATATATATATGTTTGTATCACTCCGTCGAGTACGGTATCTGTATAAAGAGGTGGGTGTCCCATATGCCTACTAGTCGTCCTCCTCGCCCAATGTAGATATACAAGTCGAATACTCGACGTGCATACCCCGTATCTAAATGCCAAGTCTCTACACTAAAATAATCCTGAATTACTTACTAACCGTGATGCATGTCACACGCGTCGATAGCTAGTCGAGTACGCGAACTCGCATCCCAACATAAAATTGTCACTACGAACGTGTAGGAGTGTCAGGTCTTGAAAGATATCAGAGTATCCTCCAATGGGGTGAGTCTGCTAAGGACTAGGTCAAGTATACTAATCATCGACGTAACCGTCGACTGCACCCGAGTCAATCTCGGACGCGCACAGTTGTATAAAATAAAAGCAACAATGATACAATACAATATATGCATAATTTAAATTAGACAGTAAATATGGCAAGGTATCTTGCCTGGGTCCTGAAGCTGTGAATGCTAATAGCCTGCTCCTGTAGTGTCTTCTGGCTGATCCAGTGACCCTAAACACAGAATATAGTATAGCAATCTAGCATCAGACACTATGTAATATATAAACACGACTACGACGCTACTCTTGGGTACTGTCGCAGGTTCACAACTGATCGAATACAGCGACACGTGTGCACGTTGCTAGGGTATACACATATTCTGTCCTCGATTATCGTGCACCTTGAGACAGTAATCATCAAGTTATGGTTACTAACTATTTTTGATTTATAAGATTATAGGTCCTTGGTTCCCATGATCAAACGTACTTAGTTTATGTCCTGATGTTCAGATGAAATACTGGTCCTTGGTAACAGGTCATACTTTAGGGGATGTATTCATTATTTTCTAACCTAATTATCGTCACATACACACAAAACAATTATTTCCTTTTATTAGGTTGGTGTCGACATAGGACACGTCGACACGACGACTCGAATAAATAGTCATACAACAATGCTATGCGAGAACGAGCGGGGGATCGAGTACCTGGCTGCTTGGACGAGGGTCTGCTCGTCCTGGTCGCCTCCTCATGGCGGAGCTCCGGCGTAGACCGGTAGGTTGGCCAACAGAGGCAGCAGCGGCCTGCAGCGAATGCGACAGCGGGCTTGGCGGCGTCGGCGCGGGCTGAGAACGATACGGGGCGGCTGACACGTCATGGGGGTAGGTCGGGGCAGACCTTACGGTGGTGGTCGGTGGTGCCAGAGGCGGTGGGGGTGCTCGGGGCAGCGGCTATGGGCGGATGTGGATGGGTGAGTCGGTGATGGTGAAGTCGACGGCGGCATTGGACGATTGGGATGGTGGTCCAGCAGTGAGGGGGTCCGGTGACTCAGGTGGTCCTGTGGTGCCGGTGATGTCGGGCAGCTGGGAGAAGCTCGGGTGCAAGGGGGAACGGCTAGGGTTTTGCTAGGGTTTTGATGAATAGTGAATTTAGGGTTTCATATTAGGGAGTATGTATATTTATAAGGGGGATTTGATGGGCTGGCCTCGAAACTTGGGCCTGTCTAGACTTATTGGGGAGGGGCTGATCCATGTGAAAGGGTGCACGTGGGCTTGGTTGGGTCCTGCTTGAGGTAAAACTGCTCCTAATTTAATTTAACTAAACAATGCGCATGGCGAAAATTAATGAACATTTGCGTAGCTAAGGTGAGACGCAATGACGAGTATCTAAGGTTGCATAAAGGTCAAATGGGTAGTCTGTCATGTCTAAGAGATCTTCGTGACCTCGGGTGGAAGATAGCTACAGGTGTGGTTCTCTATCCTCGAAATAATGGCAAGATGTAATAGGACATATAATTTTTGCACATTTATTCCAATTGTATCCAATTAAATCTAAGTCTCTCAATTTAATTCGAATTGAACCCTAAATTGGTCGAGGGAGTTTACAATCTACCCTCCTTAGAGTATTTCGTCCTCGAAATTAAAACATACGCATGGTAAGAACTACAGACTGAATTTAAAATGCTAGTACGTACCTAATCCTTCGAAGAGATGGGGATAGATCTGTCTAATATCCTCCTCGCATTCCCAAGTCGACTCTCCCGGTGCATGATGCCTCCATGCAACACGAACTAGGAGAATAGTCTGTCCTTGCAATACCTTCTCACTTCTGTCTAAAATCTCCACAGGCTCCTCTGCGTATGATAAGCTCGGGCCGACTGTGATTTCTGAATGATCAAGCACATGACTCAGATCTGGTATGTACCTTCTCAACTGAGATACATGGAAGACGTCATGGACTCCTTCCAAAGTCTGCGGCAAGGCTAATCTATAAGCAACCTCTCCGACGCGTTCTAACACATCGAATGGTCCGATGTACCTCGGGCTCAGCTTTTCTCTGCCTCCGAATCTGATAGTCCCTCGAGTAGGCGAGATATTTAGAAATACGTGATCTCCAACTTGGAACTCTAAGGATCATCGATGCGCATTCGTCCAATGCTTCTGTCTGTCCTATGCTTCTCGTAGGTGTCCTTGGATCTTCTTCACCTTCTCTACTGTACGAACAACCAACTCGGGGCCAAGAATATGTCTCTCGCCTATATCGCTCCAACATACGGGTGAACGACACTTTCTGCCATACAACGCTTCATAGGGGGCCATATGGATGCTCGCTTGATAGTTGTTGTTGTAGGAAAACTCGACCAAATGCAAATGGTCCTCCCATAATCCTCCAAAATAAAGCATGCACGCTCTTAACATGCCTTCCAATGTCTAAATGGTGCGCTCTGACTGGCCATCTGTCTGTGGATGATACGCTGTACTAAATTTCAGGCGAGTACCGAGACTCTCTTGTATACTCCGCCAAAAGTAAGATGTAAATCTCGTATCCCTGTCAGACATGATGCTAACTGGCACTCCATGCAGTCGCACAATCTCTTTCATGTACATCTCTGCTAAGACCTTTGTAGATTGCCCAACTCTGAAGGGTAAAAAGTGTGCGGACTTGGTGAGTCTATCTACGATTACCTATACTACATTACGACCACTAGGACTCATCGGAAAGCCCATAACAAAGTCCATAGTGATGTGCTCCCATTTTTATTCTGGTATCGGAAGCGGTTGAAGCAATCCTGCAGATCTCTGATGCTCAGCCTTGACTTAATGACACACCAGGCACTTCGCTACAAAGCGTGCTATCTTTCTCTTTTATTCCATGCCACCAGTAGTACTGTCTCAAATCTCTGTACATCTTCGTGCCTCCTAGATGAATAGAATAGGTTGAACTATGTGCCTCTGACATCAACTCCTGACGAAGTTCCCCATTTGGAACATAGAGACGATCTCCACATCTCAAAGTCCCGTCTTCATCTATACGCAGTCCCGTCTGTATTCCAGCCTCTGTCCTCTGTCTAAACCTCTGAAATCTGGCATCTGGCATCTGGCGGCAAAGCAGCCTTGATCCTCTCCACTAATGTTGATTGCAACTGAAAACTCGACAACTGTCCATCTACTCCGGGCATAACTACCTCTATACCCATCTGCTCTAGATCTCTCAACAGATATTGTTGAGTAGTCAAGAAGAATGCCATGGGTCTTCTGCTCAAAGCGTCAGCTACTACGTTGGCCTTTCCCTGGTGGTACTGTAGCTCGATCTCAAAGTCTGTCATCACCTCGAGCCAACGTCTCTGTCTCTGGTTCAGATCCTTCTGAGTGTAGACGTACTTTAGGCTTTTGTGATCAGTGAATATCTCTACTCTTTCTCCATATAGGTAGTGCCTCCAAAGCTTCAAAGCAAAGATCACTGCTACAAGCTCCAAGTCATGGGTGGGATAGTTCTTCTCATAGGTTCTCAACTGTCTAGAAGCATAGGCTACAACCTTTCCATGCTGCATCAAGACACATCCTAATCCTTTCTCGGATGCATCGCTATAGATCACGAATCCTCCGGGTTCAGAAGGTATGGTCAAGATGGGTGCTGTAGTCAGGCGCTTCTTCAGCTCGTCGAATGCCTTTTGACACTCCTCTGTCCAAGTGAACTCCTGATCCTTACGGGTCAAGCGGGTCATCAGCTCTGCAATCTTCACGAAGTTCTCCACGAACATCCGGTAATATCCGGCAAGTCCTAGGAAACTCCTCACCTCTGAAACATTGGTAGGGGTCGGCCATGTCTCTACCGATGAAATCTTTGCCGAATCTACTAAGATGCCATCTCTTGAGATAACATGTCCAAGAAAAGCGACACGATCTAGAAGGAACTCACACTTGCTCAACTTGGCATAAATCCTCTCTCTCCTCAGCGTCTCTAACACTAGTCTCAAGTGCTTCTCGTGCTCCTCGTGGCTCTTCGAATACACTAAGATGTCGTCGATGAAGACTACCACGAACCGGTCTAAGTATTGGTGGAATACTCTGTTCATCAAGTTCATAAATACAGCTGGTACATTCGTTAGCCCAAAAGGCATCACTAAGAACTCGTAGTGACCATAACGAGTCCTGAATGCTGTCTTTTGAATGTCTTCTCTTTGCACCTTCACTTGATGATAACCCGATCTCAAGTCAATCTTTGTGAACACCACTGCTCCTGTCAACTGGTCGAATAAATCATCAATCTGCGGCAGGGGTACTTGTTCTTGATGGTCAAAGCATTAAGGGCTCTGTAATTAATGCACATGCATATTGTTCCATCCTTCTTAGGTACAAACAATACTGGTGCTCCCCATGGTGATGCACTAGGACGGATAAACCCCTTGCTCTGCAACTCCTCTAATTGTAGCTTCAGCTCGTCTAGCTCCTTCTTCGCCAATCGGTATACATTAGAAGATACCGGTGCTGCTCCGGGTACTAGCTCAATAGTGAACTCCATGTCTCTATCTGGCGGTAAGCCTGGAAATTCTTCCGGAAAAACATCCTCAAATTCAGCAACTATGGGTGGGGGTATCATTTCCATAGCCATGGAAGTTCCAACTATCTGTCCTACTCCTTGCTCGACGGTCCCTCGCATGTACTCGACCTCTGGCTGATCTGGGAGTCTAAATGTGATGCTACCCTTCCGGCAATTCAGTATGGTGTTATACTGGCTTAACCAGTCCATGCCTAGTACAACATTAAAGTACATCATAGGCAATACCAAGAATCGTGCTCTCGTCTCTCTACCACATATGACTACCGAGCACGTTCTGATAGTGCTGGTAACCGGCACGATACCTCCTCCGGTAAGAATCTTCCAACTCTTAGGTAAGGGGGAAGTCGCTACTCTATGCATTGCTACGAATGTATTAGATATAAATGATAGCGTCGCACTAGAATCAAACAATACAGTTGCAGGTAATGATGCAACTAAAATGGTACCTGTGATAGCCTCCTCTTCTGTTTCCTCCTCCATAGCTGCTAATGCACCTGTCCGTGCCTCTGTCCTCCTGTCTGCTGTCGGGTCCGGTCGAACTGTACCTCCTGTGGGGCCAAGGGTGGTCCCCTCTGAGATCCTCCGGGTGCTGGTGGACGCTAGCCTCCTGGTGGGGGTAGTATCCTCGGGACTGGTGCTGCTGGCCTCTTCCATGTCTGCGGTGCTGCCTCTCTGCGCTGTGGGCAATCTCTGACAAGGTGCTGACTTGCTCCACATATCATGCCCAATTCTAGCTTCTTTCGATAATCTTTAATGATGTGTCCCTTCTTGCCACAATGGTGACAAGTCGGGAACTCCTTCTGCTGGTATGGTGCTGCCCTCTGCTATGTCTGTGCTCTGTGACGTCGGATCGGTCCTCCTGCTCTGGGATAGGCTCTGGCTAGTGTAGTCATGCTGGAACGTCTAGCTCCTCTGACGATGGCCTTCTGGATCCTCGCCTCTGCAAAAACCTCTTCATAAAAAATCCTCGCCTGTGTGGTAGTAAACCTCTGTAGCTCAAAATTGAGGTCATGATGAAATCTCTGGGCTTTCTCGAGATCATTGGGTATCAGGGCGGCACCAAATCTGCTAAGGCAGCTGAACTCCGCATCATAGGCATCAACAGTCATATTTTCCTGCTCTAGATGTAGGAACTGGGAGTACATGGCATTTCTGACTGTAGCTAGGAAATACTTCGCATTGAAGTACTCTAAGAACTGTTCCCAAGTCTGGTTCTTGCCTACACTGCGCTCAATAGAATCCCACCAGTGATGGACGTTGCCTTTTAGTTGGGCCCTCACTACGGTCATCCAAAGGTCTGGATGCAGTTGTGATGCTTCTAGTAGCATCTCCGTGTTGGCGACCCAAACGGAGATCTGTTCTGCAGTCTCATTACCTGAGAAAGTATCTGGTCCCATCTGTCGGAACCATCTAATAGTGCCACATGTCTGGGCTGGTAGAGGTGCTGGTACGGGTGCTGGGACAGGTGTCCTCTCTAGTTATGCCATCAAACTCTGTCTCAACGTCTCTGTCTGATGCCACTGTGCCTGCATCATAGTCTGAAAGAACTGTAGCATCTGTGGCTATCCATCTAGTTATGGCATCTGGGGTGGGTAAGGTGGATATGGAACCTCTGGCTGTGTGGTAGGAGTCTCCTCAGATATCGGCCTCTAGGTCTGTGGCATCGACGTAGCCCCTAAAGTCTGGCCCTCATAATGCTGCGTGGGGATCGTCTGGGAAGTCTGTCCCTCGTGCTGTGTCATAAGATCGCCCTGAGAAGTCTCGTGCCAATGTATCAGCGGGACCTGTTGAATTACCGGGGCCTGTGTTGATAGTTACCCTCCAGTTAGTCCCTGGGGTATCTCTCCTCCCTGGGTGGTGTTGGTTGGCACCACGGCACTGGGTGCTCCTCGTCCACTACGCAAGTTCATCTTGCTGCAAGAGACAGGATTTCATTAAAAAGAGGACAGAATCAAACAAACAGGATGCATATATTTAGAAGTAACACGAAGGAAGTTCAAAAACGTAATAAGAGTGGATGAGGCCTACTAATTTCTATCCTATTGCAGGCTCGCTGGGTATGCTATCATACCACAAGCGATAAAGTCGACATGCATGGGCCACCACTAAAACTATGTCACACTCCAGTCCCAAAATATACGGGACCAGGCTACGTGGCAATAGCCAGCTGTCACGTCTTCGAGGATATCCCAATTTAATGGATCCTAATGAAGAGTGCTACGCTGTCCTAAAATACTAACATGTCCCAATATCAGTCCGTAATAGGTAACTAATCTCATCCATATTATAAACAGCAAGAAGTACTAAATAAACTGTTGGAAGATAAACACCAGTCTCAAGATATCATAGTACAACCAATAATGTCTGGTGGGAACAAACCCACTACTATGACGAAATAAAAGTACTGAAATGATAGATAAAAGAGTAATGATTGGGCATCGGCTGACTAGATAATGATGCTCCCAATTCTAGGCAGAAGGCCTACCAAGTAATCAGGGAAACTCTGATGGTAAAATCTCTAGCTCCTCTGCGGTAGCGAACCTCGTCTCTTGTCCTAGGCCGTACACTGTGAGGTAATATGCCTCGTCCAAATCTAGAAAGGTACCAGGTCCTCAGAGGGACGTAGCAAGATAAATAAAAATATGCCATATATAAATATTGAATAAAATAAATACAATAAGGGGTGTGCTAACCATCTAAATGAATGCAATGTGAGAACAACTGTGAGTATATGGGAAGGTGTAGGCTAGACATAAGCTAATGTAATTCACCAGTCGTGACAACCGGCTAGTATATGCCACACATGCCCCCTATAACACGGGCGCAGGAATACAATAACGTCCAACATTCTATAGAGTGTGGTATCTGTAATATCACCAAGTAACGTCCAACACTCTACAGAACATGGTATCAGTAATATATATATATATATATATATATATATATATATATATATATATATATATATATATATATATATGTCCGTATCACTACGTCGAGTGCGGTATCTGTATAAAGAGGTGGGTGTCCCATACGCCTACTAGTCGTCCTCCCCGTCCAATATAGATATACAAGTCGAATACTCGACGTGCATACCCCGTATCTAAATGCCAAGTCTCTACACTGAAATAATCCTGAATTACTTACTAACCGTGATGCATGTCACACGCGTCGATAGATAATCGAGTACGCGAACTCGCATCCCAACATGAAATTGTCACTACGAACGTGTATGAGTGTCAGGTCTCAGAAGATATCAGAGTATCCTCCAAAGAGGTGAGTCTGCTAAGGACTAGGTCAAGTATACTAATCATCGACGTAACCGTCGACTGCACCCGAGTCAATCTCGGACGCGCATAGTTGTATAAAATAAAAGCAACAAGGATACAATACAAAATATGCATAATTTAAATTAGACAGTAAATATGACAAGGTATCTTGCCTGGGTCCTGAAGTTGTGAATGCAAATAGCCTGCTCCTGTAGTGTCTCCTTGCTGATCCAGTGACCCTAAACACAAAATATAGTATAGCAATCTAGCATCAGACACTATGCAATATATACACACGACTACGACGCTACTCTTGGGTACTGTCGCAGGTTCACAACTGATCGAATACAGCGCCACGTGTGCACGTAGTTAGGGTGTACACATATTCTGTCCTTGATTATCGTGCGCTTTGAGACAGTAATCATCAAGTTATGGTTACCAACTATTTTTGATTTATACGATTACAGGTCCTTGGTTTCCATGATCAAACGTACTTAGTTTATGTCCTGATGTTCAGATGAAATACTGGTCCTTGGTAACAGGTCATACTTTAGGGGATGTATTCATTATTTTCTAACCTAATTATCATCACATACACATACAATTCCTTTTATTAGGTTAGTGTCGACATAGGACATGTCGACATAATGACTCGAATAAACAGTCATACAACGATGCTATGAGAGAACGAGCGGGGGATCGAGTACCTGGCTGCTTGGACGAGGGTCTGCTCGTCCTGGTCGCCTCCTCGCGGCGGAGCTCCGGCGTAGACCGACAGTGGCAGCAGCGGCCTGCAGCGAATGCGGCAGTGGCGGCAGTGGGCTTGGCGGCGTCAGCGCATGCTGAGAACGGCGCGGGGCGGCTGACACATCGTGGGGGTAGGTCGGGGCAGACCTCACGGTAGTGGTCGGCGGTGCCAGAGGCGGCGAGGGTGCTCGGGGCAGCGGCTATGGGCGGATGTGGATGGGTGATTCGGTGATGGTGAAGTCGACGACGGCGTTGGACGATTGGGATGGTGGTCCAGCAGTGAGGGGGTCCGGTGACTGAGGTGGTCCGGTGGTGGCCGGTGATGTCGGGCAGTCGGGGGAAGCTCGGGTGCATGGGGGAACTGTAACCTCTGTATCCTGAAATTCGTGCTTAAATGTTGTTATTAGGTTAATTTGGGGCTATTGATATTTTTCCATAATTTTTAGTTAATTAAAAACTAGTAATCCTAATTTTCTAGGACTTTTAAGAATTTATTTTAGGGTCAAACATAATTAAAAATGTTCCAAACTTTTATTTTAGGTTCTAAATAATAAAATATATTTTCTAGAATTTTTTGGGAATTTTTTGATTATTTTTAGCATTTATTTTGAGTTAATTATGAAAAACTGAATTAAAAACTAATTTCTGAAAAAGAAAACCCAAAAAGTAATTATTTCTGCCCAGTCAGCAAACTGGGGCCCACCTGTCAGCCTCCTGCAGTGAACAGTGCGGGGCCCGCCTGTCAGTGACCACGGGTTGGGTGAGTCTAAAGCCGAGCCGACAAGCGAGCCGAGCCGACAAGCGAGCCGAGCCGAGTCAGAGTTCGACTCGGACTCAGCTGAGCCGAGCCGCGTCCGACCAGGACCGTTCGATTTGGGCGGGAGTGCGCGGATGATTGCCATGTATCAAGCTCCTAAGCCGCGGCTGCTCTCTCTCTCCTATATATATATATATATATAATAGTTTAGTTATTTTCTAGGGTTTTTCTTGAGCCGATTTTTGGAGAATTGCCATCTAGGGTTCCTTCATCTTCCAGAAGCCATTGCGCATAGCTCTGGACTCCAAATGAAGCCTAGTTTTTTGTGTTAGAACGATATTGAGGTTAGCTTTCTGATTATATAATTTGTTTTACGAAATTATGAGTATTAAATTCTGGAAAATTCATAGAGCACAGCATGTCCAAAAATAGATGTGTTTCAATGTTTTCGTGATTTCGGGAGAACCAGGAATCCGAATCATGAACCGTTTAAAGTTTCGGAAAGCTAATGTCAAGATCATTGACATATATTTTTTCCAAAATTTAATTCAAAGTATTTACATACTGTTAATTTTGTAGATCTTCTAGGTTAGAATTTAACCATCGGTGCACGATACAAAATTTGTATGTGCCTTAATTCTCAAACGAATTTGAATTCGGACGAGCCATAAATTCTAGGATGTTTTTGATGCTGAAATCTACAGTAACTCATGCATGAAAGTTGAGTTTGTGTCGGTTGACTTTTTGGTCAACAGATCGTCTCGATTTGCGTGCCATAAGGCTCGAGTCGATAAAATTCAGTTCTTTTGGGCAAAATTTAGGAATTAACCTAAAAATTAGAATAATAAGATTAAAATAGAATTTTAGAGTAATTATTCCAGAATTAAATAAATTAAAATAAATTATCTTTTGACATGGTAAATTTGTAATACATAGGCTATTTGGACTGTGACTTGGACTCTGATTCATACCAGCAGCAGGACCCCAGACGAGTTCATTCTCTGACAGTTTCTATTATGTTGATTATCTCTATAATTCTTGTTGTATAGCGTACATGACTCTGACACTGTTCTTTACACGAGTTGGCATCATCGAGACCTGTCACGAGGAGTTGTGATTAGAATCCATCGTGCTAGCTGGGGGAAAATGGGGAAATATTAGTAGCTTATGTGATCATACCCAAACTTTACATACATCATAGCTCACCCACACCTCACGTCGGTGCAGCCTGATCCTTACATGCCTCATCGCTGTTACATATGCTTAGCCGGACTTGTTGGGGATGAACGCTAATCAATGTAATGAGTCATATAGCCCAAGCCGATCACATGATATGCTAATATTTCACACACTTAGTTAGATGATTCTTGACATGTATCTCTAGTATTTTGATCTAGCATCTCCACATGTTCTAGTTATTGTTCTTGTATACACTTATATACCAGTTCATTGTTCTTGCGTGTACTTGGATTTCTATTTCATTGCTAGATGTACATTAATGATGACATGCTCCAGTATTTCATTTATTCCAGTATTTCTTTTTCCAGTATATCCATGCTCGTCAGTATTTCTTATTGCCAGTGTTCATATCTGTCTTGTATTTTTTTACACTGTGTTATAGTTTTTGTCAATATACATTAAACTGCTGTTAGAGGTGTATTTCGTTCCAATCCGGACTGGATATTTTTTCCAGACTGTGACATAGAGGACTTGTTCTGGCATACTTGGACATTGGATGTTATTGATTGCAGGTTAGACTATTTATTGTTATTTGGACTTGTCTTGTACTTCATTGCTTGCTTCGATATCTCATCGTGCTTTAGCTTATGTGATTGAGTATATTCTATATTATATTGTAATATCTGCGTCTCCTTATGGAGTTGGATATTCGTGATGTGCATGTGTAAGGATCTATTGGCTTGAGAATGTTTGAGATGGCACTGCAAACTAACTTGGGTGTCCATCTAGAGTTGTATTAGAGAGAGTAGTACTTAGTATGGTATATTGTACTTGGTGTGCACTTGAGTGATAAGAACAACTAGTATAAACAGTTGTAGTAGGTAAGAGAGCTAGCCATGAGTATGCTTTTAGTAGAAACAATGGTACCTAAAGAGATAGAGGTATCAAACTTTGGGTGCATCATTTGACCTATGATTGTGTTAGAGGTCCTTGGTATCATATTTTGGTATTAAATAGACAGATGTGTGTAATGTGGATGTATCCATGGATATCTTGTGGACTAGAGATTAGTTGATATGGGTAACAGTGTATAGGGACAGAAATTTGTGAATAAATGTGCCAGAGTTAAGTGTATGATAGAGGTTAAAGATGTCCAAGTAATGGGTTAGAAAGCTATGTTCTGTTCTTTCCTCATATTTCTTTTCCATCTGTTTGTTTAATTAATTTTCTAGTACCATAGCTTGTATCAAAGATCTTCTTGCTAGGATGTAGTTAGTAGTACATCCCGACAGAGACTGTAATACCATGACAAAAGAGACCATAACCATGCATATTTCATCTAAATTGCATATTTTACCTAGATTGTGTGTTGTATTGCGTGTTGTATGACTATAGATAGGATTCTCTTAGACTTTGACTGTTGAGGGTTTGACTATAGCGAAGAATTAATGAAGAGGTTATGATTTGACAAAGAGAGATAATGTGCCTTAAATTTTGAGGATAAAATATTAATTTAAATAAAGAGTGAGAATTAATATGGCAGAATTGACGATTTTGTTAAATCATTGATTTTTATGAAGATTAAGATATGATTGAATTTGTTATTAAAATTCGAGGAAATTAAGGAGATTATCATTATATCTATTGACTGCAGGATATAAATTTATATTTGAATGTATATGATATTTGAAGATTTTATAACTATTGTATTATTTGATTTTATGTGGAAAAAGAAATCGAGAATTATGATCACTAATGGATTAGTGTTAAATTCAAAATTTGGGATAAGATTTTTTTTTTTTTATAAATATGCATTGACGGGATTTCAATTAAAGGATTGGATAGTAAATTTTGTATTTAGTGATTTACTCAAAATTTGAGGATTAAGATGATTAATGGGTTAGTATTCGAATACAAACTTTTTGGACGAGATTTTTAAATTTTATAAATATACATTGAGTGGATTTAAAATTAGAGGATTGTATATTAAGTTTTGTATTTAGTGATTAGCATAAAATTTTTGAGGAGATTTTGATAAGAATGGAATTTAATTTTTAATTTTAAAGGTTTGCGGGAATATGATATCTATAGAATTTTGGAAGTTTTATAGCAATATGAATTTACTTCATGATTATATGGTTTGATGAATTTAATTTTGATTGTAAAATAATATAAATGAATACATACAACTATTGAGGATTTTAAATTTCGAGGACAAATTTTTTTTTAAGGTGGGTAGACTTGTAACCTCTGTATCCTAAAATTCGTGCTTAAATGTTGTTATTAGGTTAATTTGGGGCTATTGAGATTTTTCCATAATTTTTAGTTAATTAAAAACTAGTAATCCTAATTTTTTAGGACTTTCAAAAATTTATTTTAGGGTCAAACATAATTAAAAATGTTCCAAACTTTTATTTTAGGTTCTAAATAATAAAATATATTTTCTAGAATTTTTTGGAAATTTTTTGACTATTTTTAGCATTTATTTTGAGTTAATTATGAAAAACTGAATTAAAAACTAATTTCTGAAAAAGAAAACCCAAAAAGTAATTATTTTTGCCCAGTCAGCAAACTGGGGCCCACCTGTCAGCCTCCTGCAGTGAACAGTGCGGGGCCCGCCTGTCAGTGACCGCGGGTTGGGTGAGTCTGAAGCCGAGCCGACAAGCTAGCCGAGCCGAGTCAAAGTTTGACTCGGACTCAGCTGAGCCGAGCCGCGTCCGACCAGGACCGTTCGATTTGGGCAGGGCTGCGTGGATGATTGCCACATGGAAAGCTCCTGAGCCGCGGCTGCTCTCTCTCTCCTCTATATATATATAATAGTTTAGTTATTTTCTATGGTTTTTTTTGAGCCAATTTTTGGAGAATTGCCATCTAGGGTTCCTTCATCTTCCAGAAGCCATTGCGCATAGTTCCGGATACCAAATGAAGCCTAGTTTTTTATGTTAGAACGATATTGAGGTTAGCTTTCTGATTATATAATTTTTTTTACAAAATTATGAGTATTAAATTCTAGAAAATTCGTAGAGCACAGCATATCCAAAAATAGATGTGTTTCAATATTTTTGTGATTCCGGGAGAACCAGGAATCCGAATCATGAACTGTTTAAAGTTTCGGAAAGATAATGTCAAGATCATTGACATATGTTTTTCCCAGAATTTAATTCGAAGTATTTACATACTGTTAATTCTGTAGATCTTCTAGGTTAGAATTTAACCATCGGTGCACGATACGAAATTTGTATGTGCCTTAATTCTCAAACGAATTTGAATTCGGACGAGCCGTAAATTCCAGCATGTTTTTGACACTGAAATCTACAGTAAATCATGCATGAAAGTTGAGTTTGTGTCGGTTGACTTTTTGGTCAACAGATCGTCTCGATTTGCGTGCCATGAGGCTCGAGTCGATAAAATTTAGTTCTTTTGGGCAAAATTTAGGAATTAACCTAAAAATTAGAATAATAAGATTAAAATAGGATTTTAGAGTAATTATTCCAGAATTAAATAAATTAAAATAAATTATCTTTTGACATGGTAAATTTATAATACATAGGCTATTTGGACTGTGACTTGGACTCTGATTCATACCAGCAGCAGGACCCCAGGCGAGTACATTCTCTGACAGTTTCCATTATGTTGATTATCTCTATAATTCTTGTTGTATAGCGTACATGACTCTGACACTGTTCTTTACACGAGTTGGCATCATCGAGACCTGTCACGAGGAGTCGTGATTGGAATCCATCGTGCTAGCTAGGGGGAAATGGGAAAATTTTAGTAGCTTATGTGATCATACCCAAACTTTACATGCATCATAGCTCACCCACACCTCACGTCGGTGCAGCCTGACCCTTACATACTGTCACGCCCCGGTCCCGCCCGGGCCGCCGCTCCGCCCTGTCCCGCCCCGTGCGGCCGGGAATTAACGAACCGGACACGAATCACCGTGCCTCGGCGCGCCGGACGCGAATCACCGCGTCCGTCCAGCGGGCGCGAGGGAGGAAGGAGAGCTAATCGAATGGCCCGAGTCAAGCTTTCGGGGGACGTGATGCCGCACGGGCCTGGGGTTGCGCCCGTACAAGGCCAATCGTTTAAGTTGATAGTTGGCTATCATTACATCAATCGAGTAAGCAGCGGAAAGGGACTTGTTGCAATGCAATGCATTTAGCCAACTGAGCGTTCGGGACAATCGAGGCAACTTGGGTTTCCTTTAGCAAAGGCACACGTTCGTTCCATACATTATGCCCCCTTATACGATAGCATTCTCGGGGCAACAATCGAAACCAGAATTCCGGGTCTTCAGGACTGTGGCACGCCTATCGCTCCCTCGGACGATCCAGTACCTGCGAACAAGTAAACTGTTGGTGGGTCAGCACTTTATACAAGTACTGGTGAGATAAATCAACTGAACAGAAACAAGCATTCACTCAAACAGGCACTAAGTAATCATGTTATAAAATATTACATTACTAGTGATCTTTCTAGTTTTACCTAGGTTCGTTTCATGCAGTTCTAGCAGAGTCGATTTACTTGTTTAGAAACATGTTTGGAAACAGAGTTTCATATTGAATATGCAAGCAAGCAAACCGTTCATGTTTCAGGGTGTGCGCAGCGTGTCTCGTGCGACTCGAGGGTCTGATGCAAGGCTAGACACATGATGCACATTCTTAGGGGCAGTCACTATCCAAGCCAACACAATGACTTAGCTATATGCAGGGCGGTCCCCGAGTATCTCAGGATCGGCAGCTGATGGAACAGCATACCAATGACTCTTTATCTGATGCTAGAGGCAGCTGTGACTCATGGTTGCTTTGCACTATCATGGTAGCAGCCGAGACACATACAGTTCAGCTCTCCACCAATAGCCATTGTCCGACCGCGTGCGAATGCATGGAACACTATCAAATAAACTCTAGTATGAAGACGAGATGAACCATCAGAATACACTCATTGTTGCGGGGCAATCCGACTTATCACTTGAACACGTTCAGGCACAGTATGGTTCTCTCAAAGCATAGACGATAGTGAACATATTCATGCACTCTAAGCAGGCGATTCAGGATTCTCGTTAAGCGGCATTGTTTCAAAGACAAGCTAGGTGAGTTCGTTCATTAACATGCAAGGCAGGTTCTATCAGTCTCTTAAGAAAACATTGCAAGCAAAAACTCAGGTTATTATTAAGGCGTGCAAGAATCAGAGAACGAAGTTCTGCCCACTCACCTTGATACATAACGCCGGCACGGAGCGGGGCGTTACATACTTACCAACCAACAAAAAGTTTCGTCCTCGAAACTTCAAGGATAAACTTCTCGATATCCCGAGTAGCGATAGTGCCGTCCCTCGCCGTACTCAATCGAAACAATCAAGCAATTCAAGTTCAGGAAACATTTTGCACTTTGAGAATATCTATGGACTTATTGTATGGAACGCTCTTTGCAAAACCATATCGATAATATCTCAGAGTCATAGCAACGGTTTGGGCCAGAGAATCGATTCCGCTCTGATACCATTCTGTCACGCCCCGGTCCCGCCCGGGCCGCCGCTCCGCCCTGCCTTGCCCCGCCCCGTGCGGCCGGGAATTAATGAACCGGACACGAATCACCGTGCCTCGGCGCGCCGGACTCGAATCACCGCGTCCGTCCCGCGGGCGCGAGGGAGGAAGGGGAGCTAATCGAATGGCTCCAGTCGAGCTTTCGGGGGATGTGATGCCGCACGGGCCTGGGGTTGCGCCCGTGCAAGGCCAATCGTTTAAGTTGATAGTTGGCTATCATCGCATCAATCGAGTAAGCAGCGGAAAGGGACTTGTTGCAATACAATGCATTTAGCCAACTGAGCGTTCGGGACAATCGAGGCAACTTGGGTTTCCTTTAGCAAAGGCACACGTTCGTTCCATACATTATACCCCCTTATACGATAGCATTCTCGGGGCAACAATCGAAACCAGGATTCCGGGTCTTCGGGACTGTGGCACGCCTATCGCTCCCTCGGACGATCCAGTACCTGCGAACAAGTAAACTGTTGGTGGGTCAGCACTTTATACAAGTACTGGTGAGATAAATCAACTGAACAGAAACAAGCATTCACTCAAACAGGCACTAAGTAATCATGTTATAAAATATTACATTACTAGTGATCTTTCTAGTTTTACCTAGGTTCGTTTTATGCAGTTCTAGCAGAGTCGATTTACTTGTTTAGAAACATGTTTGGAAACAGAGTTTCATATTGAATATGCAAGCAAGCAAACCGTTCATGTTTCAGGGTGTGCGCAGCGTGTCTCGTGCGACTCGAGGGTCTGATGCAAGGCTAGACACACGATGCACATTTTTTGGGGCAGTCACTATCCAAGCCAACATAATGACTTAACTATATGCAGGGCGGTCCCCGAGTATCTCAGGATCGGCAGCTGGTGGAACAGCATACCAATGACTCTTTATCTGATGCTAGAGGCAGCTGTGACTCATGGTTGCTTTGCACTATCATGGTAGCAGCCGGGACACATGCAGTTCAGCTCTCCACCAATAGCCATTGTCCGACCGCGTGCGAATGCATGGAATACTATCAAATAAACTCTAGTATGCAGACGAGATAAACCATCAGAATACACTCATTGTTGCGGGGCAATCCGACTTATCACTTGAACAAGTTCAGGCACAGTATGGTTCTCTCGAAGCATAGACGATAGTGAACATATTTATGCACTCTAAGCAGGCGATTCAGGATTCTCGTTAAGCGGTATTGTTTCAAAGACAAGCTAGGTGAGTTCGTTCATTAACATGCAAGGCAGGTTCTATCATTCTCTTAAGAAAACATTGCAAGCAAAAACTCAGGTTATTATTAAGGCGTGCAAGAATCAGAGAACGAAGTTCTGCCCACTCACCTTGATACATAACGCCGGCACGGAGCGGGGTGTTACACATGCCTCATCGCTGTTACATATGGTTAGCCGGACTTGTTGGCGATGAACGCTAATCAATGTAATAAGTCATATAGCCCAAGCCGATCACATGATATGCTAATGTTTCACACACTTAGTTAGATGATTCTTGACATGTATCTCTAGTATTTTGATCTAGCATCTCCACATGTTCTAGTTATTGTTCTTGTACACACTTATATACCAGTTCATTGTTCTTGCGTGTACTTGGATTTCTATTTCATTGCTAGATGTACATTGATGATGACATGCTCCAGTATTCCATTTATTCCAGTATTTCCACTACTAGAATAAGCGGTATTAGCGACGTATTTTAGCGACTCCTAGTTAAAACATCGCTAAATTAGCGACTCTGTAAAAAGCGTCGCTAGGCGTCGCTAAATGGCGACATTTAGCGACTTTTATTAAGATTTTAAAAGAATAGTCGCTATAAGTTCAATTAAGGTCGCTAAACGTCGCTAATATATCTGATTTAGCGACGTTTAGCGTCGCAATTAGCGACGTATATATCAAAAAAATTTAGCAACGTATTTAGCGACTTCTTTGGCGTCGCTAATTTTAATTTTAGCGACGTGTTTATGTGACGTCGCTAAACGTCGCTAAATTTTGTTTAATTAGGGCTCGGTTTTCTTTTCTCCATCTGTCGAAAATTTTGAAACATTTCGATTTCCCCCGCCCCCCCTCTCCGGCGACCGGGTTTCCACGGCTGCGGCTACTCCGGCATCCCCCTCCTCCTCCTCGAGCTCTAGGCAATCTTTCTCTCTCTCTCTCTCTCTCTCTCTCTCTCTTTCATGTGACACTGACACAAGACACACTTGACAGACATGACACACGCACACAAACATGACACACGCACACAGACACACACGACACACACACACACACAGACGCAGATACACACACGACACACATACACGATACACACACAGACACACACACACACACGACACACACACATGACACACACACACAGACGCAGGGGTTAGGTTTAGGGTTAGGGTTAGGTTTAGGGTTAGGGTTAGGGTTAGGTTTAGGGTTAGGGTTAGGGTTAGGGTTAGGTTTAGGGTTTTTGAGCAGGGGTTAGGTTTAGGGTGTCACATTAAAGTTTTCAATGACAACATGTTTAGATTTAGGTTTAGGGTGTCACATTAGGATGCATAATTGCTTGGTAGGACAGTGAGGAGTGGGGTGCTTGATTGTGTGGTTCTGAGGTGTCAGTAGGAGAAATGAGGGACATGAAGACTACATGTTTAGATTTGTTGCTGCTCCAGTGCAGCAACAGTTTGGGGATATGCCCAAGTATTAGTATACACAATAAAGAGAAGTATCAGTAGCTTTGAGTGAGTGCAAGTGTCCATGTGTTTTAGGGTAGATGTAGGTGTTTCAGAGGATTTGTGCAGAACTCGGATTCATGGAGTATCAGATATTGGGGAGGTTTCTTGAGTGTATCAGTAACTGCAAGTATGCAGTAGGGTCATTGGGTAAGAATGTTGGGACATGCCTATGTTGTTGCACACTAGGGTAGTGGTACTGCATTTATAGTGAGTAGATGTGCATCACTATCAATAGGTGTCTGTTTTGGGTATTTGTTGCTTACTTTCAAGCAGTGGTCATGTATTACTGATACATGTTGTATCAGTAAGTACACCTGTGTGCTATTAGATTAGTTGAGCTGGTGTTGGCAAGGGGTACCTGCTGTATAGGCAGGTAATGGTTTTGAAGTGCACTTTCAGCACTGATAACTAGAGTTTCAGTGAGGATGTGTGGTTGTGAACTGAATTAGTGAAGTTATTGCATATTAGAATATGGTCTTGCCTAATGCACAGTGGTATCCAGTGGGAGGGGTTTTAAGTGTGCTAATGTGCAGTGTTGTGCTTTAGAGGTGAATGAGGTATGATGGGGATATATGGCTGACCATGGGATATAAGTATAGTTCAGGTTAGTATCAAAAGATTATAGTATCCAGTCATGTGGTTGTGTGAGGTGTGTGTGTGTGTGTAGAGTTTTACTAAATCTCATAAAATGCCAAATTTTCAATTTCTACTATGTCTACTGTGTCTTCCAAATTTTACTAGATCTATACTGCTACATAATCATCTAATTCTTCCGTTCCGGTCTAATAGCTAATTCTTTGTTTTCATCTATCTTACCAGATGGCACCCAAGAGAGCGACACCTCCTACTGTTAAGGAGGAAGTTATGCCTCCTACTGTTAAGGAGGAAGTGATGCCTCCTACTATTAAGGAGGAAGAGATACCACCTGCGGGGAGTTCCAGTCACCCAGCACCCATCGCGGCTGTATCTCAGACGGGGAGTTCCAGTCACCCAGCACCCATAGCGGAGCTTGATAACATAAATGCTGTTTATGCGCAGTATTTGAGGGACTGGTATCTGCCCCGTTTTGAAAATCCTCGAGATTGATACTATAATGTTTCATATACTTATATATTATGCATTTTGTGTTAGTGTGATACTCTGATACTTATATATTATGTGATGCTGTTTATACCTATTTTGTGTGACTGTGATGCTGTTTATGCCCATTTTGTGTTACTGTGATGCTGTTTATGCCCATTTTGTGTTACTGTGATGCTGTTTATGCCTATTTTGTGTGACTGTGATACTTTTATTGTCTGTCTATAATAATTGTGTGTATTAATTGTATGACTGTGATACTTTTATTCATATTAAATATTGTTAATCCGGTGTTGAGTGTTCCACCGAAGGGGTCGGCGAACCCATAGAATTCAACGAAGGGTTGCTCCGGGTATATTTTTAATTAGAAATTTATAAATTGTAGGAATAATAGTTTGGAACAATACAGGTTTTTTTTTTAATTTTTTTGTAACTTTAGCGACGTATTTAGCGACATTTAGCGACGTCTAGCGACGTTCTTATAAGTCGCTAAACAAGTCGCTACTTAGCGACGTGTCATTACCCGTCGCTAAAGACGTCGCTAAATGTCGCTAAATATGTCGCTGTACGTCACAAATTGCTGACATGGCAGTACTGCCAGGTCATTAAAGACGTCGCTGTTACGTCGCAATCTAAGTCGCTAATTAGCGACGTTTATCGACTTTAATAAACGTCGCTATTTAGTGACTCGGAGTCGCTAAACGTCGCTAAATTTAGCGACACATTAAAGTCGCTAAAATACGTCGGCATAGCGACGTTTAGCGACGTTTTTTCTTTCGGCGACTTGGTTTTTTTCGACTGCGTTAAAATGTCGCTAATTACGTCGCTAAACGTGTTTAGCGACATTTTTTTGTCATTTAGCGACGTTTTTGGGCGTCGCTAATTTGACTTATTCTGGTAGTGTTCTTTTTCCAGTATATCCATGCTCGTCAGTATTTCTTATTGCCAGTGTTCATATCTGTCTTGTATTTCTTTACACTGTGTTATAGTTTTTGTCAATATACATGGAACTGCTGTTAGAGGTGTATTTCGTTCCAATCCTGACTGGATATTTTTTCCAGACTGTGACATAGAGGACTTGTTCCGGCATACTTGTAGATTGGATGTTATTGATTGCAGGTTAGACTATTTATTATTATTTGGACTTGTCTTGTACTTCATTGCTTGCTTCGATATCTTATCGTGCTTTAGCTTATGTGATTGAGTATATTCCATATTATATTGTGATATCGGCGTCTCCTTATGGAGTTGGATATTCGTGAGAGAATGTTTAGATAGTTACATGACTTAGACAGCGTTCTACCGCCGATGCTGCGGCGTAGGCTGAACGTACCCACGCTCTCGTGACCCTATACCGGGTGCGGGTCGTGACAGGAACGGCTAGGGTTTGGCTAGGGTTTTGATGAATAGTGAATTTAGGGTTTCATGCTAGGGAGTATGTATATTTATAAGGGAGATTTGATGGGCTGGCCTCGGAACTTGGGCCTGTCTAGACTCATTGGGGAGGGGCTGATCCATGTGAAAGGGTGCACGTGGGCTTGGTTGGGTCCTGCTTGAGGTGAAACTGCTCCTAATTTAATTTAACTAAATAATGCGCATGGCAAAAATTAATGAAAACGTAGCTAAGGTGAGACGCAATGACGAGTATCTAAGGTTGCACAAAGGTCAAATGGGTAGTCTGGCATGTCTAAGAGATGTTCGTGACCTCGGACGGAAGATAGCTACAGGTGTGGTACTCTATCCTCAAAATAATGGCAAGATGTAATAGGACATATAATTTCTGCACATTTATTCCAATTGTATCCAATTAAATCTAAGTCTCTCAATTTAATTCGAATTGAACCATAAATTGGTTGAGGGGGTTTACAGGTTGGAGGCGGATGGAGGGGACAGAGAGGGGGGGTTCTAGGAGGGGGTCAAGGAGATGGGGTGTTCGAGGAGGGGGCGGAGGCGGACGGTGGGGGGCAGAGAGGGGGGTTCGAGGAGGGGGCGAAGGCGGACGAAGGGGGTCGAGGAGGGGGGTTCGAGGAGGGGGTCGTCGGAGCCGGGGGGAAAGGGTGTTGAGATCGTGAGAGAGAGAGAGAGAGAGAGATTGAGAATGGGGCGAAATAAAATGCGCTCTGGAATTTTAAGTTTTTGCAGCGACGGACATTTCCGTCGCTAACGTAACAACGACGGATTAGTGACAGCTTATTGACGAAAAATAATATAATTTCTTTACATAAATAAATTAGTCATAATTTAGTCAAAATTTTGTCGCTAACTCAGCGATGAATTATTTTCCATCGCTGAGATCCGTCGCTATTTAACAGTATTTTTGGAGAGCCTAATTTTGCAGGCTTATTCTTTTATCGAGCTTGTTCATGAAAAAGTATTATTGGGGACGCCTAATAATACATTATATAATCAGAATCAGTGTATTATGGTCTAGCTAACTGTAAAACCCCCTTCCTAGAAAATCGTATATACATTTTTATTTATTAATTATTAATTAAATTATAGTAATTAGGTCTAAATAGGAGAAATAAATTTTTAATAATATTTATGTTAGGTGTTCGGACACTTAAATGATTTATGGGACCATCAGGAATTTTTTCGGAATTTATTCCATGTAGGAGACCCCTTGAGCTGTTGCTAGCCTAACGATGTGCAATACCCTAATCTATAAATTTTCTTATGTGTGAATATATATTATATATATATATATATATATATATATATATATATATATATATATATATATATATATATTCAAATATATATATGTATATATATATATATTTAAAGAAAGAAAGGAAAAGAAAAGAAAAGAAAATAAGAATTCAATTAACTAATATAATAATAATATACTTAGTTACTTAAAACCTGGCAGTAACTTGTGTTAGCAATTCCTTAGCATGCTAGGACAACCCGCCAGTGCAATTCAACCAATTCAATAATCCAGGAAGCCCGCTAGGCAGACCTTCAGCGGCTCCAAAAATCCAATCCGATCCATATCCACCCTCTCTCTCTCATAATATATATATATATATATATATATATATATATATATATATAATAAGCTCTCTAAAACCCTAACCTAAAACTCCAGACTTCCTCTTCCCATCTTGAGCCGTCACCACAGCCAGAGAAGCCCCGTCAAGCCATCCAACCATCCCGTCGACGCCGACATCGCGCCCTGCAGTTTCCCACTCGAAGCACCTTCGCTCCGGCGTGATTTTCCGTCGACTCGCTCGATCAAACGCTGTTCCATCTTAATAGATATGATCATCACTTAACCCTCTCCAATATTTGTTTTATAGCCTACCTCGGAGAATGTGTGCCCCTAGGTGAAAACAGCGCCCAAGTCGGGCGAGCAGACAGAATTCTGCAATCGCAGAATTCCAGATTGACCACCCATATTGCCGAGTTCGTATCTCCCACCACAGAGATCCGAATTCGGTGATTCTTTTTGATACCTGTAGATTACAGGATCTAGTTTATTTTTTGTATTATAACTTTGTGCTATTAGTTGCTGTGGATGAAATTATATTTGTCACAAAACTGTGCGCACCCACTTTTTCCGGTTTTCTAAAAGTTGGAGATCGGAGCGCGCCCCGCCAAATGGGACCGCCCCGCCGTGTGCCAAGTGTACCGAATGGTGCACGCAGCATAACAGGATACATAAAAATTCGTGGGGACTGATTTGGACGCGTGTGCGCGCCGGAATCCGGCCGTATCCGCGGACACATTTCGTGTCGCCACTTTTGTGGAACTCGCGAGTATTTTGTGCACGCTTGTCAGATTGTGACGAAACTTGCGCCACTGGACTCGTGGTAACGCGCTGGTCCTGTGACCCAATTTTCACGCATTTCTGAGACGGTTGACCAGATCGCCAATTGGCGGGCCGTACAGTTGACTTTTTGGACCAAATTTTGTTCGGCTCATCGGAATCCAAATTTGGACATACCGTTGGATTCGTATTGACATCTAGAGTTGTTTGACCTATAGTTTGTTCCATTTAGAGACTGTTACCCTCGGCACGCTTTTCGGTGCAAAGTGGGCCACAAGTGGACCCCACTTTTGCCCCAAATTACCGTTTTGCCCCTGTGTCCAAATTGGATGAAAGGGAAGTACTTTCTAGCTATTTTGCTTATTTTGGGAATGTTGGTGATATCTATTTCAGCATCCGGAGATATTTGTTCTGAGGCCATAGCTTCTGGTCCTGTGTATTGGACATCTGGACGTGACATTTCGTAGTTTCTTGCCAGGCAAGTATGCCTTGCCATTGTACTGTTATTTATATTCCATATGTTGCATGCATCTTTACTTTCTGTCCTTAGTTCATATATTTTAATTGTTATATAAAATGCTCGCGGCGGTGACGTCGCGATATATTTTTATTTATATATTGCATTGACCTTGTTCATGAGACTACCCCATTATCATGTAGCACCATTAGATTTCATTTGACTGTGACACATATTTTACACGAGTTATGAGTCTCATATAGATCACGAACGCATGTATTGACTGATCATCGGTACGTGTGGGCCGTGCGTTAGGGATAACTGCTGTTAGAAACTTTGCATGCTAGTAGACTTGGCAGTTATTAGAGGTCCATGGACATAGCTTATTATAGTACGGTGGTCCCATCCTTGTCCATGTTTGGTTGCAGGATTGGGCTAGGGTACTAAGAATAGGCTATGGACCAAATCGTGTCATGGACATGACATGCTTAGAGCATTGGGTGGGGAGAACAACAAGTACCGCATTTGAGCTCCTTTGTACTTTTTCTGTGAAGCCCGGATTCTCCGCTGGAGATACGGGTGATGATGACCACTATATATTATGTACTATCAGGCGGGCCACCGGCGTTCAAAAGACGACGTGCCTTTTAGGCCCTTGGCTCTTCAAAAGAGAACCATGCCAAATCCCAGTTTTCAGCCAGATAGCTCACTTGTGGGGAAAGTTGTTCTTAACTGCATTCACTTTAGATGGTTAGGCGACCCATTGGATATTTATTTCAGTACTTTATTGGCATGTGTTTAAGTATACTTGTTATATCCCTCTGAGGACCTGGTCCGCTGCCAGGTGTACCTGTTCTTGAGTATTTGCAGGAGCACAGATTTGGAAGGACATAGATGCTCCGTGGATGTCTTCTCTTCGAGCCGTGATGGGTAGCTGGTACTTATATTGTTTGAGTGAGTTGTACTTATATTGTATTTATTTTTTTTCTATTTTCTATTTGAGTTGGTAGTGGATTTGTTTCCATCCAACTATCATCTTTAGATACTTCTGTTGAGATCTAGTTTCATAGATACTGGTTATTTATTTCTATATGATTTTGGTGGATAAGAATTAGATTTTAACCTGTGACTTGTATTACATTTTATACCACTTGTGGATTTTATATTCATATTACAGCGTACGTATGGATTTGGTTTCCATATATTGGAGTTGCCATATCCATGCGGCTGGCATGATTACGTGTCCTAGTCCTACATATTTTTGGGACTGGGGCGTGACATGTTTTTGTGGTGGCCCATGCAGGTCAGAGCATATTGTCTCGGTTACGTTATTGTACCGAACAAGCCTGCACCTAGGACTAGAATATAGGATCTCATCCACATTTGACTATGATTCATCTTCCTCCTATCTGTTCTATTTGAACAATTGTATCCTGCTTGATTCCTGTACTTCCTTAATAGTTCTTTGAGCATAGCCTTCTCCTAGAATATAGAAGTTCCTGTTGTTAGATGATAATTAGGGTAGCACACCTGTTAAGAATACAACGAGAATATAGACACACCACTAAGATTAGGATGTCTAGTAAACCCTAGAATTCCTTAAACTCTAGAATTGGTTTACCATTACCCCCGGATGTATTATGAGGACTTGAGAATAGTATAGACACTACTAGAGTTAGTTAGAAGGTTACCATAATGTTTGCCCCTAGCATTGAGGAAAATAGAAAACCAAAACTTAATATTTGGACTGAACCTAACCTTCATAATTAGATAATATTGGAACTATAAACTTAGATCATTGTCTTATTATTAATAAGACAGCACCCTAGGAAGCCTAGAGGAATGTAATCAACACTTCTCCCTTGATCATACCCCGAACATAGCAACCAACACCCCACTCCCCTTAGAGAACCATGATGCTATCTAGAGCCCTCTATCTTTATTTTTATATTATTTTCCTGCGACCATAGCGCTCGCTATTTTACGACGGCTAATTACGTTTCTTCTCTTCATCTTTCAACTCGTGCCATCTGACACTTCGGATAGTAGGCCAAGTAAATTTATTCTTTGTTAAGGGCTCATAGTTTGCTAGGATTATAGTTGTAGCCTTGAGTGTGAATTTTTATGCTTGGTAGTTAGAACTTGATAAGTTTAAGTTATTTTGTAGATTGTGACCGATGATTAACCCTTAGTTTTAAATCGTGTAATTTGTACCCTCACCTCGATACAAGTTAGACCCTTCCTCCTTAACGGCCAGTAACTCTTCTATCTTTACCATCGACACTTGCTTATAAGTGCTATGACTAGGACTTAGGATGACCATTACCTACATAAAAAGGATACCCTAATGAATACCAAGATTTTTCCTCATATATCCTAATAAGAGTTTCTGTTTTATTTACATGTGCAAGATTATTGTGTAGGACCCTCTTAAGACTGTCACCATATTAGTTTAATTCTTATAAGTTGGGTAGTATGCCTCACAACCTAGTATCACATAGTCCACTTGACCCATCGAGGTAGTATAACCAAAGGACACCGACTTTAGACTCTCATAAGAAGATAACATTAGTTGTATGCTGGCAGTAGACGACAGTGTTTATTCCGACAATAGAATTTAGAGGCCCTATCCCTATTGGTCGACTATCAACTTAGATAAGGAATTAGTATGACAACTGTAGAGATTGTGTAGTCTTTCATTATTATTGCTTATTTTTGCTTTTGTTTTTGTGAACTTGAATTGTTATGAACCTTCTTTCATCATAATCTAGCGTATTAACATTTGCTGTACTACCTTGACTTATGCTGCTATTATAGCCTAGTTTTGCAAGCATATTCTTTATCGAGCTTGCTCATGGCATATGTATTATTGGGTGTACACAATGATACATTGTCTAAATCAGAATCTGTGTATTATGGTCTGATCAACCGTAGTGTACTTGGTTCGCTCTTTGTACTACTACTTTATGTGGATTAAGATATGTAGTGATTAGTAAACGAATATACTTGCCCTAGACATATCTAAGCGTATCGTATAGGCTACATAACTGTACTAATACGAGCATGCGAATATGGATTTACCAAATAGAATTTCAGTCCACAACTGCCTTGACAATTCCTATTGGATTCCTTGAAACGCCTTGCTCCCTATACTTGCATTCTATTACCTCTCCCTTGAACTCTTTATTATTGATCTTCGTCTTCCCTTATTTCGGAAAGACGAAACCTCGTGCTGGGTATAAAGTTTGATACACAGAGAGTACTAGATATACCCCGTAGGCTGATCACATACTTGAGGATTATTCTTTTGTAATTAAGGACATATCATATATGATATAATCGGCGTTGAAGTTTTGAGGATTGAATGACATGAGTAAATAAATTAAGGAATATTTTCTTAAGGTATATAGCCTTAGGTGATAGGTGGAAATTCTAAGTTGGGTAGCAGTGCATTGTCAGCTCGGAAAGAATTTCTTTTAGATTATGATCGAGTAAGACTAGATTGGGAGAGGTGCAAGCCATTGTAATTTTGAGAAAGTTAGAAGGATGACTAAGATGATGAGGATCAATGAATTGATATTGAGGACCCAATATTTATACCTTAAGTGCATGAGTTAAATTTTGAACAATGAAGGTAGAATCACCAATTTGAATTTAGAGGATAAATATAGAATTTCAGACTTGAATATTGGTGGACTGCATTTAAATTATTTCTTTCAATTTGGTGATTTGAATTAAGAATTAAAATTTTGGTTGGACGACCTATTTGAAATAATGAGGATGTGAATGGAATTTAAGAGTGGAGGCATACAAAATTTTATAAGTGAAAATGGGAATATATTGGACCCAAACCACTTCTAAAGGAGATCATGATAGTTAGAGATCGTGAGGTAAAAGTTATATGAGTATGTAAATCTTGGAGATGTTATGTGGATATGGATAATTTGAAACAAGGGGAGAAAAGATAACCATAAGTTAAATTTTGATTGGAGCAGTGGTCATCCTAACCTAGAAATGATTGCAATGGATATGATTAGGATTTTAGTTATCACAAGAAGATTGTGACTGACTTGCCTTATTGTACATAAAGGATTAACCGATTCTGCCTTATTTCAATTTTGAGGACGACATTGTTTTAAGCTCGGCAGATTGTGAACCCCTCACCTAAGAAATTGACCTACTCGACTTAGATAGTGAGACTGAGGCTAGCACGAATCCACTTAGAAATAGAATACGGTATTTTTATTTAATTTTACAATAGTGATATCACTTGACACGCCTTACCGTGCTCCGATAATTGGAGCACTACACTAGACACTGCCTTCCTACAAATTCTACACCCTTATCCTAGACATGCCCATCATCCAATTCTCATCTTTGTGCAATTTTCAAATTGTTGGACGCTTTTATGCAAAAGAGCATTTATGTGTCCACACCATTGGACATGACACATGAATAAACCTATTTTTCACTCATATAGATTTTTCCATGATTTTTTTTCGGGATGTGCAACGTGCAACATCGCCCACCCCTTTAAACCTAGCCTTGCATTTTAAACAATGCAAATCTTATACCATCCTTGCATTCTATCGTGGCTTAATTTTAATTTCGAGGACGAAATTTTTATAAGTTGGGTAGAATGTAAAATCCCCTTCCTAGAAAATCGTATATACATTTTTATTTATTAATTATTAATTAAATTATAGTAATTAGGTCTAAATAGGAGAAATAGATTTTTAATAATATTTATGTTAGGTGTTCGGACACTTAAATGATTTATGGGACCATCAGGAATTTTTTCAGAATTTATTCCATGTAGGAGACCCCTTGAGCTGTTGCTAGCCTAACGATGTGCAATACCCTAATCTATAAATTTTCTTATGTGTGAATATATATATATATATATATATATATATATATATATATATATATATATTCAAATATATATGTATATATATATATTTAAAGAAAGAAAGGAAAAGAAAAGAAAAGAAAATAAGAATTCAATTAACTAATATAATAATAATATACTTAGTTACTTAAAACCTGGCAGCAACTTGCGTTAGCAATTCCTTAGCATGCTAGGACAACCCGCCAGTGCAATTCAACCAATTCAATAATCCAGGAAGCCCGCTAGGCAGACCTTCAGCGGCTCCAAAAATCCAATCCGATCCATATCCACCCTCTCTCTCTCATAATATATATATATATATATATATATATATATATATATATATATATATATATATATATATATAATAAGCTCTCTAAAACCCTAACCTAAAACTCCAGACTTCCTCTTCCCATCTTGAGCCGTCACCACAGCCAGAGAAGCCCCGTCAAGCCATCCAACCATCCCGTCGACGCCGACATCGCGCCCTGCAGTTTCCCACTCGAAGCACCTTCGCTCCGGCGTGATTTTCCGTCGACTCGCTCGACCAAACGCTATTCCGTCTTTATAGATATGATCATCCCTTAACCCTCTCCAATATTTGTTTTATAGCCTACCTCGAAGAACGTGTGCCCCTAGGTGAAAACAGTGCCCAAGTCGGGCGAGCAGACAGAATTCTGCAATCGTAGAATTCCAGATTGACCACCCATATTGCCGAGTTCGTATCTCCCACCACAGAGATCCGAATTCGGTGATTCTTTTTGATACCTGTAGATTACAGGATCTAGTTTATTTTCTGTATTATAACTTTGTGCTATTAGTTGCTGTGGACGAAATTATATTTGTCACAAAACTGTGCGCACCCACTTTTTCCGGTTTTCCAAAAGTTGGAGATCGGAGCGCGCCCCGCCAAACGGGACCGCCCCGCCGTGTGCCAAGTGTACCGAATGGTGCACGCAGCATAACGGGACACGTGAAAATTTGTGGGGACTGATTTGGACGCGTGTGCGCGCCGGAATCAGGCCGTATCCGCAGAAACATTTCGTGTCGCCATTTTTGTGGAACTCACGAGTATTTTGTGCACGCTTGTCAGATTATGACGAAACTTACGCCATTGGACTCGTGGTAACGCGCTGGTCCTATGACCCAATTTTCATGCATTTCTGAGACGGTTGACCAGATCGCCAATTGGCGGGCCCCATAGTTGACTTTTTGGACCAAATTTTGTTCGGCTCATCGAAATCTAAATTTGGACATACCGTTGGGTTCGTATTGACATCTAGAGTTGTTTGACCTATAGTTTGTCCCATTTAGAGACTGTTACCCTCGGCACGCTTTTCGGTGCAAAGTGGGCCACACGTGGACCCCACTTTTGCCCGAAATTACCGTTTTGCCCCTGTGTCCAAATTGGACGAAAGGGAAGTGCTTTCTAGCTATTTTGCTTATTTTGGGAATGTTGGTGATATCTATTTCAGCATCCGGAGACATTTGTTCTGAGTCCATAGCTTCTTGTCCTGTGTATTGGACATCTGGACGTGACATTTCGCAGTTTCTTGCCAGGCAAGTATGCCTTGCCATTGTACTGTTATTTATATTCCATATGTTGTATGCATCTTTACTTTCTGTCCTTAGTTCATATATTTTAATTGTTATATAAAATGCTCGCGGCGGTGACGTCCGGATATGTTTTTATTTATATATTGCATTGACCTTGTTCATGAGACTACCCCATTATCATGTAGCACCATTAGATTTCATTTGATTGTGACACATATTTTACACGAGTTATGAGTCTCATATAGATCACGGACGCATGTATTGACTGATCATCGGTACGTGTGGGCCGTGTGTTAGGGATAACTGCTGTTAGAAACTTTGTATGCTAGTAGACTTGGCAGTTATTAGAGGTCCATGGACATAGCTTATTATAGTACGGTGGTCCCATCCTTGTCCTTGTTTGGTTGCAGGATTGGGCTAGGGTACTAAGAATAGGCTATGGACCAAATCGTGTCATGGACATGACATGCTTAGAGCATTGGGTGGGGAGAACAACAAGTACCGCATTTGAGCTCCTTTGCACTTTTTCTGTGAAGCCCGGATTCTCCGCTGGAGATACGGGTGATGATGACCACTATATATTATGTACTATCAGGCGGGCCACCGGCGTTCAAAAGACGACGTGCCTTTTAGGCCCCTGGTTCTTCAAAAGAGAACCATGACAAATCCCAGTTTTCAGCCAGATAGCTCACTTGTGGGAAAAGTTGTTCTTAACTGCATTCACTTTAGATGGTTAGGCGGCCCATTGGATATTTATTTCAGTACTTTATTGGCATGTGTTTAAGTATACTTGTTATGTCCCTCTGAGGACCTGGTCCGCTGTCAGGTGTACCTGTTCTTGAGTATTTGCAGGAGCACAGATTTGGAAGGACATAGATGCTCCGTGGATGTCTTCTCTTCGAGCCGTGATGGGTAGCTGGTACTTATATTGTTTGAGTGAGTTGTACTTATATTGTATTTATTTTTTTCCCATTTTCTATTTGAGTTGGTAGTGGATTTGTTTCCATCCAACTATCATCTTTAGATACTTCTGTTGAGATCTAGTTTCATAGATACTGGTTATTTATTTCTATATGATTTTGGTGGATGAGAATTAGATTTTAACCTGTGACTTGTATTACATTTTATACCACTTATGGATTTTATATTCATATTACAGCGTACGTATGGATTTGGTTTCCATATATTGGAGTTGCCATATCCATGCGGCTGGCATGATTACGTGTCCTAGTCCTACGTATTTTTGGGACTGGGGCGTGACACTAACCTTAGTGCACATGATTCGCTCTTCGCATGACTCCTTACGTGGATTGAGATATAGTTGACTTAGCTTGTTAGACGAAAATACTTGCCCTCAAGACAGGTTAGAGCATATCGTATCAGGTATATAACTATACTGATATGAGCATGCGAATAGAAATTTACCAAAATAGGATCTCATCCGCAACTGCCCTGACAACTCTTTTTTGAATTCTCCCATCGTCTTTAATCTCGTATTAGCATTCGTTCGCATCTTCTTTGAACTCCTTATTATTGTTTTCTGTCTTTTCCTATTTCAAAAATACGAATAGTCGTGCTTGACCTTTCTATATTATTTTGCCTTCTCTTATTTTGGAACTGTGCCTTATTTTTAATTTTGAGGACAAAATTCTTGTAAGTTGAGTAGATTGTAAACCCCTCACCTAAAAATAGGTATTTTGTGCGTATTTTATATTATTTATACTTATTTTAGATTATTTTAAATCAATTAAAGCTTAATTGTTTCATTAAGATACTTCACCTTAGTTTGGACATTAATGATATAGGATGGCCCAAAATCTGCATCGCCCTTCGTAGGAAGTAGTCTACACAGGAGACCATACCCATAGGATCTTCCCGTGGCACAAAATTTGATTATTTAGCATTAGTATGGCAGTAGAGTAACAATCGTAGTCCTTGCTTTTAATATTAGATATTTTTGTATATATGATTTATTTATGGTCATTTTTTAATCCCAACTTCACACAATTAGTAACCATAATTTTCCATGCCATTTTTAGACCATTTCTCTTTTTGTAAGGTTTGAATATTATTTACTATTATCATTATCCCTTTAGAATCCCAATAAAATCTCTATTATTATTACTATTGGATAAGATTGACCAATTATTTACTACCAACAAAGTTAGAAAATACCAAATCCTAATCCTACCCATGACCGCAACCCCCCACTAATTTTATTTTGTATTTTAAGTATTTTTATTTTATTCAAATGATGAATTTCTTTTAGAGTATTCTCTTATTTAATTAGAAAATAAATTTCTTGATAAAAATACTGATTGAAATTATTTTCCCAAAACTATTTTACTACTATTTATCTTTTGTTTAAGATTATAAATATTTTTAGAATTTATTTCATGTGCATATATATTTGGATTTTATACATATATCTTTATATAAGGGTATATATAAATATATTAGTTAATTAGAAAATAGTTCTTGATATATTTACTTATGTAAATATTTATTTATAATTATTTCACAAATCTAATTTTTCTCATTTAAAAATATTTTATTAAAGTATTATAAATTTATGAAATTTAATTCATGAACAAAAATATATTTTTCTATAGTTAAATTCTCATTTATATATATAGGAATATATATATTAAAAGATAAGAAATCCTAACTACCCCAACCCCGATTCCTAATCTTCAAACTAACCGCAGACCCCCTCCTGCACGTACACGTGATTTCTCCTTCCCCCGCGCGGACTCGGATCCCCTCGCCCTCTCTCGCGTATATATATATATATATATATATATATATATACACACACACATATATATATATATATATATGTGTGTGTGTGTGTGTGTGTGTGTGTAAAGAAAGACTCAAACCCTAACTTCTCCCTCTAAACCTCACCCCGCAGCGACCACTGGCCGCCTGCGCACGTGAAGACAACAGCAACCATTCCCACGAGCCCCTGTTCACAGGTACGTAACTCCATCACCTTCACGTCTTTTTACGAACGGTTTGTCCGTATTGATCGAAAAATCAACCGAAAGTTGGCCGAAAAACTGTTCGTAAACAGTTCAGAAATTCAATCCAACCATCCATATTTATGTCCAATTTTCTACCAACTCATTAATTATTTTCAAAATCTAATTGAAAGAAATTCTTTCCAATATGACCAAGATTTTTATTGTTCTTTTAGTTTTTATTAGTTTGCAATGTTGGTTTAATTATTTCTATCAGAAGTTGACAAAAAACTAGTTTTTAAAACCTTGACATCTTGTGATACGGAGTCCGTCCCGCCAAATGGGACTACCACGTCACGTACAAATTGCACCGAAAGAAGCGTATAGTATATCCAGACGTGTGAATTTTTTTGAAAGTTGATTCAGACGTGTATGTGCGCCGAAATCAACCCGTATCCGTAAAAAGTTCCTGTATCACGACTTTTATAAATAATCACCCTACTTTGTGTGCGCTTGTCAGATCACCAAAAAACTTGCACCATTGGGGTCTTTGTATCACGCTGGTCCGGTGACCCAAGTTTCTTCCAATTCCAAGATAGTTGACCGGACCGTCTATTCGCGGGCCCCATAGTTTGACTTGACAAGCAATTTTGTGATCGGCTCATCAGAATCCAAAATTGGATATACCGTTGAGTTCGTATCATTGTCTAGGATTTGTTTGACCTATAATTTGTTCCATTTATAGACCTTTGACCTTGACACGCATTTCGGTGCAAAGTGGGCCATATGTGGATCCCGCTTTGCCCCGAAATTACTATTTTTGCCCCTGTGTCAAAATTGGATGAAAGGATAGTATTTTCTGACTATCTTGTTTATTCTATAAATGTTGGTGATGTTTATTTAAGCAACCAGAGACGTTTGTACATCTTCTTCTCTTTGCGCTACTATTGATTTGAAGTATACACTGCCGGGACATTGTCTAAATTTTGCTCGGACACCAGGCAAGTTACCTTGCTATATCTACTATCAGTTTATTTTTAATTTAGTATTTTATTTTATTATTGCATAAATTATTTTTATATATAAATTTTGCATCTAAGTTGACTTGGGTGCAAACGACGGTGTTCATCGTCTTTCGTAGCTTTTATTATTTATATGCTTGTTGACTTAGTTTTAGCGAACTATCTCCTAATTGTGGGATATTTTTATATCTTATTGGATAATGACACCCACATGACACGATGTTTCATTATAGGGCACGGACTGCGTATTCGACTTGCTACCGATACGTAAGGAACGTGTGACGGTTAGAAAGTAACTGTTATGATTAGTGTATTAGATATTCATTCAGTTACAATACTGGACATGTTGTGTATATGAATTGGTCTGTGTGGGGAGAGGGGGAAGACAATTATTATACGTATGAGATAGCCAAATAGGTGCCTTAGTATCCGGATGGAACTTTGGTGATTATTATAGCAGATACCCTCTGACGTCGTTGGACGTTACAGATGTTTAGAGCATACGAATGTTTTACAGTATATGTACATAATGTGATAAGAAGCCAAAATCCCACTCATACGAACGAAGGTTGTCTCCAAATTGCACTTTATGTGGTTAGAAAACCCTTTGCATATTTAATTACTTACTCAGTTTATATAACTTGCTTCTATATATCTTGTTACGTCCCTTTGAGGACCGGGTCCCTTTTCAGATGTAGACGATCATGACTATTTGCAGGAGCACAGACCAGGACTTGCTACTTCTTTCTCTTTCGAGGAGGTCTTCCCTTCAAGCCTCTCTGATCATTAAATGTTGTACTTATTATATTTTCTTTCATATCCTAGTTTGGTAGTGGATTTGTCTCACCCAACTAATTGTTCCTATCAAGCATTTTTTACTTGATTCAGTTATATAGTTGATTGGTTATTTATTTCTATTTGGTTTTGGGGATGAGATTTAGTTGTGCTTGTGACTTATATATGTACCACTTGTGAATTATCATTCATAATACAGTGTACATATGTCATATGGTTTTCATATATTTGAGTTGCCATATACATACGGCTGGCCTGCTACGTATTCATAGTCCTACGTATTTGGGACTGAGGCATGACAAGATGAGACACCGGAGAAGCGTTCGATGCGTCGAGGAAACAACTGCTGATGAAACTTGGCTTGATGAGTCGAGGCTTTGCTTCGAACTCGCGGTGGTGGATCACCGACGCGTTGTCGACAAAATTCACAGTATGGTTGTAACACGACAGAGAGACCCCTCGCTCAGATCCGCCATGGTCGTAGTGCTCTCAAGCTCAGGGGAAGAGCGTTGAAATTTTGTTTGAAAGAGAGTGAGTGAAGGAGAGGGAAGAAGGAGGAAATGGGTGTAAGAGGAAGAGGAAGTCCGTCAGGGCTTTGTCGCTCGGTTGCGGTAGAGAAATAGCGAGAGCGAGGGCTCTATTTATAGACGGGGCTGCCGGGGTCGAGGCGGTGGAGAGAAGACTCTGGGGTCTTCCAGAGGGTGTTAGGAGGAGATGGTGGAAGTCTCGTGGAGCTTCCGGAAGGCTCGAGCTCCGCTTGGAACAATCAAAAAGGGGAGGCAGTTGGGAGGAGATGGGCGAGAGGCAGTGGTGGAGATCGGTTTATTCGACGATTGCCTAATGACAGAGAAGAATGGGAATGAAGTAGAAGAAGAAAAAGAAAATGAAAAAGAAGAAGAAGGGACATGGTGGTTAGTTAGCGGGCCGGGTTAGTTTGGGTTTAAGTTTGTGTTTGGCTAAGGAGTCCGATCCGTTGAACCCAATAGTTGGCTGCAAAAGATGGTCTTGAACCCAGGAAAGCAGATGTGGGGGTCTTAACCAGGTTGGGCTTTGTTGTGCTTAACCGGGTTGGGCTGATAATGAATTATACTATTGGATATTGACTCATTCTTTACTTAAGTGATTTTTTTTTCAAATTAGGGTTTGGGGAATAAACTATTACTACAAGGCAATGCTATTCCTAAATACTCAAAATTACTCTAAGAAAATTATAGAAAATCTATTTATTGGAAATGGGGAAAGAGGAGTTACACGCCAAATGGCTATTTCTACTCTGAACGAGAGAAACGTGCGCGTGCACATATGTCTCTGGGTTCAACGGTCTATCTCTTCTTCTTTATCCTATTTCTTTATTTTTTAAGTAATTATAATGTACATGTAAGGGAAAGAAAAAAGAAAACAAAAGGCTCGACGTGCCTATCATGGCAAGATGTGCTGTCTCGCAGTAGATGGCTCTCGACCGCGACATGTTAAGCCGCTCTCTGGTGGGATGAGCCTCCGTCCACCCTACTGATGGCCATGCCGTAGCCATACGGGAAGCCTCCGTCCTCCCTTTTCTTTCCTTCCTTGCAGCCTGAGATTGCTTGGATGCCATTGATAGAGCCTAAAGAAGAAGAAGAAGAAGAAGAGCTAGGGTTTGGGGAGAACACGAAAGGTTTTTAAAATTCGTAAAGAGTTTCTCTTTCCTCCACAGAGATATTTATAGTGAATAGACAAAACCCTTTGGTTGCTAAGGGTTCGTGCGTCTAATCATGCCATTTAGCCACTTAAGCAGTCTATTAGGATCCTGACCAAAATACGCGCACAAGATCAAAACCACTTTTCTATGCTTCTAATTCAAAGTATTTCAAATTTACTTCAAAAAATTGAAAACTTTGAAAGGGTCTTGTAGAAGCATAAAAAAAAGTACGCCTACAGAAGCTACACTCATAAATATAGAAGAATTGTGGCACACTTTCTCGAAGTTTAAAGCGGAGGCACACTTTCTTCAAATTTGGAACGGAGACGCACTTTCTTATTATTCAGCTAGAATGGACAGGCGAGCATACTTTCTTAAACTTAGCTGCTTTATCATTTAATGTGGCAAACTGACAGATTGACACAAAATTTGAGGAGATCAATGCATTTAATGACAAAGATCTCTTGGCACAGAGAACCTGGTTATCGTTTTATGGCATGCTTACTTTGTTAGCAAGAGTACGCCAGTACTGCTATCTCTACCAGAGTACACTAGTGTTGCTATCTCTACCAGATTATGCCAGTAATGTTATCTCTACCAGAGTACGCCAGTAATGTTATCTCTACCAGAGTATGCCAGTGCTTCTACTTCTACTAGAGTACGTCAGTGATGCTATCTCTATCAGAGTACGTCAGTCCTACTATCTCTACCAGAGTACGCTAGTGCTGCTATCTCTACCAGAGTACGCCAATGCTGCTACTTCTACCAGAGTATGCCAGTGTTGCTACTTCTACCAGAGTATGCCAATGCTGATATCTCTACCAGAGCACGCCAGTATTGCTACTTTTACCAGAGTACGCCAGTACTGCTATCTCTAACAAACTACGCCAGTGTGGCTATCCTAACCAAAGTATGCCAGTACGCCAACCATTGCTATTGCTTCATGGAATCACATTAAAGTATGTCGTCCAGTGTTAACTCATTGCAAGAGCTCATAAGAGTACGTCGGTGCTCCTTCAACAAAAGTTCGCACATTGTCATTTTTCTCTCTGCTGAGATAGGAACATGTGCGTATTCACTCATTTATAACTGACAGTGAACGGTTATGATCCCAAGTATATTACATGTATTTTATGCCATAATTTTTGGAGAACGTGCACAAGTAGTTGCCACTACGACCCTGAACTTTCCTTGTACAGGAGGCAACGTGTCAAGCTGAAAACAAATTGTGTGCCTACTAAGAAGAACGTGTGTTGTGAGTTCTCAAAAGTGTGCACATGATGACAAACATGGTGTACATTGATCATTTGTGCGCGCACACCCACATAACTATTTTTTAGGCTATAAATAGGAGACCAGTGTTGTCTCATGGAGACACACACACACACACACACACACACACACACAGAGAGAAGTCATTTGTGCCAGTGCTACCATTGCCTTCTTGCTGCCAAATTCTCAAGTGCTTGTGTTCCTGCTTTTCTTCTTCGTGCCGAGTAGTCCAAGGAATAAAGTGATCGACCGCAGATCAGATCTCCATAGCTACCACTTCCCCAGAATTTGTACTTAGATTCTTGTATAGGATTTTTGTACTTTTTTTTATATAGTTTGTTACACAAAGTATGTTCAACTTTTGTTCATGACAAACAGACTTCGCGAACCATAGAGTGCAAATAATCAATTCGGACTCATAAGTGATTTACAGTATTTTAGTAGTAGTAGTTTTTTCTATCTTTATTCATCCTTAGACCATATAATTGCTGCTTCAAGTAGAGCCTTGTTGTGATAGACTTTGACATGTATAGCCTCTCCAGTTTTTCCTAAAGCCTGACCACAATTTATTTCTCTATGATGTTGAAGAGAAAATTGTCACTAAACACAGGCTGATGGAACTAGTAGCCATCATCTCCATATCTTCCTACTCGTCATCCTTTATTGTCTCTGGCTGGTTGTATTTCTCCAACAAGACTTTGTAAAGGCCTTGTTGCACAAAAAGATCTTTAACCATTCTCTGCTACAGTCCGAAGTTTCCTTTGTCGTTGAACTTCTCCACGTCAGAGCACTGTGATAAACTTCGTCGCCATTGTCGATCTTCTGAATCTACTACCGAAGCTCTAATATCGCTTGTTGGAAATAAAAGCGAAAATTATTCCCCATGATGAGAGTCCATGACGAACTGACACTCGCCCATACCAAACACGGTGGTTGATTTATGCAGAAAAATAAATATCATATAATTCAAGACAAAGACACACAAAAATTAAGTGAAAAATCATAACCGGTAAAAAACTAACGGGAGAGCGAGATCACTACTAAATAAGGTTACAAGGCTTACAAGATCGGTACAATTTTGTAACCCCAACTAGCAGAGAAAGTACACAAAGATAACACAAGAAATTCCCATAGATTACACCCAAGAAAATTTGAGAAACCCTATTTCTCTCATTCAATCTCTCTATTTCTTCCCTCTTTGTTTCTCTCAACATATTGGTGGCTACCCAACAACTTTTTTGAGCACAATTTCATCTACTACAAGAGGAACTTAGACCCCTTGAAATATAATGACATGTGTCCATATATAGAAATTCAATCGATATACATGACATAAAAAATTACTTATTGTTAGGACTAAAAGTTTATTCCAATCCTATTACTATTAGGATTAGTAAATATGAGCAAATCCTAACAACACTCCCAACATATCATGCCTTCCTCCATTCCTACTCCTACTGCTCCTACTGCTCGCTAAGAAGATACCTCAGGCGGACTCAAAGATGTATAGATTATAATTTTTAAGGATATTTCCAGGTCTTACCCAAATCTCAATTAATTAGAAATGTTTAATTTGATTTTATCTTTATTCTTGAATTCATCTATGTATTATAAGATCAATTTTATATCATCACCTATGCCATTAGTTTTTAAGGAGGATTCAGATCAATTTTAATTTATGTTAAATTAGGGTTAGGATTTGTCTTAGGAGGCTATACATAGGGAGCTGGTGAAGCTTTGTACTTAAGACAATATTAATATTTTCTCTTGAATTATGTTAAGAGAGTATTCTTTGAGAGAGTATTTTTCTTTATAGACATTTCTAGGGTTTATACCACCTTTGGAAAGATACCTAGCAAAGCATAATATTTGTCTCAATGTTTCTTCTGATCACGTAATTTACAAAACCCTTGTTATATAATCTTAACTCGCCATATATATTATATAAGATTTGGGTTTAAGCTACAAATAGCACACTACTGAAACTGAATGCCAAAGCATACATAAATTAATATTGCCTAACAGCAAGTGCAGTAAATTTAGTTAACTTCACTCTCTCATCTTCATCTTCATCTTCAATGTCTCCAAATACTTCACTCCTTTCTCCACCTCACCGTCATCCAGAAACTCCAGGAACTCCTTCAAGCTCGTCCCCTTGTATCCCTTCGGGTTCGTGTCGTCGACCAGCTCCTCGGCCACCTCCACCTTCTCCTCCATGGCCAGCCCGTGGAGGCTCGCTATCGACACCCTCATCCCCCTCCTCTCGCCGACCACCACCCTGTGGATCGCGCTCCTGTACGCGCCGTTGCTCAGCACCTCGAGGTGGTCGCCGACCTGCACGAGCAGGCTCCCGGGCAGCGGGTCGACGGAGCTCCACCCGCCCGTCCCGACGTCCATCTGCTCCAGCCCTCCGGAGCTCTGGAGAAGGACGGTTATGAGGGTGTAGTCCGTGTGCGGAGGGAAGCTGAGCCGGAGTCCGGAGTCGCGGAGAGGCGGATAGCCGTTCAATGCTAGGATGTGGGTGCCGTCCCTCGTCTCGTTGCTCAAGTAGCTGCGGCCGAGTCTGAGTCCGAGGCCGAGGCCGAGGCTCTCCATGATCGCTGCCATGATCTCCAGTGCTACTCTTCTTACTTGGACTGCATACCTAGCCATATCTTTCCTGAACAATAACAACCAACATGTAATATTAGCAACGGAAAGCCGTAATTTTAGTTTATCCAGACTGAACTTAAAGCGTTCTGATTTTCTTTTAATAAAATAAATGTCGTGTCAGTGTTGTCATGTTCATATCTCATCGTATTCATATCGTATCGTGTCTGGCCAATATAGAACCATATTCAACGTACGGAAAAAATGAAAACCTAACAAAATTATATTTAATTTACTAGGTAGACTCTTTTAGACATAAACTTGAACACTAAGAATCTTTTATATCCTCTTTTATATTGTAGAAAACATCTATGTGGATCGATATAGTAAGACATAGAACCATATTCAACGTACGGAAAAAATGAAAACCTAACAAAATTATATTTAATTTACTAGGTAGACTCTTTTAGACATAAACTTGAACACTAAGAATCTTTTATATCCTCTTTTATATTGTAGAAAACATCTATGTGGATCGATATAGTAAGACATAAAATACAATAAATAGTATCCTGCTGAAAGAGCACGTTAGTCAGAGCAGCAAGCATATAGCAGTGCATGCATGATGTATGTAAAGGTTGCTTGAGTATTCATTTATTTACATAACAAGGAGAAAAAAGTCTTAATTTTGCTAAACAGGAAATATTTTACAAAGAAAAGAATAAAATAATATTACAGTCAACACTACAGAAGTAATTTAGATTTATCTGGAAGATTGGTGACTCCGTCCCATGAATATTAGTATTTTGAATAAACTCTATTGAGAGTTACTGATGAATGTCACGTGTCAATAACAAGTTAACGACACGGCACCAAGCTTAGAACATGTGAAGTGTGTATATATGAAATAAAAAGTCATACTATGCATACCTATATTCCGGTGGATTGGATGGCCACATGTTGATCCATTCTTCGACCGGGTGCGAGTAATGTTTCAGGAAGAACCTCTGGTCCTGGCCCGGATAGATGTGACTACCACCTTGGAAGGTTGTGGCGTACCGGACCGGCCTAGTCACGTCCTCGGAAGAAAACCGAATCTTCTCCTCCTCCGGCAGCCCGAAGAATTTCTTGACGGCGCCGAAGGCACCGTCGGTGATGGTCGGAGAGATGCCATGGTTGATGACCTTTAGAATGCAACATGCATGGTTGGAAAATATAGGCGTATCATTTGTTGGAAAGGAAAGCCATACATACTTATTTCTTAGCTAATTTATTGTCGTATCATGGGAAAAGGTGCATATATTGTAAGAGTAGATTAACAAGTGGTCAACACTTTGTACATAATGTCCGTGGAGTCGTGAGCTGTTGATTACGATGGGGCTCTCATAAGGATGAATATGGTTCAAAGGTTTTTCTGAAAACTTATTTTCTAGTCCGACAGAAAAAAAGATAAAAAAAATAAAAATAAAATTCACTTTGGACATAATAATTTACGACTATGGCCACACCAAACTTGATATGAGCCTGAGACCGGAGATACAGTTCAAATAACTTTCTAATTTTAAAAAAAATTTATTTAAATTTAGAATCTAGTATAATATTCAAATAGTGTGAAATCTTGTATCTAGGTTTCATATTGTCCATAAAATATTTTAGATTTGACGGTTGATTTGAAATAATAGTTAGATTTCGCCTCGACAGAGACATAACTTTGGTGGGTTCCTTTCCGCTCAAATATTTTTTTTTTTCTTTTTTCATAATATTTTCTTTTTTGTTTTTTTATGAGTCATTTCTCCTTTTGACGTCTAATTTTTGGTTCCGTTCTTGAATTTCTACAGTATTCAAAAATTACGTTTAGTTTTAGGTACCATATAATATTCAAAATTATCGTTTTGGTTTTCATTTTTTGACGGTCATTCCAAGTGCACCATCTGGACCGATCCTGATCCAGACAAATCGAACAACCGTACATAATCTTTGGTTGTTACCAAAAAATTATATATATATATATATATATATATATATATATATATATATATATATATATATATTATTGGTCATATAACATAATATAATATTTATTTAGAAAAGTTGGTTTTACTTGGACTATATAAGAGGCCTTGTTTTCTTTTTAACAACTTTTCATTATATAGTCTAAGTAAAACAAACTTTTCTAAATAAATATTATATTATGTTATATGACCATATATATATATATATATATATATATATATATATATATATATATATATATATATATATATATATGTGTGTGTGTGTGTGTGTGTATATATGTGTGTGTGATCCGCATCTTCGATTTTTCATTCTCAAGCATCCACATGTTATCAATTTAAGTCATCATTTGTTTGAATGGTTCAAACCAACGGTTAAGATTAGATGACTTAAACAAAATTCAACGGTTGTAAACATGGAGATGCTTGGAGATGCACAATAGATAGAAATGTTGATCCTTCCTCATAATTTTGATCTAGCCATAAAACTAAATAATCCTTTAAAAAGGTTGATAAAAATTTATATTTGGAAGTAGAATTGCTGATATTTACATCCGAATAAATAAAAGTAGGTTTTGAAATATCTAAGCTATTATTTTGTCAAGTTTATTTCAATCAGTTTATCACCATGCATATATATATATCAGCACGCTTTGCCTGATCTATATATATATATATATATATATATATATATACACCTGAAAGAAACTCTTCTCCCTGCACGCTTTGCCAATGTCATCGACAGCGAGCGAACGCTCCCGCGGTGTTGCGACCAACTTGGAGAAGTCGACCACCGGCCCGGTCGTCGACTGCTGCTGCACGCGGATGTTGCAGCAATGGCGGTCGGCGGCACGGTCACGGCTGCGGTGTCCGCCAGGACGAAATAGACACGAACTCAGGAGTCTTGACAGCAGGCCTGACATAGTTGAATTGAACTAAGCTAGCAAGTGCAGATATCTGGAGCTAAGATATTGTGGTCAGTGAGCTGATGAGTATTTATAGCTTCCATAAGATGCTCCATAGTTGTGAGCTATATATACTACAGCAAAATTGTATTTAATGCATCAAAGTTTGGTTAAATTGCACCAAAAGTATAAATTTTAGTGATATTATAAACTCAGTTCTAATGTGTTCTTTAGAAGGACATTTTTATTTTTATTTTGCACTTTGCATATTATTTTTATTGATCTCGGTTGGAGTTGATTGATGAAAAAATTTAGTGACAAATTTTATCTTCAGGATCGAAATTGAATTTTAGTGACAAATTAGAACTTTTAGTAACGAAATTGGACTTTTACTAACTAATATATATATATATATATATATATATATATATATATATATATATATAATCTCGAAAACACTGTTCTCGGTGTATATATATATTATATATATATATATATATTATATATATATATATATATGCAAAATTTATGTCCTTCAAAGCATGTAAATTGTGAGGAAAAAAAAATTAAAACCGAGTTTATAATATTACCAAACTTTATGCTGTTGGTATAATTTAACCGAATTTTGATACTTTATATACAATGTACATACTACTACTACTATTCAGCTTTGACCGACAAACTTCGTGAGTGATGCATTCATAAACTGAAACCTTATTTTCCTCCATCATCCAAGTTAGCTAAATTCCCGCGCGCGTGGGCCCATGCATGTTGTCCAGAATGCAACAAGCAAAAATGTATGCTTCTGTATCGTGACCTATGTGTCAAACTTGGCCCGTACATATCCTTCTTTCCTATGATTTTTTCAGGTCATGAGAAATAAGAAAATCTGGTCATCAGAAATGAGAAGGGCCCGTATTTTCTGAAAGGAATAACTTTTTTGCACTTATAGGAAAAGTGTAATCTCCGAAAATTAGATATGCCCAGAAGAAAAGAAAAAAATTAGAACTAAGAACTAATTGCACAGTATGAATTACCAACCCTTGTATTTCTAGAAATAAAAAATAGAAATACCCGTACGCACCCTAAGGATAAATTACTGATTATTAGATTTAATCTGTCCCTCTAATACGAAATTATCTAGTGAACTAAGTTCACCGTACATCTTGATTCTCCTCTACTTGATGGCATGGAAATGAGTGCATACAGTAGTAGTCTGGAATAATCCTCCTCATCTCCATACCATCAAGTGGAGGAGATTCAAGATGCATGATGAGCCCAACTCACCGAATAATTTCTCCCCCTCTAAGCATCCCTATATGAGAGATATAGAGAACATTTATACTAAAAGAAATCCGAAAAAAAAAAAGAAAAAAAAGAACACAATACTTTAGTTTAATCTATACAAATATATTTTATCGGTCATATTATATGCTACTAGCTAGTAACGTGCACGTGCATTGCCTTTATTAAAAAATTTAAATATAAAATTATTATAAATATAATCGATCCTAGGAATCTAATTCAAGAAACCAAAAAAAAATACCTCTTATCTTAATCACTTGAGTTAGAATTGTTTAATTATAAATAAATAATATTAGACAGTTAAATAATTAGTTAGTTTTAAAAAAAATAGTTAGTGGATTATTTACAAACGACTTTTAGACGGTTCAATTTTGAACCGTTTTCAAGCCTCATTATAATAGCACAGATTGTAAGGACATTCACTACAAAAGTACTATAAAATAGCGACGGATCTCAGCGACGGATCAAATTTCGTCACTGGTGTAGCGACAAAAAATCAACGGCATAGTGACTAATGTATTTATATAAAGAAACATATATTAATTTTCGTCGCTAATCCGTCGATGTGGTGTCGATTTTTTCTTTGCGACGGAATAGCGACGTAAAACTCCGTCGCTGCCAAATGTTAAAAATTTAATATTCCAGTTTTATTTTTATTTTTTCCAAATACTCTCTCTCTCCTATCTCACCCCTGACCCCTGACCCCCTCTCCTCCTCCTCCGGCATCCGACCCCCTCTCCTCCTTAGGACCCCTGACTCTCCGACCCCCTCTCCTCCTCCTCCTCCTCCTCCTCCTCTAGTGGTAGCTTCCCGAAGACGAACGACGACAACTTCCCGACGACGGCCTCCTTCCTGACCGCCCCCGCCCCTCCTCCCCCCCCCCCCCTCTGCCCCCTCTCTTCGACACCCTTAATCCCCCCACTTCGGCCCCCCTCTTTCGACCCCCTCTCCACCACCCCTCCTCGAAGGTAAACCCTAATCCTAGTTTTTATTTGTTTAATTATTGGATTTATGATTTGGGGGTTATACATAATTTTTGTATTTGGGATTTGGTTTATGGACACGTACAGACACAATACATTGGACACGGACACTATAATACGAATGCCCACACACACACTCCACCTCCCAGGCAGAGATCCTCATGGGTCGTCTCCTTGGCCAACTCCTCCTTCTACACTTATACTAAACATAAATATGCAATGTGAGGAGTGAAGGGATATACTTGTATATTTCTCCGACACCATTCTAAATTAGAATTGACAGCCTAGGTGAAGTCCTATCCTCCACAACAGTAGGTAATGATCCTAACTAGATTATTTTGATTTAGAATTTGGACATAGACACATGACACAAACATAGACACCGACACACGATACGTTGGATAGTTTTAATTTAGGTTAAGTTTAGTTTTGAAATTGAATTAGGTTTACCAACATGCGACACAAACACGGACACATGACACAAACATAGTGTTGATTACCAATTTTTTTCTAGATACAGACATGGACACGATTTCGGTTTGTTGTATCTGGGTTTTGACACGGACACAGTCACAGATAGGGGTGAGCATACTTCGGTTCGGTTTAAAAATATCGGTATATTTAGTTACTATATATATTAGCAAAAAAAAGGGCAAATAGACCGATCAAAAAATTGAATTATATTATAGTCATTTATAGTTATACTTTAGAGTACTAATATGAATAATAATTAGTAGTTACTATAATTAGGTAGTAAGTACTTAGAAGTAGATATAAAATTGCGAATTGGAGTATCGGCCATATCGTCGGTTACGAATCGGAGTATCAGATTTTTTTTCTATCGAAAAACAAATGATTATTAATAAGTTAATAACATTTTAGAAAATATTTCATACATTTAGGCATAATTTTAGGTATTTCTAGAGTTGTTTCTAAGTAGTTTTGAAATTGAATGAAATAGTAGTTACCCTTACCGATTAGTTTACATGTGATAGATAAGTTTATTTTTTACTTGATTTTACAACATTACTATGCTAAGGCATGTATCGGCCATATTCAGATGAGTGTCGAGGAAGTATGATTTTGGATACGTGTAAAACAAGTATCCTAACTCTAGCTTTTATAATATTTAGTTTTTATGAGACTTCTTCATTAAATATCCTAACTAACTAATCATTTAGCAAATATCTTAACTCATCTTGAATCTAATTAATACATATTGTTTGAATTAATATATATGATACATGCATAATCAATGAGTCGATACTTAGTTGACCGGTCATGGATATACAATCGGAGACATGAGAGTAGGATTGGTTTGATAGATGATTTCATGGCGGACGTTAAAAATTTTTTTCAAATACGCCAGTAGTCAACCTTATTTCATATGGATGGGAGGTTCATCAAGTGTTCTTGTGTCAAATATCATAATATACCATTCAAAGAGGTGGATCTCGTGAGGGAGCATCTCTACAAGAAGGGTTTCGTACCGAACTACAAGGAGTGGATGGCTCAAGGAGAACCTTTATTTTTGCAATATCATCATGCCTCCTTCAATATGGAGGTAGAAGAGTCCACTATCGGAGATAACTTTGAATATCGACCACGAAACCTGGTGCGTGAGTTGGTATTTGATGCGGCCAGTCCAAGTTTTGATCTGGAGGATCCTAATCCTGATGCGAAGGAATTCTATGATATGTTCAAGAATGCCGATACTCTGTTATACCCGGGTTGTGATTCTCAATCTGTCCTGTTGGTGGTGATGCAGCTGTTGAACCTAAAGTCTGATTTTAACTTGCCGTAGGAAATCTACGATCGGATAATCCAGTTTGTTAGATAGTTGTTGCCAAAATAATCGAAGGAGTTTCCTGAAAACTTCTACAAGTCTAAGATGATGATACGAAAACTCGGATTAGGCTACAAAAAGATAGATTATTTTTGAAACGGTTGTATGTTGTACTACAAGAAGAACAATGATAAAGATATATGCATTTTCTGTTATGCGGTCCGGTACAAGCCAATTCGGGGCAAAGGAAAGTCAACTGTCCGAACAAGGTTGCTTCGCTACAAGTACATAAAGTTTGTGCCGATCACAAAGAGGCTGCAGAGGATATATATGTCCGCAAATACAGCACAACATATGACATGGCATAGCAATGAACGAAAGATGGATGAAGGATAATTATCTCATCCTTCTGATAGAGAGGCATAAAAATATTTTGATCTGTGTCATCCTGAATTTGCTGCTGAGCCCAGGAATATCCAGTTGGGTTTATGTTCTGATGGATTCACTCTTTTCGAACAGTCGGGATCTCAGTACTCATGTTGGCCAGTGATTTTGACTCCTTACAATCTACTACCATGGATATGCATGAAGACTCCTTACATGTTCGTGACACTTATCATACCTGGTCCAAAAAATCCAAAAAAGAACATCAATATCTACTTGCAACCATTGGTGAATGAGTAGAAACAATTGTGGCAATTCGACGTTCAGACATATGATATATCGAAGTAGTAAAACTTTCAGATGAGAGCGTCTCTCATGTGGACCATCAACAATTTTTTAGCATATGGGATATTATTAGGGTGGGGTACTCATGGTACTTTGTCTTGTCTGATATGTATAGAAAAGATTAAGACATTCCATCTTTAGAATGGAGAAAAAGCATACCTTTTTTATTGTCACCGTTAGTTCCTTCTTACGTCGCATCCGTGAAGAAGGAACAGAGATGCCATTAGAGCTGGTAAACATGAACTATCTTCTCCTCCGTTGAGACTGACATGAGACAAAGTTTGGAAAGATATAGATGGATTGCCGACTGTGATGAAAGATCTGATATCGGTCGATCACTTTGAAGGGTTAGAACGTAGGCATAATTGGACGAAGCAGAGTATCTTTTGGGACTTACCTTATTGGAAATACAATCGCATAAGACACAATCTTGATGTCAAGCATTTCGAAAGGAATGTATTCGACAACATCTTCAATACGGTGATGAATATCAAGGAGAAAATGAAAGACAATGTCAAAGCAAGAAAGGACATGGAAATTATTTACAGGCGTTCAGATTTACACTTAAACGAAGTGGCAATGACAATTGGGTCAAGCCTCCAGCGTCATTTACATTGAGGAGAATAAATTGATAATATGCAACCGAATTTCAAAGTCAAAATTTTCTGATGACTACGTGTCAAATCTGGCAAGATGTGTTGATCTTAACGAACGCAAGCTGACATGTATGAATAGTCATGATTGCCCTGTATTTATGGAGAGATTACTACATATTACTCTGAGAGAGATGTTGCCTATCAAGTATGGACTCCGTTGGCCGAATTATCTATATTCTTTAGAGATTTGTGTTCAAGCAAGTTGACGGTGCAACATATAATAGAACTTGAGGAAAAGATTGTATTGATATTGTGTAAGTTAGAAAGGGTGCTTCCCTCCGATTTTTTTTGATAGTATGGAGCATTTGTCGATTCATCTTGCATACGAAGCACGCGTCGGTGCTCCTATCCATTATCGATGGATGTATCCATTTGAGAGGTATAAATTCTTTATACTAATAATTTCTTTATTCAGATAATACTAAGATTCAATATATTATCTATAGGTATCTAAATCACCTGAAGAAGAAGGTTAGCAATAAGTCTCGTGTAGAAGCTTCAATATCCGAAGCATATATCATTGAGGATGTTTCAAACTTCTGCTCCATCTACTTTGATACTCATGTCAGAACAAATCGCAATAGAGCCCCAAGGAAAAATGACGGTGGGATTGATGTCCCGAATATTGTTATCCACACTATCTTCAATATGGGAGGAAAGCCTACAAATGCAACTAAAGTACGTTAGTTGGAAGACGATGAGTTTGAAGACGCTTATCGATATATATTGTTAAATAGTGGTATAAAAGAGATGTAAGATATTGAGAAGTAAGCTACACATCTTTTCTAGATATTTAAATTTTGTATATACTTGCAAAAGAATTGCTCTAACTGTTCTCCATATTATCACAGTACTTTTATAGCTGAGGTAAAAATGGAGAGACCTAACATTAATGAAGATGATCTTGCTAGAGAGGTTGATAAAAAATTTCTATCGTGATTCCAGTATTATGTATGGACCCTAAACATTAAGCATTCTAAATTTATCATTGAGACCAATCTTTGTCTAATGTCTAAATGATACGTGATGTTTCAGGTTTTTTGTCCTGGTACAGACTTACAGAATGAACGACTTCAAGCATTAGCTATCGAACTAAGCAAGAGGCAAAGTGTTGGGATGCATACACCATCATAGCTTCAAATTTAGAACTACTGATAAGTCTATTAATCAATCATTTGTCGATGAGGAGGCTAATTATACAAAAAAATCTGGAGTATGTGTGAGGGGTTCAGTCTATGATGTCGATCCAGAGTTTGACTATTACGGTGTACTACGAGATATCGTGGAGCTGGATTAATCTTATGAGACAAAAATTATGCTGTTTAAATATGATTGGTTTGACATAACACCCAAGCAATGATGGAAAATTGACAAACAGTTTGGGTTTGTTGATATAAAATATGGAAAAAGATATGTAGGTTTTGAACCATTTGTGTTGGCTAGTCAAACGGCTCAAGTATATTATACGAGCTATTATAGTCAACGACGTAATAATAAAGATTTGTGGGCTGTATGCAAAACTAAAGCTAGAAACACATATAATGTTGAAGATCTAGCATACCAAGAGGATGAGATGGTCATGCCTCAACCACTACCAGAATAAGTCAAATTAGCGACGTCTAAAAATGTCTCTAAATAACCAAAAAACGTCGCTAAGTTGGTTTAGCGACGTAATTAGCGACGTTATAAAGTTGTCGGAAAAAATCAAGTCGCCAAAAAAAAAACGTCGCTAAACGTCGCTATACTGACGTTTTTAGCGACTTTAATGTGTCACAAATTTTTGCGACGTTTAGCGACGCCGCGTCACTAAATAGCGACGTTCTGTAAAGTCGTTAAACGTCGCTAATTAGCGACTTATATAGCGACGTTACACCGACGTCTTTAATGACCTGGCAATACTGCCATGTCAGCAGTTGGCGACGTATAGCGACGTCATTAGCGACGTCTATAGCGACGTTACACCGACGTCTTTAATGACTTGGCTATACTGCCATGTCAGCATTTAGCGACGTATAGCGACGTCATTAGCGACATTATTAGCGACGTATTTAGCGACGTATTTACAGCATCGCTAATTAGCGACGTATTTAGCGACTTAATGTAACGTCGCTATACGTCGCTAAACGTCGCTAAAACCGTCGCTAATTTAAAAAAAAAATAGTATCCAGACTGGTGATTCCCTGCAGTTCTAGTCCTCCTCCTCCTCCATCTCCTCTTCTTGACACCACAAGAACCACCCTTCTTCGACTCATCCTCCTCCATCTCCACTATATAATCCAATTAAATTAAAGATCACAAGAAGCATTGTTGAAGTATCAATCCAATTAAATGTGGATATGCAAGATAACTATATAATCCAATTAAATTAACTAAAAAATTAAATACCACAAGAAGCATCATACATCATGCCTATTGTTGAAGTATCAATAATTCATAATATACAATCGCATCCTAAATAATAATAAAAATAACTATACTACTGCGGATCTGCAGGAGGCTGACCACCGGCGCGCTTGAAGGATAAGAACTCCTCATACTCGTCCCGTGGAATCGACACCGATGTCGATGGATAAGGCAGTGACGTCGGTGGAGGCCGTGCCCGCTCCAAGTCTGTGAGTCGCTGGTTGTAAGAATCCAGGGTAGATAACAGCTTCGTACTGCTATGACCCATTGAATCCTGCATCCTCGTCAACTTCTCGCCCATCGATAGCTGTGACGCCTGCAGCTCCATGGTGTTGCGATCATTGGAGGCTCTAATATCATTTGTCAATTCCCGTAGCTCCGTCATGCTGCGGTCGAGCATATCCAATCGTGCGATGAGCATCGGATCGTCCGACTGCGGCTGGGACCAGGACTGCTCCTCCATACTTTGCAGCAAGTCGTCACGGAGAGACGCAATCTGACGGTCAACGGCCTTCTGGACGGCCTTCTGGACTCTGGCCGATGACTGCGAGGGCTGCGACTGCGAGGGGTGTGTGGAATGCGCAGCTGTCGGGGAGGCCCTAGATGACTGCGTCGCAACCAGGGCGCCATAGGAGCCCGTACCGTAGTACGTACCCCTCTAGAGACCACCAGTTGCGGTCACCCACAGTTCGACCGCCGACGGAGATGGAGTGGGCTGCGACGAAGTACCAGCCTCTCTAGGTGTAGGTGCACTAGCAGTCGCCCGCTCACGCAGCCTAAGATACTCGGCCTAGAAAAGGTTTGGAAACTCGATAATTGCCTAAGTTATATTAAAATAACCACAAAGTAAAGTAATACTTACATAGGTCTGTGAGGCCCTCTCATCAATGAGATTTTCGTCCTTGCGATGGGTGGCCAAGAAGACGGTCACCATGTTTGCATCTTTACCCCTCTGTACCTGTTAAAAATATATTATTTATTACTAAACTTAAATATTTTTTCCAAGTACCGTTTTATGGTACTTGTATTAAAATAATATATTTTAAAAGAAAAAACATACCAAACGACGGAAATATTCTGTCATCGGAATCGAGCCACCACACCACTTGGCAGCATTCTGCCTAGCCGCCTTGGCCTTCTTAGACCTTTCCTTGTAGCTCGGATCGTCGAATCTAGCCCTCATCGCAGTCCACTGCTCAGGCATGATCCAACCTTGGATCGGTTTTCCAGCACGATCACGAGCCTTCTGGTCATCCAGAGCATCTCGGATAAGCTTGGCGGCAACGGTAGGAAAGAGCCGCTCGATCAACTCGGCCCGGTGCGGAGGATAAAAATACGTTTGCTACAATAAATAATTTATTAAGTTACCATCACGAATAAGTTATATAATATGCATAAATTAGAGGATTTATTTAATATAGTTTTACCTGGAAGTGTGCAAACCAGAACGCCTTCCTCTCCTCCGGAGCCTCAGAGTAGTTGATCCAAGGGCCACCGTAGTTGTTCCTCAGAAATTGGCCCAGGCGTCTCTGAACCGACGATGGACGATATCTATACAGAGATAATAATTTAGATTACTGAAAAAGTCAATATACGATGAATAAAGAGAAACACAAATATATACTAAACCATCTAATTGACTTACTTTGTACCGTCGGCCCAAATCTCTGTCCTCGTCTCCTCCGGAGGTGCGCATGGAGGATCTTACTGATGCTGGGACACCGTGGGCACGACCTCCTCGACATGCTCATCTGTCCCCATAGTTCCGTCAACAGGAGGAACGCTGGACGAGGGTGTACTATCACGCCAGGAACTACTCGTCCCAACAGTCAGAGATGTGAGTGATCGATATACTGGAGTACTGGGCGACGATGATCCGGAACCAACAGTAGGCAGTACCGGAGTGGCACTCTGTCTACCTCGGGACCTGCCGAATCTTCCGCGTCGTCCTGTCATATCTGATAACAACATATGATGAATATAGAGAAACACAAATATATACTACATTCTACAGTCGAAATATGATACATATCTCAAAGCATTATACAGTCAAAATATAATACATATATTCGTTACTGGGTACATCTACTTTGTCAATTTTCCAACATTGATCTATATTCTACAGTCATAATATAGTTATATTCTACATGCAATATTTTTTATTTTCAATCATTTTCAGAAAATTTATCGTGTTCGCCTTCGTCGTCCTGCTCTTCCTCTTTCTCGTCTTCACTTTCATCTACTTCGTCGTCCTCTTCGGATAATTCTATATCTTCTACATTATTACTCGTGTAATGAGTAACTTCTGTTGAGTCCACATCTACAATATTTGTTACAAGAGGTAGATCGTCCTCCTGATAAGCTATTTCGTCAATGTCAAAGGTATTTCTAGCTTTAGTCTTGCATACTGTCCACCAATCCGACCTCGCTGTCCCCCGTCTAGGATAAGTTGTGAAGTACACGAGCTGAGCCTGACTTGATAGGATAAATGGTTCGTAGCCTTGATATCTACGCTTGTAGTTTATATCCACAAGGCCATGCTTGTCAATTTTCCAACATTGATCTTGAATCGGATCGAACCATTCACACCTGAATAGCACGATATTAGCAGGTTTTGTGCCATAATTATATGTCAACTCCACAATCTCTCGTAAGATGTCAAAAAAATCATTGTCCGGATTGACGTCTTTGTAGTTTGAAGATTTGATACACAAACCACTATTTTTTGTGGAATCAAGATCCAGAAAGCTTTCTCTGATAGGAGCATTTGTTGACTTGAACCTGAACCCATCCACACAGAAACTTGGCCATATTTTTACGGCAGTAATTGGTCCCTTGGCTAGAGTCCTAATAGATTCAGTCTCGGGTGATATTAGACGATCGACCTAAATACCAAAGTAGCGATGGTAAGTTATTTGTTTTGCAAGTACAGAAATAAAAAGTAATTATCAAGTATCTTACATATGCGCTCAACCAAGAAGAAAAATGGCATCTCATATCTTGTTCTACTTATTCGGACCCGGGATAATAACGGTTAGGAACATATACGGAGTCTTCATGCACATCCAAGACGGTAGATTGTACGGAGTGACGATCACAGGCCAACACGAATACTGGGAGCCCGAAAGTCCGAATGGGGTAAAACCGTCAGAGCAGAGCCCCAATCTGACATTACGCGCTTCCTCGGCAAAATGTGGATACTCTCGATCAAAGTGCTTCCATGCTTCTCCATCGGATGGATGATCCAATACTCCTTCGATTAGTTTTCGCCTGTGCCAACTCATGTTTTCTGCAGTCTCCTTAACCATAAACAACCGCTGCAACCGCGACGTCAAAGGCAAGTAGTGCATCGAATCGGTAGGCTTTCTTGCACCGACAGACTTTCCTCTAACAGTGGCCTTGTAGCGATCAGCACCACAGAATCTGCACGCATCTTCATCCTTGTCGTCTTTGTAGTACAACATGCACCCGTTGCGACATGCATCGATTTTCTCGTATCCTATCCAAAGCGATCTCACCATCCTCTTAGATCGATAGAAGTCTTTAGGCAACTTTGCACCCTCGGGCAAGATCTCTATAATGAAATCGAGCAGTCGATTATAGCATTCTTGCGACATGTTAAAATCGGACTTGATGCTCAATAATCTTGTAACCACCTCCAACGGTGAATGATCCTCACAACCAGGATATAGTGGAGTCCTTGCATTCTCCAGCAACTCCATAAACTTTGCAGCATCGGCATTCGGTGCCTCCTCAGCTGCATCATAATTGTCCGGATTGAAACTAGGTCCCGCCGCATCATAATTGTCAGGATTGAAACTAGGCCCCGCCGCATCATAAACCATGTTCACCAACCCGTCGTCGTAAGCATCGTGGTCTTGGACATCCATATACGGCTCCACATAGGGCTCCGACTCCGATGCTAGAGATACAAGTTCTCCGTGCGCGGTCCACTGATAGTAATTCGGTGTAAAGCCCTTCGAGTATAAATGATATGTAACTTCCACTTCTGGATGATATTTCCTGTTGCGACATCTCACACACGGACACTTAATTTTGGTACCGTCCATGTACTGAGGGAACGCCTTGGCGAACTGCAGGAACTGTTGTACACCCTCAATGAATTCATCCCACACACCGTACATGTCATCAGGATGACGGTTGTACATCCACGAACGATGACGCAGATAGTAATTCATATCCATTTCTAGATACTTCTGCAAAATTGACAGTATGTATCATATAAATCATTACATACAAAATTAACTTCTGTGTCTGTGTCTGTGTCCGTTATGGGAAAAGCAGTATATATATATATATATATATATATATATATATATATATATATATATATATAACATTACCCAAATAATATCTTAATACCACTTTACTACTATACCTTAACCCACTGCCCCAAGATACTAATCCACAACCTTGGTACTAGCTTAACACACACCCAAGTACTGGAGATACCTACTTGGTTACACCCTTAGTATCCTAAGCTCATAAACTAAGTTTCTTGAGATACTTGATTAACAAATACCCATACCGCAGGTATCCTTTACTACTATACCTTAACCCACTGTCCCAATATCATTTGTCAATGGTCGCCTAGGCTGTCGCTTGGGCACCCCTAGGCGACCATTGCCACAACTGCAAAATTTAATACAAAACGAGTCGACATATATTTGTCCGCCTAGGTTGCCTAGGCATGTCTAGGCATTGCCTCAAACAGCATAGCAGGCACTTTTACTTTACAAATAATGTCATACAAATTTATGTTACAGCAAGGATTCCCCCACTAGAAAAGCTCCAAAATTCCTTTCTCCGTCTTCCTTATTTCTCTCATAATCCCTTCAATGCAAAACCCAATGGAAGCCAAGCAAAGTACCAATTGGTCCTTCATCTCTGCACCTACATTCTTATCAAGCCTCTCAATCACTTCCCTTGAATCCTCGAAGCACTTAACTGAAGTATCAACCATCTCCTTGAAGTGCTCCAAATCACCTTTGATGGCTTCCTGAATCACATTTCCTCGCGACACTTGCTCTAGGAACTCCATGCTTTGATCTAGAAAGAATACTAAGTCCACCATCTTGGCCAAAGAGCCATGTAACTTGTTATAACTGGCTCTTGAGAAAGGCAGAAACCAGAAGTTAGGCTCCATGACAGCTTCCTCAATATGCTTCTTCAGCCTATTCACTGTTTTCCTTAGCTGCTTCTCTCTCTCTTTGGACTCTACTGGGCTTGTCATCGACTTCGACCACTCATGAAGCATGTGCAGGCTCCAGGATAGTTCTTTCCTAGCCAGAGTCGAAGCCCTTGAAGGTTGCAGCAGGAGCTCAATGAAAATGGAGCAACACAAACCAATGTAGGTCTCAGTGAGCCTATCAATGGCGAAGATCATAGGTGAGCCGTAGTTTCTCCTCATGTCAAAAAACCTAACCCTCACCCTAACCCTAACCCCATGTCAAAAAACCTAACCCTAACCCTAGGTCCTGATCAGTGTCTGTGTCAGTGTGTGTGTGTGTCGTGTCTGTGTCTGTGTGTGTGTCGTGTTTGTGTCAATGTCACATGTGTCCTGTGAGAGAGAGAGAGAGAAAGAGAGAGAGGGAGAGTGGGGTTTACCGGAGTAGTCGCGGTGGAGAGCCGGTCGACGGAGCGGGGGGGGGGGGAATTTTTTTTCGAATCAAAATTTCAACAGATGGAGAAAAATGAAACCGAGCCCTAATTAACCAAATTTTAGTGACGTTTAGCGACGTCCAATAAAAACGTCGCTAAATTATATTTTAGCGACGTCAAGGACGTCACTAAACACGTTGCTAAATATTTTTAATATAAAGGTCGCTATATACGTCGCTAAACATCGCTAAATTAGACATATTAGAGACGTTTAGCGACCTTAATTGAACTTATAGCGACTTATCTTTTAAAATCTTAATAAAAGTCGCTAAATGTCGCCATTTAGCGACGTCTAGCGACGTTTTTTATAAGGAGTCGCTAATTTATATATTATTAGCGACGTTTCTTTTAACGTCGCTAAAATACGTCGCTAATCCCGCTTTTTCTAGTAGTGAACTTGCATATATGAGTTTGACCGGTGTTGATGGTATGGAGATTAACGTTACCGTAGAGGATAATAGAGTTGACGAAGAAATTGAGATAAAAGATTTACCTCATATAAAGGAGAACTCTGATATGGAGATATCGAGCGAGGAACAAGAATTAAAAAATGAAGGTGATAGTGATAGTGGAAGTGAAAATAAAAATGAAGAAGTAGAAGAAGAAGACGATTCGAAAAACGATTCTGAAGATGAAGAAGATTAGTACGTACATACATATGCATTAGCTTAGATATTTATTTAATTATTTCATGACATATTTATTATTTATTTTATCATCACACTAGTATTTTCTTATTTTACCACATCATACTTTATGATTATCTATTTGATGACACTATTTTTTTATTTGCTGTAGATTTACCTATAGTAAGGCGGGACGAGGACGAGGACAAGTTCAAAGAGGATCATCTTCTCAGCATCCTACATCCACTACGTCTGCTACCCCAGATTCTCGCACACGACCTGAGGATGAGTTCATAGATACGGCTGATGGTTTATCCCCGCCATATACTCGTTCTTCAGTAGGAGGAGCTACTCCATCTCCTAGATTTCCATCAGCTGCTAACCCTTCTTCTACCCCAGCTACTACTGGCACTATTACACCGGCTCCTACACCAGTTGCTCCTATATGAGCAAATCCATTTCCAGGCCTTCTTGTGGACAACAGAATATATCTCCGCCGTCAAGGATTTGTAGACCCCCCTATTCTACCAGAGCGGTCAGCTAATATCTGTCGTCCCGAGCTATGGGCCAATGGAGCGACGTAAGCGTTTATTTATCAATTCACATATTTATTTGTATTTTATTCTAATTGTATATTGTCTACTTATTTCAGATTCTTTCTGATCAAGTATGAAAATAATCTGGAGGAGATCATGCGGGCTACTTTGATGGCCCATATATTAACTTCAGTGACATCCCGCTTGATCGACGATTAGGTTGGCTGGAGAAGCTCGGGGTATGTATATAAATTTTATTTATAATAATATATAAATTTTTTGATTACAATGATAAAAAATATTTTTCTAATTTGTAGAGGTTGTACTGGTGGCCGGATGATAGAGATAGTGATATCCGAAAGTGCTACAAGACCGTCGAACAAGAGGTTGAGAGATATAATCAATGACCAGAAGGCGCTGGCGTTACTTGGACCGGATCACCTCAAGGAATGGCTGAAGGCGGAGTACTGGGAGGAGATAAAGAAGAAGATGGACACCCCGACTTACAAGACTAAGTGCGAGAAGGCGAAGGCTGTCTGTGCTAAGGGTGGTCTCCATACTGGTGGATCCATTCCAACCGTTAGCATTTTCGACGAATGTTTAGTATTAAAAAATTTTGCTAGATCAATTTTTTTATAATTCTAATTTTTTTTGCTTATTTATTAATTGCTTAATTTTAACAGTGATACGAGGCAGCCAGCGCCGAAAAAGACCCTCCTTTTTTTCTCGAGATCTTTCTCCAAGCAAAGTTTCTAACACCAAGGATTCCAGGCTTCCCGGACTCGTAACAGACGGAATGATGTGAAGGTCGTAGATGAGCGGGCCGCCAAAGCATATGTAAGTGTCTTTATAAAATTTTATCAATTTAATTAGATTATTTTTATAATTTAATTAGATTCTAGGTTTCTAGGTCAAAACAGTCAAACTAGGTCAACTCTATGTTAAACAGTCAAACTATAATATTTTCTAGTTTCTAGGTTAATTTTTTATCCATTCTGATGGTTTATGAAGTTATATTAGGCTATATTAAGATTGTAAAAGCATATAAAAGAGAAAAACTTATCTATCGTATTTAAATTAATTGACAAGGGTGATTACTATTTCATTCAATTTCAAAAGTACTAAGAAACAACACTGTAAATATTTAAAATTATGTACCTTGGTTAATATCATATTTTAAGAAACAACATTGTAAATATTTAAAATTATAATTTTATTCAATTTACTTTAAACCTCATAAAAATGGTCCGATACCAATTCCGATTCTGATACTTTGAACCTTGGTTAATATCCTATTTTAAGATATCATGGAAATCAAATATAGCAAATATAACTCAAATTATATACATATACTAAGATATCTAGTATCTAATATGATACTCTAACCAAAATCAAATATAGTACATATAACTCTAAAATTCTTAACTCTGAACCTATTTATATAAATAAATATAGGAGATATATGTCACGCCCCAGTCCCAAAATACGTAGAACTAGGAATACGTAACACGCTCAGCCGTATGTATACGAACTCCAATATATGAAAACCATATACATACGTACGCTGTACATGAATATCCAATTCACCAGTGGTAATATACTGTCACAACAAGTCACACACAATCTATATCTCATCCACAACACAAATAATAAGTAGGAATAAAGAACTGAATAATAACTGAATATCCAAGATGAGTATCAAGTTTGATAGTCGGATAGAAACAAATCCACTACAAAACGACTATACTGAAGTAGCAACAAGGATCTCTAAACAGCGGTAATAAAATCACAGATACTCCGAAGGTAAGACCTCCTCAGTCAGGTAAGTAGTGTCAGGTCCAGGTCTGTACTACTGCTGATACTCCTGCTCATCTATATCTGGAAAGGGACCAGGTCCTCAAAGGGACGTAACAAGATACATAATAACATGCCAATAAAGTACTGAAAAGTAAACATCCAATGGTCGCCTAACCGTCTAAGTGAATGCAGTTTGAGAACAACTTTCCACCAAGTGGGCTATCTGGCTAAAAATGGGATTGGCGTGACTTTCTCAAAAAATCAGGGGCCTCAAAGCATGTCGTCTTTTGAACGGCAGAGGCCCGCCCGTATCTCCAGCGGAGCTTCTGGGTTACAGAAGAAAAAAGTTCAAAGAAGCCCAAATGCCTTACTTGTTGTTCCCCCCACCCCATGCTCTAAGAATGCCACATCCATGACACGATAAAACCTCTAAATAACTGCCAGGTCTACTAGCATACAAAGTTTCTATCAACAGTCATCCCAAACGCACGGCCCATACGTACAGGTGGCCAGACCTGTCACGCAGTCCATGATCTATATGAGACTCACACTCGTGTAACAACTGTGTCACGGTGTAAGCCCCATGATTTTTCAAAATTTAAAAAAAATAATTTTTCCCAATTTTTTTGAAATTTTCTGGAATTAAAACTAAGGTATTTTGTGATTAAATAATTTTTAAATAATATTAATTAATATTAAAATATTACGAAAATAATATTTTCTAGTGTAAAATAAAAAATTAGACATAGGGTAATTTTCTGTGAATTTATTGGACACCGGAAGCATTTTTAAAGCCCTAAAAACTAATGTATTTTTAAACCTAATTAAACCCTGAATGAACCCGGTTTATTTTAAATAAACCAAACCAAACTGATCCAAACCGCTATCAAACCAAATCGGACCAAATCCAGCCTTAACGGGTCGGGTCGGGTCGGATCCGAATCGAACCCGACCCGGATCCGAAACCCTCATCGAAACCCTAATCCTAAACCTAGCCGACATCACTGTTCCGGCGCCGCTATATAACCCTCTCTCCTCCGCCTTGACGCCGGATACTCACCCGCAGTGCCGCCACTCCCCGCCGCCGATAACGCGCCTGTGCAACCCCCTCTCTGCCGACCTCCTCGCCGCGACTCCCCTCCGCTCTTAGCCAGCCACCCCTCGACGAACCCGTCGTCTCCGGCCATCACCTTCCCTCATTCTTCCTTCGCCCTGAGTCTCTCCTCATCGTCACCCCGACCCTCAGCCGACGACCTCTCCTCCGCCACAGAACCCCAGCGCCACCCTCGACGAACCCCTCTTCCCTGAGCCCACGACCTCCTCCCCGTCGTCCTCCTCTCTCCTCCGGCCCCGCCTGGAGCACCACCACCAACCCTCAGCAGCCACCCCCGTTCCCCAGTCGGCCGAGCCCCGCCTGACCTCGAACCCCCACGGCCAACTCCACCAACCGCCTCCCCACTAGCAGCGCCGCCCCTCTCCGGCCGCCCCGCTGACCGACTCGAGCAGAAAACCCTAACCACGACAGTACCGGACACGGCAGTACTGGACACAACAACCGGACACGGCCAAATCCGGACACGAGAACCCAGTTCCACGGAGCCCTGTTCAGGTAATCCATTCTCTCTCCTCATTGACCCATTTTTGGTTCCGTCAGTTATGACGCGTAGGCTGTGTAACCCTCTCGATGTCCGTGTAACCCGCTCGGTGCATCACATCCTGTGGTGATCGTGAACCGCGATCCATAAACAGGAAAATTAACGCCCTGTTTTACCCCGGAACTGAGTGTGTCCTGCCAAACGGGATGACTTGGTCGCGCGTGGTCTTCACCGAAATGTGCGCGCCATCGATACGGACGTGTGATATTTCATAAAAGTTGATTTGGATGTTCGTGCACACCGGAATCAACGCTTATCCGCCGACAACGCCCCGTATCCGCCTGTTCTGGAATATGTCGTAACTTTGTGTATACATGTCAGATCGAAATGAAACTTGCGCCATCGGACTCGTAGAAATACGCTGGTCCTGTGACCCAAGTTTGGTTCGATTCTGAGAATGTTGACAAAATTGCGTATCGTGAGCCCCGCGGCTCCACTTGACGGACGATTTTATGATCGGCTCATCGGAATCCAATTCTGGAAGTTCTGTTGGATTCGTATCATCGTTCCTGACTTGTTAACACTAAGTTTGATGAATTTGAAGACCTTTGACCCTGACATATTTTTTGGTGCAAAGCGGTCCACATGTGGACACCGCTTTGACCAGGAACTGTTATTTTTGCCCTTGTGTCCAAATTGGACTTAAGGAAAGGCGTTTCTAGCTATTTGATATTTTCTGAGACTGTTGGTGATGTTTATTATAGCTTTTGGAGGAGTACCTGCAGGATCCACTGATGCAGGGATAATTGTTGGTATTCAAATCCCAAGCAAGTGTACCTTGCCTACATTGCAGTTATTGTTATATATTTTTTTGATTCCTTTATATTATGTGCATGCTTGACCTAGGACCGTGTGACTTACTTAGGGTCCGATTATTAGTCGGGTGCCAATCCCGTACGCGGAGTTGTGTAACCTCATCTAGACATGGACATTCGTGACCCTTTACATTCTCGTACTTGTCTTATCAAGTACACTATAACCCAGGACACTTGAAACTATTCATGAGACAGAATCTTTCTGAGATATTCATGGTGATTCTGTATAGGATGCTGGTTTATGACATAGATATTATATTCATAGATATTATATGACTGGTTGCATTAGCTATGATCTTGCGTGACATGTACATGAGACGTTGTGGACATGAGACATGTGGTTACATTGGGTGGGGAGAGACACATAGGCTACATGCTATTTTATATATATCTACTACTATTGTGAGGCCGTAGACTCTCCAACAGAGCTAGGCACATTACGTGTTATATATACCTACTACTATTGTGAGGACGTAGACTCTCCAGCAGAGCTAGGCATATTACATGTTATTACTGCTACCGGATCTCCGACACAGAGCTTGTAGTAGTCTCAGCCTGAGTACTAGTGATGCTCTCACTTGCATTTCACATAGATGGTTACATATTTACCCTATTTTCTTTTATTTATTGTTGTACTACATTTATTTTGGCTTGAGCTATCTTGTACCTTGCTATATCCCCTGAGGACCTGGATCTGGATTATGTCCCCAGGATTTGCAGACGAGATCTATCCCGAGGTTTACAGGAGCAGAAGCAGGAGAAGGCACTGGAGCAGTACCAGATTCAGTAGACGAGTGATCACCGAGGGTATCTTCTGAGTATATACTGTTTCCATACTCAGTATTTGCTGTGGTTATCTTTATCCTTGTATCTTGACAGATATATCAGACTCATTATCGGGTTATTTCCCGAGTTTACATTTTATTGAGAGTAATCTTGCTTTATGATTCTGATATTGTTGTATTCATTTTTGTGGATGAGATTAGTATATCTAGACCCTTATTATTGTATTATAGCTTAAGTACGCCCTGATGGATCCATTAAATTGGGTTTGTCCATCAGTGTATGCTGCTGGCCATTGCCACGTGTCTAGTCCCTCGGTATTTTGGGACTGGGGCGTGACATAGTTTTTGTGGTGGCCCATGCAGGTCTACGACTAAATCGTTCGATTTTAACTTAGGGACCGAACAAGCCTGCACCTAGGACTAGAGTATAGGATCTCATCCACAATTGACTACGATTCATCTTCCTTCTATCTATTCTATTTGAATAATTGTATCCTGCTTGATTCATTTGTTCCCCTAATAGTTCCTTGAGTATAGCCTCTCCTAGAATATAGAAGTCCCAGTTGATAGAATGATAAGTAGGGTAACCTTCCTATTAAGAGTACAGATAGGATATTAATACACCCCTAAGTAAAACGCTTAATGAACCCTAGCGTCCCTCACCTATAGAATAATTTACCATTATTTCTTATTATAGTCATGAATGACCTAAGAGTAGTATAGGCACTGCTAAGAGCTAGTTAGAGATTTGACCCTAATGTTTGACCCCAGTCTTGAGGAACCAATAGAAATCCAAGATCGAATGTTGGGACTGAACCTAATGTGCATAGTAAGATAGTGTTAGGATATAGGTTCTTGTCGTAATCTTAGCAGACCGTACCTCAGGAAGCCCAGAGCAACGAGTATGACATTCCCCATGGGATCATACCTCAAATACGAAGAATTGCTCGCCACCTTCCCCTAGGAAACCATGATATTATCTTGAGCCCCTATTTTAAATTCATATCTTGTCCCCCTGCAGCCTTAGCGTTTGCTAATTGTGTGACGACTAAATTATGATTCTTCTTTTCTTCATCTTTTAACTCGTGCCACATAACATTTCTGATTATAGACCAAGTAATTTTATTCTATGTTAGGATATATATATATATATATATATATATATATATATATATATATATATAGCTTGCTAGGATTTTGGTTGTTGCTCTTGAATTTTTGAATTTTGTGCTTGGTAGTTAGAGTTCGATAAGTTTGAGTTAATCTTGTAGATTGTGACCCGATGATTTTCCCTTAGTGTTAAATCACGTAATTTGTACCCCTACCTCGATACAAGTTATATTCTCTATCCCTTGAGACTAGTAACCTTTTCATTCTCGCTATTGACACATGTTCTATGAGCACTATGATTAAGACTTAAGGTGACCCTTACCTTTATAATGCAATAGGAGACCCTAATAAGTACCAAGATCTTTCCTCATATACCCTAATAAGAGTTTCTATTTTATTTACATGTGCAAGGTTATCTTGTAGGATCCTCTTAAGACTGTCATAGTATTAGTTTAATTCTTATAAGTTGGGTAGTATGCCTCACAACCTAGTACCACATAGTCCACTTGACCCATCGAGGTAGTGTAACTGAATGACATTAATTGTATGCTTGTATAAGAAGATAGTATTTATTCAGACATTAGAATTTAGAGGTCCTTGTCCCTATTTGGTCGACTAACGACTTAGACAAGGAGGTTGTATGATAACTGTAGAGATTGTAGAGTCTTTTATTATTGTCGCTTATTTTGTTTTTGTTTATTGTGAACTTGAATAATTTGTACCTCCTTTTATCATCATCTAGCGTACTTATAATTGATGTACTACCTTGACTTATGTTGCTATTATAGCCTAGTTTTTGCAAGCTTATTCTTTATCGAGCTTGTTCATGACATATGTATTATTAGGGAGGCCCACAATAATATAATTCAGAATCAGTGTATTAGGGTCTGATCAACCATAGTGCGCTTGATTTGCCTTTGGTAATACTACTTTACTTGGATTGAGATATGTAGTGATTAGTAGACAAATATACTTGTCCTAGACATGTCTGACATATCGTATCGGTTACATAACTGTACTAATACGAGCATGCGAACAAAGGATTACCAAAATATGATTTCAATCCATAACTGCCTTGACAATTCCTATTTGAATTCTTTAAACGTCTTGATCCCGATACTTCTATTCTATTACCACTCCCTTGAACTCCTTATTATTGATCTTCGTATTCCCTTATTTCGGAAAGACGAAACCTCATGCCTGGTATAAGTTGATACATAGAGAGTACTGGATATACCCCATAGGCCGATCACATACTTGAGGATTAATCTTTCGTAAGTAAGGACATATCATATATGATATAATCAGCATTAAAGTTTTGAGGATTGAATGACATGAGTAAATAAATTAAGAAATATTTCTTAAAGTATATAGCCTTATGTGATAGATGGGTAAATTCCAAGTTGGGTAGCAGTGCATTGTCAACTCGAGAGAAATTTCTTTTAGATTATGATCGAGTAAGATTAGATTGGGAGAGGTTAATTTTGAGAATTTTAGAAGAATGACCAAGATGAGGAGGATTAATGAATTTTAAAATCTTGATATTGAGGACCCAATATTTATACCTTAAGTACATGATTTAAATTTTTGAATAATGAAGGTAAAATCATCAATTTGAATTTAAAGGATTAATATAGAATTTCAGACTTGAACATTGGTGGACTGCATTTAAATTATTTTTCAATTTGATGATTTGAATTAAGAATTAAAATTTGATGGTTGGACTACCTATTTGAAATATTGAGGATGTGAATGGGATTTAAAAAGTGGAAGCATACAAAAATATATAAGTGAAAATAGGAATAATATTGGACTCGAATTACTTCTAGAGAAAATTATGATAGTCGGGGATCGTGAGGCAAATTTATATGCGTATGTAAATCTTGAAGATGTTATATGAATTTAATTTAAAATTTGCCTGTGGGTAATTTGAGAAAGTGAGAAGAGATAACCATAGGTTGAATTTTGATTGAAACAGTGATCATCTTAACCTTGAAGTGATTGCGATAGATATGATTAGAATTTTAATTATCGCAAGGAGATCACGATTGACTTGCCTTATGGACATAAAGGATTAATAAATTATACCTTATTTTAATTTTGAGAACGAGATTGTTCTACATTGACTGGATTGTGAAACCCCCTCACCCAAGAATTTGACTTACTTGGCTTAGATGGTGAGACTGAGGCTAGCTCAAATCCACTTAGAAATAGAACACGGTATTTTATTTAGTTTTACAACATGGTATCACTTAGCACACCTTACCATTGCTTCGATAATTGGAGCACTTCACTAGTCACTGCCTTCCTACAAATTCCACATCCTTGTCCTAGACATGCCCATCTTTCATTTCCATCTTTGTGTAATGTTTCAATAGTTGGGCATTTTTATACAAAAGAGCATTTATGTGTCCACATCATTGACATAACACATAAAGAAACTAATTTTTCGCTCATGTGGATTTTTCCCATGATTTTCGGAATATGCAACGTGCAACATCGTCCACTCCGTTAAACCTAGCCTTTTATTTTAACCAATGCAAATATTATACCATCCTTGTCTTCTACCGTGGCTTAATTTTAATTTCGAGGACAAAATTTTTATATTGGGTAGATTGTAAGCCCCTGATTTTTCAAAATTAAAAAAAAACAATTTTTCCCAATTTTGTGATTAAATGATTTTTAAATGATATTAATTAATATTAAAATATTATAAAAATAATATTTTCTAGTGTAAAATAAAAAATTAGACATAGGATAATTTTTTGTGAATTTATTGGACACCGAAAGCATTTTTAAAGCCCTAAAAACTAATGTATTTTTAAACCTAATTAAACCCTGACTGAACCCGGTTTATTTTAAATAAACCAAACCAAATCGACCCAAACTGCTATCAAACCAAACCGGACCAAATCCAGCCTTAACGGGTTGGGTCGGATCGGATCCGAATCGAACCCGACCCGGATCCGAAACCCTCACCGAAACCCTAATCCTAAACCTAGCCGACATCACTATTCTGGCGCCTCTATATTACCCTCTCTCCTCCGCCTCGACGTCGGAACCTAACCCGCAGCGCCGCCACTCCCCGCCGCCGACGACCCGCCTGTACAACCCCCTCTCCGTCGAACTCCTCGCCGCGGCTCCCCTCCTCTCTTAGCCCAGCCACCCCTCGACGAACCCGTCGTCTCCGGCCATCACCTTCCCTCCTTCTTCCTCCGCCCTGAGTCTCTCCTCACCGTCACCCCGACCCTCAGCCGACGACCTCTCCTCCGCCACAGAACCCCAGCGCCACCCTCGAAGAACCCCTCTGCCCTGAGCCCACGACCTCCTCCCCGTCGTCCTCCTCTCTCCTCCGGCCCCGCCTGGAGCACCACCACCAACCCTCAGCAGCCACCCCCGTTCCCCAGTCGGCCGAGCCCCGCCTGACCTCGAACCCCCACGGCCAACTCCACCAACTGCCTCCCCACGAGTAGCGCCGCCCCTCTCCGGCCGCCCTGCTGACCGACTCAAGCAGAAAACCCTAACCACGGCAGTACCGGACACGGCAGTACTGGATACAGCACCCGGACACGGCCGAATCCGGACACGAGAACCCAGTTCCACGGAGCCCTGTTCAGGTAACCCGTTCTCTCCTCGTTGACCCATTTTTGGTTCCGTCAGTTGTGACGCGTAGGCTGTGTAACCCTCTCGATGCCCGTGCAACCCGCTCGGTGCGTCGTATCCTGTGGTGATCGCGAACCGAGATCCAAAAATAGGAAAATCAACGTCCTATTTTACCCCGGAACTGAGTGCGTCCCGCCAAACGGGATGACTTGGTCGTGCACGATCTTTACCGAAACGTGTGCGCCATCGATACAGACGTACGAGATTTTGCAGAAGTTGATTTGAATGTGCGTGCATACCGGAATCAACGCGTATCCGCCGACAACGTCCCGTATTCGCCTGTTCTGGAACACGTCATAACTTTGTGTACACACGTCGGATCGAAACAAAACTTGTGCCATCGGACTTGTAGCAATACGCTGGTCCTGTGACCCAAGTTTGGTTTTATTCTGAGAACATTGACAAAATTACGTATCGTGGGCCCCGCGGCTCCACTTGACGGACGATTTTGTGATCGGCTCATCGGAATCCAATTCTGGAAGTTCCGTTGGGTTCGTATCATCGTTTTTGACTTGTTGACACTAAGTTTGACAAATTTGGAGACCTTTGACCCTGACATATTTTTTGGTGCAAAGCGACCCACATGTGGACCCCGCTTTGATCAGGAACTATAATTTTTGCCCTTGTGTCCAAATTGGACTTAAGGACAGGCGTTTCTAGCTATTTGATATTTTCTGAGACTGTTGGTGATATTTATTACAGCTTTTGGAGGAGTACCTGCAGGATCCACTGATACAAGGACAATTGTTGGTATTCAAGCCCCAGGCAAGTGTACCTTGCCTACATTGCAGTTCTTATTACATATTTTCTTGATTCCTTTATATTGTTGTGCATGCTTGACCTAGGACCATGTGACTTACTTAGCGTCCGATTATTAGTCGGGTGCCAACCCCGTACGCGGAGTTGTGTAACGTCATCTCTACATGGACATTCGTGACCCTTTACATTCTCGTACTTGTCTTATCAAGTACACTATAACCCAGGACACTTGATACTATTCATGAGGCAAAATCTTCCTGAGATATTCATGGTGATTCTGTATAGGATGCGGGTTTATGACATAGACATTATATTCATATATATTATATGACTGGTTGTATTAGCTATGATCTTGCGTGACATGTACATGAGACGTTGTGGACATGAGACATGTGGTTACATTGGATGGGGAGAGACACACAGGCTACAGGCTGTTTTATATATATCTACTACTATTGTGAGGCCGTAGACTCTCCAGCAGAGCTAGGCACATTATGTGTTATATATACCTACTACTATTGTGAGGCCGTAGACTCTCCAGCAGAGCTAGGCACATTACATGTTATTACTGCTACCGGCTCCCCGATACAGAGCTTGTAGTGGTCTCAGCCTGAGTACTAGTGATGCTCTCACTTGCATTTCACATAGATGGTTACAAATTTACCCTATTTTCTTTCATTTATTGTTACACTGCATTTATTTTGGCTTGAGTTATCTTGTACCTTGCTATGTCCCCTGAGGACCTGGATCTGGATTATGTCTCCAGGATTTGCCGACGAGATCTATCCCGAGGTATACAGGAGCAGAAGCAGGAGCAGGCACTGGAGCAGTACCAGATTCAGTAGACGAGCGATCACCGAGGGTATCTTCTGAGTATATACTGTTTCCATACTCAGTATTTGCTGTGGTTATCTTTATCCTTGTATCTTGACAGATGTATTAGACTCATTATCGGGTTATTTCTTGAGTTTATATTTTATTGAGAGTGATCTTGCTTTATGATTCTGATATTGTTGTATTTATTTTTGTGGATGAGATTAGTATATCTAGACCCTTATTATTGTATTACAGCTTAAGTACGCCCTGATGGACCCATTAAATTGGGTTTGTCCATCAGTGTGTGCTGCTGGCCATTGCCACGTGTCTAGTCCCTTGGTATTTTGGGACTGGGGCGTGACACACGACCAATGAAACATAAAATGCCTCATGATTATGGGGTTGTCTCATAAAGTAGGTCCAATGCATATACGTAAATAAAAACAGAAAACGACGACACCGTCGTTGCACCCAAGTTCCCTTGGACGCACAATTTATATAGCAGTTTAAGTAAATGAACTAATTAAGTAAAAATAAAATATACGTGCATCATATGAAATAGTACAATGGCAAGGTATACTTGTCGGACAAGAAATATGTATACTGCAAGCGTCCAAATGTCAAGGACACAAGATCTGAAACTAAGGCCTCCTAACAAACGTCTCTGAATGTGGTAAAGAATTAGGGTTCGGGTTTAGGGTGTATTTTATGGGATATATATAGGGAAAGAGGTCGGTTGGGGGTAGTTTAGTGGTTTCAAAACCACTGCTACTGCTGTTTCTTACTTTCTTTGGTTTTGGTTTTGGGTTTGGGAGAGTTTATTAATATAGAGATAAAGAGGCGGTGGAATGAGGCGGTGGTGTTGCTGCTGATATTTTTCTTCACACGCGTGGAGAAGGGAAAGCAAAGTTGGTTTTTGCTGCTGCTGTTGTTGATATTTTTTTTTCCTAACGGGTCCGGGTAGAGGCTAAACGAGTAGTGGATTTAGGATAGAGTTTGGGTTTCGGGTTGAGATCCAATAGAAATTATATATATATATATATGTATATATATATACATATATATACATAAAAAATTCTAAAAATTATATTTGTGCATACCATTAAGCTAACAACTATCCAAAGGGTCTCCTACATGGAATAAATTAGGCAAAATTTATAATGGCTCCATAAATCCCCTAAATGCACAAATACCTTAAATAAAAATTAAATAAAATCTATTCCCTTTATTTAACTAATAACTACTAAATAAATTTAATAATTAATAATAAAAATTTAATACGGTTTTCAGAATTAGGGATTTTACATTCTACCCAACTTATAAATATTTCGTCCTCGAAATTAAAACTAAGTCATGGTAGAAAGTCAAGGGTGGTATAAATCAACAAGGTAAATTTATACCTTGGTCAATGAATAGGTTCAGAAAATGTTCGTGCCTGCCATTCTCGCGCTGCCAAGTTGATTCTCCTGGTCTATTCATCTGCTGAGCTGGCTTCGGTGCTGGAAGTGCTAGCTCCTGTACTGGCGGTGAAAGTGTCACTGTCTGCTGCATTGGACAGTTCTTACCAAATGTTGTTTGGAACCACACCTTATACATTGTCCTAAGCGGTTCCGACAATCTCTCGAAATGTGCCCGTGTCTCCCACAATAATTACATTGGGGCTTCTCTGAAATCTGGTACGGTCCGGCTCTGTGTTGATACTGTTGTTGTTGTTCCAAAGGACGTCTGAAAGGTCCTCCTTGCTGTGTCCTTATTGATCCTGGATGTGTCCTTGCTGGTCCTTGTTGTGTCCCCAGCTGACCTCATTTTCATCGGCTGATGGTTTCTTGTAATCTGGCTTCTGTCAGTAACTCAGCATAAGAGATTCGGGACTGAGAGCTAGTATAGTGTTGGAGCTCCTGAGTCAGTCCGCGATAAACCCTCTTAGCCTTAGCCAAGTCATCTAGTATCAAGGCAGCGTCATATTTACTGAGGCGACTAAACTCGGCATCATACTCGTCCACTGTTCTGTTCCCCTGCTCCAGGTGGAGAAACTGATCGTACAATGCATCCTTGACGATGTCCGAGAAGTACTTTCTCTCAAAGCACTCCAAGAATTGTTCTCAAGTCTGGTATGTACCCAACTGGCGCTCCATGGATTCCCACCAGTGATGAGCATTACCATCTAGAAGCGTCCTTACACCTGTCATCCATAGGTCTGCAGGTAGCTGTGATACCTCTAATAACTTCTGAGTGTGAGTGATCCAGTTGGTAGTTTCTTCTGGGCTCTCAATGCCTTTGTACGGTCTCGGACCCATCTGTATAAAGTCTTTTACTGAACTAACTCTAGCTCGAGGTACTGGAACTAGTGCTTGAGCTGGTACAGTAGTCTTTGAAGCCATCCTTTCAAGTGCTGCTAGGAACTCTTGTCTCTGTTCTGCTGCTTGCTGTCTTTGCTCTGCAGCTAGTATGGCAGCCTGTTGTCACTGTTCCTGCATTATCATCTAGAAGAATTGGAACAGTTGTGCCTGGCCATCCTGCGGTGTCGATGAGACTGGAAGGTTCTTATTAGGTGGAACGGAAAGATCAGATGGAACTAGATTGTGAATCTGTCCATCTGGTCCCGGTAGTCTAGGAATTGTTGAGGTTCCTCCTTGAGTCTGACCATTGACTCCAGGAGTTGTGTTGCCATCCGCGATAGTACATCCATTCTGCATATCCATCTCTCTGCAGGTGATGTACGCAACGATTAGAAGAAGTACATGAATCAAACATGATGCAAGCATTAAATAGGATGTAAAAGCATAAAATATGTTGGGGAATTGTCCGCGTATTTTTCAGTCAAAATCCCCAATCATACATGAAGTCTTTGTCCTGAGGCTTCGTCGATTGAGAAATATTGTTTCTAATGGCCCTGCATGAGGCCTCGTCGATTGAAAGCTCACGTTATTAAAGTATTAAATAAAATATTTGTTGTGAGGTCTCGTCGATTGAGTACTTTTATTACTATTATTATTAAAAACATCTGAGTGAGTCCCATACCAACAACTGAGGTGGGCTGCTAATGAGGAAGTCACACTCCTAGGTCAATGAGAAACCCGTAGCTAGGAATGGGGAACGACCTGTCGAATTCACATAAGAGATAGTCAATATAAAAACAAACGAAATCGTCAAATTTCATATAGAAACAAATCGAATCATTTCTATTCTCGGAGCCCACTCCACGGTAAATGAACAATTACTTTTTGGTCTATTTCGTCTAGTGGTTAGGACATCGTCTTCTCATATTGTCATACCTACCTTTCTATAATTAATACATTCATATCTTATTCTATTTTTAATTTAATCATAGACTTTCTAAAATAATTATTTCAATCATAAATGGCATTTTTTTTTCCTTTTCCATATATCTCAATAATCATTGAATGTTTCATTGGATCTATTGTAAAATAATTTTCTTATTGGACTTTTAGTTATTGAATTTTCTGTGAATGAATGTTTATTTATTTGTGTCAAGAACCCAATAATTTATCAATTGATATGACAACACAGAAGTACCTGCAGTCAATCAGATTAGATCATAAAAAGAGAAGTTGTTGCAGCCATCCGGACTGGCGAGACATTATATTCTCGAAACATGATTAAGAAATATAATAAGATTTATGAGAGTTTGTTACGTATCCGACTCACTGTATTCTGGGAGCGGGACATGACAAGATTATGATGATGAAGAAATTGGAGAAGCGAAGAGGTTGAAGAAGCCTAAAACCCTAACCCCCCATTCCTAACCCAAATTTACCAAGGCAGGCCCCCCTCCACCCTATCCATTTTTTATCTATCAATTTCTATTATTAATCTTGTTCCATTTCTTAGTCTAAGTTTCTAAAAATCATTCGATGATGGAGGTGAGGCTTAGCTCACTGCACTCGATAGGATTTTTGAGTACAACTCAAGTAATCCGACACTTGTTATAAGATGGCATACGATGAACGAGGTGAGACTTGGCTCACTACACTTGTCATTGGATCCGAATTCTTGAAAGAGATCAAAAAATTCGACAATTGTATATATCCAAAGTTATCATGTTACGAATTTTTGAAAAAATTCAAGAAATTCGACAATTATTTATATTATCACATGATCCGAATTCTTTAAATAAAATAAAAAATTCGACAATTGTTTATATCATGAGTTATCATATTTAATGTGATTCAATGGTTATTATAGTGATACAATGATATCACAACACTCGTGGGACTGGAATCTAAGCACCGTTTATCAGAAAAAGTTACCTGATCCCGGGTATATAGAATTATTGCCGAGATAATAGGTAATGTTGTGATCCAAAAATGTTCTCTAAATTACATTTGCATATAGAAATTTCTGTTTATGACATGTGATAAACCTATCCTAGAATATTACAGACGATAATCGCGAATATGGGTACTAAGATATTCGTATGTCGCGTAGCCTGGAGATGTTTGTTATGTATCCGACTCACCGTATTCTGGGTCATAGCTATCTTATGCTTTAATATAAGACTAATGTGTCGGACTAAAAATCGACATTTCGATGCATTATGATTAAAATCATAAGATTCAACATAAACACTAAATTCTAACTTTCTTGAATCATGTATTTAATTATTAAGTTTATTGAGGTTTTTAGAACTTTAAAATTCCGAAATCACGGAACATTGATTGTAAATAATTGTGTTTGATTTAGCATGCTTATTTCTTAAACAAATGGAATAGTGTCATAGCTACCTTTCTATAATTAATACATTCATTATCTTATTCTATTTTTTTATTTAATCATATATTTTCTAAAATAATTATTTCAATCATAAATGACAGTTATGATTGAAATAATTTTTTAGAAAGTATATGATAAATTAAAAATATATATAATAAGATATGAATGTATTAATTATAGAAATGTAGCTATGACACAGAAGCCATGGATTCGATTCTCATAAGGGATATGTACTTATTCCTAAACAACCATATCATTGCTGAGTGATTGCACGCTATATAACTGGAGAAGATGGTATAGAAGCTTCCTCTCTCCGAGAAAGCAAGACAAAAGTTTCTCTTAATGGGCTTTATTTCATAACCTTAGCCTGCAATATCCTTCCTATCATAGATTCTCTAACCTCCACAGAAGGCGTTTTCAAGCCATGCGTTCTTTCTCTCCTCCCTTAGCTACACACCTCTTTCAATCGACCCCCATTTTTTTCATCTATGAGTCCATATCCTCAATGAGCATTGATCGATTAATGGTTTGTACGTATCAGTCAATCTGTATATGTCTTACTCTTCTGACATATTTTTTTTTGTTGGATCAAATATCGACAGGTGCTTCATCCTTCTCCTCTGTTGTAATTCTTGTATTCTTCCTTCCACTTACGTTGAATCCATGTTCAAGACCACCAAGTGGAAGGCGGACATTAGGTTGCCCATGGAACGATTTTTCTTCTTCTTCTAATAGATAGTTCGTCATTCCTTTTTTTTGTTTATGTGGTTAAAGTACTACTACACCACGTGGTAATAAATTCGGTGTATCGAGAATTGTTTTCTCCATTAAGGAAAAAAAAAAAAATCTATAGTACATGTATTTTAATTATATCTATATTTGTTACCTATGTAATTTTATATATTTATTAAGAAAAACTTTAATGAAGTCTATATTTGTTATTAGTTTAATTTCATATACTTTATTAAGAAAAAGTTAAATTTTGAGGATGGATGGTTAGATGTGGACAAATTTAGGACAAAATAACACCGTCAAAAGATACATAATTTAAAAACAAATATATGTAAAAATGACGTACTAAATTGAACTATAAAGAAATTAAATATGGGCATTCTGGTTTGTTCTTAGTCCATCCATTTTAATGAGTTCACCGATCAACCCACGTGTCCATTAGTTCACCAAACCAATCAATATTTTAGGACAAGCGTTGTGGTTTCAGTTAGAGAGGCTACATGAAGTGTGTGTGTGTGTGTGTGGGGTGGGGGGGTGGGGGGGGGGGGGGGGGAGGAGTATGAAATTTAAAATTTTGCATACGTATGATGAATACATCTTTTATATATACATATATTTCTACTTTATTTGTTTGGATATTTGTTAAATTCTACTTTGAAGTATAACTTTTTAAATTTATTTGTTTGAATGCTGTAATAAAGTAGAATTAGTAGATATGAGATGGTTAAAACCCTTAACCCTGAACTCATCGCTTATTATTATTATTATTATTATTATTATTTCTTTAGAACCTTTTCGATGCCACCCTCTGCTCGGAGTTCATTATCTAAGGTCGACTCCTCATTTTTCATCTCCACCGGCCTCACATTTCTCATCGACGCTTTTGATTGCAACCACTCCGACACTGTCTGTATCCTCCTTGACGTCGGAATTCCCATAAAACACACTCTCCCCCTCAAGCCTTTCTACAGGAGATCTCGTCATGGCCAACTTCTACCTCCCCCTCGACGCCGTCCTCCACTCTGATCTCATCTCATCGCCACTATCTTCGCCACCCACCTCCTCGACATCGTCCTCCCACCAGAATTTCTTCGAGGTCCACCACAAATCTCCGCCATCCACCTTTCGTTCGAAATCCAACTCTGCCACTATCTTCTCCTCCTTCGACTTCTGCGTCCACATCATTGTCAAAAATTCGGATGTAAAATTATTTTTAAAATGGCTAAAAAATAAGTCGACATGAAGTGCAAAGTACAAATTCTATCAACATTTCCGCGGTCATCCAAACAGTAGAAGTCATTTTTGCACTCGCGTCCAAACAGCCCCTTATACTGCACAACAAATTAAGTTGATTTAATTTTTCAAAATCGTCCGTTAATAGATCACTTCACAACCCTAATTTCTAATGTATTTTACTTTAGCTAATGGTTGTACCTCAGTCCTTGGTTGTTTCCAAAAACGAACACCAACTTATATTGTGGATGTTCTATTTCGGTCTTTGTAATCCCATCGTTTGGTATCTATTGTTCTATATACTTTTAGAAAGTTCTGGCGCGTGTATCTATTTTTGGAGAAAATCAATCGCTAATATTCCTTTGTAAATGTAAAAAAAAAAGCTCTTCCATTGATCAAAGGGGACATCTTCCTTCTGTTCATACGGGATGGTTCTTTTCATTTGGTTCATAAGACATTCTTCTATGAGAGTGGTCAAGCAAGAAAGGATAAACGTTCCTTTTTCGCAGATCGCTGGGTACTACTATAGCGACGGATGAGTTCTTGTTGATAAAGATGCTAATGAAGCCTGACTTAATGAACGGTTTCTTTCAATCGACCTCGATGTCGACTCATCACATCTTGGGGTTGAAGAAGGTCCCAAGGGTTCGGTTGTTCGCCGATGAAAGTGGTACGTGAGTTGGATTTATAACGTCGCGAGATAGTTCGGTTCCTATCTACCGTTGGTGTTAAAGGGAGAACTGCGAGGAGCCAACCCTAGTACGAGAGGACTGGGTTGGATCAACCTATGGTATAGACATCGAATAATTACTTTAGAAAGAAAAAAATACACTTGTTTTGTGTTTTGAAGTGACGACAGTAGAGCATTCATAATGGAAGAGATTTCAAGTACTATATTTTAATTTTAGTCAAATTATGTAGCACTTGAAAGCTGCAATAGACACTTGGTCATATTTAAAAATGGTTAGAAAGTCGAAAACACTCCAGGTTTGAAACGTGGCCTATCTCCTCTATATTAATTTCTGGGTCCACCAAAAGTAATCGCTCTTTCCTAACAGGAAAAAAAAAAAAGTAAAATAGAAAGATAAAATCTAACCAAACAAGTAAGCAAAAAAAGAAAGAAAAAAAAAAGTGTAAGTAAAAAATAGGAGGTTAATTTGAAATATTTATTTGGAGTGTATTGTTGTTTACAAATATCAAAGAGACACTCAAAAGAAAAAAATTATATAATTTTTAATAATCTGTAGTATGTATTTATAATGTCCCACTGTGGATGCTCTTAGCCTAGAAATTTTCACCGGATGTTTTATTTTTGTATAGGAATAAATCTGTTTATTCTTTGGTTTCATGTCCACTTAACTACAAATTTATGTAAGCACAACACTATACCATTGTATTTATGCTAAACAATATACTACTAATAATAACGAATATGTACGCAGTCTTTATTTCCAAATATAACTTTCATTATTTACCTATATTAATAGTTTCTAAAACAATTTTACTCGATGAATTAGCAAGATAATAAAAAAAAATCCTGCCGGAAACATAATATTATTGAATTTTTAGAAGTGTCCAAAATTAAATTTATTGACCTCACGTGAATGATATCATAAGCAGCTCAAATGGAGGAGGGAAGTCGGCTTCATAGGAAATTGACAAGTTATGAAAATGGCTGTAGAATAGAACTTATTAACATCAGCCATGATGTGCATGATCTCTAGTGACCTTTACTCTCAAGTCCTCCGCAGAAAATGGGATTGCACTCAACGTCACACCGCCTTACATACCCTGGACTAGGAGAAATTATTGTATACATCGGACGTGCATCTGATCCCCTTTCAACCGTTAGATTGTATAAAAATGTGCGCATGTACACATCTTCATGATAATTTAATGATTGGTATGAAAATGATGTACTGCTTTCGACACATCCAATAATTTTTTCTTGATTAGGGAATATGGTCATTTGCTTCTGCATAATATTTAGGGCACAATTTTACGAGAATATCCTATTCTCAAACCAATTTCTCCAATATTACATGATTTGTTTGGGGGGGAATTTCTGACTTCCGTCCCACTTAATAATATGATTTCAGACTTACATTTCATTTAATTTTTATTTTTTATTAGACTTACATCCCACTTTTTATTACGAAAAATATATATTTTGTCACGAAAAACTGTCGTCAAATATTTTTCGTGACAAAAAGTGGGGTGTAAGTCTAATGAACACGAAAAAGTAAAATGTAAGTCTAAAATTATATTATTAAGTGGGACGAAAGTAAAAAAAAAAAAAAAAAAACCTTTTTTTGGGAATACAATTTCACTTGAACAATTACTCCAATTAAATTAGTAGCTTGCGTCCAGATAAATGAGGCTCATTTGCTAGAAAAAAATGAACTTCTTGGGAAGCCACTTCAAATCAAATGTTTCTATTCGAAGAAATATTGATGGTCGAAGCGAGTTATTGTAATATTCTTGAGATGGTGCGAGAATATACATGGAAATCAGATTCGACCAAGACGTGGCACGAGACAGAGAGGAGTCCGAAATTTGGACTAGCTTGCTTGCATGTAAAATCTAAAAGGAAATAATTGAAGAATGAGAAAACGATTTTGAGTTTATATGGAACCTCTAAAGTTGATCTCTCTCGTCTTCTTTAATTCTCCGCGTCCGACATACACCTAACGATCGGATGCCACCCACACAACCACTACCAAAATAAGCCAAATCTACGCATGTAGTGATGTCCCTTGATGACTTTAGCGCCTCCATTTCGCAATGACGGAAGTAGTGAAAGAGCGACATCATCATAGCGACAAACATAAAAAAACAGAGACCGCAACTCGATTGCGACATGACACTATATCACCAATTTAGTGACTCTTATTTTGGTGTCGCTATTTGTCACGACCCGCACCCGGTATAAGGGCACGAGAGCGTGGGTACGTCCAGCCTACGCCGCAGCATCGGCGGTAGAACGCTGTTTAGGTCAAGTACTATCTATAAAATCTCACGCTAGTATCCAACTCCATAAGGAGACTCGGACAACACTATAAAAATATTAACAACATACTCAATCACAACTACAGCACGATAGGAATTTGAAGAAACAAAAGAATACAACACAAGTCAAATGACAAAATAATCATACCTGCAATCATTAACTTCCAATTCCCAAGTGTCAGAAACCAGTCTACTAAGGTCACGGTCTGAAAAAATATTTTCCAGTCAGGAAGGAGCAAAGTACATCTCTAAATAGCAGTTCTATATAAATGACATAAACTATGTAGCAGTTCTAGATGGAAATATACCAGAAGCATGTATAGGTACGAGAAATGTACAATGAAAGAAATACTGGAAAATACTGTAAGTAACTGCAGGAAAAGAAACAATATGTCCATGAGCAATGTCCATGAGCAAGAAACCTATGACTAAGTGTGTGAGTACTAGCTTTAACATGTGATCGGCTTAGGAACTTGATCAGGCTGGTTACATGTGATTAGCTATGATTCTTGTAAAGTCAGGCTAACCGTTGGTTAGCTATGATGCATGTAGAGGTCAGGCTAATCACACGTAACAGCTATGAAGCATGGAGATGGTCAGGCCGCACCCGACATGAGATGCGGGGTGAGCTATGATGCATGTAGAGTTGGGTATGATCACATATCTATACTAAAATACTCCCCACCCCCGACTGGTATAGTAGATCCAATCATGGTACGCTATGGCACGGGATTCCCTAGGAAGGTAGCAAATCTCCCCGGGAATCAGTGTCTGTACATGCACAAGATAACAAGGAAAATAAGTCTTGTACAAGCTACACCATGAATAAGGAATAACATCTCATGACGAGATCCGTGTATACCAATCCGTGTAACCGATGTGTCAAGAACATGGATATTTACACTAGATACAGTGAACATAGGAGATATCATAAATTAGAAGCTAATCAGAGAATGTACTCGCCTTGGGTCCTTAGCTGTCAATACCAATGTCCTGTCCCAGAGTATCGTCTGGAGAATCCGACAGTCCTATAAACATATCACAATAACACTTGCATCAGGTGCTACCCTAACACACAGTCTATAAACACTGGCCTCAGGGCCATTCCAGACAGGGCACTAGTCAACTAGGGTCATCTAGTAGGGATACATTTAAATAACATCTCATTAACTAATATATATAATTTCCATCCATTACAATTATAGATATATGTAAAAATATATACTTTTAAAATAAATAATACTTTTTTATATATATACATAATAAATAATACTTGTATGTATATCTATATAAACATAGTTCATGGAAAGGAATACAATACATTTATTTAACTAACATATACATTAATGCTTACAATATATATATACACCAAATTTAGTACATATACAATATTTATATGTATCATTTAATTATATGTATAATATATATACAGGTTGAACAATATATTACTATATACATTAATTTTATATATTAAAAATATACTAAGTATGTATACAAAATACATGTATATACGTATACAAGTTATATATATATGAGAATACGTAGTTATATATTAATATGTTGAAAATACATATGCCACATTACTACAACCAATATATATATATATATATATATATATATATATATATATATATATATATATATATGTATACCAAATAAATTAAATACATACATATATAATTAATTTAAATACATACTTATACCTATTCATTAGTTATACACATATATATATACTTACACACTTTATATACCTTACACTAATTCCTACCCTATAAATCAAACATGCAGTGAAGGAGGGAAAGGAAAACTCACGGTGGTGGTGGTGGGCAGAATTTCCAACAGCATGACTTGCATCACCACTGAGATTACCAGATTTCAACTCGGAAACAGAGAGCAAGCATCCAATTGAGAGTGATTTTGATGAAACAATCAAATGTGTTTTTGTAGGCAGAGTCCCCCATCATTCTGGACTTTACCACATCAACAGGGGAGCCAATACATACAGCAAAAATAGCCCCCAGACCAGCCAAAAGATGAGTGAAAACATTATTTGTGAACCCTGAAATTTTCAGTATCATCTCTTTCACTTGATCATAGCTAGCCAATTCTTCAGCATTTATAATAGCATTTCGTGCAATATTAGGACCAATCCCAGTCCACAGAGCCTTTAGCAAATTCAGCAAGGGCACTAGGTAAAGTAGCACTGAAAAGTAAAGTTTGGCGTGTTTCACTTAGCTGTAAAAGAATTTTGTGCAACTGTTCTGCGAATCCCATACCGAAGAGGCAGTCAGCTTCACCAAACACTACATACTCTACAGTTCTAAGTGACATGCCCTCAATCTCCGCCAAATGATGCATGAGTCGACCAGGAGTTGCAATAATAATGTCAGGGTTTTGTGATAATTCTTCAAATTGGTATTCCATGCTATCTCCACCAACTAATAGACTGATGTACAGGTCTGTGAACCTTCCGAGCTCCTTAGCAAACTTGAGGGTCTGCATCGCCAGGTCCCTCGTCGGCGAGAGGATTAGCGCCCTCGGCCCGCCTCCGGGAACGTGCTGCCTCAGCTTCTGGATCATGGGGAGGAGGAACGCGGCGGTCTTCCCTGACCCCGTCCGGGCCATGGCGACGACGTCGGCGCCGGCGAGGATGAGGGGCATCGTCTTCCTCTGGATTGGGGTGGGGACCCGGTACCCCTTCTTCATGACCCCGCGGAAGACGACCGGGATGAGCCCCAGCGTCTCGAACCCGTGCGAGGACTTGGACTTGTTGGACTTCTTGGTGGTCTGCTTCTGGCGTCGCTTTGACTGGGACGTGGAGCTCGCTCCGGCCATGGTGGATCTCAACCCGTCTCCTCCCACCGCCATGGATTTTTAGGGTTCCTTTAGGGCTGGGAAGTGAGAAGAAGGAAGAAGGTAGAAGAAGAAAAAAAAGAAGAAAAAGAAAGAGAAGAAGAAGAGAAGGAGAAGAAGCTACGGTTGAGGATGGAGGCTTGTGAGGATGTGGGGGCTTGGGGAGGTGTGCTACCTAGGTTTTCTAGGGATTAGGGTTTGATGGGACATGATGTTAAATAGGGGAGAGAGGGTGTTGATGGAGGGTGGTGATTGACCCCCTTGAATGTGTGGTCCAGATTGGACATGAGAAATTTATTCATATGGGAATGAGGGTGAGAGGCTAATTAAATAATTATTAGGTTCCCTCATTGTTTAAATAATTGGGTGTTGACACAAAAATGCAAATTTGCAATTTAGCCCCCTTAAATTTGGGAAATTGCACAAACACATAAAATAACGAAAATTTGACGGGCAATTCGGTGTCCGGTGTTTTGTAGAGTCAGGGGGCGCTGTATGATCGGTATGGGCTCAATTAACAGGGCACTGGAATAAATTGGGATTTCAGAATCAGATAAAATAGTATCCTCAATTTAAATAGAAATAAATACAAGTTGTGTTCAACAATTAATTAGGAGTACATGGGGCCAAAATCAGGTCAGGTCATCAATACCAATAATGAAGAAGACTCAGAATAGAATATTACCCTAATTTGGGCCGCATAAAAAATAGGTCAAGATTGCCTCCAATTTTCGATTGGAACGCACAACGATACAAAATAGGGATTTATTAAATAACGTCCGCGACGATTTTTGTGCGGCCAGAAATAATGTACAGAGAGCACAATTATGAGTTGCAAAAATAGCAGAATTGGAGACGGGCATGTCTAGGGCAAGATGGTGAAATTTGTTGGGAGACAAAAGTCAGGGTAGTGCTCCAAATATCGAAGCAAAGGCAATGCGCAAAGTATTAAATAAAATACAGTAATTAATTATTACCTCCAAGAATTAAATTCTAAAATAAACAATTAAAATACCGAATCCCACAATTCGGACAGGTGTTCACCTACTGACTTCTAGGTCAAGTCTACCAGCACAACATAATTGAACACTGTATATAATTACTATGTTTAATTACACACCTCACATATTTATTTAAATTAATATACCTATCACGAAATTACTAAATTGTAACTACAATAATATTAATTATTGTAAAAAGTCGAAAATACTCCTGTTTTCGGAACGTGGTGGTGACAAGTCTACCCACCTTAAAAGAATTTCGTCCTCGAAATTTAAAATACTCATAGTAGTGTTTATCATACACATTATTATTTCCCTCAAAATTTTAAATTCATCATCCATGAAGTTAGGTAATAATCCGCAATGTCTTTTCACAATTTTTTTTTTTTTTTTTCTAAAATTCTGAAATTGTTGCATTCCGAAAAATCCTCGAAATAAAATCAAGGTCTATTTTTTTTTCAAAAATTTCCCGAAAGTTTTAGTTAATAATTCAATACTCGGAATTTAATGTCCACTCCTCAAATTTGATTTTAATCTATGCACATATATAATTGTAATCTCGCCCCACAAGTTTTGAATTCAACCATTAGTCCATCAATAAATTTTTATTCCTCGATCTCCTCTTTCCTCTAAATACTTAACAATGCGACACCTATGGATCCTTCAAATACAACGTCCGCAATAATAAAATTTAAATTACTATATTGCAATCAAATATATATATACTGATAATTTTCCAAATTTTCCTTAATTTTTGTAATGATAAATTATATCACAATCAACCTTCCTGAAATTAACAATCATCAATTCTGCCATGTTAAATTTTAATCCTTTATTTAAATTAGCGTTTATCCTCAAATTTCAATCATATCTCGATCCTTGCAAAACCAATGATCCAGCAATTCTGTTATATCAACTCATGAATGCTTATCCTTGAACTTCTAATCATCTTGTCCCATTTTGTCAATCATAACCTTGTCATATATCTTCGTCATGGTCAAACCCCAATAATCCTAGTCTAAAAATCTTTCCTATAACCATACAACATGCAACCTAAAGGGAATATGTACGGTCATGGTGTCTTTTGTCATGGTATTGCAGTCTCTATATCAGGGGTACTACTAACTACATTATAACAAGAATCATGCATACAAGCTACGGTACTAAGGTATCAGTCAATCAATCAAATAGATAGGAACAGAATGAAGGAAAGAACAGAACCTGCTAACACATTACCTGCAGTATTTCCTATCTCTAACATACACTTAACTCTAGCAAATTTACTAACTAATTCATATTCCTGTACACTGGTACCAAGATCCATGAATATATCAATATTGCACACACAAGTCTCTTAATACCAAAATCTGATACCAAGAACCTATAATATAACCATGGTTCAATAATGCATCTAAGTTTGATACCTCTACCTCTTTAGGTACCACACTCTACTACAAGCATACTCACTGCTAGCCTCCTTATCTACTACAATAGTTGATACTAGTTATTCTTATCACTCAAGTGCATATCAATTGCAACACACTATACTAAGTACTGCTCTTTCCAATACAACTTTAGATGGACACCCAAGTCAGTCTGCGGTGCCATCTCAATCATGCTCAATCACCAGATCCTTATACATGTATCTCATCTACTCATATATTAGTATTCATGTCTCTCATCTACCATAAAATTTATCCCCAAAATAATCGTCAAGGTTTAACTTCTCGAACAACTTTAGAAAATGCATATACCTCCTCAAAATCAGATACTCAACATCGAAATAAAATTTAATCACTTCTAAAATCTTTGTAGCCTTAACCATGTTTATTGAATTCATATTTGAGATCCTCAAAAATTTAATGACCAAAATCTCTACTCCTCAATTATTCTAAAATAAAATTTTATTTCCACCTTTTAATTTATAACTCCACAATGTACATATCAGTGCTCACGGTCTCTGATACTCAAGGTGCACTCAATGCATCTAGTGTCTATAATTGTGTACTAAAATTGTACTGCCTGAATCACTTGTACTATTACCTCCAATGATCAAAGTTATCATTTAATTATCATCCCACAGAGTGCTTACTGTTATTAACATTATTCTCGACTAATCCTCGATATAGAATCATTAGCACTCTTGGTATTACATTACTAGCTTCATTAATGAATCATCTCATCAAGCTCATTAGAACTCATGTTTACCTGTACCTTCTATATACTCATGTTTCTTTACTCTCATGGGAAGGCATATGGTTCTATATCTCGATTGATGTATAAGCATATCTCTTAATCCTTTTACAGCCTGTTAAACTAATTTGTGATACACTTCACAACTTTCATTACTAATCCTGATATTTCTCTACTTATGACATCTCATTAAACCCTTTATGCATATACATTTTTTTACCTTTAACATTTCCGATATCAATCATCAAATTGAACATCATGCTCCATAAATCCTTAACACAATTCCTGGATACTTAATCGTTTACATAGATCACTCAATTACATAATCATGATTATCCAGGATGGGTAATTGGCTCTGATACTAACTCTGAGAACTATCACTGATACTCTATACTCTCCTTAACTCTCAGTCTCTAATGACACTTCTTCTAGAACCATTGTTACAAGGTACTATGCTAAGGGCTAACTCTAGATTAAATCCTACTGCTCACATGTCCACTAGGAAATACTTACAAACTCACAAGTCACACTCAATCAATATTAATACTCAAGACACAAACATAATTACAAGTCACTAATTATCATACTTAACAAGGAACCCTCAAAAAATAGAAGCTCAAAAGGAATTGGATTGAGGACAGAAGGTATCCTTACTGCTAGTAAAGAAAAGAAGCGATGGAACAAAGTCCTGGAACAACAGAAATAGATAAGTCTTGAGATGATATTTTAAGAACCAATTTAAGATACAACCTGATAATCATACACGTCTGTCAGAAATCATGACACACAGAATCTTCGCCACGCCAGTAAGCATAGATGCGATAAACGACAGGTTCCGTAACTAAGGTATGCAACTCTATAATCATGTCATCTAGAATCTTCGCCACGCCAACCGGTATGGCTGCGAGAGACTCTAAGTTTCATAACTATAATATGTACATCCAAGTCATATTCCTACGTTTTTGTCACCACAGCTAATATGGCTGCGATAAACTCTAGGGTCCATAACCAAAGTAGACGTTTTACCTTTCTCACTGTCCTTATCAACATATGTCATCAGATGATATCGTAAATTTTAGCCCGTAAAATTCATCTCGATATGAAATCAACTCAACAACGATACCAAGAATTAAAGTTAACAACTGGTCAACAAGAATCAAACTCAATATCAACGAGTGAGGACGGACGAAAACAAGGGCGAAGGAATTAAATTGGAAATTATAATAAGATTCTCATGGGGTCATCCCAGGAATCTCTCAAGAATTTGTGATTGAGTATTCGCTCTCGTCCTAGTATCCTATGTCCTAGATCCTATCGCAGGCACGCAATAGTGTAACAAAGATGCCACACTACTACGACATCGCACAACTCGCGAAGTCTGACCTGCATGGGCCACCACTAAAAACGTGTCACGACCCGCACCCGGTATAAGGGCACGAGAGCGTGGGTACGTCCAGCCTACGCCGCAGCATCGGCGGTAGAACGCTGTTTAGGTCAAGTACTATCTATAAAATCTCACGCTAGTATCCAACTCCATAAGGAGACTCGGACAACACTATAAAAATATTAACAACATACTCAATCACAACTACAGCACGATAGGAATTTGAAGAAACAAAAGAATACAACACAAGTCAAATGACAAAATAATCATACCTGCAATCATTAACTTCCAATTCCCAAGTGTCAGAAACCAGTCTACTAAGGTCACGGTCTGGAAAAATATTTTCCAGTCAGGAAGGAGCAAAGTACATCTCTAAATAGCAGTTCTATATAAATGACATAAACTATGTAGCAGTTCTAGATGGAAATATACCAGAAGCATGTATAGGTACGAGAAATGTACAATGAAAGAAATACTGGAAAATACTGTAAGTAACTGCAGAAAAAGAAACAATATGTCCATGAGCAATGTCCATGAGCAAGAAACCTATGACTAAGTGTGTGAGTACTAGCTTTAACATGTGATCGGCTTAGGAACTTGATCAGGCTGGTTACATGTGATTAGCTATGATTCTTGTAAAGTCAGGCTAACCGTTGGTTAGCTATAATGCATGTAGAGGTCAGGCTAATCACACGTAACAGCTATGAAGCATGGAGATGATCAGGCCGCACCCGACATGAGATGCGGGGTGAGCTATGATGCATGTAGAGTTGGGTATGATCACATATCTATACTAAAATACTCTCCACCCCCGACTGGTATAGTAGATCCAATCATGGTACGCTATGGCACGGGATTCCCTAGGAAGGTAGCAAATCTCCCCGGGAATCAGTGTCTGTATATGCACAAGATAACAAGGAAAACAAGTCTTGTACAAGCTACACCATGAATAAGGAATAACATCTCATGACGAGATCCGTGTATACCAATCCGTGTAACCGATGTGTCAAGAACATGGATATTTACACTAGATACAGTGAACATAGGAGATATCATAAATTGGAAGCTAATCAGAGAATGTACTCGCCTTGGGTCCTTAGCTGTCAATACCAATGTCCTGTCCCAGAGTATCGTCTGGAGAATCCGACAGTCCTATAAACATATCACAATAACACTTGCATCAGGTGCTACCCTAACACACAGTCTATAAACACTGGCCTCAGGGCCATGCCAGACAGGGCACTAGTCAACTAGGGTCATCTAGTAGGGATACATTTAAATAACATCTCATTAACTAATATATATAATTTCCATCCATTACAATAATAGATATATGTAAAAATATATACTTTTAAAATAAATAATACTTTTATATATATATACATAATAAATAATACTTGTATGTATATCTATATAAACATAGTTCATGGAAAGGAATACAATACATTTATTTAACTAACATATACATTAATGCTTACAATATATATATACACCAAATTTAGTACATATACAATATTTATATGTATCATTTAATTATATGTATAATATATATACAGGTTGAACAATATATTACTATATACATTAATTTTATATATTAAAAATATACTAAGTATGTATACAAAATACATGTATATACGTATACAAGTTATATATATATGAGAATACGTAGTTATATATTAATATGTTGAAAATACATATGCCACATTACTACAACCAATATATATATATATATATATATATATATATATATATATATATATATATATATATATATATATATATATATATATATATATATGTATACCAAATAAATTAAATACATACATATACAATTAATTTAAATACATACTTATACCTATTCATTAGTTATACACATATATATATACTTACACACTTTATATACCTTACACTAATTCCTACCCTATAAATCAAACTTGCAGTGAAGGAGGGAAAGGAAAACTCACGGTGGTGGTGGTGGGCAGAATTTCCAACAGCATGACTTGCATCACCACTGAGATTACCAGATTTCAACTCGGAAACAGAGAGCAAGCATCCAATTGAGAGTGGTTTTGATGAAACAATCAAATGTGTTTTTGTAGGCAGAGTCCCCCATCATTCTGGACTTTACCACATCAACAGGGGAGCCAATACATACAGCAAAAACAGCCCCCAGACCAGCCAAAAGATGAGTAAAAACATTATTTGTGAACCCTGAAATTTTCAGTATCATCTCTTTCACTTGATCATAGCTAGCCAATTCTTCAGCATTTATAATAGCATTTCGTGCAATATTAGGACCAATCCCAGTCCACAGAGCCTTTAGCAAATTCAGCAAGGGCACTAGGTAAAGTAGCACTGAAAAGTAAAGTTTGGCGTGTTTCACTTAGCTGTAAAAGAATTTTGTGCAACTGTTCTGCGAATCCCATACCGAAGAGGCAGTCAGCTTCACCAAACACTATATACTCTACAGTTCTAAGTGACATGCCCTCAATCTCCGCCAAATGATGCATGAGTCGACCAGGAGTTGCAATAATAATGTCAGGGTTTTGTGATAATTCTTCAAATTGGTATTCCATGCTATCTCCACCAACTAATAGACTGATGTACAGGTCTGTGAACCTTCCGAGCTCCTTAGCAAACTTGAGGGTCTGCATCGCCAGGTCCCTCGTCGACGAGAGGATTAGCGCCCTCGGCCCACCTCCGGGAACGTGCTGCCTCAGCTTCTGGATCATGGGGAGGAGGAACGCGACGGTCTTCCCTGACCCCGTCCGGGCCATGGCGACGACGTCGGCGCCGACGAGGATGAGGGGTATCGTCTTCCTCTGGATTGGGGTGGGGACCCGGTACCCCTTCTTCATGACCCCGCGGAAGACGACCGGGATGAGCCCCAGCGTCTCGAACCCGTGCGAGGACTTGGACTTGTTGGACTTCTTGGTGGTCTGCTTCTGGCGTCGCTTTGACTGGGACGTAGAGCTCGCTCCGGCCATGGTGGATCTCAACCCGTCTCCTCCCACCGCCATGGATTTTTAGGGTTCCTTTAGGGCTGGGAAGTGAGAAGAAGGAAGAAGGTAGAAGAAGAAAAAAAAGAAGAAAAAGAAAGAGAAGAAGAAGAGAAGGAGAAGAAGCTACGGTTGAGGATGGAGGCTTGTGAGGATGTGGGGGCTTGGGGAGGTGTGCTACCTAGGTTTTCTAGGGATTAGGGTTTGATGGGACATGATGTTAAATAGGGGAGAGAGGGTGTTGATGGAGGGTGGTGATTGACCCCCCTTGAATGTGTGGTCCAGATTGGACATGAGAAATTTATTCATATGGGAATGAGGGTGAGAGGCTAATTAAATAATTATTAGGTTCCCTCATTGTTTAAATAATTGGGTGTTGACACAAAAATGCAAATTTGCAATTTAGCCCCCTTAAATTTGGGAAATTGCACAAACACATAAAATGACGAAAATTTGACGGGCGATTCGGTGTCCGGTGTTTTGTAGAGTCAGGGGGCGCTGTATGATCGGTATGGGCTCAATTAACAGGGCACTGGAATAAATTGGGATTTCAGAATCAGATAAAATAGTATCCTCAATTTAAATAGAAATAAATGTAAGTTGTGTTCAACAATTAATTAGGAGTACATGGGGCCAAAATCAGGTCAGGTCATCAATACCAATAATGAAGAAGACTCAAAATAGAATATTACCCTAATTTGGGCCGCATGAAAAATAGGTCAAGATTGCCTCCAATTTTCAATTGGAACGCACAACGATACAAAATAGGGATTTATTAAATAACGTCCGCGACGATTTTTGTGCGGCCAGAAATAATGTACAGAGAGCACAATTATGAGTTACAAAAATAGCAGAATTGGAGACGGGCATGTCTAGGGCAAGATGGTGAAATTTGTTGGGAGACAAAAGTCAGGGTAGCGCTCCAAATATCAAAGCAAAGGCAATGCGCAAAGTATTAAATAAAATACAGTAATTAATTATTACCTCCAAGAATTAAATTCTAAAATAAACAATTAAAATACCGAATCCCACAATTCGGACAGGTGTTCACCTACTGACTTCTAGGTCAAGTCTACCAGCACAACATAATTGAACACTGTATATAATTACTATATTTAATTACACACCTCACATATTTATTTAAATTAATATACCTATCACGAAATTACTAAATTGTAACTACAATAATATTAATTATTATAAAAAGTCGAAAATACCCCTATTTTCGGAACGTGGTGTTGACACTATTAGCGTCTAAATGTCGACATCTCTAACAACTTCGTTGATATACGTCACTAATTTGTTTATATTAGCTCGATCAAAAATCTAATTCTCTCATCAAATTTTTTGGTGGTTCTCCCCACCCCAGACCCCCCTCCCCCTCCGACGTCCCCTACTTCACTGCTGCTCCTCTTCCTTCTCTAGCCATGGAGACCGTTGTTGGGGCGATGAGCCCGTTGTCTTAGCTAGGCGACGTAGTCCAGATCCTGACCCCGTTGTCTTTTGGGGGTCTTCTGTAAGTAGATTTTGTTATTCTCTGTTTTGGGATGCATTTTACAAATTTTCCTTTATGTTGAATATAAAATGTTGGCTTATTTGTACTTTGATCATTACGTGGAGAAGGCAAAGAAGCTAAGATCATTATGTGTAGATCATAAATGGCTATTCATCATAAAAAATATTTAATATATCTTGGTTATAATGTATAAAAGATCTCAACGTGCATGCCTTAATAAACTAGGATTTTTTAGTCATTCGCTACCGTGGAAACATAGTGTTCATCTTTCAGGATCTTGACAGAATCACGTATTGCGAGAAGATATATCATTATGGTTCTCATATGAGTTTTAAAACACAAATTGTATGAGAACCTAAGAATATGTATTCTCGTAACATGTCATTCTATCAAAAATCCTGAATGTGAACACCTTATTTCCACGGTAGCGAAAGATTAATAAATCACAGTCTATTAAGGCATGCACATTTTTCTCTTTCGTCCATCACTTTATTCCTATGTATTTTACTTCTATTATTTTTTGTAGAAGTCAATATCACATATCTTGACATTAAGAGTCACTAAAGTTACAGTCTTTTCTATCTAGTCCACGAATATATTCTTCACAAGTTATTGCAAAATGAAAATATATTAGAAAAAGGGAAGATGGACGCATTTATGGCACCGATTCTTTGACGATGGCGACAGTATTTATGACACCGACTCCATGGCAAAGATGGACGCAACCATCGATATATTGAACAATTATTGTATTTGAATAAGGATGGATATATTGTATGAGAAAGCTATGATGGATTGCGTCATTTTATTGTATAAATAAATTTTATTTGTTCTATTAGAGTGGGGTTTTTTCGTAGTGATTTGATGCGATATTCTCGACCCTTCGGGGGGACTGAAATTGAAAATCCCTGCTTTATGTCTCTATTTTATCAATATACTATATGTTGTATCAAATAATTAAGAGAAATTTTGAGTTATACCCCACATTATTGGTCAGATTTCAAAGTGCATCCCAGTGCTTTACCATAATGTAAGTCACCCCCCACATTTAATGAATTTTGTCCAACATTGACGGTCTACTGGGTTGACCTAATTTTTTGGACCAAATTACCCCCATCTTCTTCTTAAACCGCCGGCAGCCCCCGCCTCACTCGTCGTGCTCTCCCCTTCTCCCCCGCCTCGCTCAGCCCTCTGCTATCACCACCACCAGCATCACCACCATCATCACCACCACCTTCACCATCACCACCACCACCACCTTCACCAACACCAACACCACCATCCCCACCACCACCACCACCTTCACAATCACAATCACAATCACCACCACCACCACCACCACCACCACCACCACCACCTTCACCAACACCAACACCAACACCAATCAGCTCCCTCGCTGCCCCAGCTCTCCCTCTCCCCCACGGCACTAACCCCTTCCCCGCGCCCCTTATACTACGCCGCTCCCCCGCTACCAACCGTGCCCCCACCCCCCGCGCTTCCCCGTCGACCACCCCTACCCCTCGTCGCCCCACGAGCGCCCTCGCATCAGAGAAAGGGGGGCACCGCCCACGTAGCATCGTCCCCCTCCTCCCGCGCCATGGCCGACGCCCCTGTGTGCCCCCTGACAGCAACCCTCCCCCCCCCCCGCGCTCCCCCGTAGCCTCCCCCGCAGCGCCCCCGCGGTCGATTGGAGAAAGAGGGGGGAGTAAAGAGAGGGGGATGGGGAAGTAGAGAGAGGGGGGAGAGGGGGAGGAGAGAGAAGGGTCTAGGGGTATTTTGGTCAGAAATATTTGGTCAAACGCGTTGACCGTCGGTCAGTGACGATTTTTGTCAAAAGTAGGAGCGTTCATACATTATGGTAGGGCACTGGGGTGCACCTTGAATATTGACAAATAATGTGGAGTGCAACTCCAATTTTCTTAGTAATTTATTGTGTACTATCTTGGTATTATGTACTCTCAACTAGATTCTATGTTGTTGCATTTTTTTAATATATTGGGTATTAAGTGATGTTCAGCGATGCGAAGAAATGTTGCTACATTTTATCCAGGCGTTGCTAAATATATCAGGACATCGTAAAACATTGATGATACGTCACTAACTGGATATAAACTGGTAAAAATAGTGACGTGTAGCAATTTATGTCGCTAAATCTTAAAAAATTGATGTCGTTATATGTTGCCATGACGTCACATATATTGGCGACAAATAGCGACTATTCATCACTAAACATCAAAAATGGTGATAAGATGTTACGTCACGGAATATATCACTACAGTAACATTTTTTTCTTATCTGCAACATGGAAAAAAAGCAATCACGTGAAAATGTTGTTAATGACGCTGCTAAGTCAAATTTGCGACATTTTTTTGAATGGTTAGCGACCATTTTAGACATCGCTAATCCTACTTATTTTAGTATTGAACATTCTAAAATTGGATATTTCTAATTATTATTCTTGCATTTATATTATAATTTTTGTAATAAATTTAAATTTATAATAATTGATTGTTCATATTTCATTTAAAGCTTATGTGCTCAATTTTTCCAAATTGTTAATTTTTATACTAAACATATTCCTTCTAGGTCATTATCCCGTGTTAGTGGTTGGAGTTGTTCATGGATCATATTACTTTTGTATTCTCTACTCCATATTAGCACTACTTACGCTTTACCTACTAGTTCAAGTCAATATCTAAATAACAGTTCATATATCGAATATGTGAACGTAAACCTTACTAGCATGACCACGTGAACCATTTAATTAGATGTCATTGACATAATAATTATCCGTAAATTATTTTCAATATTTTGAATTATTATTCTTTTTTTAATTTTTGTCATATTTTGATTTACTATACTAATATTACAAAAATATTTTCAAAATATTAATTTTTTATTACTATATCTAAAAATATATAAAAATTTTACATGGTTATATATGAAATTCATCTTTAATGTACATCAGTGAAGAGTTGGTATTGTCGAGTAATATTCTTCTTGCACCAAGATTTTCGTTATGTTAGCCAAGTCTCTTAAGTTTTCTATATTTTAGGTTCTCGTTAATTATAAAAATATTTCTCAAATCTTAAATAATGTGTGTTAAGAGTTCCTTTTGTCTCCAACAACCAAAAATTAATCCTAACTTATATTTGTAGTATAAATTTACTATTTGGCGCTTCTTACTTCCTCCAATTTCTCTTCTTCTATCATGGACTCAAGAAGACACGAACCTCCATTATCTACCATAAGTTTAAGAGAATTCCATCATTACCCAAAAAAAAGTAAAATTAGCGACGTCTTTTGATGTCACTATAGTGTAAATAAGTGTCGCTGCAAACATCCAACGACAAATTTAGCGACGTATTGGCCCTGTCTTATTATAGCTAATCTTTGAATCAGAAAATGTCGCTAAATTTCGCACTCGTGTTGTATTTTACGACGTGTGGAACGTCGTCAAATTTTCCACGGTTAGCGACATTGGGCGACATTTGCTAACACATGTCGTTGATTTAGTAACTTATTATCTAGTCGATGTTTGTCTCCAAATCAACAACAAATTGGCGGCATTGTGTAAGTGGTTACCGACTTCGTTGATGACATGGCATAATTTGTAATGTTAGTAAATTAGTAGGAGTTATAGCTCACTAATTTATCGCTAAACTTATTAGTTTTAGTGACGTATACCGATGTTTAGCTACGTACTGATATGTGAAGTGACATTTCGATACTTGGTAGCGACATAGGTCTTGCATCATGGAATGTCACAAAATATTGCTAATTGCTAACAATACAGCGGCTCTTTGATACAATATTGATTGTCTGATACATAACAGAGAATACAATAGAAATAATATAAGAAACCATAAATAAAGATTGGTACAATATTTTTACTAGACAATGTTTGATCTAAAAATTTTATTGATATAATATTTTTGGTACAATGGTACATTGATACAACATTTTTGGTCAAAGAGACAGTGATAGGCGCGTTATGCCTTTACTAAATACCTATGACTGTGTCCGCCTAAGCTATAGAGTTGGTGCTATAGATGCTTCCTCCTTTGCTAAAAGAGCCAGTACATAATTCATTCTTCATCATATTTTCTAACATATTTCTAGTTTGTTTGCATTTAGTTTTCTAAGAATTTCCGAAGAATATTTTTATGGACTAGACAGACATGATTGTAACATTAGCAACTCCCAAGGGCAAGTTATGTCATGTTGACTTCTACAAAGGAATAAAAGGCATATACATAGGAGTAAAGTGATAGACGAAAGATCTAAATGTGGATTCCTTAAAAGACAATAATTTATTAGTATTTTGTTATCGTGACAACATGGTATTCGCATTTAGGGTCTTTGGTAGAATAATATATTGCAAAAAGATATATATTTATGGTTCTCATATAGATCGTCTTTAACACCCGTATGAGAACCATAAGGATATTTCTTATCGCAACATGTATTTTTGTCAAGACCCTAAAAGGTGAATATTATTCTGTTACGGTAGAGAAAAGAGTAATAAATCACAGTATATAAAGGAATCCTCATTTAGCTCTTATGCCTATCACTTTACTTCTATGTATTTTCTTTCTTTTATTTTATTTTTTGTAAAAGGTAACACACATCTTCCCGTCATGGGTCATTAAAGTTACAATATTGTCTGTAGCTAGTGCACGAAAATATTTTCGCAAATTCTTGGTGGACCAAATACAAATAAACTAGAAATTATATTAAGAGAGATGTGTGAGAAAGGTACATAGAGGAAGAGAGACTAAAGCTCGATACTGTAGATTTCAAGCAAAAGAAAGGAAGTTAAATGATCCTTCAAGTTATATTATAACAAAGATTATATAAGAAAATTAACAAATTAAGTAAAGGCTCAAAATAGTGAGCAAACTTTTTTTTATTGCTTACACTACCTAGGACACTCGTAGTTCTGCTCATATATAGTATCATAAGTTCTCAACATATCAAGTGTGAAGAACTAGTGTCACACCCCGATCTCCCGCAGGATCGTTCGTCCCTGCTATGCACGAATCACGGCGCCATCACTATCGCGAGACAACCGTTTTCATCAATAACGTGATGCCGCACGAGCAAAAGCGCATTAGTCCATATGCAACGGAATAAGAAACGAACAGACATTTGATAACAAGTTCACAGAGTCGTCATAGCGGAATCATTGAATAACACAAGTATGGAAGTAAAATAAGCACTTTATTGATATTGAATTGGTGTTACAAGATGCGCTAGGGCGAGATTATAAGTCACTCAAGTCCTCTCTCTCGAAACAATAAAAGTGTGCCAAGTGGCTACAATTATGGAATGATACATAGGCGATGTTCCAATATTATGTCTTATATATGTGCTTTAGCTCCGGACACAACGCTCCAAGGCCACAGAGCGAACTCCATGCCTTAGCTCGTGAGAAGGGATTTTCGTACCAAACGAGGTTCTCCCGCACCCTGCAAGCAATCTGGTGGGTTATCAGTACATGAATGCACTGGTGGAGAGACTTCTCATCCGTTCGACAAATCCAAACACGTTATATAGCTTTCGTGTATCATCTATTAAGTTATCTTTCTAGTCTTGCCTTAGGATCAATTTTATGGCAATGATGTAAAGCCTAACTCGTGTGGAAGTGTGCCATACGACATAAGAGTAACACCGCGAGACTTACCAACTTACTATTTGTCCTTCCTTGTCCAAGGCAAACAAGTTAAACCAAGCAAGTATATATAATAAAATCCAAGAAATTGCATAAGCAGACACACGTGTCACGAGCGGGGTTCTGACTCAGGTGTACGAGTTACACGAATTACTCAAATATGTTACAGAAGATTGTTCAAGTATTCAAATATGTACAAGTGTGCACAAATTTCTAATACTCATATCCGTTCAGGTGTTCCAGGTTACTAGGTGCGATGCAATGACTCACACGCGGATTACTGCTAAGCGAGGATGACTTATCTATATGAATAGGAGTCGCTGGCATAGCTATAAAGGACGAGTTGTAGTCTTGAGCGAGAATGGTATGCGACTCAAAGAACACAAGGCATCACAAGTCATCATACCCGAACACGAGACTACATAGTCTAAGAGCGAGAATGGCATGAAGGAAATATTTACGAGGTGCTACACGCCATCCTGCCTAAAATAGGAAGACTAATATATATTCTGTCTGGATTGGGTCGGCCCCAGTTCCCCGGAGACCATCCGCAGGAACAGATTAAAATACCTTGTGCACAAGTTATACGCGATATACAAGTCGTGGGTCTTCCAGATTCACGATATGATATGATAATTCTTGATTCTTGTTCTGAACGAGTATTGCTCCACAAGCTATGATTCTTGCTTCTTGACATGATACAATCCCTTAATTCTAAAAATGCCTTGGCGACCTAACAGTATTGAATACTTTCAGGTTCATACTTGCACGAAATAACTATTAGATAGTCTCCCGGTGAATTAGATGAATGCAAGACAAGAATCGTGTTACTTGATTGTGGCATAAAATTATGTGACAAGTATTAAAACCAACGAGCGCGTACTAGTTAGCATGTAAGGCAAGTAAGCATTGAAACAGTGTTGAAACATAAGTATAAGGAACCATACGGCATAACCTTACTTAAAAACATAAGCAATTACGCAAGCACGAGTCTAAGGGGTAGTGTGGGGAGTAAAACCGTACAGGGACATATCAGGTGGCATAATCTATAAGGCGAGCAGTGTAAACAAGTGAAGCATTGTACTACGAAGAGTATATAATGATCTTACTGGAGGCATTAGCGGAGTCTACTTGCCCGAAGCTAAGGTAGCATGCTAGAGTCCAAATATAAGCCAAGTTTTATTTTCATGTTTTAATACAAGCAATACAAGATATGATTATTCTCTTAGCTAGGTGTGTTGTATTATTTATTAGCATGCAAGGGGTGATTCACCTAGCGAATAGCATGTATCGTCCATATTTTAAGTGCGCAGGCTAAGCAAAGACAAGTTCATCGTAGCCACCCACCTTAGCGATGATTTGCCTCGGTTGAGGGATATTCAGAGCACGCCTTTGAAAGTCTAAATCTGAACTTCTGAAGTGCCAAGTTTGAAATCCTTTGTCTCAAGCAAGTCTTCTCGCAGAGCAAAGTGGGTCGGATCGTTGCACTTGCGCTGTTTGAATCGGCTATCCGCTTGAACGGAACATGTCATTACAATTAGAAGCACCCGCTAATGTAAAGCTAAGAAAAGTAATCAGTTGCAAACTAGAAAATAGTGCATGGTCATCACGTCAGCATTACTAAGTATGGGGGAGGATATCCATAGGGTCAATGCTAAATTGAAATTGCTAATTTTAGCCTTGCCTGGTCATTAACAAGTCTAGACTACTAATTTTAGCCTCGTCTGGTCGCTGACAAATTCAGACCAGTAAGTTTAGCCTCACCTTATTATAGACAAGTCAAAACTGCTAATTTTAGCTTTGTTTGATCATTAACAAATCCAAACTATTAATTTTAGCCTCGCTTGATCATTGACAAGTCCAGACTGTTAACCTAAGAAGGCCATAAACGTCTAACTTCCCATCTACACAGAAACGTTAAAAAAACACAATAATTGATTTTATTATTTTGGATAATTTTACAAACAATTGATGTTTAGTTAAGAAACACAAAAAGTCTACTTATAATGTAACTAGAAATGTCTAACATCCCAAGATTTAACCTAAGAAGGACACAAGGTTTAGTCACACTAAGATCAACTCTAAAAAACTATAAGGCAAAGAAGTTAAAATATTCGTGTTAGTGACATATGGACATAACATGCAATATTGATTTTGGTGTGTTCTATTATATTATGGAGTAATACCCTAGTCGTATTGTATTATTATGTTACTAAACAAACCCATAAAGAAAAACCATTTACAAAAACTCCTTAATATTTTCTAAAAAAATTCTAACTCTACCTACATTCTCTCTTCATTGTCTTGGCTACAAGAAGAGTCCAAAGAGGGAGACAAAGTATAATATTGGTGGTGGTTGAGCATTCAAGCAACAAGCCTAGGCATAAGGTATTCAATACTGCATCATCACCCAAGGCAACTATCACTTTCAATCTTATTCCATATATATAGGACTAAAGAAATAACCCACATGTGTGCTAATTATTTCTATAAATTAAAATATCATAATTTCTCAAGTTCTTTTATGGTAAATGGCACCATGACATAATTTCTCACACATACACCTATTTATATGATTAGTATGTTTAAACCATGTTAAATGATTTTTATATGATCTTGAATGTGTATAAATAGAAATGTGATGATCATAGCTAGAGTTTCATGAGTTGTAGCTTGTATCTTGATATCTTGCTAAAGTTGAGTATAACATACTAAGTGGATACACAAAGTTCCATGAATGCTACTGAACAAAAGAGCCAATTTAGTAGTTAGTTGTCCATAACATTCAGAGGAAAGATATAAACTCACAACAAATACTAAGTTTGTTACAGAGGAGAGAGAGAGAAACTAAGTTTGTAACAATGGAATGATCAAATACACTAAGTTTGTAATAGAGTAATGATCGTATACATTAAGTTTATAATAGAGGAAAGATGTAAACTCGTAAGAAATAGTATATTAACGTGTAGAAATGTCATATCTAAGCAAGCACATTGTCCACAACTTGCCTTCTAATAAGACCAAAAAGAAAAACAAAGAAACAAAAATTGAAAAATACTTAATATAATATACATTCCTTTCTGAAAGTATTAAGAGAAATATTTATCAAATATAAAATTTAGTGTAAGAAAATAAAAACAGGTAACAAAGATATATCAAATTATGTGTGATGGACTTAAGTCAAATGTATTAATTCAAAAGTATGTTCACTATTCATATAGTCAAATATGTTGATGATATGTATTATTACAAAAAAAAGAAATATTAGTCTTGTAAAGATATGATGTCTCACCCCGCTCACAGAATACCAAGAAATATGGGAGAGAACTAGACCAGCTACGTCATATAAGGTATCAGAACATCGTACGACGATCACTGCTATCTAAAAAATAAGAGAAAATGAGTGTAAGGACAGTATGCAATGACATCGGTCTTAGGCCGACAAATCCTAGATTTCAGTCTAACAACAACAAATATGAAGAGCATACCATACATTAAAGTAAAGAGACGTCCCAAAGTACATATCTTATATGATTATGAAGCTAGTAGGACAAAATGTTACACTAACAGAGTATAAATATACATGATCACAATACCAGCATAGGTGTAGTATATACAATTATGCTGGCCAAAGTCAGAGGGCATATGTTCCAAAAGAATAGGGCTAACATATGCCCTGGCTAACGCCCCATATATGAACTATGAGTGGTACATAAAAGAAACTCACTCGCGTGTCGTGCTGCTGATATAAGAGTTGGGCCATCAAGCTAGAGGTAAATTTGGCCAAACAAAACCAACAAGGTCATATCCAAGTAACAAGTACCACAAAGGAGTCTAGATATGAATGAAAAAACTCCTTAGACCAATTAACAACACAACAACAATAATAAAGCCAAAAGTAAATAAATTCGGGGATTGACTCGTACGGTACCAACAAATGCATCCCGAGATAGAAAAGAGGAAACCAAAATGAATAGCTGAACATGAACTAATTATAGAGAAGGATAATACGAAGAGTGACAAGAGAGGATAAAGACCACTCTGGAGCTGGACTACAACCCGTAAACCTAACAAGGACCCGGATGGTTAACCATTTTTCAAGTAAAACATAGCCTCTAACCATGCACCAGCAAACATAACTAAAAAATGAGTAGAAAAGATAACACGCAACAAAAAGTGCATGTCCAAACATTCTTATAACTTGATACAAGTTAACTAGCTAGGTTTATCATAAAGTTTAATTACTAAGAATGCAAGTTGAGAAATTTTTCTACTATCCTTACTTCAGGTACCCAGGTCGCCAAGGGTTTAAGTAGGTGACTGTAACATAAAACATATCATAAGCAAGTAACAGGTAAAACACTGCATATGATACATAAAAATTAGAAAGTGACGTAGCACACAAACTTGGTAGGTCATGGATCCCATGCCAATCGGGGTTGTCCATGCCTCATGGGGCCCTAGCGATCGGAGTTTTTGGTAATACTATATGAATTTAACTAGTCAATTATCCTACAAGGTTTATTGAATCTAAAGTCACGGACACTAGAGACTCGCCCGGGAATGACTTGTACTGGGTACGAGTTATCACTGACGAACGTTCTCATTCCACAATATGCGATACACTGGACAATGCTCACACTTGATTTCCTATTGCCAAGATGCAATTGGTTAAGCATAACAACAAAAAAGGTTAATTCCACGGTATCTTAAAGAACATGAACTCGTATCACTACACATGGGGAATACATTCCCAAAATTAGATAAAATCTTAAAATTAGCATATGAATTAAAGAAACCATACAAAACTTGGAAACATACAAAAAGTAGAATCAAAGCGGTATACCGATATTCTACTATGGTTTATCGTCTATTGAACCAATAAGTTTGAACATAAAAATGGGTATACCATGGTATACTGCCTGTGTAACTACCTATTTCCTAAAGAGGGGTATTTTTATTATTTATATATTATTAAATTCTTATGAATAATTGTTGTATTTATATTATTTATTGACTATTGGACTAGTCTATTAGTTAGACTAGTCGTTAGTGAACCTAAGTGAACACAACTAGACTTGACATGACCCATTAGTACAACCAATTAAGTTTAGTCATGGTTGACTCATTAATTAGGGAGAATAAATAGAATACCCCTTCCATTAACAAATGAACCTTCCTTTAGTTAAACCCTTTAATTAATTAAACCTTTATGACATAAAGGAAGGGCAACTTAGATCTATCAAGTAGACCTAAACCTAACCCTAAACCTAATGAATAAGTGGCCAGCCCTATATGTATATGTATATAATTCCTCTTAGTTTATTTAATAGCCTCCATTCATTCCTAATTAGCTTACCTTCATTTTTCCCTAAGTCTACTTGAACCCTAAACCTTTTCCTACCAAATCCACTCTCATTTCTTCATTCGAAACCTATTCTAAGAATATTGGAGGATCAAAGAAAAGCTTTGGTGTGGAGCTTGCTTGAAGGAGGTGTTCATCCATCTCTTTGTGTCCTCTTGGTGTGTTGTATTAAAAATCCATCTCTCAATAGGTAAAATTCATATTCTTTTATATTTTTATTATAAATAGTGTAATAGACCTCTATGGATCTTCCCTTGGCTAAGGGATACCCATAGGAAGAAGAACTAGGTTCATCGGAGGCCTATGGTGAAAGTTATATTGACTTTTATGGCCAAATTGGAAAAAAACCAGAATTTGGACCACTAGGTGTTTGTAGGAATGTCTCATAGATGATTTTAGGAGGTGATTTATGTTTTACAAGGGTGTATGTGTCCATAATTGGATACGAGGAGCGGTATCACGATTCGTCATGATACGGAGTCGTATGAAGAGTATTCTCTTGTATTTTAGGCTCTAGCATGCTAATTTCTATATATTGTAATAGAATAGCTTTTATTTATGTTATTCATATTATATTGATTATTTTAGAGGTATTCCTTATAGTGTGGGGTGTATTTAGAGTATCGTAGTGTTTGAGGGGTGTAGAATGAGTGTCATTTTGTGGTGCAAACTAGGTGTTGTTTTTTGGTTGTGTGTTAGTGTGGTGTGGTTGTTGTGTTATGAATGTAGGAGCATGGTTTTTAGGTGTTTGTGGAGTGTTGTGTATCCATGGGTATATGAGATCAAGTTTGGGTGTTGGATACTAATTTTATCATAGTGGTGTGGAAATGATGCATCATGAGAATATGTGTGGAGTGTTTATATTGGATGTAGAGGGAGATTGACTGTGGTCTGGACACAATATTCAGTTGCTAACTATAGGGCCTTGGTATGCAGGCCTTGGGGAAACTTCTATGGATGTTGTTGTGCTTCCTAGTATGAAGGAATCATGGTGCACAATGGGAGTATGAAAGACTCGGACAGGAGCAGGCTGTGCACTGCTCAAGGCAGTGCACATTTGATTATCTAGTCAAGAGTTTAAGTAAGGGAGGATGAGATGAGACATGTGTACAATTCCTTATACTACAGTGGCGAAGTTTAAGCTTCAGTCATGAGATGGTATGAAAGGGGATTTTATGATTGTGCATTTGTGCATAGGTTTTAGAATGTTAGTTATATATATTAGTGCAAGTGTAGGTGCAGTGAACTGTGATGTCTGTGTGTAATGCTCCAGTCCCAAAATACGTAGGACTAAGAATACGTAACATGCCAGCTAAGCATTAGACCAGACTCTGGTCTGACTCGAATATGTATAAGTTGTATAATAAGGGTAAACAAATATTGAAATCTCTATTTCTCAATCCACATAAAGAACAAAATATCAATAATAAACTATATGTGATAAAGTCGACCGCCAGTAACACATAAGCTCGAATAGACTCAAGAAAGAAATATGAGTCTATAAAACTAGGCTACATAAGCAGATGAATAGACAATAAGAAAAAATAACCATAACTCCGGTAGAAATGATATAAGTACCTAGCACCAATGCCTGCAAGACAAAGCAACAATATCAGCAAATTCAGGCAAGCTCCACAATGGTCTATGCTGCAAAACTGGCAAAGGACCAGGTCAACAAGGTACAAGAAATAATATGCCAAAGTAAAACAGTATAATACCACATACTCTAGGGTAAACTAATGTAACCATCTAAGTGAAATGCAAGTGAGAGCATCACTAGTACTCAGGCTGAAACCACTACAAGCTCTGTGTCGGGGAGCCCGTAGTAGTAACACGTAATGGGCCAAGCTCTGATATAGAGAATAAAGCACCTCAATAATAAAGTATATATATATATATATATATATATATATATATATATATATATATTTATATTTATATTTATATATATATATATATATATAATTAGCCTGTAGCCTGTGTGTCTCTCCACACCCAATGTAATCATACGTCTCATGTCCATAACACGCAAGATCATGACCTCTAACTAGTACAACGAGTCATAATGATATCTATGTATATGCAAGTCTCATGTTACGAATCCTGTAAGCCTATACAGAATTACCATGAATAACTCAGGAAAGATTCTGTCACATGAATAGTATCAAGTATTCTTTGGTATGAAGTACTTGGTAAAACAAGCACAAAAATATATAGGATCGTGATATCAACTCTTTAAGTGACGTTATACGACTCCGCGTACGGCGTCGACACCCGAATCTTGTTCGGACGCTAAGCAACATCTCACGGTCTTAGGTTGAGTAGGCACATCACAAGAATATATAAAATGAAACACAAGTCGATAATATAACATAATTTACTACAAGTTGGCAAGGTACACTTGCCTGAAACTCCAAGCTGATAATACAAAGAACCTGCTCTCGAATCCACGCTCGTGCGATCCCAAGAGCCTAAATATATAATATCATAAAATCAGGCACTATGATACGGTTCACTAAGCATGTACAAGAGTACAACTACTCTACGTCATTAATCATTAGACAATTAGGGTCTAAATTAATCAAGAATACAACTTATATAATGCCATCAGTTATTTGGAGTCTAAAATAATTAGGGGTTCTAACAAAGTAGTTTGGCTAAGGTTCACTAGTTAAGGACCAAGAAAGTGTGTAAACACCAAGCCTACTAGTCACATAACATCATCAAGAATCATAAACATGGTTATAATAAAGGATCATGTAGGTACTAGGTGTTCTCACACTAGATTTTCATATACAACATATCATCAACCTTGGTATTCACTAAGTGTCAAACTATGTTAACCAACCTAGGGTTAGTTTTGTCTATTAAATCATGTACATGAACGTTAACAATAGGTCAAATTAGGGTCATCACAAACAATCACATACTTTATTTCTCAAGTATATCCATTCATCCAACTCTATACAACTCTCGTTCTACTATAGAATATCAAGTATACATAGACAAGTCAAATCTGAATTTATAATAAGATTATGGCATATACCCCATTCCTAACTTGCATTTGTCATGAAACATGTGTGCAAACACTACTACAACTAGTGAACAACCCTTGCATGGCATCTTCTATATTCTAACATAGTGTTTATAAACAATAAAACTAGCTATCACAAAACCTAGGCAAAGTGCACTACTAGTTGTACAATAATTAATCATGTCTTAACCATGCATTTATTTATATATAAAATCCTAAATAAAACTTATATATTCTGAAATTTAGTGACAGTTGGAGTAAAAATTATAGTAAAAATTATGTTTTGCAAGTAGTTGCTTGGGTTTCAGATCATGGCAAAGTGAATAGGACAACAAATGCATAAATAACATTCAAGTCTAGACATGAGAAGTAATAAGTGTTCTTAGTGTAATATCATAAAAATATGAATATAAAGTTGATAAAATTTAATAGGGATGTGAATTAAATTTAGAAAGGGTTAAGTAAAAGAAGTTGGAGCTCTTACCAAAGTGAAATGGGAAGGCAAAGAGGGTTGTGCACTGCTTGCAAAAATCTGTCCAGATTTGGACACTTTGTCTCGTAGCTGCTGTCCGGAGTTTCAAAATATTTATTTAAGTACTTTGGGGCTTAGAGAGATTAGTGTAGAGGTATAGAATGAGGATAAGGTAGTTTTTGAAAGAGTTTTGGTGCTATAAGTGGTGGCAACAAGGTGTTAAAGTGGTGCTATTGCTGGCGGGTTCAGTAGGGTATCTTCGTTTTGTAGCGGGTGTTTGGGGGAGTTATGGGATAATTTAGGTGCTGAGTTTTAAATAGAACTTGTTAAGGAGAGGTAGAAGAAGGATATTTGGGTACTGTGGTTGTGTTTTGGAGGCTATAGAGGTGGTGGAGTGGCGTGAGAAGAGGATACACTGAATTTGGATTCAGCCTGGACACCTCTGATAGAGGGCTATTTTGAGGAACTTAGAGTAAATTTTTATAGAAGATTTATGAAGGGAAAGTGATAAGGACAGGGAGAGGAAGAAGCATAAAAAAATTTAGAGAATGATATTTACTGTGGAGGGAGATAGGGCCGGATAGGTGGGGGTGTTGCTGAATTCAGATTCAGCCTGGGTAGGGTTGGATAGATGGAGGTGTGGAAGGAGATAGAGAAGGATTTTGGAGATTGTTTGTGAAGAGAAAATGTGAGGAAGAGAGTTGGGGAAAAGTTTGACTCAGGTGGTTTGAATGGGGGAGGTGAAGAGAGGGGGGTTATGGACAACCTAGTGGTGAGGGAAAGGGTTTTGAGTTACCAATGGGGTAAGAAAAGTCACAAGTTATAACCCCTTCCCTTTCATATTCCACCCTAATGATTTAAATAACCAATGGCTGTCCAAAACTGAGATGATATTTAATATATATGGTCAAACCTAGCTTAATCAACCTAGGTTAATTCCAACTACTTCTAGTTGGGTCAGGTTTGGGTCATTACGGTTTAGTTTGACTTGGTTGTTCCGATTCACTAAAAAATTGATCATTTGTGACTATTGAGGGTATATAGCACATAGAGGTTCAAAAGAGTGGGGCATATGTATCATGTGTGTCGTAGATCTAGTTTAGATAATGATCATGCATTAGGTCGAAAGAATTGGTCGAAATTGGATCTCCAATTTAAATTGGAATGGTCAACGGTTGCACTGTAGGTGCTAGAAATTAAGTTTTTGACCCGAATGTTTTACATTAAAAATAGAGCACAAGGAGATGTGTTTGAGTGTGATATGATAATCATAAATTAAGGTAGGCTCGTCTAGATCGTGCATATAAAATTTGTTTGGAGATAATGGCTAATGTTGTGCTCCTAAAAATTAAAGCTACAAAAAATATTTTTAAAGGATACTTTTGTTTACTTAATCCTAATTAATAATAAAAATAATAATTATAACAATTATATTAAATTAAAATAACTAAATTCTGGGTGAGGGGGTTTACAATCTATCCACCTTAGAAAAATTTTGTCCTCAAAATTCAAAATTAATCTCTCCAACCACAACTCATTATATCTCTAAATATATAAACACATCTTGCTACTTACTCATACCCATTCTAAAAACCTTAAACTTTCATATACATACAGTTTAATCGTCTAAGGTTGTTGGTCCTTAAAATATATTTTTACCACCATGTACTATCTCATTATTGTTATCATGCTAATCGTCATCTAGAAAAATTTACCACATATAGGCCTAGGTTACACAAGGATGCCACAACACAAACTCAGTTTGAATCTTTCAATATCTACAAGAAAAATAATGTCATATCTTAACTCTTAAATGAGTGTATGGGTTAGGCACTAAAATCTTACAAGCATAAAATCTTCAAGGCTACCTATGTAGTATCTAAATCATTTATTCTACAGCTAAGACTTTTATTATTTCTTCCTTCTTTCCTTGGTACAACGTCATCAACCTATAGTATCCCCAATGAAATCCTCTAACCTAACTTCTTATAATTGCTCTTAGCAGTAATAAGTCTAATTTGGTCAGTCATACATAGTCTATAAGCTCAACTCAATAATTTCTAGGAGAAATACATATAATAAAATACGACATAAGCCCCTATTCAAATACGTAGTACAAAAATATATATATCAAAATTATGTAATAAATATCTATTCAATCATTCTAAATATCCTAGATAAAAATTAATTAATACAATAAAAAGAATAAGATTTCTAAAATCAGATAATCCATCGGCTATGGTAAATTGGAAATAGGTTCTCATCACCTACTACTGAGGATAGGTCCAGCAAGCTCATATCCTATTAGTCAAAAATCTAAATCCCTGACCCTAATAAGTTTATGTGTAAACCCACAATATTCAGCTATCATTCCTATAAGACTTTTATCTTCCATTTACACTTTCCTACCATATGTAAATCTATAATCTAAGGGTCTTGTGACAATCCTCTACAGAATAACCAACAAGTCAGTATGTGATTCTGAACCTGTGTTTAATTCTTAAAATTTGTATTACTTTGAGACTGATCAACAATTTTTACTCGCACTAAATTACTACTAGAATAAGCGGGATTAGCGACGTTTTTAGCGACTCCATGTAAAAACGTCGCTAATTTAGCAACTCTATGTGAAAACGTCGCTAGACGTCGCTAATTGGCGATATTTAGCGACTTTTATTCAGTTTTTAAAAGATTAGTCCCTATAAGTTCAATTTAGGTCGCTAAACGTCGCTAATATGTTATATTTAGAGATGTTTAGCGACGTTTTTAGCGACGTATATATTTTGGACATTTAGCGACGTCATTAGCAACGTTTAAGACATCGCTAAATTAGCGACGTTATTATTGGCGTCGCTAAAACGTCGCTAAATTTTTTACTTAGGGCTGATTCCCCCCATTTCCTTCGATCTCACCCTCTCCCAAATTTCAAACCCGCTCCGGCTCCTCATTCCTCCCTCCGGCGACCCCCCTCGGCCGCGTCCTCCCCCTCTGGCTCCCCTCCTCCCTCCGGCGCCCCCTCCTCCCTCTCGGCGACCCACCTCCAACAGCATCCTCCCCCCTCCGGCCGTGTCCTCCCCCCTCCTCCTCCTCCTCCTCTACGTAAATCCTAACTCTCTCTCTCTCTCTTTCTCTCTCTCTCTCTCTCTCTCTCTTTCTCTTCTCTCTCTCTCTCACAGAACACACATGTGATACTGACACAGACACGACACACACAAACACTGACACAGATATGACACACACACACACTGGCACAGACACTGATCAGGACCTAGGGTTAGGGTTAGGGTTAGGTTTTTTTACCTGGGTCCTTGTGTTAACAGTGTGGAGATGGTGTATACTGGATCTTGTGAGGAGTATGCAAGAGTGAACACTACTCTATGACAGTATGTCATTGTGTTAACAATGCGTATATGTGTTCTTGAGTAAGGTGTGTAGTGTTGTGATTAAATTATAGATGTAAACTGTATTAGATGAGTGTCATGGTGTACCATAGACACCTGTGTGTCTGCAGCAAAGGGGATTCCAGTGTAGTGTGTATCAGAGATTTGGTAGTTCTCTGTGTGTGTGCATAACTTAAACACGGTAACCCACAGTTTCTTGTGTGCATATTGGTATTCCAGTATGGTGTGTGGTCTGTATTTATGCAACTGCTCAGAGCAGTAAGTGCAGCAGTGCCCTGCAGTATGTGTCAGACTGAAACTGCAGTAGTGGCATTTGAAACTGTGCAACCTAGCACATTGCTTCTGTGTTGAGGAACAATATTCCCTGCATGTTTGTATGTCTCTAAAGAGCCTGTGCAGTGCCAGAATCCCATGTGTGCATCAGTGCAGTAGAAGTCTGCAGTAGTGTCAAGGATTAACCACAGAACAGGGATATCAATATGTGTGTGCACCTGCTATTTGAGTATAGAAAATAGTGTAGCAATCAAAGGCAACTGATCAATACCCGACCCTTCTCTTATTGGAGAAGCTTGGATAATCGTGCTACAGATTTGGCAACCTCTTGTTATGGTTTGGTCATTTATGCATGTTTTAGCTCTTTACCGTAGAATATTAAACGATCAACTGTTGGGAACACCTATTACAGGTCCAATTTCTTAGAAGCATATGAACACTAATCTTAATAATCTTGTGTTGCTTCAGTATAATAAGTTTCTACAGTACCAACCTTAGATGGAAGTTATTTTGTATGTCTCATCACAAGTCTTCTATTGAGCCTAGTTGGTAGCATGAGTGAGATGCTGATTAGACAAAATCACATTCCATGAATCTTGACATGTCTAATAGTTTGACATGGTTGATGCTCTTCCTTATAGAAGACATCATAGAAGTATCTTGTTATTACAATTTAATGTGTCTGACATGTCGTTAAGGTTTCTAATCTGGCAGTTCTTAATCTAAGAAGATACTTCTATGACTTAAAGTTTACATTGTGCTACTGTAGTCCAGTGGATATATTCACTCTAAGGAAAGAAAGTAGAAACTTAAATCACATCAAAAAGTGTTGCATATCAAATTCGTTTTGACTTAAAAATTCATTATCTTTTTTAAGTTAATCCTACCATCTTATAATAAGCTTTAACAATCCCAAACCAAGCCTAACAAAAAAGAAACCACAGCTTCTGTCCTGGCCTAGGTTGGGATTTGGGTTTGCTATAGTTACCAGGATCTAGCATGCTGCTGTCCTACAAAATATTGTACCTACACTAGTGTGCACACACTCTGCACAAGATCTAACATACTTCTTCTATGTGACTTCAAATATAGATTACCTAGCCAACTAATTGTCAACTTCTTCTTTAGAGAATCACACTGTATGTAATAATTTATATGATACATACTGTCATTTTTATAGAAGTATCTAGAAATGGATATGAATTACTATCTGCGTCATCGTTCGTGGATGTACAACCGTCATCTTGATGACATGTGCGGTGTGTGGGATGAATTCATTGAGGGTGTACAGTAGTTCCTGCAGTTCGCCAAGGCGTTCCCTCAGTACATGGACGGTACCAAAATTAAGTGTCCGTGTGTGAGATATCGCAATAGAAAATATCATCCAGAAGTGGAAGTCACATATCATTTGTACTTGAAGAGCTTCACGTCGAATTACTATCAGTGGACCGCGCACGGAGAACTTGTATCTCTAGCATCGGAGTCGGAGCCCTATGTGGAGCCATAATATGGCTGTTCATGACCACGATGCTTACGACGACGGGTGGGTGAACATAGTTTATGATGCGGCGGGGCCTAGTTTCAATCCGGACAATTATGATACGGCAGGACCTAGTTTCAACCTGGACAATTATGATGCAGCTGAGGAGGCACCGAATGCCGATGCTGCAAAATTTATGGAGTTGATGGAGAATGCAAGGACTCTATTATATCCTGGTTGTGAGGATTATTCACCGTTGGAGGTGGTTACAAGATTATTGAGCATCAAGTCCGATTTTAACATGTCGCAAGAATGCTATAATCGACTGATCGATTTGATTATATAGATCTTGCCTGAGGGTGCAAAGTTGCCTAAAAACTTCTATCGATCTAAGAGGATGGTGAGATCGCTTTAGATGGGATACGAGAAAATTGATGCATATCTCAACGGGTGCATGTTGTACTACAAAGACGACAAGGATGAAAATGCGTACAGATTCTGTAGTGCTGATCGCTACAAGGCCACTGTTAGAGAAAAGTCTGTCGGTGCAAGGAAGCCTACCGATTCGATGCACTACTTGCCTTTGATGTCGCGGTTGCAGCGGTTGTTTATAGTTAAGGAGACTGCAGAAAATATGAGTTGGCACAGGCGAAAACAGATCGAAGGAGTATTGGATCATCCATCCGATGGAGAAGCATAGAAGCACTTTGATCGAGAGTATCCACGTTTTGCCGAAGATCTACATAAAGTCAGATTGGGGCTCTCCTCTGACGGTTTTACCCTATTCGGACTTTCAGGCTCCCAGTATTCGTGTTGGCCTATGATCGTCACCCCGTACAATCTACCGCCTTGGATGTGCATGAAGAATCCGTATATGTTCCTAACCGTTATTATCTCGGGTCCGAACAATCCGAAGAGGAACATTAATGTGTATTTACAGCCTTTGATAGATGAGTTGAATCAGCTATGGGAAGTAGGTGCCAATACGTACAATGTTTTTAGAAAGCAGAATTTTCAGATGAGGGCAGCACTTATGTGGACCATCAACGACTTTTCGGCCTATGGAATATTATCAGGATGGAGCACCCATGGTCTTCTCTCATGTCTGTATTGCATGGACCGTACTAAGGCTTTCCATTTGAAACACGGAGGCAAATCGTGCTTCTTCGATTGTCATCGACAATTTTTGCCGAAGGATCATCCGTACCGGAGGAACCGATATGCTTTTCGTGCGGGAGTTATGGAGAAGGCCAATCCACCCCCAATGTGGCCTGGATATACGATATGGGAAGAGGTAAAATATTTACCAAGTGCTATCGAAGAGCCTGCTAAGGAGTACAAGTGTGACGGATTTGGTTGCACCCATAACTGGACGAAGAGGAGTATATTCTGGGATCTGCCATATTGGAGCACCAATCTGATCAGACATAACCTTAATGTCATGCATTTCGAGAAGAATGTGTTTGATAACATAATTAATACTATAATAAAGGTAAAGGGGAAGACGAAAGATAATCCGAAGGCCAGGTTAGACTTAGAAGAAATATGTAGACGTCCTACATTGCATTTGATAGAGGAGGGGAATAGAAAGTTAAAGCAACCTAAGTCAGTTTTCTTACTGGAAAAAGAGGATAAAGGAAGACTTTGTAGGTGGATTTAGGGTCTAAAGTTTCCAGACGGGTACGTGTCGAACTTGAGAAGATGCGTCGACCTCAAGGAGAACAAACTGGCGGGTATGAAGAGCCATGATTGTCACGTATTCATGGAGAGGTTAATTCCGATTGTATTTTGGAAATTCTTACAGCAGGTCATTTGGGATCCATTAACAGAGCTCAGCATATTCTTCAGAGATCTTTGTTGTACTAAGTTGCTCGTCGATCGTCTAGAAAAGCAAGAGAAGGACATTGCGGTAACACTATGTAAGCTCGAGAAGGTGTTTTCTCCTGGATTATTCGACTCTATAGAGCATTTGCCAATTCATATTTCCTATGAGGCACGTGTTGGTGGTCCTGTCGGTTATCGGTGGATGTACCCCTTTGAGCGGCATCTGAATCACCTAAAGAGAAAGGTGAAAAATAAGACACGGGTTGAGGGATCTATTTGTAAAGCTTATGTTCTCGAGGAGATTACAAACTTTTGCTCGACGTATTTTAAACCGTATGTTGCTACTAATAGAACGAAAGCTCCAATAAACGATGACGCATATCAGGAATCTAATGATGCAATACAAAGTATTCAATGCGTCCGAAAAGCCTTCGAAAAAAATGAAGAAGAGATATTTGAATGACGACGAGCTAAGGGCTGCTCAGTTGTATATATTACTCAATTGCGACGAGGATGAAGTGGAGAAGCTAGAGGGGTAAGTAATTAATACGTCCATTTTTACATTATCTCAATGTAATAGTATAAGATACTATTATGCTACAAATCAGCAGTTGCTTCATTATTTTTCAGCACATATAATGATGAGTTGAGGTCGGTTAGACCCTACATAACAGACGAAGAAGTAGAACAAGAAATGAGATGCCATTTTCTTTCTTGGTTGAGCGCATATGTAAGATGCTTGGTAATTACTTTTTAATTCTGCACTAGCAGAACAAATAACTTACTATCGCTACTTTGGTATTTAGGTCGATCATCTAATAACACCCGAGACTAAATCTATTAGAACTCTAGACAATGGACCAATTACTGCCGTTAAAATATGTCCAAGTTTCTGTGTGAATGGGTTAAGGTTCAAGTCAACAAATGCTCCTATCAAAATCAGCTTTCTGGATCTTGATTCCACGAAAAACAGTTGTTTGTGTATCAAATCTTTGAACTACAAAGACGTCGATCCAGGAAATGATTTCTTTGGCATCTTACGAGAGATTGTGGAGTTGACATATAATTATGGCACATAACCTGCTAATATCGTGCTATTCAAGTGTGAATGGTTCAATCCGATTCAAGATCAAGGTTAAAAAATTGACAAGCATGGCCTTGTGGATATAAACTACAAGCGTAGATATCAAGGCTACGAACCATTTGTCCTATCAAGTCAGGCTCAGCTCGTGTACTTCACAACTTATCCTAGACGGGGGACAGCGAGGTCGGATTGGTGGACAGTATGTAAGACTAAAGCTAGAAATACCGTTGACATTGACAAAATAGCTTATCAAGAGGACGATCTACCTCTTGTAACAAATATTGTAGATGTGGACTCAACAGAAGTTACTCATTACACGAGTAATAATGTAGAAGATGTAGAATTATTTGAAGAGGAAGATGAAGACGAAGTAGATAAAAGTGAAGACGAGGAGGGGGAAGAAGAGGACGAGGAAGGCGAACAAGATAAATTTTCTGAAGATGATTGAAAATAAAATATTTTTCCTGTAGAATGTAACTATATTTTGACTGTAGAATGTTTTAAGATATGCATTACATTTTGACTGTAGAATGTACTATATATTTGTGTTTTTCTATATTCATTATATGTTGTTATCAGGTATGACAGGACGACGTGGAGGATTCGGCAGGTCTCGAGGTAGACAGAGTGCTCCTCCGATATTGCCTACTGTTGGTTCCGGATCATCGTCACCCAGTACTCCAGTATATCGATCACTCACATCTTCGACTGTTGGGACGAGTAGTTCCAGGTGTGATAGTACTCCCTTATCCAGCGTTCCTCCTACTAACGGAACCATGGGGATAGATGAGCATGTCGAGGAGGTCGTGCCCATTTTGTCCCAGCATCAGCAAGATCCTCCATGCGCACCTCCGGAGGAGACGAGGACAGAGATTTGGGCCGACGGTACAAAGTAAGTCAATTAGATGGTTTAGCATAATATATATCGTGTATTTCTTTATTCATCGTATATTGACTTTTTTGATCAAAATAATTATCTCTGTATAGATATCGTCTATCGTCGGTTCAGATACGCCTGGGCCAATTTCTGAGGAACAACTACGGTGGCCCTTGGATCAACTACTCTGAGGCTCCGGAGTAGATGAAGGCATTCTAGTTTGCGCACTTCCAGGTAAAAGTATATTAAATAAATTCTCTAATTTATGCATATTATATAACTTATCCGTGATGCTCACTTACTAAATTATTTATTATAGCAAACGTATTTCTATCCTCCGCACTGGGCCGAGTTGATCGAGCGGCTCTTTCCTACCGTTGCCGCCAAGCTTATACGAGATGCTCTGGATGACCAGAAGGCTCGTGATCGTGCTGGAAAACTGATCCAAGGTTGGATCACGCCTGAGCAGTGGACTGCGATGAGGGCTATATTCGATGATCCGAGCTATAAGGAAAGGTCTGATAAGGCCAAGGCGGCTAGGCGGAATGCTGCCAAGTGGTGTGGTGGCTTGATTCTGATGACGGAACATTTTTGTCGTTTGGTATGTTTTTTCTTTTAAAATATATTATTTTAATGTAAGTACCATAAAATGGTAGTAGGAAAAAATATTTAAGTTTAGTACTAAATAATATATTTTTAACAGGTACAGAGGGGTGAGATAAAAATATGGTGACCGTCTTCTTGGCCACCCATCGCAAGGACAAAAATCTTATTGATGAGAGGGCCTCGCAGACCTATGTAAGTATTACTTTACTTTGTGTTAATTTTAATATAACTTAGGCAATTATCGAGTTTCCAAACCTTTCTAGGCCGAGTATCTTAGGCTGCGTGAGCGGGCGAGTGCTAGTACACCTACACCTGGAGAGGCTGGTACTTTCTCGCAGCCCGCTCCAGCTCCGTCGGCAGATGACCTATGGGTGACCGCAGATGGTGGTCTCTAGAGGGGTCCGTACTACAGTACGGGATCCTATGGCGCCCTGGTTATGATGCAGTCATCTAGGGCCTCCCCGACAGCTGCGCATTCCACACAGCCCTCGCAGTCGTCGGCCAGAGTCCAGGAGGCCGTTGACCGTCAGATTGCATCTCTCCGTGACGAGTTACTGCGAAGGATGGAGGAACAGCCCCGGTCCCAGTCATATACGGGCGATCCAACGCTCATCGCATGATTCGATATGCTTGACCGCAGCATCACGGAGCTCCGATATTTGACAAATAATATTAGAGCCTCGACAGACCGTAACATCATGGAGCTGCAGGCATCACAGCTATCGATGGACGAGAGGCTGACGATGATGCAGGATTCAATGGTTCATAGCAGTACGAGGCTGTTGTCACGCCCCGATCTCCCACAGGCTAATCGGCCGTTCCCGCTAGGCGGGAATCACCCTCGCCAGCGCTCCCGCGGAACGATCGTTTGACCCATCTGGGCGTGATGTCGCACGAGCGTGAGCCACGCCCGTGCAAGGCCATGGTTCATTGGCTGGCGGTAAGAGTTCTAAGCCACAGAGTCGCACAGATTGTCCGAGTGCAACGGAGTCATGAACGCATAGGCGATCGGTAACAGGTTCACTGAGTCGACAAATATTTGCAGAAGCATAGAAACACAAGTTGAAGTAAAGCAAGCTCTTTTATTGATATAAACTTGTGTTACAGGCGGCGTATAACCGATATTACAAGTCGCTCAAGCCTCTCTCTCTGAAACATAAAGCGTGCCAAGTGGCTATAATTGTGGAATGATTATACAGGCGATGTTCAGGCGAGTTCGGGCTATGTTCACAATATTATGTCTTGTATATGTGCTTCTGTTCCGGACGCACCGTTGCAAGGCTTTAGAGGGAACTCCTGGCCTTAGCACACACGAAGGAGGCATCCGCACCGAACGAGGTTCTCCCGCACCCTGTATACAAACTGGTGGATTATCAGTACATTGAATGCACTGGTGGGGAAGCTACTCGCCCGCTCGACAAATCCAAACACGTAATACAGGTTTCGTGCACAACTATTAAGTTGTCTTTCTAGTTGCCTTAGGATCAGTTTTATGCAAATATTGAATAGCCTAATTCGTGTGGCAGTGCGCCGTGCAACATGAGAGAAAATACGGTGAGACTTACCAACTTACCATCTCCTTCCCTGTCCAAGGCAAACATTGAGGCAACGTTGTTAATTCAAGCATGACAAGTATAAGCATTCAGGAGGCAAGCATATGCAAACACGAGGGTCGTTTTAACAGGATCGTTCAGGTGTTTAGTTGTTCTTGATGCGATGCAGTGACTCGCACGCGGATAGCCGCTAAGCGAGGATGACTTATCTATATGAACACGGTCGCTGGCAAAGCCATTATAGACGTAGCCGAGGACAAGGATAGCTTGCTACAAGAGTACACGATGCGCTGCAAGCTACCCAGTCCCGAACACGATGACTACACACGAGTTCCATCCGGATCGGATCGGCCCCGGTGCCCCGGTGACCGTCCGTGGAATAATACCTCGGGTCCGAGTTGTCCGCGACATACAAGTCATTGGGTCTTTCCAATTATCACAAGATACACGAGAATACGAGAACACGCGTGCACTAGAACACGAGAACATGAGTGCACGGGAACACGAGTACACGAGTACACGGGATACTTGAATCATGATTCTGTACAGTGAATATCTTGCCTTGATGCATTCCCCTGGTTCGGGGCTGCCTGGTGACCTAACGGTCCCGGATACTTGCAGGGTCAAACATGCACGGAATGACTACTTAGTAGTCTCCCGGAGTTGGATGAAAACAAGGCAACATTCAAGCAGACAAGCATGCGTTTCTAAGGAACATAAGCAGGCACGTTGCTGGGACTCGAAGGTAAGCCGAGAGTTGAAACCGTTAAGGGACTTAGCATGCGAGGGTCTGAATATAAGCAGTATTTCAATTTTCACGTTCTAGCAAGCAATACAAGTTAGGATTATTCCCTTAGCTAGGTGCGTTGAATTTATTAGCATGCAGGGGGTGAATCACCTAGCGACTAGCATAACATTCCAGATTTTATGTGTGCTGGCTAAGCAAAGACAAGTTCACCGTAGACACCCACCTTAGCGATGATTCACCTCGGTAGAGCGATACGTCAAGCGAGCCTCTGAAAGCCTAAGCCGAATTCCTGTAGGGACAAGTCTGGATATCCTTTGCTTCTTGTTTGAGGCAAAGCGGGTCGGGACAGTTCCACTTTTGCCGATTGAGTCGGCAGTCCGTTAGAACGGAACGGGGTGTTACAGCTATTATCTACCATAGATTCTTACAACCAGCGACTCGCAGACTTGGAGCTGGTACGGCCTTCTGGTGCGCCTACATCGACACAGACTCCACCGACGTCACTGCCTTCTCCATCGACATCAGTGTCGATTCCACAGGAGCAGTATGAGTTGTTCTTATCCTTCATGTGCGCCGGTGGTCAGCCTTCTGCAGATCTGCAGTAGTATAGCTAGTTGCTGGATATTTGTATTTTTTATTATTATTTAGGATGAGATTGTATGGATATATATTTGCCGTATTCTTTACGATAAGATTTGCTGGATGCTTTCTTTTCTTCAAATTTTATTATATTATTCATATTAAATATATTATTTTATCGGTGTTGAGTGTTCAACCCAAGGGGGTTGGCAAACCCAAAAATTCAACGGAGGGTTGCTCCGGGTCTATTTGTACTGATTGTGATTTAATAAACTACAGGAATAATAGTTTGGACACAATTCAGAATTCTTTTTTTTATTTTTTTCTGTAAAATTAGCGACGTTTTTAGCGACGTGTATACACGTCGCTAAATACGTCGCTAATTAGCGACGTTAATATATACGTCGCTAACGACGTCGCTAAACATGTCGCTAACAACATCGCTGTACGTCATAAATTGCTGACATGGTAGTATTGTCAGGTCATTAAAGTCGTCGTTGTAACGTCGCTATATAAGTCGCTAATTAGCGACGTTTAGCGACGTATGACAACGTCGCTAATTAGTGACGTTGTGTCACTAAACGTCGCTAATTTTAGTCACACATTTAAGTCGCTAAAAAACGTCGGCATAGCAACGTTTAGCGACGTTTTTACTTTTAGCGACTTGCTTTGTTCCGACTTCTTTAAAACATCGCTAATTACGTCGCTAAATGTGATTAGCGACATTTTTTGGTCATTTAGAGACGCTTTTAAACGTCGCTAATTTGACTTTTTCTGGTAGTGAATTCTTAAAATTCCAAAAGTATTACAATTCATAAATGCTAAAAAATTTATTCCACAAGTCCATACCACAATCCCTTCTCTTTGGATTATGCGACCATAATATATTTTTCTTATCATTTGTTTCCTAGTCACCTTCATATCCTTTTAGTATGTTAATCTTGTTTTCAATTATAAGCTTCATCAATCATGACCCAGTACTTTCCGCTTCGTAGTATAGATCTTCTAGGCAACTGTCGAGTGATAAATTTTCAGTCCTTCCTAGATCTTTCTCTTAATTTAAAATGCTCAAGATCATGTACTCCTCGTGATTCTTCTTGTTACCATTCTACCTTTTTCACCTTGAACCTGAGATTTTCTCATTATTCATTCCATGTATACCCTTCATCCAAACTACATGGTTACCATCTTGTTATAGCTTGTCATATATTATAGGCAATTCACTATATCTAACTCAAGACTATAACATAAAACTCTCATCCTTCAACCTATTTGCTCTATCACGGATACTAGCTTGTCTACGGGTAGTACTCACTTGTTCAATTAACACTGATAACCCAATTAATCAAATACATCTAATTTGATTTCGAAAGCTATACTTTAGTACTCGAGTTATCTAATTACCCAAATATTAGGTCCAACAATCTACATACCTATTTAGTCCAGACTTATAGTCATCAATAATTTAAGGGGTCAAAAGATCTATTTTGATACTAAAAGTCACAAGACAACTAGAGATTTAACCACTATGGCATGTTACGTAAGGTTCCAATTTCTTAAGATCATAATATAATTCCTTGTATCACCATCATGAGCCACATCTGATCCCTAACATCTAGCTATGTATTCCATAAAGTATTCCAAACCATCTTTCTAACTTCTAATACTTCCAAATTACGGCTACCTTAAGCAAGAAAAAGGTTTTATTAGTTCTAGGCCTCTGATACTATATTTAATTCTTATGCTAATAATCTATAATAGCTCTAGCATATAGGAATAACCTATCTACTATTCTACTAAGGGAAACCATCTTCTCAAAAATTTATATCCAGTATGTCTTCTTCCACCTTGACAAGGACCTGCTTCTGGAGGAAACACCATACACGAACATTCATCTATCTAAAATAGGGAGAGATGATAAACAATAATAAGGATTTCGAGGGGAATAAAAGAGTATAATTATGAAGTCCAAGGGCGATAATCAAATGCTAAGGAATTTTTAAATCAGTTATGGATTGAGATACTAATACTATTAATCATGATTACAGGCTCGCTCGGTACTAGAAAGTAACCGAAATGATTTAATCAAGCCCTGCATGGGCCATCATAAAAATATGTAATGCCCCAGTCCCAAAATATGTAGGACTAGGAATAAGTAACATGTCAGCTACGTATTCGACCAGACTCTGGTCTAACTCGAATACGTATAAGCTATATAATAAGGGTAAATAAATACTGAAATCTCTATGTCTCAATCCACATAAAGAACAAAATATCAATAATGAACTACATGTGCTAAAGTCGGCCGCCAGTAATACATAAGCTCGAGTAGACACGAGAAAGGAATATGAGTCTATAAAAATAGGCTACATTAGCAGATGAATAGACAATAAGAATAAATAACCATAACTCCGGTAGAAATAATATAAGTACCTAGCACCAATGCCTGCAAGACAAAGCAACACACATCAGTAACTCCAGACAAGCTCCACAATGGATTATGCTGCAAAACTGGCAAGGGACCAGGTCCTCAGAGGGATGTAACAAGGTACAAGAAACAGCATGCCAAAGTAAAACAGTATAATGCACATATTCTAGGGTAAACTAATATAACCATCTAAGTGAAATGCAAGTGAGAGCATCACTAGTACCCAGGCTAAAACCACTACAAGCTCTGTGGCAGAGAACCCATAGCAGCAAGAATATTACGTAATGGGCCAAGCTCTGATATAGAGACTAAAACACCTCAATAATAAAGTGTATATATATATATATGTAATCATCCTGTAGCCTGTGTGTCTCTCCCCACTGAATCAATCACACGCCTCATGTCCATAACACGCAAGATCATGACCTCTAACTAGTACAATGAGTCATAATGATATCTATGTATATGCAAGTCTCATGTCACGAATCCTATAAGCCTATACAGAATTCCCATGAATAACTCAGGAAAGATTTTCTCACATGAATAGTGTCAAGTGTCCTATGGTATGAAGTATTTGGTAAAGCAAGCACGAAAATATATTGGATCATGGTATTAACTCTCTAAGTGATGTTACATGACTCCGCGTATGGCGTCGATACCCGAATCTTGTTCGGACGCTAAGCAACGTCTCACGGTCCTAGGTTGAGAAGGCACATCACAAGAATATATAAAATGAAACACAAGTCAATAATATAATAGGACTTACTATAAGTTGGCAAGATATACTTGCCTGGAACTCCAAGCTGATAATACAAAGAACCTGCTCTCGAATCCACGCTCGTACGATCCCAAGGGCCTAAATATATAATATCATAAAATCAATCACTATTATACGGTTTACTAAGTATGCACAAGGGTACAACTACTCTACGTCATTAATCATTAGAAAATTAGGGTCTAAATTAATCAAGGATACAACTTATACAATGCCATCAGTTATTTAGAGTCTAAAATAATTAGGGGTTCAAAGAAAGTAGGTTGGCTAAGGTTCACTAGTCAAGGACCAAGAAAGTGTGTAAACACCAAGCCTACTAGTCACATAACATCATCAAGCCTCATAAACATGGTTATAATGAAGGTTCATGTAGATACTAGATATTCTAACACTAGATTTCTATATACAACATATCATCAACCTTGGTACTCACTAAGTGTCAAACTATGTTAACCAACCTAGGGTAAGTTTTGTATATTAAAACATGCACATGAGTGTTAACAATAAGTTAAGTTAGGGTCATCACAAATAATCTCATACTTTATTTCTCAAGTATATCCATTCATCCAATTATATACAACTCTCATTCTACTACAAAATGTCAAGTATACATAGACAAGTCAAATCTGAATTTATAATAAGATCATGGCATATACCTCATTCCTAACTTGCATTTGTCATGAAACATGTGTGCAAACACTACTACAACTAGTGAACTACGCTAGCATAGCATCTTCTATATTCTAACATAGTATTTATAAACAATAAAACTAGCTATCATAAAACTTAGGCAAAGTGCATTACTAGTTGCACAACATTTAATCATGTCTTAACCATACATTTATTTATATATAAAATCCTAAATAAAACTTATATATTCTGAAATTTAGTGAAAATTGGAGTAAAAATTATGTTTTGCAAGTTGTTGCTTGGGTTTTAGATCATGGCAAATTGAATAGGACAACAAGTTCATAAATAATATTCAACTCTAGACATGAGAAGTAATAAGTGTTCTTGGTGTAATATCATAAGAATATGAATATAAAGTTGATGAAATTTAATAGGGATGTGAAGTAAATATAGAGAGGTTTGAGTAGGAGGAGTTGGAGCTCTTACCAAAGTGAAATGGGAAGGCAAAAGAGGGCTGTGCATTGCTTGCTCAAATCTGTCCAGATTTGGACACTTCATCTCGTAGCTGTTATCCGGGGTTTCAAAATATTTCTCCAAGTACTTTGGGGCTTAGAAAGTTTAGCTTAGAGATATAAGATGAGGATAGGGTGATTGTTGAAGGGGTTTTGGTGCTGTAAGTGGTGGCAACAAGGTGTTGAAGTAGTGCTATTGCTGGTGGGTTCAGCAGGGTGTCTTTGTTTTGTAGGGGGTGTTTGGGGGAGTTGTGGGATAATTTAGATGCTGATATATATATAAAACTTGTAAATTAAATCTAGGGTAAGGATATTTGGGTGCTGTGGTGATGGTTTGGAGGCTATGGAGGAGGTGGAGTGGCCTGAGAAGAGGATACACTGAATTTAGATTCAGCCTGAACACCTCTGATGGAGGGCTATTTTGAGGAACTTAGAGTGAATTTTGATAGAAAGTTTATGAAGAGAAAGTGATAAGGACAGGGAGAGAAAGAATCATAAAAAATTTAAGAGAAAGATATTTACTACGGAGGGAGATAGGGCCGGATTGGTGGGGATATTGCTAAATTCAGATTCAGCCTGGTTAGGGTTGGATAGATAGAGGTGTGGAAGGAGATAGAGAAAGAATTTGGAGATGGTTTGTGAAGAGAAAATGTGAGAAAGAGAGTTAGGAAGAAGTTTGCTTCAGGTGGTTTGAATGGAAGAGGTGAAGAGAGGGGGGTTATAGATAGCCTAGTGGAGAGAGGAAGGGTTTGGAGTTACCAATATGGTAAGAAAAGTTCACAAGTTATAACCCCTTCCCTTTCACATTCCACCCTAATGATTTAAATAACCCATGGCTGTCCAAAACTAAAATAATATTTAATATGGATAGTCAAACCTAGCTTAGTCAACCTAGGTTAAGTCCAACTACTTCTAGTTGGTTCAGGTTTGGGTCGTTGCTGTTTAGTTTGACTAGGTTGGTCCGATTCACTAGAAAATTGATCATTTGTGACTATTTAGGGTAGGTAGCACATATAGGTTCAATAGAGTGGGACACAGGTATCATGTATGTCTTAGACCTAGTTTAAATCATGATCATGCATTAGGTCGAAAGAATTGGTCGAAATTGGATCTCCAATTTAAATTGGAATGGTCAACGGTTACACTGTAGGTGCTAGAAATTGAGTTTTTGACCCGAATATTTTACATTAAAAATAGAGCACAAGGAGATGTGTTTGAGTGAGATATGATAATCATAAATTAAGGTGGGCTCATCTATATCATGCATATAAAATTTGTTTGGAGATAATGGCTAATGTTGTGCTTCTAAAAATTAAAGCTATGAAAAATATTTTTAAAGGATACTTTTGTTTACTTAATCCTAATTAATAATAAAATTTATAATTATAAATATTATATTAAATTAAATTAACTAAATCTCTGGGTGAGGTGGTTTACACTATGTACAAGGTATGAAGATGTAAGAAAGTTGATACAGAGTGTACAAATATGGGGGATCTTGGAAGGAAACAGAACAGGGGGGCGATAAGGGGAATCACTACAAGAAAAAGGCTTTTCTTGACGGTTTTTCCCCGTCAAGAAAGGATTTCTTGACGGTTTTGGATACGTCATCTAAGCCACAGTCAAGAAAAGTCATTACTTTTCTTGACGGTTTCTGTTTTTATTTTCTTAAAAGTTTTAAACCGTCAAGTAACAAGTATTTATTAATGGTTTTAAACCGTCAAGAAAATATTCTAAAAAATCATCAAGGTAAATGAAAACTTTTCTTGACTGTCACCTAGAAGACGAAGAATAACCATCAAGAAAGCCTTTTCTTGACCAGGAAAAACCATCAAGAAAAATATTTCTTGATGTTTAAAAACCGTCATAAAAACTCTTTCTTTATGTTTAAAAATAGTTAAACTTATCTTGATGTTTAAAAACCGTCAAGAAACCATTTATTGATATTCAAAAAATAACGTTTTGTTGACGTTTTACAACTGTCAAGAGAAACATGTTTACAATAATATCAATATATTCTAGAATCCACCTAATCTCAATATATTCCAGAATATCGCAAGCATCATAGAACTATAATACACAATTTTTATATTGAAAACAAAAGTTCGTACACCACAAACATCCAATGACATATCAAAGTAATCAAAATATATGGTTTTTACAATATCTTATAGTCAAAACATCCTTAAGATTGTCGAACCGCTTCTCTAAACATCCTAGTTCTTCTGAGCTATAGCTACGAAAACTACTGATATGCTTCTCTTGTAACAACATGAACTTGAGGCCGTCAAGGCCGTCTACTGTACAACGATGATCCTCATCTGCAAAAAATGTGATATCACTGTAAGATAAAGAACATTCTTGAAAATTGAAACATAAAGCCAAGAAATACTTCTGATCATAGACAATAACTTATAGTGTCATAATGTATATAGATGCATAGGTTTGTATGTGTGAAGGTGAGTGTATAGGGAGTTGTCAACATATGAGTATGCTCCTAATACAGAATAATGCAAGAACTGAGAATGTCAGTAGTAGATAGAGTATTCCAGTATGCATGTTATGTTTTAGAACTGAGAACTACAGTAGAAAAAGAAAATAGATATTTTGGTTGTGTTTGGTTGTGAAGCGAATGATACATAAAAATGAGATTATGTCTATACATGGATTACATTTTTTTTAATATATTTTTCCTCATTTTTACCAAACCTAATACAATAAAAGAATTTTAAAAAGTCCAGCTTTGACTGAAAATAAGCAAAAATAAATAAATAAAAACTCTGTAATTTGTAAAATCCCATAACATGTCTTATTAACTAAGAATGAGAAGAAGCAAAAAGAATGGAAACCACAACTAGTAACCCAGAATTGAATCCATAATAAAACATGCATAACAAACAACAAAAGTAGAAGAGATAACCCAAATAAAACATATTGATAATTGATTCCTGTAACAAATGCAGACAAAAATGGCTACAAAAACTGCCACCGCAAGAAAATCAATCTGGTTAAATCCTTCGTGCAAGGCCTCGACAGTAATCCTCCACCTCTGTGCCATGTCGACGCTAATACCATATTATACACATTGGGAACCTCGTTCGTGAGTATAGAAGTGTCGTCACAAAGACAAACAAATGTTATACTTTCTTACAATGAAACTGCACCTTTGGTTAGATCAGATTTTGAAAGGTAAAATGATAATATATGATGAATCTGTGATTGCTATATACAACCCAAACTCAGAAAATAAGATTATAACAAAGGTTATAATAATGATTGTCCAGTTCTACTTCTTTCTCAAATACTAAATTTAAAAAAACATACAAAATATGAATACTTGAACATTTGTTTACAACTGACCGTCATCTGAGCCTTAAATGATTTTGCCTTGGATTCAACTGCTTCCACTCCTCTAACACCTCAAGAGACATCATAGTTACCATACGAGAAGTCATTTTAAGTTGGAAGGCAAAGGCTAATGTGCTATTACGATGTCAAAATATAGCATAAGATTAAAGAAATCTTGTCATGCCCTAATCTCCCGCAAGCGCAATAGTCCCCGCTAAACGTGAATTACCATGTTGCAGCGCTCCCGCAGGACAATCGTTCTCATCGGGAAATGATGCCGTACGAGCCTGGAGCTGCGCTCGCACAAGGCGATGTTGTCAAACACCAAAGTTATCATCGAAACGACCAAGTTGCAGCGAAAGTCAAGTATTGTGTACCAAGTACACATCAGAGTATACGCAGCAAAGCTCTCGATAGGGTCCAAATGAAATTGCCACAAAGACGATTGCCACAAAGGCGATGTAATACTCTTGCTCTTTTCTCTAGCCCACAAAGGTACTTACCGTTCATACATTATGTCATGTATATCCAAGCAGCGCCATTACACCTGCGTACCTGAAATAATGCCTACAAACGTGGGTCAGTACACAGCCGTACTGGTGAGCGGGATAACCCACTCGTCTAAGCCGACACTAAGTAAAATAGTGAATGCAAACAGTTATATGGTAATCTTTCTAGTTGAATCCTAGATTCGTTTTATGGCATAGGTATGACATGTTAAGGAAAGCTGTAAAGCAAGTTAAGCATGCAAGCATTCAACTCAAGCCAATCGACAAGCAATATATAACCAACTCGAAGGAAACTAGCATACAAACCATCCTACTCAAACCAAAGCAACACGAGAACCTATCGAACCATTTCCTAGCCTCTATATCCATCCTCAATCCAAACCATAATCCAATCTCGATATGCACACTCTTGGCGAGGCATGGTGGCCATCGCCTACGCGAAAAGCACAAACAAAACCAAAGTAAAGCAAACCAACTCTTATCTATATGAAGTTACTGGCCAAGCTATAAAGGACTTTGATCGGACTGATCAAGTGCAGTTCTACTCGAAACAATGCTAAGTAGTGAGCCCGCCTGAATCGCATTAAACCGCCAGCACCGCGCCCGAGGCACGTTACCAATTTATCTTCCCCATGGCCGAACGGTCCCGGTACCCCGGAGCCTTCCCGTTCGGGGAGACCAAACCCCGTGCAACACAGGTTGTCCGTGACATGCAGACACCAAGTAGGTATGACGAGAGGATCGAACATTCTTGTCCCACCAAACGATCCTAGACTCATCCAACCAAATATCCATAACCATTCTTCCAACATATAGCCCAAGGCACAAATCTCACGTTATTCTCATAGGCACAATGCCGCTTCTCGATACAGTATTTCCAATTGGTGTAACACCCTTCGCTCAGAACAATCCCATGGCACAATGCCCCAATAGTAGCACAATGCCCTCACCGATGTAGTTGTCCGGTTTTGAACCATAACTGCACGCTTTGCTTGACAAAGCGTCCAAGTGATACTCGTGCACGGATGCACGCTCGCTCGCCCGATTTCCTATAGGTTCCAACCAAGATGTTCCAACTGTCCAAGCATAATTCCATTTGTTACTCCAACTGCCCCAAATTTAATCTAACTCTAGCTCCAACTACCCAACATAAAAAACTAATTCAAACCACAAACCTATCCAAGCAAACGACGTACACTCTATGCATACCTCAGTGTAGTGATTTCCAAGTCCCAGTCAAAGTGTTCAAGCCTTTACGTGTTTTTCATATCATTAGGCATAAAGGAGTAGAGGAGAAGGGATAGAGCCCACTCACTGAGTTTGATTTCGTTAAGCATCATGTCCTGCCGATACGGCCAATCCCTTAAACCCGTGGTCCGATGCAAAGTACGATCTACTCAACTGGTATGACCGTGCGAGTAGGCCATGCTCTCCAAATCATCTGACCGATCGGACTAAGGAAGACGATATTATCACTCCAATCCAGCTATCTCAGTACTGCTCTGAACGAACACCTGATTTCCATCGAACTCCACTAGCGATCTGCACATAAAACCAACTCAAATCAATGCTTGTTCCCAAATCTAACAAATTAAAATGTAACCAGCTATTGCCTCATTCAATCTGACTCAGCGTAACGCACCGTGCGATTGTGGGACGTTACAAATTTTACTGGGCATAAAAAGTTTACTATTTCTACTTGATCTTTCTCATCTACTTCCTTATTGGCAACATCACATAGCAACTGCACTTTTTGTGCATCCAGTCCTATGATGCTAACTATAGCATTGTTAGCAGCATCTCCAGCATCCTGAAATTAAAAAAGCCAGAGTACCATGGCTTAAGTAAGCACATATATGCTCAATGCACTATACAACTAAAAAAACAGTTTCACTCCTAACTTGTATAGCTTCTCCTCTTGACAAGCTTATGACCATCCTCAAAGATAAGAAATTAAATATAAGAATTTAACACATGCAGTAAAATAGTTAAAAGATGAAGGTAGAAACTAGAAAGAGAGATCTTAAAATTCCCATGACACTTGTCATGTTCTCATATATTTTGACCAGTAGGACACTCAAAATTCACTACATATCTAAAATAATTGATATAATTTTAACACTACGGATCTGGTATACCTGAAAGCTCCAGCAAGTGCAAGAGTTGTATATTCTCCCAAGCTTAGTCCACAAGTGATACCAGGATTTTGGTATATATAACTATACCTTCTGCTTCTTGGAAAAATGGTACTCGCCAACAACACAAGCATGGTCTCGCTCAAATGGTTCAAGAGTGACCTGCTCCTTGGGCTTGAATTGATCCACCTGAAGCTTCTTTACTTCCTGGGCAAAGATGTATTATGCAGGCACCATAAAATTGATGCAGTTTGCCAGAAGGAAATGCAGGGCCGAATGCATGTTTAAATTTTGATAAAGTTGTCCATAAGTTTTGAATATTAAATCAAAAAATAATTTTTATCAGCTATTTGCATCCTAAAATTTTGGAAATACCTTGATAGATATGACAAAATTGCCCTCATTCCTGAGGTAAAAGAAAGCATTAAAAGCAAATATCCTTGCATGTAGGAAAGAAAATACTAAAAGAATCCACATGATACAAGCATACAATCTTGGGACCAAATTATTGAAAAATCTTTGCATAGTTGGTCTTGTTGTAGTTCGTTGTGATCAGTTTCAGGTGTAAGTTGAGGTCTTCAAGAAACAACTCATAAGTTTCACTTAGACTCGACTCATGAAGCTTGGCTTGTGAGCTTGTCAACAAGTTTTACTCAGAAAGATCCAAAAGTGCTCGGTTGGACTCTCTATTAACTTGACATGGAAAATACTTACTTGAAAATTTTAAATAGTTGTTTTCTAAGAGATACTGGCCCATCTTACGGCAGAAAAACCAAAGGTTGTTTACAGGGCATAATGCTTGTGTAAATGCAAGGTAACTCATAAACTAAACCCAACTTGGATAGATAAAAGATTGGCTTGCAAAGATTGAGAAGTGCTCAGGTCGACTAGGACTCAACTTGGATTCAGTCAAATTCTAAATACTTAATTTCTTAAAGTGTATCATCCTAGTCTACAGTCTCAAACAAAAATTGTCTATATTTTACAAGTCCAATCAAAAGGGCATAATGGGATTGTGCTATATATTGCATGTACAATATACTTTAACACTTGACTCAAGTTCAGATCCTCAGCTGCTATCTTGCTATCCTATTTAGGATGTTAGTTGAACTTGAACTTGAACACATTTTTCTAGCATATTTCAAGCTCAACCAGTAATTTCAAGCTTGCCTGACTTGGTAATCACAAAGTATGAACTATAGGCAGCCCAATTATTTTAGGCCATAAACAAGCCAAGCTTGAACATTCCGAGCTTGGCCATAATTGCACAAATGCAACTTCACTGTATATCGAATATGTTTATGCAGGGATCTACAGCTAAGAAACCCATTTGCACACCAAGGACTAAACTAAAACTTCTCTAGCAAATCACAAAAGCTATGCTACAAGCATAATAAAACAATTTTGATGTTTAATCAATAGGTCATGATTACCAGAGTTCAAGTAATTTGTAATAATTGTCCATGAAAGGTGGGGCATTATATACACTGCAAACACAATTGCATATATACACTGGCTTTAACATTACATAAGTTGGAAAATCAAAAGCACCAATATCATGCATTCAGTCAAAGGACGCAAAATGAAAATCTTAAGTTGAAATATCAAGGTTTGATTATCCAAAATAGTAAACTATGGGAAACAATATTTACCTTGTATCAGAAGCTCGACTTTGCATCATGTAGCTTGATGACCTGAAGGGGAATCCGAGCTAATTCATCATGTGCATCGTGTCTAAGACTCAACTTTGGTAGAGTCAAAGAAGTTACACAAATCTATCCTAAATGTAGGGACGGAGCTATATTATGTTCCCCCTGGGTGGGTTGTGGCCTCTTCTAACTTCTGCCAACTTTAAAAAAGAATTTAAAAAAGTCCAGCTTCGACTGAAAATAAACAAAAAAGAGAAAATAACTCTGGAAATTGCAAAATCCTATAACATGTCTTATTAACTAAGAATAAGAATAGAACGTGGTAGCTAAATACAACTATTGTAAGATGTCTGCTAGTTCTGTCTACTAGAAATTTGACAAAACAAGGTTAAGAATGGTGTTCAAAACCTTGTCAATTTAGTAGAAATATTAATAAACATTTTTTTGTATAGAAAACTGAAAGAACTCATAATGAGGCCACAAACTAAAAATATGACAAATGCGCATGTAACTACAATAATTAGTATGGTGTTATTGTTTTTATAATATGTCAGGTTTGTATATGCTTTTTATTGGAAATAAGGGAAAGAGTTTTGCATTCTTTTGTAATATGTTAAAAATAGTTGATTCTTAGGAAACTTGGACATTAGCCAAGGATGTTGTAATTATAATTGTTTGATAAAAGCAAAGTATTATGGTGTATTTTATATTATCTTTGTACTTTATACTTTTTCTCTTACTCAAATCCCAAATTAGTGTATTTAATAAAAGCAAAGTATTTCCTGATAAATTACATATAGCAACATAAAACTAAGTATTATGCTCAGATACTCTTACACCTATAACCAAGTACTACAATAGCAATATCAAGTCCCAAATTTCCAACAAAATCAGAGAGCGGGAGCTCCAAACATATCTAATAAGAAACTTCTTCATTAAGATCAAGGAAAAAAATAAAAATTATGGTGTGTGACTAATAATATATAACAAGTGTAATTGCTTTGAGTTTGTATTTGTAAAGGAATGAAACTAATAGTAAAAAAATTTGACGCATATATTCAAATCTTAATAGTATTTGCTAAATAGTGGAATAATGCACCATCTTCTTAATATTTAATAATTCATAAAATTGGGCAAGTTCATATGTGTTGCAACAAGTGGTGAACACGCATGAAATGGTCTGACACGAGTCACACGACTAGGCACACCATATTTTAGTAGGGAGAACTACTTATCAAAAAACTAGTGTTGCCAATGAACCAGCATAAAAAATATAAAAATGAAGAAAAATAACACATACATGCCAGAAGTTATTCAATTTTGATATAACATAAGCTTACAACTCTGGGAAAGTTATTGAATGTCTGAAAAACCTGCCGAAAAAGGTTGAAGTGTGCTGGAAAATTCTTCGTGGCTAGATCTCCAGAAGCACCATGCACAACAACGGAGAGGCATCCACTCTTTAGACTACCGTCCACATATTTTTCCTCAGTAAATGATTCACTTCCAAGATTATTTCCTCCAGATGAGTCAGTTCCCATTGATAGTGATGACCCATTGGATCTATTTGTCAGCATGGTTTCTCGTACAACAAAGTGATTTATCTCCATTTTTATATAATTGTTTCTTTATATCTGCAAATTGTGTTAGTTGGGTAAGAAAGGTTTCTCTTGCAATAGAAAACTTAGCATTTTTTCTATAAGTAATTATTTGTTATCATATATAGTTTAGCTTTGTGTTGTGCATGTGCCATTGCTAAAAAAACATAATATAGATAAATTAAGGCTTCCTATTTAAAAATGTAAGCATTTCCAAAATATCCCAGTTTAATCACACCTTTGATCCACAAAATCAACCATAACCTATTGAGAAGTAAGAAAAATAACAAAACATTAATTTATCACATAAAATAGGGCAACATATAAAAGCTTAAAACATGACAATATATAAAATAAAATATCTTTTAGGAATAAGTTACAAAAAAACTTATTTATACCAGTATTTTGAATTTATTTTGTGAGCAACAATAAAGTTCTTTTGAGATTTTGAATAGTTGATATGTATAAGTGGATAGAGGGAAATAGAAATATGAAATTTGGTGCAAGCCCCATGCACTTTAGAGGAGTATATATGGAATAAAAGGGATTCCAATATATACTTTATTCCTAGCTGATGCTACCATTTTCAATACCACCCTCTAGCATTGAGTTATTGTTGTTCCCTGGCATTGAAGCTCCTAAAGGGATAACTTATTTTAATCAATTTTTTGACTACCAAATTGATAGTTATTTGATTTATTCCACTATAAAAACTATCTGATATGTATCATATTGTTGTGGTACATAACTCAATTTACACATTGAACTATAGATGAGCCGCTAAAAGAAGATTATTCTAAATTTCTTACTAATCTTATTTAGTTAAAAGGGTTTTTATTTCTTTATAACTGTACAGATTTGTCATCGAAATGATAACCATGAAAATCTTTTTTTTTTCTCAGGGAATTATTGATGCCCTTTATAAAAGCACCAAGTGAGCAAAATGTTTACAAAGGCAAACTACAACATGTTTGTCCCACTAACATATCACTGCTGACATTGTTGGAGCTGCCACTTTATTGTTGGAGAGGCCACTTACTATCCTAGAGACGTACAAACATAGGTACTATCAAATATTTAATATAAATAATACTCATCTGTGTTGTAACTGTATCCTAATTTATTTATTTATTTGAAAAATGTTGAATGTGAATGGTGTCCCTATTGAAATCTATATATGCAACCATCTGAATCTATAAATTTGTGAAATGAAATTCATACTTGGATCCATGAATCCTATCGGTTTATGGAGTCCCGATTCACAACCCAGAAGAACAGCAATCCAAAAGATAGATGACCTGATGGACAAAGCCCTGATGGACAACGGTTCCATATCTCTTTCCCGATTTATTTTTGGCCCAAACGACGTCCACTGACACTCAAATGGCTTGTAGTGCTTGGAAAGGCACCATCACATTTATAGTATAATTATAACAAATCAGTCATCATAATTCATTTATGAATCAATCAATTACAAGTAGCTATAGATAGATATAGAACTGATTCAGGAGAGTAGAAGAAAGAAACCTCGTAATCTTTCATGTTTTCCTCCTCCTCCTACTTTTTTTTTCTGATGATGAATTGGGATTTGATTCTAGTAAACAAGAGAATAATTCAAAGAGAAGGATCTCAGGAGAAAGAGAAGAGGAGGAGTTCACTTTAGGATATAAATGGTACGGGCACGTGGAAGTTTCAAGCCAAGTACCAAGATCGAAGCACCCTACTATCCTCTGGCCATTCGCCGTCGTTGATGCTCTCCGGCTCCACCTCCTCTTCGCCGCCATTTCTCACCTTCTCATGGCTCACTAACACCCTATTCTTCGCCCAAACCATCGATCCGACAACTGGAGATTATCTGTTGGGGGATTTCCAGCTCAAGAATTTGGGGTTTTGGGAAACCATAACCCTAAATTTCCAAAATTGGAAATGGGACACTGTCACGCCCAAATCCCAAAACACTTAGTACTAGGAATATGCAAGCATGCTAGACGTATGTATATGGCAACTCAAATATATAAAAATCATAGCACATACGTACGATGTATTATGAATAATAATTCACAAGTGGTATATAATATCACAAGTCAAAGAGCATAACTAAATCTTATCCACAGAAATCATAAAGAAATAAATGATCAAATATGTCAATGAACCAAATATAAAATAGTCGAGAAGAATTAAAAGTTGGGTGAAGACAATCCACTACCAAACTAGAATATGAAAGAAAATATAATAAGTACATCATTTAGTGATTAGAGAGGCTCGAAGGCAAGACCTTCTCGAAAGGGAATGAGGTAGCAAGTCCTGATCCGTGCTCCTGTGAATAGTCATGATTGTCTATACCTGGCAAGGGACCAGGTCCTCACAGGGATTAACAAGATACATAAAAGTATGCCAATAAAGTACTGAAAGTAAACATCCAACGTGGTCGCCTAACCAGTCTATGTGATATGCAATTTAAGAACAGCTTTCCCGCGTATGGAATATCTGGCTAAAATAATGGGATGAACATAGTTCTCTCGGAGATTCAGGGGCCACTGGAATAACGTCTTTCGATAGTCATAGGCATACATTAAATAATGGGTCATAACGCCTCGCGTCTCCAGTGGAGCTTACGGGCCAAAAAGGAAAGTGTAAAGGAGCCACATACGCTTACTTATTATTCTTTTCACCCAATGCTACTAGTTGTGTCATATCCATGACACACAAATATTCTAGTAACTGCTAAATATTCTAGCATGCAATTCTATTAGCAGTTATTCCCTATCGCATGTCCCATACGTACTGATGATCAGTCAATACGCAAGTTTGGGATCTACATGAGACTCACAACTTGTGTAATACCTGTGTCAGGGCCATATAAAACATAAAGATGTCTCAAAATCATGGCGTGGTCTCTTAACTCTAGTTCAACATGCATAATATAAATAAGAGATAAAAGATGACGCAACCGTCGTTGCACCCAATTCTTTCTTGGATGCGCAGTTTTATATAGAAAAATAAATAAAAATAAACAAAAAATAAATATGCAGCAAATGAATATAACTAAGCAGTACTGTGACAAAGTATGCTTGCCTAGCAAGCAAGCTGTGTAATGTAGACGTCTAGACGATGATCACAAGGAACCGGAAAGTAAGGACTCTGAAAAAATGTCTCCGTATGCTGAACTAAATATCACCAACATTTCCGGAGTCAGTTGGATAGTCAAAAAATTCTATCCTTTCATCCAATTTGGACATAGGGGCAAAACGGTAATTTTGGGCCAAAGCGGGATCCATATGTGGTCCACTTTGTACCAAAATGTGTGTCAGATATAAATGTCTCTAAATTGGGCAAATTATAGGTCAAACAAATCCTAAAAGATAATACGAACTCAATGGTATGTCCATTTTTGAATTTCGGTGAGCCGATCATAATTTTGCTCCTCAAGTCAATCCGTGGGGCCCATGAATAGGCGGTTCGGTCAACCTTCTTGAAATTGCGTGAAACTTGGGTCATATGACCAGAGTGATACCACGGATCCGTTGGTATACGTTTCATTGCGTTCTGACAAGCGGTCACAAACTTCTAAGATATTTTATAAAACAGTCGATATAGGGGACTTTTTACGGATACAGATTGATTCCGACGTGCATACACGTCCAATCAACTTCCGAAATAGACCACACGTCAGGATATATCATATGCGCCTTTCAGTGCAATTGGTACATAGTGAGGTGGTCCCGTTTGGCGGGATGGACTCCGTATCGATAAATTTTAGAATTTTAAAAATATATTTTTCTTGATTTTGGAACTTGATTTTATAGAAATTAAAGGCAAATAAAAATAAACTAAAAGAAGATAATTAAACCTGGATATGTTATCTAAATTACCGTTCAAGTAGATTTTGAAAATATTAAACGAGTTGATAGAAAACTGGATGTGAACAAGGATAATTAGACTTTTTTTATGTACTATTTTCACTAGTTTTTTTATCCAACTTTTGGTCCGATTTACGCATGATTTAAAACATAAAAACATATTCTAATTGACATGGTTTGAAGATGGTTATGTTGTGAACGTACTGGAGAAGATGGCATGCGAAACGGTTGCAAGAAGAGGGAGAAAAGACGTCGTGAAGTTGACCTAACACCGCGTGGTTGCTGCTGCGGATAGGGTCGCGCGCTCTTTGCACGTGGGCGGCCAACGAAGTCATCGGCGGGGCGGAGGACGACCATGGCCACGCGGGTCATACGCCGAAGGCTAGGGTTCTGGGGAGGAGTTGGTTTAAAATATTTGAGGTTAGGGTTTACATATACGTTTGTGTATATATATACAATGGGGAGGGGTCGCGGGTGAAGTCTCCCTGTCGGTTCTGGGCTTTGTTGTGGATTTGTTTTAGTGAATTAGTTTAGGGTTAAGAAAATTGTTTAGGATTAGGATTTTGATTAGTGTTTGGGGTTGGGTTGGGTTGGATTGTTGTTGTTGTTGTTTTAATTTCTTTATTTTCTTCTTTTATTTATAATAATAATATTATTATTATTATTACTATTATTATTAATTCTAATTACTATTGTTATTATTAGCATACTTATACTATTATTTTCTCCCGTTACGATAAATTCCTACTTATAATTATTATAAAAATTCTAAAAAAATTAGGGGAAGTTACATTCTACCTAAGTTACAATAATTTCGTCCTCAAAATTAAAAATAAGGCACGGTTTAAGAATAAGGGAGGCAATATGGTAGAGAAGAGTAAAGTACGAATATTGTACCCCATCCTCGAAAAGGGGAAGATGCAACTCACGTATTAAATTTTAAGGGTCATTCTGGTCTTGCTTAAGTAAAGTAATATGGCACGAATAAGTTTTAGTACAAGAAAAAATTGTACGAGGAATTGAGGATACGAATGATACGATAGAAGAGATGAGTAATCCAAGGGAAGGAAGTGTAGATAGGACGGAGGATAAAGTGTCACTACTTGGATACCTGGCCGATCTTGAGATCTCTATGATCTAATAATCTAAAAAGGATGTCCCTCTATTCTATAAATTCTTCATAGACGCTATGCCTACATTTGTACTCATTGAAGTCGTCAAATTTTAAATCCATAAAATTTGTATCTAGGTTAAGTCAATCATAATCTTTCAAAATCTTGTAACATATCTAAATCTAAATTAAATTCATCACATTCTTCTCAAAATTGATATTTAAATTTAATTTTGATATATAAAAATCTATTCTCAAATTCAATAATCACACTGTAAATTTAAGTCAAATTTATATAACATCCCCAAAATTTAAATAACGCGCATCAAATTTTCAAATAAAGATCCAAGCCATAATCTCCTCTAGAATTTAAATAACCAAAAATCTATTCAATCTAATGTTATTTCGAGTTTTAAATTTAAGGATTTCGTAATCAAATCTTAAATTCGATCTCCATCCGCAAAATTCCATCTAGGTTATTCAACATTCTGAATTTAATATTTAAATTTAAATTTAAATCATCAAATTTTAAAATTTTAAATCCAATCCACCAATGTTCTAGTTTAAAATTCTATATTTATCCTCAAAATTTAAATCGACGATTCAACCTTTAATATTCAAAATTTAAATTATGTGCTCAAATTATAAATATTTGGTCCAATATATCAAAGTTTCCAAATTTATTCCGTTAGGCATTCTTCCCTTTAAAGTTAAATTCTTATCATCATAATCATTCTCCTAAAAATTCTCGAAATGACTTAATTCTCTAGATCTTATCTTATTTGATTATCTTCTTAACCATGATCTAAGATTTTTATATTTATATAACGTTTCAGCTCAAGTTGATAATGCAACTCCTACCCAACTTAGAATTTACCGATCTATCAAACAAGGCTATACATTTAAGAAAAAAATTCTCAAATTATTTAATCGTGTTATTCAATTCTCAAAAATTTTAACACGAAATATATCATATCTCACGCCCTTACTCACAAAAGATAACCACCTAGTAATATAATTTTCCTATGGGATATTTACCTAGTAGTATCCATGTATCTAACTTCCGTCAAGCATGAATGATTGTCTTTCTGAAACGGATGTGTCTTGCGTTACTTGCCAAGCTAAACTGGAGCATGTTGTCTTTTCGCACTTAGGCGCACTGCTTGCAGTTGTATGGGAAGACTGAAACAATAAGAGTTCAAGGAAGATTTAATCGAATTGAAATACAGAGTCAAAGATGATTGAAGAATCCAAGATAGTTGCCAAGGCAGTGGTGGATTGAGATCCTATTTGATAAATTTCTATTTGTAAGCACGTATCAGTACAGCTATGTAACAAATACGATATGCTCGGACCTGTCTAGAGGGAAAGTATATTCGTCTAATAAGCTAAGTCAACTATATCCCAATCCACGTAAAATATTCATATGAAGAGCAAACCAAGTGCATTAAGGTTGATCAGACCCCAATACACTGATTCTAATTAGACAATATATTAGTGGACGTCCCCAATAAAACATATGTCATGAACAAGCTCGATAAAAGAATAAGCTTGCAAAATAAGGCTATAATAGCAACTTCAGTCAAGATAGTCCAAAAATATAAGTCCTGAAGATTATGATGAATAAAAGTACAAATAGTTCAAGTTTATCAAGAATCTAAGACTCGTCCGATGTTTATGTCTCTATAGTTGCCATACTAACTTCTTGTCTAAGTCTCTAGTCGAGCAAATGGGGTATGAACCTCTAAAAATCTACCGTCGAGATAAACACTATCTTCTTATACTAGCATATATGTAGTTTCATTCAGTTATACTTCATTAATGGGTCATAAGGACTATGGGATGCTAGGTTGTGAGGCATGCTACCCAACTTACAAGAATTCAACTAATATGGTAATTGTCTTATTGTGATTCTATGAAGTAGCCTTCTTCTTGTAAATAAAATAGAAACTTTTGTTAAGGTATACACGAAAAAGATCTTGGAACAATTAGGGTATCCTAGCACATTATAAACTTTCTAAGGTGATGGTCATCCTTAAGTCTTAATTACAAAAAGTACCTATAGAACAAAGGGTTTTAATATTAAGGATGGAGGAGTTTCTGGCTCTCAACGTACGGGAGAATATAATATGTATATAGATATAGATAATTTTATAAGATTTGAAACTAAAGGATAATCACAAAATCATAATCTCACCTAAATGAACAAACTCATCCTATCAAGTTCTAGCAACAAACAACAAAATTAGAATTTAAGATTAACAAACTATAATCCTAAATAACCATAATTATAATCATAATAAATAGGATTTCTTGGCCTACAATTAGAAGGGTAAGGTGACACAATCTGATTTACATCAACGTTTAAAGTCAACGGTTATGAGATTGCGAGAGTCACGTAGGTGAATAATAAGTAAACCTCAAGGAGCAAAATAATTAGAAGAAAATATTCAATAGTACTGGATTCTGCGAGTATGGCATGATTCGAAAGACAAATGAAAATTTAGTCATCACACAAAATAACAAGAATCAAAATTAAGGTTGCGAAAGATGTAAAAGTAAATAAAGACTCTTGATTATAATATTGTTTTATAAGAGGAGGTAGTAGGCTATTCCCAAGGTCGAAGGATGATCGAGGAAAAGAATCTATTCAATTTCTAGGTTCCATTGATTATAGAATAATGACGATAAGGCTACGTTTGAGGGAAAGGGTAAGTAACTTATAGATAGTCAGATGATCACATGGTTTCCTAAGAGGAGATATTTCACTAGGGGCATGATAGTTTTCTAGATTGGTACGATTAAGAGAGATTCAGACCATTGCAATGTTGAATAATTAAAGCAATGCCAAGAGATGATAAAGGAAGGATAAGTACTTAATGTGGAAGTTTATGCCTCGATCGATAACTTATGAGTACTCGAATACGAAAACATAAAGGATCACGGATTCTAGGTAATCTGCCAGACTGAAAAGAGGGTATTCCTATCATACTAGGGCATTGGTTCATTCATCTTGATTTCCTAAGATAATGCTTTGCTAACTATCCAGGTATGCATCCAAATTTATAAGCCCTGTTAACTCTTATATTATTTCACTATGGAAGTTATATTTAGCCCTAATATGAAACCTTAAATTTTTATTGGTTTCTCAATACTAGAGTCAAACAATTTTGTCAATTTCTAACTAAACTTAGTAGTGTATATACTACTCTCAAGTCATACCTAAATATAGCAAGGAATAATGGTCAATCAACTTACAGATGTTTGGATGCTAAGGTTTATTAGGTATACAAACTTTTGGGAGCTATCAATATTCTAATTTATTTTCTTAGTAGTCATGCTATCCAAATTATCCTATAAACCTAACGACAAGGATCCCTATATTCTGACAGAAGGCTATACTCTATGAACCATCTATAAAGTACATTCATCCCTCCAAATAGGGAGAGGTAAAGAAACTATGATAGATGTCAAGATAATTAAGCGAATATAGTTTCGATATCCAATGAAGATAAGTGAGTTCAAAGAATTTGAAATAGCATCAAGGAAGGAAGTCAAATATGTGGATGAGATCATATACTCTAATCCTATATGCAGGCTTGCTCGATACAGTAATATAACTGAAGCATTATGCTCTCGACCTGCATGGGCCACCACAAAAATATGTCACGCCCCCAGTCCCAAATTACGTAGGACTAGAAATACGTAAGCATGTTCGTCGTATGTATATGGTAACTCCAATATTTAGAAACCATAGCACATACGTATGCTGTATTATGAATAAAAATTAACAAGTGGTCAGGATACCTCGCATCTCCGGTAGAGCTTACGGGCCAAAAAGGAAAGTATAATTGAGCCACGTACCTTACTTATTATTCTTTCCACCCAATGCTAATAGCTGTGTCATATCCATGACATACAAATACCTCTAGTAACTGTTAAGTCTTCTAGCATGCAATTCTATTAGCAGTTATCCCATGTCGTACGTCCCATACATACTGATGATCATTCAATACGCATGTTCGTGATCTACATGAGACTCATAACTCGTGTAACACCTGTGTCAGGGCCATATAAAATATAAAGATGCCTCAAAATTATGGGGTGGTCTCTTAACTCTAGGTCAACATGTATAATATAAATAAGAGACAAAAAAGGATGCAACCGTCATTGCACCCAAGTCTTTCTTGGACACGCAGTTTTATATAGAAAAATAAATAACAAAAAATAACAAAAAATAAATATGCAGTAAATGAATGTAACGAAGCAGTATTGTGGCTGTAGTGCCCTGCTTCACGTAGGCACTATGTACAAGTGATATCGCTTTGCTTGCTCGAGCGAAAGTCTTCTTGGAGAGTTCCCGATCGAAACACAAGACGATTGATCTAAGTGAGTGGGCAAAATATCATTCTTTGATTCTTGCACGCCTTAATAATAAATCTGAGTTTTTAAAATGCTTATTTTGCTTAATAAGATAATATCCGTATTGAGAATGATAGAACGAGAATATGCATGCTTAATAAGAGAACTTTTATGCTTGTCTAAAAAGAGATAGAACCTTGCTATGCTAAGTCAAGATAGAAAAAATGTTGCATGCTTAGTTACAATGACACCGCTATCAAATGAACCCTTGCCATGCTAAAAAGATAAGTAAATGAATTGCTTGAACAAGTCCCTTTGTAATATACTAAGAAAGAGATATATATTGTATGCTAGTTGTTATAAAATCGATATCGTACTTGCTATTTTATGTTTTGCTTGCCTGTTTCGCTATATTGAACTGCTATAAGTCTTTGATTCGTATAAGCAAAGACTAATAGTGCGCCCTGAGGTACGATCCTTGTGATCTAGTGGAGTGTGCTATTAGTTGTGTGAAAGATTTGTTTTGCTTGATCATTTGTTTTGCTTGCATTATAGATAATTCATGTCATTACATTAGCCTCGAACAACTTGGGCACAAGGTCTTGTCTCTCAAACGATTTCTGGGGCACTGTGAATCGCTCGGTCCGGAAGAGATTTTTGTTTTACCCTGAGGATACGGTCCTACGGGGTCTAGTGGGGTGATGTGTCTATTAGTGTTGTGCGGAACCCATGATGTCTCAGCTGCTAGTATTTTTGTGTGTTGGTGAAGAGCTGAACCTTGAGCCATAGCTGCCGACACATGCACGTGCTAGTGAATAGCTGAACCTTGAGTCACCGCTGCTAATCATGGGGCTACCCGTAAACCATCATATAGTTAGGGCGCATGCTAGATTATCCTTTTTGCATACCTAACTGTTTGATGCAGAGACGGACAGGAAAAAAAAACCCTATATATATATATATATATATATATATATATATATATATATATATATATAAATGTTGCTAACTTGTATGTTTGCTGCAGGGATAACCGTTCGGCAAGGGGTAAGAAATACAAGGAGTATATATATAGCTTACTTGTTTATTTCATTTGCATCATAGAGTTTATCTGATAGTGCTTCATGTATTTGTATCGATTGGATAATGGATATTAGTGCAGAGCTAAATATTGGTCCCGGCTGTTATTATTTTAGTAGAGCAACCATGAGTCACGGTTGCTATTATTTTAGTGAAGAGCAACCATGAGTCATAGCTGTTAATAGCATCAGATAAAAGAGTCATTAGTTAGCTGGATTACCGCTACTGATCCTGAGTTTCTCGGGGACCGAAATTATGTCGCTGCTTCCGTCTTGAATAGCTTACTTGCCCTTATTCAAGCTTTGGCCTTGTGCAAGTAAAATTTAGGCTTGTACGACATCGCGCCCAAGCGAGAACGAATTGGTCCCGCAAGGACCAAAGTGAGGACGAACGGTGCCCCTGCAGGATCGGGGCATAACATAATGGTATCAAAGCGACTCGATTCTTTGCCCATTATGTTGCCTTCGACTCAGAGATGCCCCTGATATTGTGTTGCAATGAGCATTCCATACAATAAGTCCATAGATATTCTTAAAGGTGCGCACAAAAGTTTTCTTGTTTGCTTTCTTGTTGTTTGGAGATGTGATTTCGTGATTCCTAATTTGCTTGTATTTTTTTATTGAGGATGGTGAGGGATGAGGACTATCGCTGCTCTGGATTTTTGTAAGTTTCTCCTTGAGTTTTGAGGACAAAATTTTTTGTCGGTGGATAAATATGTAGTGTCCCGCTCCGCGTAGGCACAATGTACATGTGATATCGCTTTGCTTGGTCGAGCATAAGTCTTCTCGGAGAGTTTTAAATTGAAACACAAGACGATTAATCTAAGTGAGTGAGCAGAACTTCATTCTCTGATTCTTGCACGCCTTAATAATGAATCTGAGTTTTTGAAATGCTTATTTTCCTTAATAAGATAATGTCTGCATTAAGAATGATAGAACGAGAACCTGCATGCTTAATAAGAGAACTTGTATGCTTGTCTAAAAAGAGATAGAACCTTGCTTTGCTAAGTCAAGATAGAAAGAAATCGTGTATGCTTAGTTACACTGACACCACTATCAAACGAACCCTTCCCATGCTAAAAAGATAAGTAAAGGAATTGCTTGAACAAGTCCCTTTGTAATATGCTAAGAAAGAGATAGATATTGCATGCTAGTTGTTATAAAATCGATATCGTGCTTGCTATTATATGTTTTGCTTGCCTGTTTCGCTATATGGAACTGCTATAAGTCTTTGATTCGTATAAGCAAAGACTAATAGTGCGCCCTGAGGTACTGAAGTACGGTCATTGTGATCTAGTAGGGTGTGTTATTAGTTGTGTGAGAGATATGTTTTGCTTGACCATATATGTTTTGCTTGATCATTTTTTTTCTTGCATTATAGATGATTCATGTCAATGCATTGGCCTCGGACAACTTGTGCACAAGGTCTTATCTTTCGAACAGTTTCTGGGGCACTGGGAATCGCTCAGTCCGAAAGAGATTTTTGTTTCACCCTGAGGATACGGTCCTACGGGGTCTAGTGGGATGATGTGTCTATTAGTGTTGTGCGAAACCCATGATGTCACAGCTGCTAGTATTCGTGTGTGTTGGTGAAGAGCTGAACCTTGAGTCACAGCTGCCAACACATGCACGTGCTAGTGAAGAGCTAAACCTTGAGTCACCACTGCTAATAATGGGTTACCTATGGACCATCATATAGTTAGGGCGCATGCTAGGTTAGCCTTCTTGCATATCTAACCGTTTGATGCAGAGATGGACAGGAAAAGAAAACCCTATATATATATATGCAAATGTTGCTAACTTGTATGTCTGCTGCAGGGATAACCGTTCGGCAAGAGATAAGAAATACAAAGAGTATATATATGGCTTACTTGCTTATTTCATTTTTATCATAGAGTTTATCTGATAGTGCTTCATTCATTTGTATCGGTTGGACAATGGCTATTAGTGCAGAGCTGGACCTTGGTCCCGGCTGCTATTATGTTAGTGAAGAGCAACTATGAGTCACAGCTATTAATAACATCAGATAAAAGAGTCATTAGTTAGTTGGATTACCGCTACTGATCCTGAGTTTCTTGGAGACCAAAATCATATAGATAGTTTATCTTGTTTGCTTGAAAGAAGAATAGTTTACTTGATGCACTTGTCTTGATTAGAGATAAACAGTCCACTAAAGCTGACTTTTGTTCCTAAGAGATCGAATACGGTGCACGATACATGCTGCGCACTGTATGATAGAATACTGTCTCGATTGTATGCTTAAAGGTTTGAATATGCAAACTGTTTCAAAAGTTATATTTTTGAAAGAAGTAAACTGACTCTAATCTTGTGCTGCATGAAATGGATATAAATAAAAGTAGAAAGATCACTAGTAATATAATATTTTGCCACATGCTTACTTAGTGTGGATTTCAGAAAATGTTACTTCTGTTCGTTGATTTATACTCACCAGTACTTTCTCCAAAGTGCTGACCCACCAACAGTTTGCTTGTTCGCAGGTGTTGGATCGTCCGTGAAAGTGATATCCGTGCCTCATCCCCAAGACCCTAAAATCTGGAGTCGATGCCTTGAGCCGTGTCGATTTATGCTTTGAGCTGCTTTTTGTATATAAGGATGTAATGTATGGAACGATGTTATTATATTCGAGAGAGTGATTGAGCTATTTGTAATCTCGGCCATGCGCCGTTGGTAACACTTTTGAATATCAATAAAGATATTTGTTTTCTTATGCCATTGTGTTCTTTACTTTTTTGCAAAATGTGCCGCTGCTTCCGCCTTGAATAGCTTACTTGCCCTTGTTCAAGCTTTGGCCTTGTGCAAGCGCAATTTAGGCTTGCACGACATCGGTTCCAAGCGAGGAAGAATTGGTCCTGCAAGGACCCAAATGAGGACGAATGGTGCCCCTACGGGATCGGGGCGTGACAGTGCCAAGGTATACTTGTCTGACAAGCAAGCTGTGTAATATAGACGTCGATGATCCTAAAAAACCGAAAAGTTAAGACTCTGAAAGAACGTCTCCGGATGCTAAAATAAACATCACCAACATCTCCAGAATCAGTTAGATAGTCAAAAAACTCTACCGTTTTGTCCAATTTGGACACAGGGGCAAAATTGTAATTTTGGGCCAAAGTAGGGTCCACATGTGGTCCACTTTGCACTGAAATACGTGTCAGAGATAAATATCTCTAAATTGGACATATTACAGGTCAACCAAATTATAGTTAAAGGCAAGCGGCAATGTCTGTCTCGCGCAGGTGTACGCGTTGGTCGTCGGCGGGCTCAGCCAAAAGGGCTTCTTCGCAAGGCGTCCATAGCGTGCGGTCGCTCTGGAGACGGTGGGTCTCCGGCGGAGGGCTAGAGGCGAGGGGATCTCGGGCGTCGGGGCTTCTGTTCGAGGTTAGGCAAAGGCGGAACGAAGTCGAAGACCCACGCTCGTACATTCTCGACGTCTTCCTCGTCGAAGTCTGGTGCAACGGCGAACCGAGCCAGGTACCCCCTCGGCACCCCAACGACGACGACAAAGAGGGGTTGGTGGTGGTGGTGGTGGTGGTGGGGATGGGGGAGGATTGGGGATTGGGGATCAGGAGAAAAGAAGTATGTGGATATGAAATATATAAGAAACCCTCTATATCTAAATTTTGTTAAAACCGTCAAGATTTTTTTTTTTGAAAATATTACGAAAATGGCATCTGAAATATACCCGGCAATTTTTATGCACATGCATTACTTGACGGTCATCAACAAATCATCAAGTAATGCAATGGGTTTTCTTGACGCTTCATATAAAACCGTCAAGTAATATGGTCAAATTTTGATACATAACAAAAAATGGGTGTTTTCTTGACGTATGTCTAAAACCGTCAAGATAACTGGATTTTTTTTGACGATTTTAACCATACGTCAATAAATTGACCGTCAATAATGGCTATTTTTCTTGTAGTGAATGGATACCATTGTCTATGGGTGATAGGTATAGGTGTTGTGCCATAAAGTTCATGTGGGATGTTGAGGTGAAGGGCATAATGGATTGATATTGAACTAGAATATCAACTTGATGTGGGTGCACTACAGTGTGCAGGTTCATATTAAACCAAAGCACACTGCAATAGGTTTAGCAGAGGTGTTGAGGTATGCAATGTGTTCAGATGTATGCTGGAAAGTAAGATGGGTGTGGATATGAGGTCGGGTCCTAGTGCAATCCTTGTGTGTTGTGGTGAACTAAGTGAGAAAGTGTGCACTGTGATTATGTGGCAAGGGTGTACAGATCAAAGGAAAGAGGGTGTGCACACAAGGCAATATCTATGTAACTTTTTTTGTATGTATAAGTGTCAAGCCGGAATATCCATTAGCTCGGGTATAGGTGTATCAGACTTGGGAGGGGTTGTACTTGCAATATAACTGTGGTGTTGTTCCCATGTATGCCTGTGTTGATTTGTTAGGTTAAGCATTTTGCTTGAACACATTGGACTCCAGTTATTACCCGGTTAGATAGAAGAGAAGGGCATGGCTTAGTTGACTTCCAACAAACTCCAAATTATATAGTTGTCCTAGTGTGAATTATTGTATTAGAATACAACAGTTACAATAGGAGTGTTTGCAGTGTGTATTGAGTTGTCACAGCAACTGCAATAGTCTTAAATGCAAATTGGCATTTGCAGTGAGAAAAGGGGGAAGAAGGAAGGATCAGTGAGGATACTGGAGGGCTCGAGAAATGGCGGATGAGAGGTGGTGGTGGAAGCTCGGGGTATGAAGTATTTCTAGGAATTCTAGAGGGGGTGAATAGGGTCAAGATAATAGATCAAACATAAATAATTAATAATAGACAATTTAAAATATTAAGTGTCTAAGAAGTAAAGCAATAAGAATACTGACACCCGATGCATCTTGGTACCTTCCTCGAGGCACTCCAGTCCCGAAAACTCTTGTCCGGCTTGAATCCACTATTAGAAAAGTAGTTACACCACGAGCTTTGATCTGAAGGCCGGTTGACTTCTTACACAAGAGCTTTGATCCGAAGGCTCTCTAACTTCATACAAGTTTTGATCTGAAGGCTTCTACACTTCAACCTCTTATAAGATGGTATTGATCTTCTTACAAAAAATATAAAGATCTAACTTTTATAACTCAAGAATACTCTAACACAATTTGTGGATAGGCAAATGAAAGCTTTGGTGGAGTGTTTGTGTATGGCCTTTGGTAGATAGAAAATGTTTAGGCTAAAAATATCAACCTTGAAAGAAGGGGCTCAAGGCTTTATATAGGCCAACACAAAGAAAGAACAAAAATGCAACTTTCAGGCCGCGAACGGTATACCGTTGTTATACTACAGTATACCGTCGGTATATCGGTCTACAGTAGCAACGGCTATAAATATGACCCTTAGGATCATTTAATGCACAGAATCCGACCGTTGGATTGCCAACTGTGATGAACCGGTATACCATCGGTATAGACCAGTATACCGTCAGTATGCCTGTCAAAATGATATAAAGCAACATTTATATAAAATCGGTATACCGTCGATATACTCCAGTATACCGACGGTATGCCAGTTTTTAGGCCAAAAATGATCATGGATTATTTTCTACCCTATCTTTCAATTTTGTCATCCATTATTTGTGTTTACAATAATTTCTAAGACTTATTACAGACTCTAGACAGACTATGGCAGGGACATGCTTCTTCAGAGTCTGGAAATGATGATGACATAGCTTGTCTTCTTTCCTTGATAAATAATGAATTTTTTTCTTGACGGCAGTTGTCCTGAGATACCCACATTGTGAAATATGAATCCCTTTCGGGGGCTTCGCCCCCGAACCCACATGGGGGGCGCTGCCACCTTGACCCCCGACTTCGTGGCTCTGGAGATGTCATAGACGGTTCAGATAAATCTTGTGGGATGATGTCATCTTTGGCCCATCATGATTTTCCATTGCATATGTCCATGTTTGATCTTGCTTATTATTTTTCTGTAAATACAAGTTTGGCAAACAAAGCAATATACATAGTAGCAAGTATGATAACATTTAATGCATATTTGAACTATGCTAAGTTTAAGTATTCAAAGTAGCGATAGAATGAATATTAGTGATGTTATAATGTTAAATTGAATAGATTAATCATATTCAAAAATATAGTAAGATCATTGGGTTAACAATCTCCCCCTTTTTTATTATGGCAACTCGGTTCTATTTAAGATGACTTTAATAGAAGCTCATATCACTAATATGTAAAACAATAAGCATATATCACTAAAGGTGGAAGAAGAATATAAATGATATAGTTATTTCATGATTGGTTAGTGATATTAAATGCTAGATTTAATCGATTCACCATATTCAAAAAATATGATACAACCATTCGGCTAACAGTATAAGGATGGTCTACAATAGGGATTTTACCTAGCAGTAGAAAGAGCTTGCAATGGGGTGTTGATATGTTATCCAGGCTCGAGTAAGCATTGTTGTGAAGATGTGAGCACAGCAAGGGTGTACTCAGTATTAAGGTGGTGAGGTGTACGGAGTATGCTTGTGTCTAAGAATAGTGACTTAGTGTATCAGCAAATCAGTGGGAATTTTGATTATGTTGGAATAGTTTTCTAGAGTGGATCAATTAGGAATATCAATGGATATGTATTCATGGCCCTAGTATAAACTGTTGGTTACCACTTTGTGTAGGGTTATGTGAGTATGGTTATTAGGCTAAGAGGAATGATGAAGTAGCAGTACGTACCATAGTGTGGAAATTAAATAGAAAAGTATGTGTTATATCCTAGGGTGCAGTTGAGTGGGTGTCGAGTTTGAGTGTCCATGTGCATGATGTGTGAGTAAATTAGTGTACCAGTGAGGGTGGTGGGAGTGCACATGAGTGTAGGTATCATGGTAAGTGTCAGGTTAAGTATCATGGAGTATATGACAGGGCATACAATAGGTAATTGTGATATAAGGATATAGGTATATATGTATGTATATAAATTATAGCTTATGTTTAGTGTCTGGGTATCATAAGGGTAAGTGAGGTATCAATGAGAAGCATGGGGTATCCTAGTAGTGAGGTATAGGTATCAGTGTTAAGATTATATGGTTAGTGAGTTAATGTATTATTGAGATACACTAAGGGTATAGTCAAAGTATATAGTCATGGCAAGGTAATAGTTGGTATTAGTTATTTGGTCTAGGTAAGTAAGGTAAGGTTAAGTTATATATATATATATATATATATATATATATAAGCTACTTAATAACATTAGCTAGTTTAGCTAATAACTTCAAGGAATTGACCTATAAACCTAGGTATAGCCTAGTATCACCTAGTCTTAACTAGTATGGACTTGTAATCAACCTAGAAGCTAGGTATGACCCTAGAATCAAGATACCAACCCAGTTTGACCTAGCTTGACTAGTATGACCTAGGAATGGCCTATAAACCATGTTTTAACTCATTTAAGCTTATTTCTCATTCCAGTACACCAATTGACATAAAATTCCATATATAGGTCAGTGTAAAACCAGTTCAGATACTGATTCGACCAATTTCTCGAGACCATAGGCGAGTACATTCTCTAACAGTTTTTGTTATTATGATGATTACTATGATATCTGTTTTGTAGTGTTGTACTTGATTGCTGACACAATATTACACGGATTGGTATATTCAGGATCCCGTCATGAGATATTATTTCCTAGAGGATCATATACATGTTCTGTGATTCTTGTACATATATAGACACTGATTCAGGAGCAAGTTGGCCCCCTTCTCTATGAGTCCTTTGTTATAATGTGTCATGATTGGATCTACTATAATAGTCGGGAGACGGGGGAAGTGTTAGCAAGTTATGTGATCATACCCCATCTTTACATGCATCATAGCTAACCATGCACCATACATATGGTTAGCCTGACCATATTACATGTCTCATAGCTTGCTATATATAATTAGCCTGACCCTTCCTGCATCATAGTTAACCTTATATCTCACGTATGGTTAGCCTGACCTGACATGTATTATAGCTAATTATTTATAGCAAGCCTGATCCTAATCCCAAACCGATCACATAATAAACTAATATTTTAAACATATAGATGTTATTTTTATTCTTCTATTCCAGCTTTTACTTGATGAGACCGATATTCACCTACTTATTCACTGCTCATTATTTTTCTGTGATATGATTATCTATTGTACATGCTTTCTTATATTCTAGTATTACTTATTCCATCTTGTACATTCATTACTCACTACTTTATAGTTTTATCAATTTTATTGGAACTGCTATTAGTTTATATGCTTCGCTCCAATCCTGACTAGATAATATTTTTTCAGAATTGATTGGAGAGCCAGTGTCATGCCACAATACCGAAATCTGGAGACGGATATGGCCAGTTATCCCGTACAAGGTACTATACATCGTACAACGATCACGGCTGTAACTAGACAAGGGGGTACATGCTATAATTAGGTCACTTAGGGTCACACGAACATCTATGTCTCAATCAATCAAACAAGAAACAGAAATCATAGAGCATATATGATAATGCAATAAGACGTACCAAATAATTTTTTAAAATATTCTAAAGACCAGATGTACAAAATAAGAAGCTGGTAGAGTAACAAAAGTATATGACAGTATTACAGCTGCAGCCTGATTTATATACAGTCATGAAGAGGAAACTAATTGTCTGGACATACCGGCTAACAGGTGTCGGTGGCTAAACACCCAAAAAGGCAAGAATGTACAAAGATGAGCGGGGAGTAAGGAAACCCACTCGTTATCCTTTGTGACCATGTTCCGGGTGTGCTCCATGAGTCGAAGGAAAGTACATTGGATTCTCGGGTGCTGGCTCAAAACCTGGCCATGCAAAATCAGTGGGGTTAGACCCCAAATAGCAAGTACCACAAAAGAGGCACAAATGGAGAAACAAAAAACCCAAGGCAATATATATATATATATATATATATATATATATATAGGTTATGTGTCGTAGTTTCGGTCCACGGCCTATCCTGTGACAATGGCCCAACCCTACAACCAAACATGGACAAGGGTTGAACCATCACACTATGATAGTCCATGTCCCTAGTCTACTAACAAAATAATACAATCACAATCAAGTTCGGTTATTATAAATGGCCAATTAATTTTACGACTTTCTATTATGGAGTCTTAGGCTATCTCAGAAATAATGCATAATAGGTATCCTCAGATCATGCCATTACCGAACATGGGATAACCGAGCCAATAAATTATTATACGTGCACTTCACGAATTGCACCAATTCCCCATAGGGCCACTACGCTAGATCACGGTATTAGCGGTTCCAGTGATCTTATAGGGAGACAATGTCTTGGCATATTTATAATAGGTCAGCCACTAAGGCAGATGATATACAGTATTTGTGGTGGCCAGCTTGATGCCAAAAGTTTCGTTGGCATGATCTTGGGATAACGTTCCCTCCCCATGATCTACGTATTTTTACTGTCTAATTAACCCTACATTGCATTAAAATCTCAATGCATGGCCGTATGAGAATTTTTCTTAAGATATTAAACAAAGTACGGGCACGCTAGATACGAATCCATGTCAGGATCAGAAGTTCATTCTTAGATTCACCCGAGCGTGTATGCAATATTCAGAAATCTATATCCTAGCCATGCTTTGGTAGTTGAATCGCATATCATGCCCGTGATGCAAAAATATATATAGTATCACACATTCACGAGTTATAGGAGGCATTCTCGATGCACAAACTAAACATAAAATTACTTAATACGTAACACTTTATGTCGCACCTCAGTGCACATTTAGATCATGTATAATTAGCATACTGTATCAGCATGAATACGAGAAATCAAGTCGAGGTTATCAAACTTATTAGTTGGTCACATGAATCATTATCACTTTTACAGATAGCTCATGTCATGCACATAGTTGGTGAGTCATTTATCACATAGTCTCGTTCATGTAAAATCATGTTCAACACATAATCATGTGATGCGCATAGGTAGTATAGCCACTTGGCGCATGGTCTAAGTCTTCACATAGTCGGGTCTAATACACGGTTAATTCTAGCATATAGTTAAACTGAATCCATATACACTTAAAAAATTTAAGATCTACACATGTGATCACAAGGTCGAATAAAAAATTCCAAAATCAAAATTAGACACATTTTAGAAAACCAAGCATAACTCTCTAATCTGAACTCCAAATAATGCGATTCAAAAAAGATTTGGAAAGGAAAGACAGAGATCTACAACTTTCATATTTTGAGTTTTATAAGATTATAGCTAGAAAATCAGTTAAATAAGCAAAAATAGCCATTCTGGTCATCATGCGCGCAACAAGGATATTGTGCACGGCGCACTATACGCGGTCAGAAATCTGTGCGTGGCTCACTGCACGTGGCAAGGAATTATGCGAGAGGTATACTACATGCGGCAAAAAATCTGTGCACGGCACACTTCGTGCGGCCAATAATCTGTGCACGGCTCACTGCGTGCTGTAAAGGATTGTGCTCGCGGTGCACTGCGTGCGAAAATGAATTATACGAGTGGTACACTACATAGGGCAGAAAATCTGTGCATGATGCACTGCGTGCTACCAAAAATCTCTGCATGGCGCACTGTCCGCGGCACTGTTCATCATCCCTGTCACGACAGGTCCGAGAACATGACTCAAGAACTTGTTTTGTTCATAAAATCTTCAGTTTAGCTCCAAATTAAGTGATTCAAAAGCTAAAATGCATGAAATAAAAAGCTCTAACATATAGTACACCTAGTTTTCAGAAATAATAATTTTTAATAGATCAAACCCAAGAAAACTCCTGGAAGCCATGAAAATTCTAAGTTAGAAATGTAGATATACTAAATTCTTTCCATCAAAACTGAAAACTCCAAGTATTAAACATGCTTGGAATCATATAATAAACTAATAATATGGAAGATTTCTCCATTTTTCTTGTAAGATGTACTTGCCTATGGAGGGAGAGAGAAAACCTAAGAGAGAAAAGAAATGGAAGAATGAAGAGAGAGAAGGGTTTGGCTTATATATATAGGTAGGGTTGGGTGAACCATGGGTTCAATTCATAGCCAAACCAACCCACAAAATAAATGAGCCAAATTAAACCAAAGAATGGGTCTAGTATCTATGACATGCAACCTAATTAACATGCAAGTAAGAAATAATACGTTCCAAATAAGCATATTGGGAACGGGGAGTGACATATCTATCCACCTAAAAAAATTATGTCCTCGAAATTCAAATCTAAGTAAAGCTAAAGAAGTCAGGACTGGCACAATACAAATCTACTAACAAATCTATACACACAAGCAATAACATCACAACACACAGGTTATCACTTGATCATGGAATCTAAGATACGAATGCATAAGATAAAATATACCTCCCAAATCGAACATGTGCGGTACCGAGACCGAATATCGTCCTCGTGCTCCCTCGTCAATTCTCCAAGAGTATGATGGCCCCAGGAAACTCGGATAAAAAAATAGTCCGGTTCTTGAGTACCTTCTCCTTTCGATCCAGAAAGGATACGGGTTGCTCCTCGTAAGATAAGTTGGTACCCACGACTAATTCAGAGTGATCAAGGATATAACTCGGATCTGGGATATACCTACGCAATTGAGACACATGAAATACATCATGTACCTCACGTAGCGAAGGTGGAAGGGCAAGACGATAAGCCACTTTGCCCACCCGATCGAGGATATCGAATGGACCAACGTAACGCGGACTAAGCTTCCCACGAACCTCGAATCTAATGACTCCTCGGGTTGGTAAAATCCATAAGAATACGTGATCGCCGATAGAGAACCCTAAAGGTCTATGATATTGATTTGTCCAATAATGATACCGATCTTATGCAACCCGAAGTCGCTCTCGGATCTGCTTGACAACTTCTACTGTCTGCGTGATCATTTTGGGGCCTAACAATTTTCGCTCACCAATGTCGTCCTAAGCTAACGTGACCTGCACTTCCTTCCATTTAGTGCCTCAAAATGTGTCATCTGAATACTGGCCTGATAACTATTATTTTTTGAGAACTCGACCAGGTTAAGGTAAAAATCCGAAGTACAAGCTATCAACATATCTTCCAATGTCTGAATGGTTCTCTCTGATTGTCCGTCTGTCTGGGGGTGGTACGTCATACTGAATCTTAACTTGGTACCCAATCTCTCGTGCAAGCTTCTCTAGAAATGAGAAGTGAACCTTGTATCTCGGTTTGACAATATGCTTACTAGTACACCATGTTGCCTCATAATTTGTTGTATGTACAAATCTGCCAATAATTTTGTAGACTGTCCCACTCTGAAGGAAAGAAAATGTGCTACTTTTGTAAGCCGATCCACTATCACCCAAACTTTATCTCGATCAGTCGGGGATCTAGTAAACCAGTCACAAAGTCCATCATAATGTGTTTTTACTTCTACTCTGGAATAAGAAGCAACTGCAATAACCCTGCTGGCTACTTTAAGGGTTTCCATGAAGTCTCGCTGACATGAACATTTTTCCATTAGAAGTGCCCCTCTGTGTTGTTGTGGCATCCAACACAAGTAGATCCAGTAGAAGAGCTCAATACTTTCTAGATCATCCCTCCATAGTACAAACCTCAGTATATGGAAAAGAATTCATACTGATGGATAGCAATGAAGGAGGGGGAGCATGCGTTCTACAACTACGCGGGAAGACCAAAGTCAGGAATGACAATTAATCCAAATCATGTCATCGATGCCGCAGGCCCCCGGCCGATAGCAATCCGCATAAAGGAAAAAAAATGCAAATATCACGCTTCATAAACAGGGACAGCTCCACTTATGACACAATATGTCCACCATCGTCTCCTGGATCAGTTCTTGATGAAAAACTATCGCATAAGGTTGATATTCTCTTCAAATAATGGGTTCTATGATATCCTTCCACGCTCCATCTTGGGTACTGTAAAAGGTAGTAAAACCTGCATAAGTAGAACACACATAAGTCTCAAACGAATATTACAAAAGTGTACAGTAGCCGCATACCGCATCCAGGTCGCAGCTACACGTAGGAGGGGACATCTTGAGATAGCTAAGTTTGCACGCATAAGAAAGAGGAGGTCTCGTCCATGCGACTAAACTACAAATAGGCTCTGCATGCATGTTGTAGATAAGTTCCCATCTATGCAACCCAACCACATATAGGCTCTGCGTGCATGATTGCAGATGATTTCTCATCATGCAACCAAACTACAGATAGGCTCTGTATGCATGTTGTATATATATATTCCCATCTATGCGACTAAGCCACATATAGGCTATGTGTGCATCTTGCAGATGGTTGCTCATCCATACGACAGAATTTGGTAGGGAGGGGGGCATGCGCATGTTCTTGATAATTTCTCATCCACGCTGCGAGGACGTGTACTTGTGTCTCTGTGTCCCTTCCACCAACACACTCCCCTACCTCCAAAGAGAATGCCAGCATTGGAGGACCACGGATCGACGCCGCTCTGGACGAACCCCTCGGCGAGATAGACAGCAACCCTCGGCATCTTCTTTCACAAAATAGGAGGAAGTCGAGAGACAAAATTTCTCTCTCCTCCCTAGCCCTTTTATTTATAGAATTCTTGGGCACCTAAGAAGATCGAGACGATGAACCAGGCAGTTATGAGGATGAACCGGATACCTCGATTTGCGTGATCCATATTTATCTCCTTAAAACTAATATTCGCTCAAAATCCCCAGAAATCTACTCGAAGATCGAGCCAAATCCTACATTAGATGGAGATTTAACATACTAACAAAGACTCGACTATACGGCCCTCCATCCTTGCGGCTCAAAGTCCTCGCCTCCATTATTCTTATTTTAAGTATTCCAAACTTATCAGTTTAAAAACTTTGAAGGGGGTCTTGTTGAAGCCTAAAAAATATGGATCCATGCGTCCAACCACCCTGTGCCCCAAAGACCGACTCAGAAGAAATTAGGTCATAGAATGACCATGCGTCCAAGAAAGAGCAGCATCCATGCTTTCCAAATTTTGGCCGCATAAAGTCCTGACATAAAGATTGTCTGACACAGAATCCTGACAAAAAGAATTTTCTGGATGCCTCGAAAGATGTGATCACACTAAGAGACAAGAATCTCTCGTCAGACTAATAATGACATCCGACAGGCATGCAGCGCCACGTGTACGAAGCCACATGCGTCCCAGACTCCATGTGTTTTACGTATCTCTGGTCCCATGCGTTCTAAAATCTATGTGTTCCATGCGACTCTGCCCCGATGCGTCCTAGATTCTTTGTGTTCAATGCGACTTTGTCCCAATGCGTCCCAGACTCCATCCGTTTCATGCGTCTATGGCTCCATGCGTTCCAGAACCAATGTGTTCCATGCGTCTCTGGCCTTATGCGTCCAACGTGGCAGGGTTTTCTGAGACGAAATATTTTTGTTGCGACTGAAGTTATTCTCTCCAAATAAATGCAGGCTACGTGTCAAGTTGACCAAGTCACGCAAATAAAAGGCGAGAACCGTCCAGATCCTCAGCAACAGCAAATTCCAATAAACGTCCATGTGGCAGCTCGACATGGACCCAACTACAGCATGTTAAGGATGAAGAATATGTGACATCATGCCCATCATATGTGCCTATATTTACAACTGTATTATGTTTAAGGAGCCCCATTGCAGCCACCAAACAGAAGCACATATGACACTTATAGCCCATCAACATGATAACTATAAAAAGGAGCAACTTAGAAGTTCCAAGGGTTGGCTGACTTTTTCTACTTCAGAGACTATACCCCTCTAGGCGAGCTACGTACATGCACATAAGCTTAAGAGAGAGAGAGAGAGAGAGAGAGAGAGAGAGAGAGAAGAGCATCTCTCATTCACTCGTCGGACCATCAACGGAGTAAAAGAGTCGCTACAGTACTCGATCTTCATCGTCACATTACCCAAATAAAAAATATTGTACCTAGATTTTCTGTCTAGGATTTCTTTGTGCTATTTTTGTTTGATATTTAACTAAAGTTTTTTCAAACTCAATTTCAATGGCAAATACCCATATCGTGACCTGAAAGTTGTTTTTGGTATATCCTGCTCCCAGACTCGCACCTGATGATATCCTGATCGCAGATCTATCTTGGAGAAGACTCTTGTACCTTTTAATTGGTCAAACAAATTATCAATCATGGGCAATAGATACTTGTTCTTCACAGTCACCATATTCAACAGCCTGTAATTAATGTACAACTACATCGATCCTTCTTTCTTCTTTACCAATACCACTGGTGCTCTCTATGGTGATCAACTGGTCCGAATAAACTTCTTCGCCTTCAGTTCTTCCATGTGTTGATATAAATGGTCAAGTTCTAATGGTGACATTGGATAAACCTTCTGAGATACTGGTTATGTTCCTGACATCAACTATATACCGAACTCTACCTCTCTAACTGGGAGTAATCTGGGAAGCTCTTCGAAAAATACGTCCATGAACTCTTCAACTATTTTGGGTATTTGTTCCTCTTCCGTTGCTACTGCTGCTATTCCTTCTTTATCCTGATCTTCAGCTATTCTTCTAAGGACAAACTCCTCTAGACCAGGGACTCTAAATAATATTATACCCTCATGACAGTATATCGTCGCATGATTGTCTCTCAGCCAGTTCATGTCGAGGATAACGTCAAAATTATTCATAGAAAACTCGATCACCTTTGCAGGTAATAAATGCACACATACTACGACTGGACATACTAGGCACACCCTACTAACTCCTAATTAATTCATGCTATAAAGAAAAATCTGGTAAGAAAGATAGGTTCGAATCTTTGACCATTGCTGCTAGGAAATCAGTCGTAGGGGAAAAAGGCCTTTTTCGATTATGTGAACTGAACCACACTTCCCATTACCAGTGAGTATAGTCAACCTCTCTAGCAATGCCTCAAACTCCAATCCGATATGTGTCACAAATTGTACAGATATAAATGAGTGTGAAGCTCATGAATCAAATAATGTTATGGCAGAAAAGGATGTAATAGAAATATTACTGCCACTACATCACCTCATGACAAGGCTTCCTCCATTGATAAGGTAAATGCCTCCCCTTGGCCTCGTCGAGCTCCCTGTTGTTGCCTTCCCTGGTGTCGTTGTTGCGGTCCTTGCTGATTCTGATATTGTTGTTGTTGTTGTACCACCATCTGGTGTTGTTAGGAAGCCAACATTCTTCGGATAATCTCTAGAAAGGTCGGGGTATCCAATACTGCCGGTACTATGGGAGGTATGGGAATATCTGGAGCAAGTTGTACTGTCGCATCTATCATGGGCTCAACTTGAATCCTTGGCTGGGGTTCTACAGGATCTTGTTCTACTGTCAACTCCGTCTCTCTTGTTGCTGCAGAATCCAGAGGAGGGAAAACCCTGAAGAAGAGCACACGAAACATCAAGTACAAAATAAGAAGGAACAAGGAAGCAACCAACTGGATAATTCAAGCTGAGTATCGAAGATGACAAATTCAGGAATTTTAAGGAGGATATGGTTTGATTGAGACTCCTATGACCATGACACCACACAAGTCTAAAGAACAGACCTACATGGGCCACCATTAAAACCTTATCATGCCCCAGTATCAAAATACGGAGACAGACATGGGCAGCTACCTTGTACAAGGTACTATACGTCGTACGACAATCACGACTGTAACTAGACAAGGTGGTGCATGTTTCAATTAGGTCACTTAGGGTTACACGAACATCTATATCTCAATAAATCAAACAAGAAACATAAATCATAGAGCATATATAAGAAAGTAATAAGGCGTCCCAAATGCTTACTCAAAATATTATGGAGATCAGTTGTACAAAATAAGAAGCTGGTAGAGTAACAAAAGTACATGACAGTACTACAGCTGCAGCCTGATTTATATACAGTCATGAAAAGGAAACTAAATATTTGGACATGTCGGCTAACAGGTGCCGGTAGCTAAACATCCAAAAAGGGTATAATGTACATTGACGAGCAGGGAATAAGGAAACTCACTCATTATCCTCTACGGCCATGTTACTGATGTGCGCCATGAGTCGGAAGAAAGTATGCTGGATCCTCGGGTATATATATAGGTTTTGTGTCGTAGTTTCAGTCCATAGTCTATCCTAGCACAATGGCCCAACCCTATAACTAAACAAGGACATGGGTTAAACCATCACACTATGATAGTCCATGTCCCCAGTCTACTAATAGAATAATACAATAACAACCAAGTCCGGTTATTATAAACGGCCAATGAATTGTACGACTTGCTATTATGGAGTCTGAGGCTATCTCCAAAATAATGTATAATAGGTGTCCTCGTCGAACATGGGCTAACCGAGCCAATAAATTTTTATACACACACTTCATGAATTATACCAGTTCTCCATAGGACCACTGCACTAGATCACGGTATTAGAAATTCCAGTGCTCCTATAGGGATACAATGGCTCAACATATCTATAATAGGTCGGATACTGCACTCCACTAAGGCAGATGATATACATTATTTGTAGTGGCCATCCCGACACTCATGATCTATGTATTTTTGTTGGCATGATCTCGGAATACCGTTCCCTCCCCATATCTACGTATTTTTGTTGCCTAATTAACCCTACATTGCAATAAAATCTCAATGTGCGGCTGCATGAGAATTTTCCTTAAGATGTCGTACAGAGTACGGGCACGCTAGATTCGAATCCATATCAGGATCAGAAGTTCATTCTTGGATTCACCCGAGTATGTATGCAATATTCAGAAATCTATATCCTAGCATCGCTATGGTACTTGACTCGCATATCATGTTCGTGCTGGAAAATTATATATATAGTATCACACATTCACGAGTTATAGGAGGCATTCTCGATGCACAACCTAAACATGAAATCACTTATTACGTAAAAATTTATGTCGCACCTTAGTGCACATTTAGATCATATACATTTAGCACGCAATAATTGTATCAGCACGGGTACAAGAAATCGAGTCAAGGTTACCAAACTTATCAGTTGGTCACATAAATCATTATCACTTATACAGGTAGCTCATGTCATGCACATGGCTGGTGAGTCACTTATCACATAGTCTCGTTCATGTAAAATTATGTTCAACACATGTTCATACGATGCACATAGGTAGTATAGTCACTTGGCGCATGGTCGAAGTCTTCACATGGTCAGGTCTAATACACGGTTAATTCTACCACATAGTTACACTTAATCCATATATACATAAAAAATTTAAGATCTACACATGTAATTACAAGGTCCAATGAAAATTCCAAAATCAAGATTGGACACTTTTTAGGAAACTAGGCATAAATCTGTCATCTGAACTTCAAATGATACGATTCAAAAAGATTTAAAAAGGCAAGACAAAGATCTACAACTTTCATGTGTTGAGTTTTATAAGATTCTAGCTAAAAAATCAGTTAAATAGGAAAAATTAGTCATTCTGGTCATCATGCGCATGGTGCACTGCGCGCGACAAGGATTTTGTGCACGGCGCACTACGCGCGGCCAAAAATCTTTGCACGGTACACAGCGCGCGACATGTAATTGTGTGCGTGGTTCACTGCGCTCGACAAAAATTTTATGCACGGCCAACTGCGCGCGGCTATAAATTTGTGCAAGGCACACTGCGCGTGGCAAGGGATTGTGCGCACGGTAGAAAATCTGTTTGCGGTGCACTGTGCACGACCAGAAATCTATGCATGGTGCACTGTGTATAGCTCTGTTCATCGTCCCTATCAGGACAGGTCCGAGAACATGAGTCCAGAACTTATTTCCTTCATAAAATCTTTATTTTAACTCTGAATTAAGTGATTCAAAAGCCAAAATGAATGAAATAAAAATATCTAACACATATAGTACAACTAGTTTTCGGAAACAACAAGTTTTAATAGATCAAAACCAAGAAAACTCCAGGAACCCATGAAAACCCTAAGTTAGAAATGTAGATCTACTAAATTCTATCCATCAAAACCGAAAACTCCAAGTATTAAACATGCTTTGAATCACATAATAAACATAATAGACTAATAATATGGAAGGTTTCTCCATTTCTCATGCAAGATGTACTTGCCTACGGAGGAAGAGAGAAAAGAAATGGAAGAATGAAGAGAGAGAGAGAGAGAGAGAGAGAAGGTTTGGCTTATATATATGGGTAGGGTTGGGTGAACCATGGGTTCAATTCATAGCTAAACCAACCCAAAAATTAAACCATGAACCAAATTTAAAAAAAAGGATATAATCTCCATGACATGCAAGCAAGAAATAATACGTTCCAGATACGCATATCGGGAACGGGGAGTGACAGTCGGTGTTCGACTTACCATGGACCCAGAGAGTTTTCGGAGGAGCCAGTCCCCGTAGAAGAGACACAGTTAGTAGTTTCTTAACTAGTTTAGCATTTATCTTGTATTGGATTTGTTTCAAACTTGAGACTTGAGTTGTATTATTTTTTAGACTTATATTGTGTTTAGATAGCTAGACTTTAGTCGTATCATTGTTGATGATTTGAGTTGTACATTTCTAGAATTCTTTTGATATCTTATTTGATATCTTTATCGTGCTATTCATTTTCCTTATAAATTATTCTGATTGAGTATCGATTTAACATTATCTTTATATTCACCTTGTCCTCCTTATGGAATTGGGATATCATTGACAGGTTATATATTATTATGAGATGTGATAGATAGTATTATTGATCTAGACAATGTTCTACTGCCGATGTTACGACATAGGTTGGACGTACCTACGTACCCGTGACCTATCATCAGGGTGCGGGTCGTGACAACCTGCAATGAACAGGTGTAGGAAAGGCTAAAAATAAGGTTTTTTGGGCCGAAACTAAGTCCTGATTTCCCCAAACTCAAAATTAACAAGATAAAATGCTAAGGGTATGTCTATTATAGCACATATGACTAAGTTTCATAAGAAAAACTTGAGTATCGCATCTGATAGGAAGATCAAAATGCCATATCACATTATACGATCTAAAATGAAAACTATGTCAAAACCCTCAAATAAAACCAACAAAGCCACAAGTAAATGATGAAAATATTTTAGAGATAAAACTAAGAAACCAATACAAAGGAAAAACAAAATACAAGAAAAACATGGTTGTATTCACTTCGAGAAAGATATACTTTTCTAGGTTAAACTCCAAGCCTACTCTTCTACTCCACCACCAAGTGGAATTTAGAAATCACACCCTAGGTCTTAAGACCAAGCTCCAAGCATCAAGTCCATGGCAAAAATTAATATAGAAGAAAATAAAGAGATTTAAGAGAAAAAGGGAAAAGAGAAGTAAGAGAAAATAAATGGATTTATATAGATGGGGGGTTGAATCATAGCCATTTGATGTGCCATGTCACTGATCCATACCTCTGTTAAGTGATCTCAGCCATCTAAACAGCTCAAAGTGTCACATTGGATAATAGAATGACTTGGTTTTATCCATGGGATGATTCACCCACAGTCCGATGGTATACCACAGTATATCAGATGTATACCACAGTATACCGAAGGTATAATGGTTTGAATACCAAATTCTCTTTCAAGAATAATTAAGGGTTCCGTTCTAAGTACGAGTCTTTGCACATGTATATGCAATTCCAAAGGGTAATTTAGGGATCTATAGTAGTCTCCCACACCAAAATAAAAATTTAAATACAAAAAATATGATAAACGAGATACGCAAAAATATAAAACTCAATTACGGAAATAAAATTAAATACCGAAAATTTAGAAATACGAAATCCGGGAACGAATGTGACATATGAGCATAAAAATAAATTAGATGCCGAATAGCTATAATTTATCTTTACATTCAAATTTCTATCAAAGCTATAAGCAAAGCGTAATCACACAAAAAACACATTTGACATATTTATAAAATCTTCGACTTTCTATCAAACTGTAAAATAAAATAAATATGGCATGATCCAAGGAGTTAAGATAGCATCAATAGTAATAGCGTAAGCTATCGTAGTAGACATGTCCTCATCTATAACTTGAACTAAAATAAATAGGGATATCAGAACTAAAAGAATTGTGGACTTGGTCATGTGTTTAGCCACATATCATAAGCTTAGCCACAAGAATGGCAAGATCAAGAAAGAATCATGGCTGGATCATAATTTAATACAAAGTATATAGAAAACAACATATAAGTGTAGTTTCCATTTTATTAGCCATGCAAAATAAGTCAAATCAAGGAAGAATCATGGCTATAGATCTGCATTAGCCATGAAGAATCATGGCTAGATCTACATTTAACACAGTATATAGATATCAATAGATAGGGTTTACCTGACCGACGAAGATAGTCACCGGAGGGGGGTCCTATACCGGAGGAGAAGGGGAGGGACAAAAAACTCGACCGGGGGTGGGAGACACAAAAAAGAGAGGAGAAGAGAGAGAATTAGGGTTTCCCAGATTGTTGTTGTGATATATAGAAAATTTTATGGCGTTTAGCAACTCCGGATAATACAGAGTCACTAACTTGCTGACAACTTATGTATAGTAGCGACATTCAGCGACTCTAAATGACAATTATTTTCCATATTACCTAACTGTAGTAGCTATTGGTCGTAATTCATCACAATCAGCGACGTATTGCGATGTATTTATCTGGAGTCGCTAAAATTATAGAATTTAGTGACGTTTGGTACTGTAATCACTAATAATATTACTAATTTGATTTATTTTGGTAGTGTATGAACCCAAAAAGAATTCATTTTGTACTAATAAATTCGACATGATCTTAAGAAAACTCAAGAACTCGTTGTCTACCATGAGATCAAAAGGAAACCATGAACCTAGAAAAAAAAAAACATTTACTTACTATTAATAAGCCGATGGTTTGTCTATCCGCAAATACATTAATTGTTTACCATTAGCTCATTCAAGAAGAAAACATTGTGTACAATGAGTTCAATAAGAACCTATGAACCCATATATAATTGTCACCTCAAGATGGACCAATTTTTCTGAGGTAGGAGAAAGAAGAAAAAGAAGAACAAAGACAGAGAACAAAATGGTCAAAACAATATTCTTTAAATGAAAATTTTCGTTAATTATATGAGTTAAATTGGGAAATTCTTAACTATCATCTTTGGGGATTAACATAATTTTTTATTGTTCGCACTTATGTACGAAAATTCTTTTTATACATAGACTAGACAAACAATATAATCTACCAATACAGGCTGAGCTTGGTCACAAACTCGAGCTTGAATATTGTGTTCAAGCTTGCATTCAACTTAGGCTCGCGAGCATTTTCAGCTTGAGACATCTCAAAGCAACTCAAGCTCGAGTTGAGCCAAGTGTATTATGAAATAATATAATAGAGGTGAGGATTAGTTTAGTTTTGGGCCGAAAATCGAATCGAATCGAATCGAATAAGATATTCGATTTAAAAATAATTCTATTCGGTTTAGAAATAATTCTATTTGATTTCGGTTTCGGTTTTAAAAATATTAAAAAAAAATGTTCGGTTTCGATTTCAGTTTTGTATTTTGATTTCGGTTAAAACCGAATAATATTTATGCATGTACATGCCCTCGCTCTATGTATATTTTGTGATTAAAAATGTATAAAAAAAAAAGTATATTACAGGTTAAGCTTGTTCCCTCGTCAAACTAAAGTATATTACAGGTTAAACTTGTGATTAAAAATGTATAAAAAAAAGTATAAAAAAAATGTTCGGGAGTGACGTGTTTAGTGACGTGTTTAGGAAATGTGTATAAAAAAAAAATTCTAGTCATCCTAAAGTTGATTGAGCTGATCCCTCGTCAAACTTTACAGGTTAAGCTTGTTCGCAAACTCGTGAGCCGAGCATCATGTGTTCAATGTGAACAAAAATGGAACTTGTTTTCAATGTTCCAGCTTTGATTTGATAACGAACCCGAACTCGAACGTTTAGATTATTGAAAGTGTATTAAAAGTATATTAAAAGTATCACTTTCAATACAATTTTAATATATTTGTTTTCAAGAGAAAATAATTTCAGTATTTGGCTAACCATTGCAAATTTATTGAAAGTAAAAAAATTTGTTGCAACTAAAGAATATATGACTTACAATAGAAAATGAGTAGAAGTCGCTGCAAGTGGAAAATTTTGTTATTATCTTTTATTTATTAATTTAATTAGATTAATTTATTTGTTAATTAATATATTTTTTTTCAACTGAATAGGAATACTTTTTTAGATATGTAATTAATTAATTTTTGTTAATTAATATATTTCAATAATTATTATTATTTTAATTAAAAAGTAATTCTACGTGATTAATACACTATTTTTTATTAATTCTGTTAATTATTCGATAATTAATATTTGTTATTTTTTTATTAATTTTAATTTTTCACTTTTACTTCATATTGTCATTCAAACATTAGAATTCTAGAATTTCAATTCACACTTCCATTTTTTTTATCGCCATCCAAACAAAATTGATATGAAATTCGGATAAAAAAATTATGTATGCATACATATTTTAAAAAATGACATCACTTACATTACAAGATGTTGAAATTCACTTTCACACTTTCAAAAAGTTATAACTATTCAAACAGTCCATAACTTTTAATTTTCTTCTTTATCCCAAATCTTCTCCCACCTATTAGTCGATGCCGAAAATCGAACCTACTTTGTAATATTTTATAGTTTTACCACTAAATTACATCATAGGGGACTAAACAACCCCTAACTGGGGGTGAGCAACGGTTCGGTTCGGTTCAAACCGAACCGAATATCCAAAAATCGAAAAAACCGAAAACCGTTTTTTGCAAAATCGAAAACCGAACCGAATTTGTAAAGACCGAAAAAAATCGAACCGAATTAAATCGGTTCGGTTCTCTGTCGGTTCGGTTTTTTAGGTCCAAGTGGTGAGTGTATTCCAAATTCATGAAAACCGAAAAAAAACCAAACCTAATTGAGAAAAACCAAAATTGTGTACCAAAAATAACAATAAACTAATTTTATACCAGTGGTGAGTGTATACAAAATTCATAAAATTTGATTTTTTTTCTTTTATAATGTAGTGATTCGGTTTTCTGTTCGGTTCAGATTTCGGAATCCAAAACTGAAAACCGAACTGATAACCAAAATTAATCAAATAATAAAACCAAAATCCGAACCGGTTGATTAAAAATCGAACTGAATTTTAATTTTGGTCCGATTCGATTCGATTTTCGGTTAAAAATCGAGAATTGCTCACCGCTACCCATAACTGCAACTGGTGAGAAGTCAGAAAGATGATCTGGTTGCTGGGACAACCTCTGGAATGTATTCTTAGCCCCCAACAGTTTTTGATGTGGCCAATTTGTCTTGTACTTGATAGAGTATAATAAAGTTTCTAATTTGTCACAAAAAAAAAAAAAAATCGAGGCTACTTAATATTACAAGTTAAAAATACATATAAAAGCAAAATCTAAAGTGGAAGCACCTGGACCCCTCTCATGTTGCCCTGTATCAAGAGTCAGATCAAAATTGGGAGTAGGTTCAAAACTCCTCTGGATTCAACCATAAGGAGCCGAACCGGACCCGACACATGTTTGAACCGAACTTGATCAAAATGACACCTGACCCGAATAGGAACCATACCTCAACTACCATGAGAAAGGTGCATTTTTATCAAGCGAATTCAAAAAATAGTTGTTTAACACAAATTGGGACTTCTTGACTGCTCCCTCCGTAGAGAGACGGAGGGAGGAAGAGCATACAATTTACTTATGATACTAAATAAATAAATTTTGTATTGGAAGAAAAGAAAGAAAAAAAAAACTAATATTATGAGATACAAAAAACTACAAATATCAACTACCTATTTAGAAATATGTTGAGATAGACTAATACCATATTCAATGGGGGTTTCTATCTTCCATATTTTTATGGTAGAATTTTATTTTAGAAAAAATTTCTCCCAATGATGATTTCTATTCCAATTTCTATTATATGTGGCATTGGTGTAGGATGAAGAATTTCTATAAGGGTTCCTACATGTAGAAACTTTTATAAAAAAATTTTTATCTCTCATAGCAATTAATATTTGGTCCATCTCAATTAAATTGATTATTTCATTTTGTGACACCTGGAATAGAAATGGAGTACCATTTGAGAGTATTTTTGTGTGTGTACAATTTCTATGTAGAAATTCTACCAATCAGGATAAAAAATACTCTTAATGAAGAAAGATATGGAGGGGGCACCAAAAAGCATTTGGTGTGGTAATTTATGAGCCAAGTGGGGAGTTTGGCATTTTATTGATAAGAAATGTAGTTGTCATGACACGATAATATCTCTAAATAACTGCCAGGTCTACTAGCATACAAAGTTTCTATCGGCAGTTATCCCTATCCGTCGCACGACCTATACGTACCAGTGGCCAGCCGAGTACGCAAGTCCGTGTCCTACATGTGACTCACACTCGTGTAAGAATAGTGTCATGGCCAATGAAACATAAGATGCCTCATGATAATGGGGTGGTCTCATAAAGTAGGTCCAATGCATATACATAAATAAAAATATACTATGACGACACCGTCGTTGCACCCAAGTTTCCTTGGACGAACAATTTATATAACAGTTAAAATATATGAACTAAAATAAAATAAAATAAAATAAAAACATGCATGCATCATATGGAATGTAAACAAAGTACAATGGCAAGGTATACTTGCCTGGCAAAAAATCTGTAAAGTGTAAGCATCCAAATATCAAGGACACGGAATCAGAAACCAATGGCTCCGAACAAACGTCTCCGGATGCTGAAATAGACATCACTAACGTTTTCGGAATCAGCGAGATAGTTAGAAATCACTACCCTTTCGTCCAATTTGGATACAGGGGCAAACGATAATTTCGGATCAAAGTAGGGTCCACGTGTGGCCCACTTTACACCGAAAAGCGTGCCAAGGGTAACAGTCTCTAAATGGGACAAATTATAGGTCAAACAAACTCTAAAAGTCAGTACGAACTCAACGGTATGTCCAAATATGAATTCCGGTGAGCCAAACACAATTTTGCCCAAAAGTCAACCATGGGGCCCGCCAATGGGCAACTTGGTCAACTATCTCAGAACTGCTTGAAAATTGGGTCACAGGACCAGCACGATACCACGAGTCTAGTAGCATAAGTTTCGTCGTATTATGACGAGCGTGCACTAAATGGTGCAGGGTTTTGCAAAAGTTACGATACGAGAAATTTCTATGGATACGGGCTGATTCTGACGCCCTCACGCGTCCAAATCAGTTTTTCTGAAAACTCACACATCTGGGTATACTCACACATCTGGATATACTGTGCGCACCATTTGGTACACTTGGTACACGACGGGGATGTCCCTTTTGGCGGGGTGCGCTCCGTATCGCAATTTCTAGAATTTAGGAAAAAATATATTTTCAGGATTTTCTAACTAATTTAATTCTACACATAGCAACTAATAAATTATTATATTTAACAGAAAATAAACTAGGTTAGGTTATCTTCGCATACCAAAAAGAAAAATCGAATTCGAATCTCTGTGGTAGGAGATACGAGTCCGTGAACATAGGTAGTTACCGTAATTTTCTGCGATCTCAAAAGTTATCGTTTTTCGTCAACTTGGTCGATATTTCAGGTAGGTTTACGCGTTGTTCGAGATCAACTAACATACATATATGAAAGGGGGTTAAGTCATGAATGTACCAGTAAAGACGGGGTCGAGTTTGGTCGAGCGATGGTGCAGAAAACAGGGCTTGAACAGGGGTACGCTGCTGACTTTACTGTCGTGGCGCGGGGTCGCGGTCACGGCTTGCGGGGGAGCTCCGGCGGGTTTGGGCTAGAGGCGGCAGTCCGGCGGCAGGCTGGCAGTGCGGTCGAGGGGTGGATGAAGATTGGAGATTAGGGTTAGGGTTTATTAATGATGGTGTTATATATATAGAGTAGAGAAGAAATGGCGGTTCGGGTCTTTAGTCGCGCGGGTGGGGGTTACTGTGCGAGTTTGCTGAAGTTCCTGCTGGTGTTCGGTTGGAATGGGGTGTGGGCCGGGTTTGGGTAGATTAGGGTCGGGTTTGGATTTTAGATCCATTAATTCATTTATCTTTTCTTTTTCTTTTTCTTTTTTTCCTTTTTCTTTCTTTCTTATTTCTTTTTCATTACTAATTCAATTCTTTTTTTCTAATTCATTTATAATAAGCTATATATATATATATATATATATATATATATATAGAAAATTCTAAAATTTATATTTGTGCATACCCTTAAGCTATCAACTATCCACAGGGTCTCCTACATGGAATAAATTAAGAAAAAATTATAATTGCTCCAAAAATCTCCTAAATGCACTAACACCTAAAATAAAAATTAAATAAATTCTATTTTCTCTAATTATCTCATAATTACTACAAATCAATTAAATAATTAATATAAAAATTAATATGGTTTTTAAAATTAGGGGTTTTACATTCTACCCAACTTATAAAACTTTTGTCCTCGAAATTAAAACTAAGCCACGATAGAATGTCAAGGATGATATAAGATATAGATTAACAAAGTAATTTTATACCTTGGTCTACGAATATGTTCAAAAAATGCTTGCGCATATCATCCTCGTGCTCCCAAGTAGATTCTCCTGGCGCGCCATGCTTCCATGCCACGCGAACCAAGGGAATAGACTAGTTCCTCAACACTTTCTCTGGACGATCAAGGATTCCCACGGGTTGCTCTTGGTATGACAAGCTCGGCCCAATGGTGATCTCCGAATGGTCGAGAACATGACTGCTGTCTGCCACATATCGCCTGAGCTATGACACATGGAATACGTCATGTACTCCCTCCAGTGAAGGTGGTAGTACAAGTCGATATGCCACTTCTTCCACTCTCTCTAGCACGTCAAATGGTCCAATATACCTTGGACTCAACTTGCCACGTCCTCCGAATCGAATGGTGCCTCTGGTAGGTGATATCCTCAAGAAGACATGATCGCCCTCTTTAAACTCCAAGGGACGACGATGAAGGTATGCCCACTGCTTCTGCCTGTCTTGCGCTGCTCGTAAGTGTCCTTGTATCTTCTTAACTGTCTCAACGGTGTTGACCACCAACTCTGGTCCCAGAATCTGACGTTCTCCCACGTCACTTCAACATACGGGAGACCTACACTTTTCTTTCATACAATGCTTCAAACGGAGCCATCTGGATACTCATTTGATAGCTATTATTGTAAGAAAACTCCACAAGATGTAGGTGGTCCTCCCATGATCCTCCAAAGTCTATCATACAATCCCTCAACATATCCTCCAATGTCTGAATAGTACGCTCTGACTGCCCATCTGTCTGCGGGTGGTAAGATGTACTGAACTTCAGACGAGTTCCAAGACTCTCTTGCATGCTCCTCCAAAAGTGCGATATGAAACGTGAATCATGTCTGATACAATGCTGACGGGTATGCCGTGAAATCTCATGATCTACCTCATGTATAGGTCAGCCAAAGCTTCTGTAGACTGACCCACTCTAAAAGGTAAGAAAGGGGCTGACTTGGTGAGTCGGTCCACTATTACCCATACTGTATCTCTTCCACTTGGACTCTTGGGAAAACCCGTGACGAAGTCCATAGTGATGTGCGCCCACTTCCACTCTGGAATCATAAGTGGTTGCAATAATTCTGTTGTTCTTTGGTGCTTATCCTTTACTTGCTAACATACCAGACATTTAGCTATAAAGCGAGCTATCTCTCTTTTCATTCCATGCCACCAAAAGTGCTGTCGTAAGTCATGATACATCTTGGTGCCTCTAGGATGAATAGAATATATCGAACTATGAGCTTCTGTCATCAGCTCCTGTCGAATCTCTCTATTGGGAACATATAGACAATCACCACATCGTAATGTCGCATCCTCATGAATTCGCAATCATGTCTGCTCTCCGGCCTCTGTCCTTTCTTTCAATCTCCAAAATCTAGCGTATGTAGGCAAAGTTGCCTTGATCCTCTCTACTAGTGATGACTGTACTTGTAAGTTGGCTAGTGTCCCATCTGCTCTGGGTAATATCACTTCAATGCCATGCTCTTGCAAGTCCTCCAATAATTCTCTTTGTGTTGTCAAGAAGTAAGCTGCTGGTTTTCGGCTTAACGTGTCTGCTACAATGTTAGCCTTGCCTGGGTGATAATGTAGCTCTATCTCGAAATCTTTTATCAACTCAAGCCATCAATGTTGCCTCATATTTAACTCCTTCTGCGTGAAGACATACTTGAGGCTTTTGTGGTCTGTATAGATCTCCACTCGTTCTCCATATAAGTAATATCTCCATAGCTTCAGAGCAAATACAACGGCTGCAAGTTCCAAGTCATGAGTTGGATAATTCTTCTCATGCACTCGTAACTTCCTAGATGCATATACAATCACCTTGCCGTGCTGCATCAATACGCATCCCAAGCCTTTCCCTGATGCGTTACTGTAGATCACATAACCTCCTGATCCTGATAAAATAGTCAATACTGGTGATGTAGTCAGTCGCTTCTTCAACTCTTCAAAAGCGGCTTGACACTCGTCGGTCCATATAAATTCTTGTTCCTTGCAAATCAACCGAGTCATAGGTGCTGCTATCCTTGAGAAGTTCTCCACGAACCGTCGATAATATCCCGCAAGTCCAAGGAAACTTCTCACCTCCGTTGCTGATTTAGGAACAGGCCATGGCTCGACTGCCGAGATCTTCTCTGGATCAACAGAAATACCCTCTCCCATAAATACATGTCCAAGAAATAAAACTTTGTCCAAGAAGAACTCATATTTACTGAGCTTTGCATATAACTGCTCTCTCATCAATGTCTCTAGAACAATTCCCAGGTGCTTCTCGTGCTCTTCGTGGCTCTTCGAATAGACAAGTATATTATCTATGAAGACGACCACGAACTGGTCCAAATATTGGTGGAAGACTCGATTCATTAAGTCCATAAAGATAGCTGGAGCATTGGTCAACCCAAATGGCATGACCAAAAACTCGTAGTGCCCATATCTTGTTCTGAATGCGGTCTTCGGAATGTCCTCCTTCCGTACCTTCACCTGGTGATATCCCGATCTCAAATCTATCTTCAAGAACACCTTGGCTCTACTGAGTTGATCAAATAAGTCATTAATGCATGGCAATGGATATTTATTCTTCATAGTTACTGCATTTAAGGCTCTGTAGTCAATGCACATACGCACTGACCCATCCTTCTTTGGTACAAACAACACTGGTGCTCCCCAGGGTGATGCACTCAATCGGATAAAACCTTTCTCCTCTAGTTCTTTCAACTGTGCCTTCAGTTCATCCATCTCCTTCTTCGCTAATCTGTAAACATGTGATGCTATGGGTGCTGCTCCCGGTGCTAATTCAATTGAAAACTCTACGTCTCTGTCTGGGGGTAGTCCTGGCAATTCCTTTGGAAAGATGTCTTGAAATTCTGAAATAATGGGATGATAACAATATCGTCCTTTGCGAGCTGCATACCATCAAGGATTTCTGTAGATCCTCGTACAAACTCAAGTTCAGGCTGGCCTGGTACCTTAAAATGAATGCTTCCTTCAAAATAATCGAAGAAAGTGTGGTACTTGCTTAGCCAGTCCATTCCAAGCACGATATCAAAAGTTGGCATAGGGAGGACTATGAGTCAGGCGTTAATCTCTCTGCCACGTATCACTATAGGACACGATCTACAAATTTGACTAACATGTACAACTCCTCCTCCGGTGAGAATTCTAACACAACTAGGTAAAGGTGTAGAGGCAATGTTGTGTTTGGCAATAAAGCTAGATGATATGAATGAGTGGGTGGCTCCCGAATCAAATAATGTCACAGCAAGAAAAGTAAAAGCAAGAGTAATATCTGCTATGACATCAACCTCCTGATCTATGTCATCCACTTCCAATGCAAAAGCTTGCCCATTCCTCTGTGGTTGTCCATGTCTGGCCCTCATGAACTAATCCTCCTGAGTAGGTAACGGTTGTCCTTGCTAAAATCCTTCAGCTGATGGGGGTCGAGGTGCTCCTGGTCTAGTCATCTGCTGAGCTGGCTTCGGTGCTGGAAGTGCTAGTCTCTGTACTGGCGGTGGAAGTGTCTGCTGCATTGGGCAGTCTCTCGCCAGGTATTGTCCGGAGCCACATCTCATACATTGACCCAAGCGGGTCCGACAATCTCTCAAAATGTATCCGCATTTCCCATAATAATTGCAGTAAGGCTTCTCTGGATTATGGTACGGTCCTGCTCTGTGTTGGTACTACTGTTGCTGAGCTAAAGGACGTCTGATATGTCCTCCTTGTTGTGTCCTTGCTGGTCCTTGTTGTGTCCTCAGCTGACCTCCTTTTCCTCTGCTGATGGTTTCTTGCAATCTGGCTTCTGTCAGTATCTCGGTATAAGAGATCCGGGACTGTGAGCTTGTGTAATATTGGAGCTCCCGAGTCAGTCCGTAATAAAATCTCTTAGCCTTGGCCAAGTCATTCGGTATTAGGACAGCGCCATATTTACTGAGTCAACTAAACTCAGCATCATACTCATCAACTGTTCTGTTCTCCTGCTCCAAGTGAAGAAACTGATCGTACAATACATCTCTGACGATGTCCGGAAAGTACTTCCTTTCAAAGCACTCCAAGAATTGCTCCCAAGTATGGTATGTACCCAACTGGCGCTCCATGGATTCCCACCAATGATGAGCATTACCATCTAGAAGTGTCCTTACACCTGTCATCCATAGGTCCGTAGGTAACTGCGATGCTTCCAATAGCTTCTGCGTGTAGGTGATCCAGTTTGTAGTCTCCTCTGGGCCTCAATGCCTTTGTATGGCTTCGGACCCATCTATATAAAGTCCTTTACTGAACCAACTCTAGCTCGAGGTACTGGAGCTAGTGCGTGAGCTGGTATAGTAGCCTGTGCAGCCATCCTTTCAAGTGCTGCCAGAAATTCTTGCCTCTGCTAGGCTGCTTGCTGCCTTTGTTCCTGTATCATCATCTAGAAGAATTGGAACAGTTGTGTCTGGCCATCCTGCGGTGCTGATATAGCTGGAAGGTTCCCATTAGATGAAGCAGGAAGATCATATGGAATTGGATTGTGAGTCTGTCCATCTGGTCTCGGAAGTCTAGGAATTGTTGAGGTCCCTCCTTGAGTCTGACCATTGACTCCTGAAGGTGTGTCACCATCGACGGCAGTACATCCATTTTGCATATCTATCTCTCTGCAGGTGATGTACGAAATGATTAGAAAAAGTACAGGAATCAAACAGGATACAAGCATTAAATAGGAAGGATGAGTTTTATTCAAGCGTGGATGAGATCCTATACTCTATTCCTATACGCAGGCTTGTTCGGTACAGTTACGTAACCGAGACAATATATTCTGGACCTGTATGGGCCACCACTAAAAACATGTCACGTCCCAGTCCCAAAATATATAGGACTAGGAATACGTAACATGCCAGCCGTATGTATACAAACTCCAATATATGGAAACCATATACACACGTACGTTGTACATGAATATCCAATCCACCAGTGGTAATATACTGTCATCAAGTCACACGCAATCTATATCTCATCCACAGCACAAATAAATAGATAAATAAATGGGAATAAATAACTGAATATCAAAGATGAGTATCAAAGTATGATAGTCGGATGGAAATAAATCCACTGTAAATCGACTATACCAAAACTACTAAAGAGATAAGAGAATCAACTCAAGTGTAAGAATAAATGTCTCTAAAAGAATAGCAGCTAGAATCTCTAAACAGTTGCAATGAATCACAGATAATCTGAAAGTAAGACCTCCTCAGTCTGATAAGTAGCGTCAGGTCCAGGTCCATACTCCTGCAGATACTCCTGCTCGTCTATATCTGGAAAGGTACCAGGTCCTCAGAGAGACGTAACAAGATACATATAAACATGCCAATAAAGTACTGAAATATAAACATCCAAGGGTCGCCTAACCGTCTAAGTGAATACAGTTTAAGAACAACTTTCCAACAAATGGGCTATCTGGCTAAAAATGGGATTGGCATGGTTCTCTTGGAGATCCAGGGGCCTACAAAGCATGTCATCTTTTGAACGGCAGGGGCCGCCTGATAATATATAATATATAGTGGTCATCATGACCGCGTATCTCCGGCGGAGCGTACAGGTTACAAGGGAAAAAGTGCAAAGGAGCCCAAATGCCTTATGTTCTCCCCACCCCATGCTCTAAGTATGTCACATACATGACAAGATAATACCTCTAAATAACTGCCAGGTCTACTAACACGCAAAGTTTCTATCGGCAGTTATCCCCATCCGTCGCACGACCTATACGTACCAATGGCCAGCCGAGTACGCAAGTCCGTGTCCTACATATGACTCACACTCGTGTAAGAATAGTGTCATGGCCAATGAAACATAAGATGCCTTATGATAATGGGGTGGTCTCAAAAGTAGGTCCAATGCATATACATAAATAAAAATATACTACGACGACACCGTCGTTGCACCCAAGTTTCCTTGGACACACAATTTATATAATAGTTAAAATATATGAACTAAAATAAATAGAAATAAAATATGTATGCATCATATAGAATGTAAATAAAGTACAATGGCAAGGTATACTTGTCTGGCAAGAAATCTGTAAAGTGTAAGCGTCCAAATATCAACGACACGGAATCAGAAATCAATGGCTCCGAACAAACATCTTCGGATGCTGAAATAGATATCACCAACATTTTTGGAATCAGTGAGATAGCTAGAAATCACTATCCTTTTGTCCAATTTGGACACAGGGGCAAAACAGTAATTTTGGGTCAAAGTGGGGTCCACGTGTGGGCCTACTTTGCACCAAAAAGTGTGCCAAGGGTAACAGTCTCTAAATAGGATAAATTATAGGTCAAAAAAACTCTAAAAGTCAGTACGAACTTAATGGTATGTCCAAATATAGATTTCGGTAAGCCAAACACAATTTTGCCCAAAATGTCAACCGTGGGGCCACCAATAGGCGACTTGGTCAACTATCTCAGAACTGCGTAAAAATTGGGTCACAAGACCATCACGATACCACGAGTCTAGTGGCGTAAGTTTTGTCATATTCTGACGAGCGTGCACTAAATGGCGCAGGATTTTGCAAAAGTTATGACACAAGAAATTTTTGCCGATACGGGCTGATTCCGACGCGCTCACGCGTCCAAATCAGTTTTCGCGAAAGCCCACATATCTGGGTATACTGTGCGCACCTTTTGGTACACTTGGTACACGACGGGGCGATCCCGTTTGGCGGAGCTCGCTCCGTATCACAATGTCTGGAATTTAGAAAAAAGTATATTTTTGGGGTTTTCTAACTGATTTAATTCTACACACAGTAACTAATAAATTATTGTATTTAATAAAAAATAAACTAGGTTAGGTGGTGTTCGCACACCAAAAAGAAAAATCGAATTCGGATCTCTGTGGTTGGAGATACGAGTCCGTGAACATAGGTAGTTACCTTAGTTTTCTGCGATCTCAAAAGTTGTTATTTTTTGTCAACTTGGTCGATATTTTTGCCTAGATTTACGTGTTGTTCGAGGTCAACTAACATACAGATATGAAAGGGGGTTAAGTCATGAATGTACCGGTGAAGACAGGATCGAGTTTGGTTGAGCGATGGTGCGAAAAACAAGGCTTGAACAGGGGTACGCTGCTGACTTTACTGTCGCGGCGCGGGTTCGCGGTTACGGCGTGCGGGGTAGCTCCGGCAGGTTTGGGCTGGAGGCGGCGTTCCGACGGCGGGCTGGCGGCGCGGTCGATGGGTGGATAAAGATTGGAGATTAGGGTTAGGGCTTATTAATGATGGTGTTATATAGATAGAGTAGAGAAGAAAGGGGGGTTCGGGTCTTCAGCCGCGCTGGTGGGCGTTACTGTGCCGGTTTGCTGAAGTTGCTGCTGGTGTTCGGTAGGAATGGGGTATGGGCCGGGTTTGGGTAGATTAGGGTTGGGTTTGGGTTTTAGATCCATTAATTCATTTTTCTTTTCTTTTTTTTCCTTTTTCTTTCTTTCTTATTTCTTTTCCATTACTAATTCAATTCTTTTTTTCTAATTCTTTTATAATAATCTATATATATATATATATATATATATATATATATATATATATATATATATATATATACATAAAAAATCTAGAAATTATATTTGTGCATACCCTTAAGCTATCAACTATCCACAGGGTCTCCTACATGGAATAAATTAAGAAAAAATTATAATTGCTCCGAAAATCCCCTAAATGCACAAACACCTAAAATAAAAATTAAACAAATTCTATTTTCTCTAATTAGCTCATAATTAATATAAATCAATTAAATAATTAATAAAAAAATTAATATGGTTTTTGAAATTAGGGGTTTAACATACTTGTTGTTCTCGATTTTCTCGGTTGGAATTACATGGACCTAAGTTTGGGTTTATCGGTTCACTTTTATTTTTCTGGGGTTTAATCTCCCAAAACTTTGTATTTTACAAAACTAATTAGCTCATAGTGTAGAGCACCATATTTTATGTAACTTTACTTTTGGTCGTTCTTGATTTCGAGTCCAGCTAAGTTCAGTGCTGAAACTTGATACAATACATATACCAAAATGACTGACTGGAGAAGAAGAACATTGCTCTGCGAAGAGTATGCAAGAGAACCCCGTTGGCACAAAAATAAGTATGTTTTACTTTGGTCACATTAGTGTGATATCCCAACTCTTCGTACGTACTATTCATACTGCACTCAATCTCCTAGCAAAAGTGTGCCAGTCAAACTCCTTGAGTCAGTGGCGCACTTTCGAGAGGAAATCCAGCTTGGCGCACTTTGGTGCGTATTCAATCAAAGTTCTCTCTGGGAAACTAAGAAAAGTACGCCACAGTCAGTCAGCGCAATTTCTTCGCGTTTGGTAAATTTGCGTATTTTTCCTATGTTTCGTCAGCCTGCGCACTTTTCTTACATTTGGTAGCTCGTGCACTTTCTTCCCTCTTCGTTTTCTTAGGGACGAAGTTTTATTTGGTTTCTCGATTTCTGTGTTATTGATTTGTGTGCTCCTCGACTGACTAGTTTCTCGACTGTCGAGCTTTAACCTCGGATTGTGTATTTTATCTTTTAGCTAGCTTACTCGCGCACCTTCTTTGAAAGCACACATCATCCTTTCCCGCACACTTTTATCAAGTGAGCCATATTGGTTAACTTGACAAAGTGCACCACCTCTTTATAGCTTGCGCACTTTCTTGCGAAAGTACGTTAATCTTGTTTCTGCTAGTTTGTGTGCCAACCTTATTTCTGTGAGTTTAGGATGTCTCTTTGTGTATTATATAGTTGGATGTTGTTCTCTTAAAATTTAACACATATTCTGACCCTCAAGACACCGTGGAAATTATTGTGTATGATAAACTCATTACATTTGGCATCGGGTAATCGAGTGTGAGTATTACCTAACGTATAGCGTGTCACGGATACGATAAGTTTGCCAGTAATAACTCGTGAATAGCCCATACTTGTAACTCGTCATTCTAGGAAGTTCTCGAGTGTCCACGACTCAAGAACTTGAAATAATGATTAAACAAGATAAAATTTGACTAGATCATTGGGAGGAAAGAATATTGTGCTACCGGCTATCCCGATCGCCAAGGGTCCCATGAGGCATGGACCAACCCTGCTAGGCAAGGGCTCCATGACCTACCAAGTTTACGCATGCCAAGGTACATACAAGACTTTGTGATGTATCATGGTAGTTATATGATTTGTTGCATAATGTGGTTACAAGATCTGTGATGTGCTGCGGCACTACAAGTTGTTGTTATTGAGCCAAAGTTCCTTACATTATGTATTTCAGTATATGTTACAGTTATGTTTCAGTTTATGTTACAAGATAATTTACAGATAAGTTATGTTTACAAAAACCAGTTTATGTTTACCAAAACCAGTTTAGGCCTAAGTTATGTTGTGTTATGCTATCGGTTATCTGCTTTGGTTCTTTATCCATCATTGTTTGTGATGTGCACTACAAGTACTAGATAAGCGTACCCTTGGCTATCCGGGTTGACTGTAGTGCCGGTGGTAGCAATATTCTTTAAAATATGTATTTGTTAGTAACTAGTTTTGTGATAACCCTAGTTAGTTAATTATAGCAAGACGTATGCATGTTTGGCCATGATATGAATGTTTGTCTATTCATCTAGCTTACCCCGTTATATTCTATTTTATTCTTTCAGCACGTGGTTAGAGTGCAAAGTTCTGCTCGGGTGAATGTCTGCAAACCCGGTCCTTGTTTGGTGGTTTAAGGGTTATGGTCGTGATCTACAGTAGTTCTTATGCCATTTTGTCGCTCGTCGCTTTATCTTTCTTTATAATTAATTTGTTATCAGTGCACCAATCCTTATAGTTATTTTATAGAGAGAAGTACATTAGTACCGTACAAAGCTCGACCCGTATTTATTTAGTTATTTTGTTGTCTCTTATTTCTGTTGATTATGGTTTTGGTTAACACCTTGAGCTCATTTGTCGTACTTGTTGCTTGGGGTTCTGACCCCACTGGTTTTTCTTGGCCATATTTATCCAAAGAGAACCAGGATCCTCCATACTTCAAGCAAGATTGCTCGTACTCGTAAGACTGTAGCCGAAGCTCGCGAGTGGGTTTCCTTCTTCCACCCTTGGTTTTGATTTCTCGATTTGTGGTGTTAGTAAGGGGGCAGAGTTAGCTCCTTATATTTTTTGAGACTACAGTCAATATGATATATATATATTTGACAATGGCTGGTATATTTGATCATGTATAACTATACTCTGCTAGTGCAGCATTTTGTATTCACTAGATTCATGATCATATGTGGTATATATTTTGGGATACCTTTTTACATTCATGTATGATATACTCTTAAAATTGTTGTTGATGGATTAAAATACTAGGATTTATCGGCCTTAGAACTGACATCATAGCATGCTAGAGTCCACCCATTTATTTTCTTGACAACCTTAGCACATTGCGGCTTACTTCGGTATTCTGCAAGGTGTGGTTGGCCATTTCGGTCCTCGTATTTACCCAGTATTCTAGGAGTGGGGCGTGACAAGGTATTAGTGGTGGCCCATGCAGGTCTCATTTTTCAAAGTTGTGGGGGGGGAACTCATCTTGTTAGAATCTCAATCATGTACTTATCTTCGATTGAACTCTACCTGAACCTACACCTTCCTTTTTTTCCTTGAATTAAAAACTTGCTTGACAGGATTATTCCATTTTTGTCCCTTATTGTTTACCTTGTGTCATTATCCTTCAGGGACACCCCACATGATCCTCCTTTTGAGGGTTCCGTTATACCACTAGCAGATCCAGTAATAGGCCAGGATTAGGCCCCGCCATGGAACCAAGGGCAAGTATCAGTAGCTCTCCATCAGCCAGCTATGCCAGTCACTCAAGTCCAATCAACATAGTTAGTTCCACCAATCTTGTCGGGACGGCCAGTCCACTCCACTCTACCGTTCATACCAGATCAGCCAACCCAGACAATACTATCAGTTCTTCCAGTACAATCAGGGCAGGCAGGCTCATAGGCCATGTTAGGGATGATCTAAGCCATGATGATGGTACAACTCCAGCAACAAGTGGTCCAGTTTTGCCAACAGTTTCAGCAAGGATAGAAACAAACCAATACGACTCTTTGCCAGGGAGTTAAAGTAGTGCTCGAGACCATTGGACGTTATAGTCTCAACTCAGCATCCAACGTCAGTCGCTTGCGTCCAACTAAGTTTCTCGGCACTGAGGATGCAGTTTCAGCAGATTCTTGGCTCCATAATTTTGAGGCCATCATGGATGCGACTAAGGCCCTCGAGGAGGAGAATATAGCAGTTGTAAAGATTCAGCTAACAGATCTTGCCTGAGATTGGTGGATAGTATAAGAAATTGTGTTTCCGAAGCCCATTGACTGGCAGACGTTCAAGAAGCACTTCCAGGATAAGTATTTCCACAGAACTACCAAGTTTTAGCTCCAGCAGCAATTTATCAACCTCCGTTAGCAAACGAGATCAATTGACCAATATGCGGCCGAGTTTTGCCGACTTAGCCAATTTGCTCCTCATGTGGTAGCTTCCGAGAAGGATCAATCCAAAATATTCGAGCAGGATTTCCATTTAGAGATTCAGCAGTTCATGGTAGGTCACGATTATGCTACCTATGATGCAGTAGTCAGGCAGCTAGGTCCTAAGAACTTGCCGGCCAGAGATTATTAGTAAGGACTGGAGGCCAGAAGAGGTTCCACTCATCCATGAGAGGCATCAGTATTCAATTGTCACCTACATTGTCAGCAGTCAGAGATCCTCGCCCGTATGTACCTCCAACCCCAACTATAGCCTCAGTACAATCCACCAGGCAGTCAGCATCAAAAAGATGTAACTACTGCGGTAAATCAGAGCATACCAGAGATCATTGCAGGAGGGCTAATGGATAGTGTCTCAGATATGGGACATCGGACCATATGATTGTCTCTTGCCCGCTTGTGTACCCTGAGGCTTCTTCAGTCCGACAGCTGCCAACTCCTCCTCAGATAGCGATTGGAGGCCCGAGGGGACCAGCATTAGCCGTTCGACCACTAGCCCAGCATCCTCTCCCGACGTAGACTCAATAATTCCAGCAGCAATATCCGACTCAGTTTGCGCAAGCCCAGCAAGCAAGAAAAAACCAGCAGCAAGTTAGAGCTGCAGCCCCTAGGCGTGCGCGTATAGAAGGATTTAGCCACCTAGAGAAGTTGTTAGCCGTAGGCGCTACGATTGTGGGTAAGATTTTTGAGTTTCTCTTAGTTTGCCTTGTTCTTGGGTTCTTGTCGAACGATCTTGCATTTCGTTGCGCTTGAGTGCAACAATCATCTCGATTCTTTCATCGAGCAGAGACGAGTTTCTCATCTTGCTCTTCCGCCTCTGTTTCTCGTGGTACCTGATGTTCATCATGTATCCCGACTGCAAAGGTATGTCCTGGATTAGAGTCATGATCTCAAAATAGTCGTTGGTACCTACTTACCTCAAGACTTGGCTCTTGTCCACTTGTGTGAGTCAGGATAGGCAAGTAAGAACGAATTCCTATTTGACTGACTTAGGGGTTTATGTATCCATATGCCTCCAATTTCCTGTGTGTGATTGCGTGCAATTATTTACTTTCTGTAGTTATTTCTTTTATTCTAGTTATTTGTTTGATGTGATTTATTTTCTAATAAGTGATTTGTTATTTCCTGAGCCTTCAAGCGTATTTTTTAGCTCGACTAGCGTTGGTAAAATTTCGAGGACAAAATTTTTCTAAGGAGTTTAGAGATGTCACACTCGTTTCCAGATTTGGTATTTCTTGAATTTTTGATATTCAATTTATTTTTTTGATAATATATTTCTGTTGTATTTGCATGATGCTTCATGTCATTTATATTTATTTATGTTGTGAAAGACTATCCAATACCCGTAGAATACCTATTCGCATTGACATATTTTCGGTTTAGGGCCTGTATGTAGACTGGACACCTAGTTTGGTTCATTTTGACTGAACCCATGGCTAAACCATCCCCTCTCCCCTTTATATATATTATTGTTTTCTTTCTCCTCCCTTTCATTCTTTATTTTACTCTTTCCACTTTCTTTCTTTCTTCTTCCTTTGCTGTGACTTGGACCGTGAGAAGTTGAGGCTAAGAAGCCACTCCATGCAAGTACATATTTCATAAGAGAAAACCATCAATTTATGCATGCTTTTAGTTCGTAATATTTTCTTGTTAATTTCTAGCTCATATTGTTGGCATCGAGTATCCCTTCATCTTTAAAACTTGTTGTTCTTGATTTTCTCGGTTAGAATTACATGGACCTGAGTTTGGGTTTATGGGTTCACTTTTATTTTTCTGGGATTTGATCTCCCAAAACTTTGTGTTTTACAAAAATAATTATCTCATAGTGTAGAGCACCATATTTTATATAACTTTGCTTTTAGTCGTGCTTGATTTTGAGTCCAGCGAAGTTCAGTGATAAAACTTGATATAATATGTATACCAAAATGGTTGACTGGAGAAGAAGAATAGTGCTCTGTGAAGAGTATGCAAGAGAACCCTTTGGCGTAGAAATGCTTTTGTTTCATTTTGGGCGCATTAGTGTGATGTCCCAACTCTTCGTACGTACCAATCATACTCCACTCAATCTCCTAGCAAAAGTGTGCCAGACACACTCCTTCAGTCAGTGTTGCACTTTCGAGAGGAAACCCAGCTTAGCGTACTTTGGTGCATATTCAATTAAAGTTCTCTTTGGAAAACTAAGAGAAAGTGCGCCATAGTTAGTCAACGTACTTTCTTCGCGTTTGACAATCTAGCACACTTTTTTTATGTTTCGTCAGCAGGCGCACTTTTCTTACGTTTGGTAGCTCGTGCACTTTCTACCATCTTCGTTTCATTAGGGATGAAGTTTTTGTTGATTTTTCAATTTTTGTATTATTGATTTGTGTTCTCCTCGAATGGCGAGTTTTTTGACTGTCGAGCTTTGACCTCGGATTGTATATTTTGTCTTTTAGCTAGTTTGTTCGTGCACTTTCTTTGAAAGCACACCTTATCCTTGCCCGCGCACTTTTGTCAAGTGCATTATTTTGGTTAACTTGAGAAAGTGTGCCACTCCTTTGTAGCTCGCGCACATTCTTGCAAAATATCACGCCCAGTCCCAAAATACCGAGGGACTAGCCACGGGGCAATGGCCAGCAGCACAACTCCAATGGACAAACCCAATTTAATGGACCCGTTATAGTGCACTTAAGCTGTAATAAATAAAAATATAAGTCTACACAATCTATCACAGTATAATTCTAATCTCATCCACAGAAAGTAAACATAAGTTAATATGATAGACCAGTCAAGATAATAGATAAAAAGAAATAGTTCATCATCAAGTCAACATAAGTAGTGTCTCGAGGAATAACCCGACACAATAAAGGAAAGAAAATATCACAAATACATATGTCCATAAATCCAGATATGAAATAACAATAAGCATAAATAACTGAGTAAATAACTGAGAACTTTGGAGAAATCCACTAGCACAACCTCGTCCTCTGGTGCCAGTACTGCTCCAACGTCAGCCCTTGTCCTGTAAATCTCGGGGTAATCCTCCTCTGTTGTACCTAGGAACATAATCCGGATACAGGTCCTCAGGGGACATAGCAAGGTACAAGAAACACTCAAGCCAAATAAAATACAGTAAATATAAAATAGTTCCTCAGGGCAAGCTATGTAACCAACTAAGTAAAATACAAATGAGAGCATCACTAGTACTCAGGCTGAGACCACTACAGACTTTGTGTCGGGGATCCCATAGCAGCAAGTAGTATCATGACTCCAGTATATGTGACAAAGTAAGTAGCATCATGACTCCAGTATATGTGCCAAAGATCTGAGACAGAGTCTAAGGCACCTCCAGTAGTATAGTATATATATATAAATAATCAGCTTGTAGCATGTGTGTCTCTCCCCACCCAGTATAACTACATGTCTCATGTCCACAATATCTCATGTCCATAACACGCAAGATCATGACCTATAGCTAGTACAATGAGTCATAATGATATCTCTATATATGCAAGGCTCGTATCACGAATCATGTAAGCCTATACAGAATAACCATGAATAACTTAAGAATATTCTGTCACATTAAATAGTGTCAAGTGTCCTATGGTATGAAGTACTTAGTAAAGCAAGCACGCAAAAATATAGGATCGTGGAATCAACTCTCTAAATGAAGTTACACGACTCTGCGTACGGCGTCAACACCCAAATCTTGTTCGGACGCTAAAAATATCTCACGTAGGTTGAACAAGTACATCATAGAAGTATATATATAGAAGAAACATATGCAGTTAATATAACAGGATCTACTGCAAGTTTGGCAAGGTACACTTGCCTGGGTCCTGAAATTTGTTAGTTGCACATAGAAAAGTGGAAACCCCAAGTACACTTCTGAATGCTGAAACAAATATCACCATTGTTCTTAGAATACTTGAAATATCTAGGATTAACTACCCATAAGTCCAATTTGAACACAGGGGCAGAATTGACAGTTTTTGGTCAATATGGGGTCCACTTGTAGCCCTCTTCGCATCAAAAAATATGCCAAAGACAAAGTTCTCTAAATTTGTCAAACTTAGTATCTATGAGTCCAAAATGATGGAATGAATCCAACAGAATATCCAGAAATGGATTTTAATGAGCCGGTCACGAAATCACCCGTCAAGTGGAACCGTAGGGCTCGTAAAACGATATTTTATCAACATTCTCATAATCGAACCAAATTTGGGTCACAGGACTAGTGTAACGCTGCGAATTCGATGGTGCAAGTTTTATTGCAAAATGATAAGAATACAAGAAATTATGATGAGTGTCAAAACAGGCTGATACAGTATTTTTTGACAGATACGCGTTGATTCCGGTGTGCACGCACATCCAAATCAAGTTTCACAAAATCTCACACGCTCGTGTTGACGATACGCACCTTTCGGTGCAATTCACACACGATGAAGTCGTCTCGTTTGGCGGTACGTACCCCGTATCGAGAAAATTTTGGGTTCACGAAATCAAGTTTTTGGTCAAATTCAACGCTGAATAATCAGTAGATAAATCGACAATAAAATAAATTAATTAAAGAGATTAAAACTCGGTTAGGTTGTCTAAATTACTGTTTAAAAAAAAAATTAAAATATTAACTAGGATGAGAGAAAATTAGACAGGAACATGGGAGGTTGGAATAGTTTTTGTTCCTAAATTTAAGTCATTTTTCTGTTTTGTGTCACGAATTACGATCGACACAGGACACAATAAATTAAACTAATTACCCATGGTTTGTGGGGGTCATGTGGTCTTCATATAGTATTCAACGGATAGTTATTTGGATTACTGTGCAGGGAGATACAGGGGTGAGAAGAAGGGTACCTCACTCTGTTGTGTTGATCTTGAGGTCGGAGCGGCTAATCGTGGCGGCGGCGTGCGGCGGTTGACGGCGGCAGCGGTGGTTGACGGTAGTCGTCTAGACTGGTGGGGAGATGCTGGTGGTGGTGGTGGTTTCCTCTAGTCTATATATAGGGGTGTGAAGGGGGGTTTCAGGGAGAGGAAGAGAGGGGGTTCAGCGGTTACAGGGAGGGGAAAGGAGCGGTCGGCTGCGGGGGTTCGGCTGAAGGTGAACAGGGGGGGAGTTACTATAGCAGGGGTGCCGGTTTTGAGTGATGGGGTGGGTTTACGGGTATGGATTTAGTTTAGGGTTTCGGGTGCGGGTTGGTTTGGGTTTAATAAATATAATTATCCATATATATATATATATATATATATATATATATATATATATATATATATATATGTGTGTGTGTGTGTGTGTGTGTGTAGCTATCTAAAAATAGTTTTGGACCTCAATAAATTCCAAAAAAATCTATAATACTTTAATATTAGTTGTACACCCAAAATACATTTTTTGTGAAATATTAGTAATTAATTAAATACACATAAATATCAATCCATGAATTTAATATATTTTAATTAGCTAAAAAAATAAAAAAATCTCTTTTAATCACAATAATTAAAAAAATTAATTCTAAAAATTAGGGTGTTTATAATCTATCCAACTAAAAAGAATTGCGTCATCGCAATTAAGAATTAAACTACTAAGAAATTTAAAAAGACATGGTAACATATAGGTAGTTTTTTGGTCATACCTGCATCTTCGAATAAGTGAGGATAACGCTGGCGTATAACATCCTCTCGCTCCCAAGTGGATTCGCCTGGGGAGTGAAGTTTCCAAGCTACTCGAACCAATTTGATTGTCTAATCCCTTAATATCTTCTCACTGATGTCAAGTATCCCAACTGGATGCTCCTCATACCTCAAGCTCGGTCCTATTGAAATCTCAGAATGATTGACTATGTGACTTGGGTCAGTCACGTACCTCCTCAGTTATGAGATATGGAATACACCATGCACTCCTTCTAGAGATGGAGGTAATACAAGATGGTACACCACCTCACCAATACGCTCCAAAATATCAAACGGTCCAATATACCTCGGGCTCAGCTTGCCTCTGCTCCCGAATCGAATAGTACCTCGAGTAGGTGAGATCCTCAAGAACACATGTTCACCTTCCTTGAACTCCAATGGTCGGCGGTGTATGTCAGCCTAATACTTTTGTCTGTCCTGAGCTGCACGAAGATGACTCTGAATTTGCTTCACCTTCTCAACTATTGTAAACACCCAATTTTTCAGATTAATTTTAATATAAACTTTCCCGGATCTTTTCGGCATTTTGGATGAAGAACCAAGGTAATTATGAGTTAAAGATTTTTTAGGCAGTTTATTGGTGTTAAAATATTCTAAAAATAATAATTTATTGTGTAAAATGGAGAACCGGACGCATGGTATTTTTTGGTAAATTTATTGGACGCCGGAGCAACGATTTAAGGTCTAAAAGCTATTAGATTGTGAACCGAACCCAAACGAACCAGAAACCAAACCAACCCGACCCGAAACCCATTGGAAAAACCCTACCCGTCGGATTCCCTGTAGCAGTATAAACCCCCTGCCTCAGAGTGTGTGCCAAAACCCTAGAGCAGTCATCGCCGGATCAAACCCCATCAGCCGCCTCTTCTTCCTTGTTCTGCCGCACCCCGCTCGGTCCAGGCCGGCCGAAAACCACTCCGCCCTCAGTTCAAACCCGTCCCCCAACTCCTCCCTGCCGATCGTTCCCCTCGTCGCCCCTCGACCTCACCATCCGCCGCCCACGTCGATGAGTCCCCGCCTCAAACTCCTCCCAGACCCGACAGCAACCCCGCCGTCCCCTGTGTCCGACTTCGCAAAGGCGATCAGTTGGATTCTCCCCCGACTCGACAAACGCTGCATCAGCCGACCAAGGCAGCCGCCCCTCTGGTCGACCTCGCCTCGGAGTTGACCTAGCCCCGTCGCGGTCACGATCGGTCAACCTAGCCTAACGACTGGACACAGCAACCCGATCGCAGGACGTGGAATTGACGCTTGGACACGTGAAAAACAGAATTCACGGAGACCCGTTCAGGTACCGATTTCTCCCTCATCGTAACTCCATTTTAGATTCCGTCAGTTGCTATGTGTAGACTGTGTAACCCTCTCGGTGCCCGTGTAACTTGCTCGGTGCATCGCGTCCTGTGGTGATCGCACACCGCGATCCAAAACAGGAAAAAAACAATACCCTGTTTCAACCGGAACTGAGTACGCCCCGCCAATCGGGATAACTTGGATGCACGCGGTCCTTACCGAACCGTGCGCGTCGTCGATACGGTCGTGTGGGATTTCGCAGAAGTCGATTCGGAGGTGCGTGCACCCTGGAATCAACGCGTATCCGCCGACGACACCCCGTATCCGACCTTTCTGGAATACGCTGCAACTTTGTGTACACACGTCGGATCGAGACGAAACTTGCGCCATCGGGCTTGTAGCAATACACTAGTCCTGTGACCCAAGTTTGGTCCAATTCTGAGAACGTTAACAAAATCGCGTATCGTGGGCCCCACAAGCTCCACTTGACAGGTAATTTTGTGATCGGCTCATCGGAATCCAATTCTGGAAGTTCCGTTGGGTTCGTATCATCGTTCCTGACTTGTAGATACTGAGTTTGAGAAATTTAGAGACCTTTGACCCTGACACGCTTTTCGGTGCAAAGCGGGCCTACATATGGAAACCGCTTTGGCCCGGAAATGACCTTTTTGCCCCCTGTGTCCAAATTGGACGTAAGGACAAATTGGACGTAAGGACAGGCATTTTTAGCTATTTGACATCTTCTAAGAATGTTGGTGATGTTTATTACAGCTTTTGGAGTAGTCCCCACCAGTTCCACCGATACCAGGACGACAGTGGATATTCAAACATCAGGCAAGTGTACCTTGCCAACTCTGCAGTTTGTTACCTATTTTCTTATCTCATTATATTACTGTGCATGCTCAACCTAGGACCGTTTGACATACTTAGCGTCCGATTATCAGTCGGGTCCCAACATCGTACGCGGTGTTGGGTAATGTCATCTAGATATGGACCTACGTGACACTTTATCTTCTCGTACTTGTCATACCAAGTACACTTGACCCAGGACACTGGACACTGATCATGAGACAGGATCTTCCCGAGATATTCGAGGTGATTCTGTATAGGACTTGGCATAGATTCTATATTCTAGATACATTATGACTTGTGCATTAGTTATGACCCCGCTGACATGGACGTGAGACGTTATGTTCATGATTTGTGTGGTTACATTGGGTGGGGAGAGACACACAGACTACAGGCTGATTATATATATACACCCCTACTATTGTGAGGCCCAAGACTCTGAAGCCCGAGCTTGGCCCATTACTCATTATTACTGCTGCTACCGGCTCCCCTACACAGAGCTTGTAGTATGCTTCAGCCTGAGTTCTAGTGCTGCTCTCATCTTGCATATCACTTATCTGGTTATTATAGCATTCCCTTATTGTTTCATCTATTGCTGGAGACACCCACAGGCTACAGGTTGATTATGTTATGCCGGCTACTCAGTCTCCCGCTGAGCTAGACCACCTCATGATATCACTGCTACCGGCTCCCCTTCACAGAGCTTGTAGTTGTTTCAACCTGAGTACTATTGATGTTCTCTCTTGCATTTCACACAGATGTTTACATACTTACCCTATTATTCTCATTATTTGCTGTACTGCTTATATTTTGGCTTGTTTATTTTTTTGTACCTTGCTATGTCCCTTGAGGACCTGGATATGGATTATGTCCCCAGGATTTGAGGACGAGATTTATCCCGAGGCATACGGGATCGCAGCAGGAGCCGATCCAGGAGCTGTACTGCCATCCAAGGACGAGGTGTTGGCCGAAGACTTCTCTTGAGCATCCATGATCATGCTCAGCTTTTATTCTTCATTTCAGTCTTTTATTTTCTGGTCTGTTGAACCATTGTACTAGATAATTATCGGGTTGTTCCCCGAAGTACTTTGTGAGACTAGCTGATGATTTACATTCCTTATTTATTCTGTGGATCATAATTTATATCTGGTGTGGATGAGATTAGTTGTGCCTTGATTATCGTAGACTTGTTTCACAGCTTAAGTATGCCCTGATGGATCCATTAAATTGGGTTTGTCCATCGGTGCGTACTGCTGGCCATTGCCACGTGTCTAGTCCCTCGGTATGTTGGGACTAGGGCATGACATGGTTTTTGTGGTGGCCCATGCAGGTCTACGATAAATTGTTCGGTTTTAACTTAGGGACCGAACCAGCCTGCCCTAAGGATAGGATAAGTTCTAGGTTCTCATCCATTATTTAACCATTATTGAACTCTATATCGAACTCGAATTTGTAATTGATTTGCATCCTGTATTGATTCCTCCGAGCGTTCTTACAGTTTATCTTTTGGTTGCAGAGAAATGGATCCCAGGAACGGAGACGAGATTCCTTTGGATACGCCACACGACGTTGTGGTTACTTATATAGACGGAGTGACTCCAGGGAATGGAGGACAAGCATCATAGAGCGATCAAACCGGTCAGCCTAATCCAAGGTTCCGGAGAGATGACATCCCACCTCCACCACAGTTCACTCCGCAGATGCCAGTTTTCCCGCCAGGACAAGCTATGGACGGGCAACAGATATTCCAGATGATGTATGCTATGATCCAAGCACAGCAGCAGATTCAGCAAGAGGCACATCGTCAGGAGGCCGAGAATCTGAGGACCAGCCTGGTGTCCGCATTGGAGCAGGCAAATCCACCAGCGAGGCGAACGACGACGGGATCTATCACCGACTTCCGTCAGCTTAAGCCTCGTATATTTTCTGGCAAAGAGGGACCAACAGAAGTTCATGAATGGCTCACAAACATTCAGCATCAGTTGGAAGCCGCTGAACTTCCTAGAGAGAAGTGGATGACTGCCGTCAGAATGCAGTTAACTGAGAATGCACATCACTGGTGGTTAGCAGAGGAGATGAGGCTCGGGCAGGACAGAGTCACCTGGGAAGAGTTCTCCAGACTCTTCAGAGAGATGTATATTCCCGCAGTAGCACGGTCAGAGCTCAGAGACAAGTTCCACCGCCTTATTCAAGGCAACATGACAGTGGAAGAATACAATGCGGAATTTATTCGCCTGAGCCATTTTGCCCCGACATTGATTTCGACGGAGGAAGAAAAAGCTGAGAAGTTCTTTGATGGGCTGAAGTTCGAGCTTCAGAGATTGATTGGATCGGTCGCACCTACATCTTATACCGACGTTCTCGCAGCAGCCCGACGCATGGAGCGCGTCACTAAAAGGGAGTCGACCCTGAAGAGGCATATCACATCAGCACCATCGAGGACAGGACATGGGGATTCAGCGAAGCGGACCCAGAGGAGTATGCCTGAGAGGACAGCGCACAGGGCCATATCTCTTCCTACTTGTCACTACTGCGGCAAGATAGGTCACATTGAGAGAGAATGCAGACGCAAGTTAGGACTCTGCCTAGCTTGCGGTTCCAACCAGCATCAGACCAGAGAGTGCACCGAGCGCAGAGAGGGAGCACCGAGATTAGCTTTGCCTGCACCGCGACCGGTTTACCCAGCAGTAGGAGCACAGCAGACAGGAGTTGGTGGAGTCAGACCACCAGCCCCAGGAGGGAATCAGCAGAGACCACCCCTGGCACCACAGGCAGCTCTATTTCAGCAGGCTCAGCAGCAGCAGAGAGGTCCAGCTCAGGGACGAGGCCAGGCATTCACTTTAGCTGTTGAGGAGGAGGCTACAGCAGGCGAGGTCATCGCAGGTACTATTTTAGTAGCTTCATTACCAGCTGTAGCATTATTCGATTCTGGAGCATCGCATTCATTTATAGCAGCTAGCTTTGTAGCCACCCATAGAGTAGCTACCGCACCCCTTCCGAAGATGAAGAGGATTCTTACGGGAGGTGGAATTATTTCGGTTAGTGACATCTGTAGATCATGTTCTGTAGTAGTTTGTGGCAGAGAAATGCGAGCTCAATTTCTGATCTTTTCCATGCCGGATTATGATGTCGTACTTGGTATGGACTGGTTAAGTCAGTACCATGCGACTCTTGATTGCCGACTTGGGCGGGTTATATTTAGACCGCCAGGACACCCAAAATTCGAGTTTCTCCCAGGAGCAGTTGAGCAAGGAGTTCAGCCCAAACTGCGACTCTTGATTGCCGACTTGGGCGGGTTAAATTTGGTGAGTCGATCCACAATAACCCAAACTGCATCCTTCCCACAGGGACTTCTTAAAAATCTTGTAACGAAATCCATAATGATATGTTCCCACTTCTATTCAGGTATGGGAAGCGGCTGTAACATGCCAGCGATTCTCTGATGCTCGGTCTTAACTTGATGATAGACAAAAAAATTTGCCATAAACCGCACAATCTCTCTCTTCATCCCATGCCACCAATAATACTACCTCATATCTCGGTACATCTTCGTACCTCCCGGATGAATAGAGTACATGGAGCTATGTGCTTCAGATATCAACTCATGTCTCAACTCCCCATTCGAAACATATAGGCAATTTTTGTACCTTAACATCCCGTCCTCATGGATTCGAAGTCTCGTCTGCATATTGGCTTCCGTCTTCTCTTTAAGTCTCCAAAACCTAGCATTTGTAGGCAATGCCGCCTTAATCCTCTCCATTAATAATGACTTACCTTCAAGATTTATCAACTGTCCACTCTGCCTTGGCAAAATAACCACTATTTCGAGCTCTTGTTGTAGGTCCTCTAATAGCTGGGGCTGTATCGTCAAGAAATAAGTTGTGGGCTTCCTGCCGAGTACGTCTGCTAGGACGTTCGCCTTGCCCAGATGGTACTGTAAATCTATATCAAAACGACCATTAACCTAATGCCTCGGCCTCATGTTGAGCTCTTTCTAAGTATAGACATACTTCAGACTCTTGTGATCAGTGAAAATTTTTACCCCCTCTCCGTAAAGATAGTGCCTCCAAATCTTTAATACAAATATTACCGCAGCTAGCTCGAGATCGTGCGTCGGATAGTTCTTCTCATGAACCTCCAGTTGTCTTGATGCATAAACAATAACTTTGCTATGTTGCATCAAAACACATCCTAGTCCATTGCCTGACGCGTCACTATAAACTATGAATCCTCCCGATCCTGAAGGAAGAGTCAAGACCGGTGTTGTCGTCAATCGTCTCTTTAATTCCTCAAAGGCTTTCTGGCAATCTTCCGTCCATGCAAACTCCTGGTCCTTATGCGTCAACCGTGTCATAGGCTCTGCAATCCTTGAGAATTTCTCCATGAACCTCCGATAATATCCAGCAAGTTCGAGAAACCCTCTCACCTCCGCAACTGATGTAGGTGTGGGCCAAGTCTCTATTGCAGCAACCTTCTCCGGATCAACTGAATATCCTTCTCTCGAGATGATATATCCCAGGAAAGGCACCATATCCAAACAAAACTCACATTTGTTGATTTGGGCGTACAACTTCTCTTGTCTCAGCGTCTCTAGCATGATTCTGAGATGCTCCTCGTGCTCTTCGTGGCTCTTGGAGTATATCAAGATGTCATCATTAAACACAACCATGAACTTGTCTAAGTACTGATGGAAGACTCTGTTCATTAGACTCATGAACACAGCAGGCGCGTTGGTTAAACCAAACGGCATAACTAAGAACTCATAGTGTCCGTACTTGGTCCTTAAGGCTGTCTTCGGAATATTCTCTTCCCTCACTCTAATATAATGATAACCGGATCTGAGATCGATCTTTGAGAATACATGAGCACCACTAAACTCATCGAACATATTGTCTATATGCGGCAAGGAATACCAATTTTTGATGGTTACAGTATTCAGTGCCCTGTATTCAATACACAAGTGTACCATTCTATCCTTCTTCATCACAAATAGTATGGGTGCTTCCCATGGTAAAATACTGGGCCGAATAAAACCATTCTCCAGAAGATCATCAACTTGCTTCTTCAGTTCCACCAACTTCTTAGGTGCAAGCCGGTACACTGATGAAGTGATAGGCTCCACTCCTGTAGTCAAGTCTATTATGAATTCTATTTTCCGATCAGGTGGTAAGCCTGAAAGATCATCGGAAAATACATCCACAAACTCAGATACAACATTTGGGTACTCGGGCTCTCCTTCTGTAGAGAGTACCTTAAGTGTAGGCTGAACACCTTGCTCTTTGGCTCCCCGAAGAAACTTAAACTCCTAATGTCCAGGCGGTCTAAATATACTCGTCCATGCCGGCAATCAATAGTCGCATGGTACTGACTCATCCAATCCATACCAAGTACAACGTCATAATCCAGCATAGAAAAGATTAAAAATTGAGCTCGCATCTCTCTCCCACAGACTACTACGGAACAAGATATACAAATGTCACTATCTAGAATAATTTTGCCTCCCGTAAGAATTCTTATAGTCTTCGAAAGGGGCACGATAGCTACTCTATGTGTGGCTATGAAGCTAGCAGCTATGAATGAATGTGATGCTCCAGAATCGAATAAAGCTACAATAGGTAATAAAACTACTAATATAGTATATGCGATGATCTCTCTTGTAGTAGCTTCCTCTTCAATAGCCATGGCAAATGCCTGTCCTCGCTCCTAAGATTGTCCTCTCTGCTGCCGAGCCTGCTGGAATAGTGCTGCTTGTGCTGCCAAAGGTGGCATCGGCTGATACCCTCCTGGAGCTGGTGGTCTGACTCCTCTAACTCCCGTTTGTAGTGATCCTAGTGCTAGATAAGCTGGCCTAAGTAGCTGCTGGGCTGGTCTCGGTGCTGGTAAAGCTGATCGGTTTACCATCGGTGCTCCCTCTCGAAGCTTAGGACATTCCCTAGCTAAATGTTGGCTGGATCCGCAAACCAAGCATAGTCCCAACTTGCGTCTGTACTAAATCTCGCAATGACCTCGTTTGCCACAATATTGACATGTAGGCAGTGTCTGCGGAGTTGCTCTGGGTGGCTAGTGCATGTGAGGTCTCTTTACAGTTCCTTCCTATGGTGTACTGGCTGGTGTTGATGTGAACGGCCTTTTCTGGCTGGACTCTCTTCTGGTGACGCGCTCCATGCGTCGGACTGCAGCAAGGACATCCGTGAATGAAGTAGGTGTAATAGAGCCAACTATTCTCTGTAGCTTAAAGCTAAGTCCATCAAAGAACTTCTCCGCCTTCTCCTCTTCTGTCAGAATAAGAGTAGGGCAAAGTGACTCAACCGGATGAACTCTGTATTGTACTCTTCTACCGTCATGTTGCCTTGAGCGAGGTGGTTAAACTTATCCCTAAGTTTTGCTCTGGCAATGGCTAGAATCTACATCTCCTGAAATAGTCTAGAGAACTCCTCCCAAGTGACTCGGTCTTGTCCGAGTCATCTCTTCTCAGATAGCTACCAGTGACGTGCATTGCCCATCAACTGCATCCTGACGACAGTCATCCAACGCTCCCTCGGAAGCTCAGCTGCTTCTAATTGGTGTTGAGTGTTTGTGAGCCACTCATGAACTTCAGTGGGCTCCTCCTTGCCAAAAAATATATGGGGCTTCAGCTGGCGGAAATCAGTGCTAGATCCCGTCAATGGCCTTCTAGCTGGTAGATTTGCCTGCTCCAGTGCGATCACTATACTGTTTCTTAGGTTCTCTATCTGGTGATGCTGAGTCTCTTGATGAACCTGATGTTGTGCTTACATCATTGCATAAAACATTTAGAACATGGGTTGTCCTTCCAGAGGCTGTCCTGGTAAAAAAATGGATACTAGTAAACTGTGGCGGTGATGAAAATTGTCTCGCCGGAACCTCGAGGCGTGCTGATATGCTTGATTGCTTTGTTGAATGGAGGGATCTCCACTTAGTGGTGCTACCCCATCGTCGTAGGTGACCAAAGCACCTTGTGGTGTACCCGTGGGAGTCTCGTCACCGGCTCGTGGATCTATTACTCTGCACAGAAAGTAAACTATGAGAGTCGCACAGAGGAATCAAGGCAGGATGCAAGTCAAGATATTATCTTGACTGGTCTACCAAATACAAGTCTATACTATCTAAAGAAGTATAATTATAATCTCATCCACAGAAAGTAAATACAAGTTAATATGATAGACCAGTCAAGTTAATAGATAAAAAGAAATAGTTCATCATCAAGTCAACATAAGTAGTGTCTCGGAGAACAATCTGACATAATAAAGGAAAGAGAATATCACCAATACATATGTCCATAAGTCCAGATATGAAATAATAATTAGCATAAATAATTGAGTAAATAACTGAGTACTCAGGAGAAATCCTCTAGCACAACCTCGTCCTCTGGTGCCAGTACTGCTCCAGCGTCAGCTCATGTCCCGTAAACCTCAGGGTAATCCTCCTCTACTATACCTGGAAACATAATCCGGATCCAGGTCCTCGAGGGACATAGCAAGGTACAAGAAATACTAAAACCAAATAAAATACAGTAAATATAAAACAGATCCTCAGGGCAAGCTATGTAACCAACTAAGTGAAATACAAATGAGAGCATCACTAGTACTCAAGCTGAGACCACTACAGGCTTTGTGTCGGGGAGCCCATAGCAGCAAGTAGTATCATGACTCCAGTATATGTGCCAAAGCAAGTAGTATCCCGACTCCAGTATATGTACCAAAGATCTGAGACAGAGTCTAAGGCACCTCTAGTAGTATAGTATATATATAAATAATCAGCCTGTATCATGTGTATCTTTCCCCACCCAATATAACCTCATGTCTCATGACCATACCGTCTCATGTCCATAACACGCAAGATCATGACCTCTAGCTAGTACAACGAGTCATAATGATATATCTATATATGCAAGTCTCATATCACGAATCATGTAAGCCAATATAGAATTCCCATAAATAACTCAAGAATATTCTGTCATATGAAATAGTGTCATGTGTCCTACGATATGACATACTTAGTAAAGCAAGCACGCAAAAATATAGGATCGTGGAATTAACTCTCTAAATGACGTTATATGACTCTGCGTACGGCGTCGACATCTGAATCTTGTTCGGACGCTAAGCAACGTCTCATGATCCTAGATTGAATAGGTACATCACAGAAGTATACATAAAGAAGAAACATATGTAGTTAATATAACAGGATCTACTGCAAGTTTGGCAAGGTACACTTGCCTGGGTCTTGAACTCCGTCAGTTGCTCCTGTAAAAGTAAAATATCCAAGTACACCTCCAGATGCTAAAACAAACATCACCATTATTCTCAGAATACTTGAAATAGCTAGGATTGACTACCCATAAGTCCAATTTGGACACAGGAGAAGAATTGACAGTTTTGGGTCAAAGCAGGGTCCACATGTGGCCCACTTCGTACCGAAAAATATGCCAAAGATAAAGTTTCCCAAATTCGTAAAACTTAGTGTCTACGAGTCTAGAACGGTGGTACGAACCCAACGGAATATCAAAAACTGGATTCTGATGAGCCGGTCACAAAATCACTAGTCAAGTGGAACCGTAGGGCCCGCAAAACGTTATTTCGTCAACGTTCTCAGAATTGAACCAAACTTGGGTCACAGGACCAGTGTAACGCTGCGAATCCGATGGCACAAGTTTTATTATGAAATGATAAGCATACACAAAATTATGATGAGTGTCAGAATATGCCAGTACAATATTTTTTGACGGAAATGCGTTGATTCCGGTGGGCACGCACATCAAAATCAAGTTTCGCAAAATCTCACACGTCCATGTTGACGATACGTGCCTTTCGGTATAATTTGCACACGACGAAGTCATCTCATTTTGCGGGATATACCCCGTATCGAGAAAATTCTGGGTTCACAAAATCAAGTATTTGGTAAAATTTAACGCTGAATAATCAGCAGATAAATCAACAATAAAATAAACTAATTGAAGAGATTAAAATGCGGTTTGGTTGTCTAAATTATAGTTCAAGTAGAATTTTAAAATATTAACTAGGTTGAAAGAAAATTAGACACGAACATGGGAGATTGGAACAGTTTCTGTTCCTAAAATTAAGTCATTTTTTTTGTTTTGTGTCATAAATTATGATCAAAACAGGACACAATAAACTAAACTAATTATACAGGGTTCATGGGGGTCATGTGGTCTTCACATAGGATTTGACGGATAGTTATTTGGATTATTGTGCAGGGAGATACAGGGGTAAGAAGAAGGGTTTCCCACTCTGCTGTGCTAATCTTAAGGTCGGAGCGGCTGTTCGTGGCAGCGGAGCGCGGTTGTTCATGGCGGCGGAGTACGGCGGTTGACGGCGGAGGCGGTGGTCGACGGTGGTCGTCAGGACTCGTGGGGAGATGCTGGTGGTGGTGGTTTCCTCTAGTCTATATATAGGGGTGTGAAGGGGGGTTTCAGGGAGAGGAAGAGAGGGGGTTCGACAGTTACAGGGAGGGGAAAGGAGCGGTCGGCTGCGGGGGTTCGACTGAAAGTGAACGGGGGGAGTTACAGTAGCAGTGGTAATATTAGTAATTAATTAAATACACATAAATATCAATCCATATATATTTTAATTAGCTAAAAATAATAAAAAAACTCTCTTAATCACAATAATTAAAAAATTAAAAATTAATTCTAAAAATCAGGATAATTATACGAAAGTGCGTCGACCATGTTTCTACTAGTTTGTGCGCCAACCTTATTTCTGCTAGTTTGTGCACTAACCTTCTTTCTGTGAGTTTTGGAATGTTTCACTACCAGAATAAGTCAATTTATCGACGTAAAAAAAATTGCTAAATGGCAAAAAATATCGCTAAATAACATTAGCGATGTAATTAGCGACGTTTTGTTGAAGTCGCCATTAAACTAGTCGTTGATAGAAAAAATATCGCCAAACGTCGCTATTTCGATATTTTCTAGCGACGTATATGCGTCGCTATATTAGCGACGTTCAGCGACGCAACGTTGCTAAATTAGCGACGTGTATTTTTGTCGCTATATGTCGCTAAATTAGCGACGTATATAGCGACGTTAGTAGCGACGTAAATAGCGACTTTTATAGCGACATATATGCGACTCATTTAGCGATATTGTGCGACTAATTTAGCGATGTTAATATGACCTGGCAATACTGCCATGTCAGCAATTTACGACGGACAATGACTTTTTTAGCGACGTGTGTAGCGATGTATTTAGCGACGAATATAGCGACGTGAGGTGACGTCGCTAAACGTCGCTGTAGAAGCATGAAACATACGCTGCAGAGTTATATGCAACATTTCAGTGCTGTGTGGCGTAAGACTTGACTTCAGAGCCATCGGCGTACAAACAGACCTTCATCGCTAGTACAGCGTAAAATATAATCTCCAGGATAACCCGCGTAATACAGTATTTCCAGGCTGCTTCAGCGTAAAAGGGTTGTTACATCGCCTTTATGGCGTAAAACTTATCTGCTTTTAATGCAGCATGGAAATGTACGAGAACGCTTCTAATTCCTCGAATGAACCTGTCAGATCATGCAGTGAACCTGACTCCTGACAAAAAGTACTGTACAACTATCCAAACGACAGCTGTAATGATGGTGCGGCACAGAGACCCAAAATCGTCGTTTAGTGATATTTCCCTGATACAAACTGCTTTTACGCATACAAGGGAATACGCTGCCTAGTTTTACACAGGCAGATGTGAGATTTTATGCTCAGCAGAAGACAAAACAAACTGTCACATCAAAAGCTGCTCTTTGCACAGAGCTCGAGGCACGTCTCTGCAGTTAATGCGCAGGATGGGGGCAGATCTCTACATTTAATGCACGGAATTTGGTTCTATTTTCAAAGACTGGATGAGCCATAATTATGGCTAATACGTCTACATTATCACCGTTGCACATTACGCAACCTGGCTATTTTCAGCTATAGGAGCACGCTATACGCTATCTCCTTGAAATACGCCAACCTGGCTATTTTCAGCTATAGGAGCATGCTGTACGCTATCTCCTCAGAATATGCCAACTTAGGCTACATTTGTAGTTGTGCGTAATAAGACTATTTCGTCGAGAATATGCTCAAGACCTCAGTCAAGGAAAGACGAGCGGCTATCTTTACGCTGACTACCTATCCGTACAACATCAGGCTTCTACGCCTACGGGGCTTCTATGCCAGTTTGATAACTATTTGGCTTCTACGCCATGGTGACAGTCATTGGCTTCTATGCCAACCTTTTCTACGTGAGGGGCAGTTACCGACGTGGCTTGCATGCCGTGATCTTCGTAGCAGTTATACGCATTATCTATTAATGGGACACGCATCACACGCTCATTCAGAAAATTATTTATACGTGGGTGACAGTTATTGTAACCGCCACGTAAAAAGTGCCATACTCTCCACTATCCGGCTTCTACGCCGACTGGACGGTTACTATCACTAAAAACCCTATAAATAAAGACCTTTGTTGACAGAGGTCAGGGGGAAGAGGGAAAAAGAGAGGTCAAAGAGTCGAATTCAAGAGAGAAAAGGTCAGAAAATCAGAGCACAGAGGTCAAGGTCTTTGACAACGAGAGTTCAACCTTTCTTGCAACTTTTGAAGCTTCTACTTCTTCTACAGCACTTCTTCATCATCGTGTGGTCCAAGAGACAAAGTGATCGACTGCAGATCAGACTCCTATAGCAATATTTATCCAGATTAAAATTTGTACTTAACATCCTCGTATAGGATTAATAGTACTTCTTGTTTGTAAACCTAAGAAAGGATTTTGTATAAACCTAGTTTTATATCTTACGTTTATTATCAAATATAAGATGGGGACTCTGCTGGGGATATCTTTCTCATCTGACGAGAAGACTATTGCTCAATACGATGAAGTATCAGTAGGATCAACGAAGAAGACCCTGGTCGTCCAGTTCGACCAATCCGCCTACGAAGACATGCTTCGAGCAGGGGGTAGCTCTCACTCTCTCTCTGTCCAAGACAACAGAAAATTGCGTAAGGTATGGATGCCCCAGACATCCCCTATATTTCCTGCCGACTCTCTGATTTCTCCGACCAACAAGGTTGTAGCTTCGCAACCTTCACACTCTACGCATAAAATACTGTCTCCCGTCATTGGCAAAACAGACAAAACTTCTGGCAATGCCTCAGCGCCAATCCAGAAGTCTACTCCGCGCTCTGCGCATAAAATACTGTCTCCCATCGCTGGCGGAACAGACAAAACTTCTGGCAATACCTCAGCGCCAATCCAGAAGTCTACTTCGTGCTTTGCGCGTAAAACTCAGTCTTCCGTCGCTGGCGGAACAAACAGAACTTCTGGCAATGCCTTAGTGCCAATCCAGAAGTATGCAATGCGCCTTGCGTGTAAAAACTCGTCTCCCGCCGCTGGCGGGGTAGATGTAGTTTCTGACAATGCCTTAGCGCCAAGTCAGAAATTTCAAAAGGGCTTTACGCGTAAAAATACCTCTCCCGCTCGTAAGAAGGCAGAGGTTCCTTATAATCTCCGCAAGGGAAAACAATTAGCGGACTTCGTAACTTCTCGGCCTTTACGCCAGCAAAAGAAGAATCTGTCCGCTCTCTAGATTACGCGCGAAGCTGATGGCCGATTGAGGACTTCCTCAGTCTTACGCCAACCTGAGCAAAGTTCCAAATTACGCCAGGTTAAGCCCCGCAGCGTAAAGAAGGCCTTGTCTGTGGATAGATACGCTCCTCATGGATCCTGTGCTACTCACATGGCTGAATTGTTGTATACCTACGGCAGAGAGAGGGCTGGAGTTCCCAATATCCGTGTTCCAACTGATGTAAAAAGGCAGAATAAGCCTTCTTCTTCCTATTCTTCGGTTAATTCCCCTAATTTGCGTGATTTCTTGATCCAGAAACGCAATGGCAGAGGTCAAAATCGAGATTCACAGCCTCTAACTACCAAGCATGAGGAGATTATGTGGGACGTAGCGTCAATATCCAATGTCGTCATGACGGATGGGCCATATGAAGAATCAATCTTTATCGTTCCACATACTCGCAATGATCAGCATCAAATAATCTTTGGTCGAATGCGGAATAGACCGATTATACAAGAAGATTCTTACGAGTCTGATGCTGGCAAAATGCAGATCCACAGGTATAGCCCCTAGGCTTTAAAGAGTATACAAAGCATGGGTTACAATCTGAAATTGAAGCAATGTCTCAACCATGGAAAAGGCAGACGAACACCGTTGCACGGTGGCCTCCATTGTCAACGAAATCGTTTTGGGTTGGGGTATACTGCATCTCTTGCAAACTCTAAAACTACAGATTCTGATCCTGTAATTCAAGAGGCAGGTCCTTCTAGACCAACTTTGGTGGACAAACGCAACAACATATCTGGAGGTAGACTCCCTCCACAAAATAAAGCAGCATCAAAAGCTGGGGGTAGTGTTCCCTCTGTGTCTGAAGATGATGCGACTATAACCATCTTCCCTGAAGACCGTAAAACTCAGGCATCAGGATCTCGAAGGCCAAAGGGGACTTCCTCCTTCAATAAAGATGACATCGTTGAAATCTTCAATATATTGATGAAGGAAAACAAGCTTCGGCTGCCCAACATCAGGTACCCTGAAAGGGCTGGCAAGGTCGATGATCCAGAATATTGTCTCTTTCATCGGTACGTTCATTACCCTACAAGGGCATGCTATGTACTGAAAAGGAGAATCCAGGAGTTGATCGACACCAAAGTCATCACTTTACATTTATAAACAAGATGACGGTCACTGCAAATTGATCTCATTTCAACGTAGCAATTTGCATCTCCCTAGCTGAGCAACCTTCAGGTCTATCCCCACTAAGTAAATCATTCTCCAGTGAATTTTTACTTAGTGGTTCATGTCTATATGACCTCTGAACTGTTGTCCAAACATTATTTTCCCCCAGCAAAAGTTTGTCATGTTCATATTACCTCTGAACAAACTTTCCTGAGTTTTTTGGCTATCGATTATCATATCCATATTACCTCTGATATCGGTTGTCATCTCAACTTAACACCCGTACTTAACTCTAAGTACGCCAGTGGTGTTGAGTCCACAAAAAACTGCTATGTTCATATTACCTCTGAGCAGATATATACCTCCATTCTCAGTGGAGGCTTTTTCCAGCAAAGTTTGTCATGTTCATATTACCTATGAACAAACTTTCCTGAATTTTGGCTATCGATTATCATGTCCATATTACCTCTGATATCGGTTGTTATTTCAACTTAACACCCGTACTTAACTCTAAGTACGACAGTGGTGTTGAGTCCACAAAAAACTGCTATGTTCATATTACCTCTGAGCAGATATATACCTCCACTCTTAGTGGAGGTTCTACTAAAAAGTTTGTCATGTTCATATTACCTCTGAACAAACTTTCCTGAATTTTGGCTATCGATTATCATGTCCATATTACCTCTAATATCGGTTGTCATTTTAACTTAACACCCGTACTTAACTCTAAGTACGCCAGTGGTGTTGAGTCCACAAAAAACTGCTATGTTCATATTACCTCTGAGCAGATATATACCTCCACTCTCAGTGGAGGTTCTACTAAAAAGTTTGTCATGTTCATATTACCACTGAACAAACTTTCCTGAATTTTGGCTATCGATTATCATGTCCATATTACCTCTGATATCGGTTGTCATTTCAACTTAACACCCGTACTTAACTCTAAGTACGCCAGTGGTGTTGAGTCCACAAAAAACTGCCACGTCCATATTACCTCTGGCAGAGTTTGTCTTAAACTTATTACTTGCACTTTTGTGCACAACAAGTAATAGGTCCACAATAGAAACGAAGAGTTTACGTCCATATTACCTCTGAACTACGTCTCTCCACTATCCCCACAGGGTAGTATTTTACAAATATCTATATTACCTCTGTCGGGATTTGTCTCAAACTCATTACTTGCACTAACGTGCGCAAAAAAGTAGGGGTCTACAAAAATATTCCCAGCATAATATCTTTACTAGCTAGGGACTTGTTTCGAACTTATTATTTTGCACTCCAACATGCGCAACAAATAATAGGTCCACCAAAGATCCCCCAGTAGGATATCCTCAACAAAAAAATGGTATTATACTACGTCCATATTACCTCTAGTACAATACCCGAATTTCATACAAACAATCATAAAGGAATAGAAGGCCCTTTTTGATTGAAAGAACGTTCTCAAACGGCGCTTACGAATGAGCCAAGCCTAATGAAAATCTTATAATGGCTCTTATCAAACGGCAAATTCCTGAAAAAGTATTATGCTTAATCTCCCTTATTTTAATGGAGTATGATGAAGATCTCATTCTGGCGACACTACATACAAAGGTTAACTGGATCACATTCTGTCAGGATTCATGTGACCTCCGAATAGATATCCTTAAAACTAATTTGTAAACCTATCATGTTCATATTACCTCTGATAGTGTTTAGTATACAAATTTAGTTGGATTATATTCTTTCAGGTTCATGTTAATTCTGAATAGATTTATATTCAGCAAAACCTTAATGAAAGTATGTCATGTTCATGATACCTCTGATATCACTTTCACCCTACCCCTATCATTTATATTCCAAAATGATGGGTCCACCAAAGTCAGATAAAGTCTCTTTATTATTTCTAGAAAGAGCAAATTACATAGAAAAGCAAAAAGGTACATCATTTGGGAGGAGCAGTTAAGTCGCAAATCTGTTGTGCCAGAGCGACCATCCTCTCATCCTTGGAGCTCAAAACGTCGGCACGAGCCCGCTCCAACCTTGCCACCTCATTGTTTAAAGCAGATAGCTCGGATCGAGTATGTACAAAACCTGTGTGGATGACACCCAGATACGTCAGGTTCTGCTGAGCCGTCTCCATTCGATCCTTCAACACCTCGCGAGCTGTTGATAAAGAAAGAGCCTTCTCCTTGGCCTTAGCGAGGTCGTCTTCCAATTTGCGGACCCTCACTGCTTCTTTCTCATATTCGGCCTCGTACTGAGCCAACTTAGGGATGACATACCCCAATACGGCATGCTCTTGATCCATCTTTTGCTGCTGTTTCTGGACAGATTTGTTCAGAGATTCTATTTGCCCAGCAAACTCTGCAGTTAATGAGTCATATCTAGCTTGAACGAGATCGTCGATGTTGCCCTGGGATAGTTGCAAATAATTTTTAATGGGTTGTTCCAAACCATTAACTATCTGCTCCAGTGCATCAGCTCTCCCAGTGTCATTGAAATCTCCGATCGATATTATCACAAAATGGGAGGACCTCCTCAGAGCCTCAAAGCCTAGATTCTTCTCCAGCACCATTGATATCAGCGTTTTCAAAATGGTATAGAAAAGACTAGTATGCTGCTCAATCAACATAGCAAAATTAGATTGGACGCTGGGAGTGGCCGCAATATCGGAGAATACCCTTTCAGGAACGACTACAGATGGTGTCGTCACAGTCGTCGCTTCAGTAGAGGGCGCGACAAAGGTAGTGGCACCGACAACGGCCGAAGTGGCTGGAATACTCAAAGGAGGCATAGTCGTAATGACAGGCTCATCCTCCTCTCGAGATATCAGAACCGTCTCGGGCGAGCCAGCACCCGAAAAAGTTTCCTCTTCAAAATCGGGCACCTCCGTGTCATCGGCAGTAGCTGCAACAAAGCCAAAAGTTGCGTCGACGCTGCCCTCCCCGTAGATGTCTTCTCCTGAAAAAAAGATAAGAGAAATTTAATATCAACATGATGTTAATTTTTCTAAAAAGAGGCGTAAAGACGATATATACCCATGGTCGATGGTATATATGGCGCGTCTGCAGTCAGTATAGCTAAATCATGTCTTAATGATGCTAAGCGAGCTGTCATACCTGGAGAAGGGGATGTGCCAACTGACACTGGCAGGTATTCTTCCAGGTCTTTACCAAGATCCACTCGAGGCTCATCGGGTGGAATCTCGCTGAATATACTTACAGACGCGGCAGGGATTTCTCCCGTCGCTGGTCTGGATAAAGATATTCTTATTTTGCTCGGCCTCGAAGGCGATCTCGTATCACTAACTGAAGCGATAGCAGCAACAGCAGCCTCGAGCAAAGATTCTCCGGCACTGACAACCGGAATTGTGGAGGTTTCCTCTCTAATAGGCGAGGGACCTCTAATCAAAGGATCATCCCCAACAGGGAAGACAGTAGGCTCACTCCTAGGAGCCTCATGACTGGAGATCCTGACAGGACCACCAACAGTCTTCTTCTTCTTGCAAGGGGAAGCCTCCTTCAGAACAGGGGCCCTTCGCTTTCCAGGGATAACCAGAGGCTCTGCAGGCGAAGGTATTGCGCCTCTTGGTACTGCCAGTAAAAGCTCATCTGGATTGATAGAGTCTTCACCCTCGTCAGAGGAAACTGATAGGAGTTTCTCTCATCCCGCGGACTTAGAAGAAGGCATCCTAAAACTTCCACGTATATCAAAATCGCGATGGAAGGTATTGGTGGCCACATAAAACTGGGCGTACGAGTGGAGGATGCGCAACTCCATGGAGAGAGAATTTGCTGGTATAGTAAAGGCCGCTCTAGTACAACCCATTATGAAGTATCGCCATCCTCTCGCTCCGTCAATAAGTCCACCTCTGGACTTGAAGCTGGTGATGGCGTTGCCCACATGCAACTGGTCATACCCGAACTGCCTGGCGAACCGACTAGGCAGATAGGGCTCCAAAAAGCAGTGATCCTCACTTCTGTATAACAAATGGGAAGGTCTAATACAGACTAACCAATAAAAAACTTCAGGATAAAGAACGGTCTTCCCTTCACCTAAATCCTGAAGTCGCATCCCATGTTGATTGAGATGTATAGTGGGGACGGTGCAGAAGAGCTTCCAGCTGTGAGCAAAATTTAACGTTCGCCGACAGTCTAGAACTGTGGTCACGTTACAGTTGAAATTCTTGTAATTCAACAAAAAATTATTTCCCGAACTACTGGCAGAGCCGGGAGACATCACTCTAGGGTTATGAAGAATTAACCATCCCATCAGATACATGTACGGTAATTCTACCCTGGGAAAGCTCTCACGACGAGTTTCGTCTGCAAGCAGCCCGTCAGTAATAGCCCTCAGGCCAGCTTGTATCCGGCATGCCATGGCAGGCAGCAGGCCCAGTCTTGCCCCAAACACCAAACGCACCGTGGGCCATAAAGTGTTACGGTGAATGCGATCCGAAGATGCAATGCCGGGTACTACCAGTCGGCGCAGCCATATAGAGAGGAAGCCAGCCAGTTGAGCTTCCTTGGACAGAGGCCTGCGACAATGCCTCAAATAACTGTAGACCTTAGTGCCTGCAGGATATTTCCCTATCCCTTCGTCGATAATTTGATCTGAAGCCCCAGCGTCTTCAATAAGGTCATCGACTACTTGAGCACTAAGCACGCTCAGAAAGCTCAAAGGCCTATCCCTGCTATCCACGACTTTGTCTGGCTTGGCATCTCTAGCCTGATGGAAAAAGAGGTAGGACGCTCATTTGTTGGTATGAGCCAAATCAGAGGGCTCATTATAGAAGGCAGTGCACGCTAAATAGTGGCACATCAGCTCCTGGTACACCGCCACCACCCGAGGGTCTGTATCACCCAACTCCCAGTTTGTGGGAACGTACTCTTCATAAGGAGTATCCCCCATTGGTAGTCTTGAAATCTCTGCCATTTCGTGAAGGGCCAATTCCAACTCCCCCAGTGGAGTGGCGAAAGTCCCCGTGAGAGAAATATATCGCTCCATCAAAGCCAAAAACAGGTAGGGGTTGAGAGGTAACCCAACACTGGTAGCCTCCACAGCTTCGTACAGAGCAATGCTCTCCAGCTCTGTCTGAAAGTTCTTCAGGGCCCAGGCAGCTAAACGATCCCATCGAAGATTGGTAGGGGCAAGCCACCCATTGGTCCGAGATTAACCTTGGGGTATACTCCTCCATGCTCCATGAAGTCATTGCAGAAAGTCGATAATTGGGCTGGCTGGAATAAAGCAGTGTCTTCACTCGGGACAATGCTAGGAAATAATTCCCTGAAAGGTATGACGTGACCAGAAGGGCGGCTTACAAATGACCCTCGGTCGGATCCTTTATGGTAAAATATCTTCCCCGGATGGCCGTAAAGATTGGGAGTCAGAGTCCACGACATCTTCCTTGGATGTGTGACATGGTAGAATGCCGAGATAGGGTAATCTTTCGGCATCTTAGGCAGATATAGGAACAGACCCCCGGCAGGAAAAACCCAGTTTTCTTTCTTGGGCTTCGTCTGGGATTGTTTGTCAATCATATCCCCGAAGAGAAAAACCAGTTTTATATATTTTGCCCTGTCCATATATGTCAGGGGCTCTCCGTTGATCATGCTCAACAGCATTCGCTCTCCCTGAGACGATATCAGGATTCCCCTTCCTTCAGGATACTGGGTTCCGAAAATAAGAAATGTCACATGGAACAGATCCTCCAGGTAATTGGAGTTCAGCATCCCAGCAGCAGAACCCATCACCTCAGCCAACAGAGGTATCTGCAAGTCTACTACAAAATGCAAGAAGAATAAAGTCAGTTTCTATACTAGACATTACAGTCTTGCAGCTTATGCCGAAGATCAACAGTCTGTACTTTTATGCCAAGACTATAAAAACTTGAGTTTTTACGCTGGAACATATTTTCAAGGCATAAAATTCAAGGTTAGCAGTATACAGTCTGTATTTTACGCCAGACTGCCAAAGTTTGAGTTATTATGCCAGAATTTTCATCCCGAGCGTAACACCCAAAATTTGTATTATACGCCAAATTTCGACAGTCGAAGCTTTTACGCCAGACTGTGAAAATATGGAGTTTTTACACTGATACATTAGGAATGTGGGCGTAAAAGATAAAATATCTATGTGCATCATCTTCCTCGAAGAGGCTATCAGCACAAAAAATGACCTAGCGCATTCACGTACAACGTGTGCGAAGGGTTTTCTTCGTTCTTGTCATCCCAAAAGCTTTACCTATGATACTCGGTGCACAGCTTGATGGTGGAATACTTCGTTCAGAGCGAGGTTCGCCCTGTCCGATGGGATTCGCCCTTGCTTGGGCGGCGGAGCGAGAAGAGGAGACAGCCTTATTTCCCTTAGAGGAGGAGATCGGTTTTGGTGCCATTGCTAAAGACTCAGAATGCTCAGAGAAGAAACAAAAGAAAGTGCTCAAAGAGACGAAGGGTTTTCTTTTGCAAAAGACAGGTGAAGATTTTTCTCTCTGGAGGCCTTGGGGTATATATAGAGTTCAGATGGACTCTTCGAATCCCTAACCAAATTCGATATTTAATATTTGGTTATGATTGGAGACCACGTCAGCATACTACTTAGGGAAGGCAGACAGTCAGCGAATTCAAAAAGTTTTTCGTGCAGAGAAGATTCGTGATTTTACGCCAAGGAGCTTTTTTACGCTCGGCAGCTACAAATCTACGGTTTTACGCTCAGAGGCTATAAGTCTATGGTTTTACACCGGATGCTTTTACGCTCGGTAGCTTTTACGCTCGAGAGGCTACAAACCTACGACTTCACGCTCAGAGGCTACAAATCTATGATATCATGCTCAGAAGCTTTTCTACGCTCGGAGGCTACAAATCTACGACTTCACGCTCGGAAGTTTTCTTTTCAGAGGCTACAAATCTACAGTTTTATGCCCGGATGCTCTCATGCTCAGCAGCTTTTACGCTCGAGAGGCTATAAACTTATGATTTTATGCTCATCTACATTACAGATCTATGACTTTTCGCATATCTCAAAATACGCAAGCCAGAGTATGCGTATATCTGAACAAATTCTCAAGACGGCCAATTATAAGGGTTTCCTCAAAAGATGCTCCGTCATGGCCACAAAATATTCCAAGTACAGAGTTCAGCATTGAAAGTGACTCTTTCTCTTGGGTCAATTGGAAGCTTATCTAAAATCCAGTCTGAATATTTTCTCTACAGTTCAAGCATGGTCAGTTTCTCGCCCTACTTTAAGGGATTTTCGGGAAACCATTCTTGAAGATGATGGTCTGAACAAAAAAATTTCTTATCAAAAAATTGACAATTCAGACATTTTACGTGACTTCTCGTTCAAAACAGCATGACAGTTCAGATATTCAACTTAAATGCTAAGCAGCTTTCTACACATCCTCAGTTACGCGTAAAAAATAGGACAAGACCAGATACTCTTTTTCAGAGACGGCGTAAAGTTATTCAGACGTGTCGAAGCTACACACATTCAGACTTTATTGCAGCAAAATATGGCAAATTATTAGATGCGTAAAAGAAAATAGTTTTCATTAATCATGATTACATATGAGTAAAATCCAGTCTACAAAGGGTTTTTTCATCTTCATGATTACATATGAGGGAAATCCCGTCTATAAAGGGTTTCTCATCCTCATTTAAAGATAACGCCCAGAACCTGTTCTACCAGGTTCTCATATTGGTGGAGATCTTTATCCGTCTTCTTCAGCAGTTAGTCGGTTTTCGCAGCCGATTAACAAGAAAATGATCAATGGCGGGAGGATACAAAACTGGGCGTGTCTAAATTATTCAAGCCCATCCTCCATACACCATGACAGATAGAGTTGAGGTATTTACACCCAACTCAATACTGTAAGACAGGGCAGTTTGTCTGCCCTCGTCCACGAACGACGAGAGAAAATACAGCTTGCAAGCTGTATGGTCGAATGTGACCCTTCCTCTCTCCTGGACGAATCGCCATATGAAGTTGCTGACTATCCCGAGCAAAAAAAGCTATGATATCCTTCCATGATCTATCGTTGCAGAGGACATTTGCTCGAAGATGCCTCTTTTTACGGCTCCTTACATGCTGGAAGAACATGATCTTCTTCTTCCCCAAGTCGACCCGACGAACTCCGGCAATCATTTCGGTATGGTGAAGGAAATGTAGGAATAACAGGTTAACTCATCAGCCTTTATATAGGCAAAAGAGAACACACCGAATTCCAACAAATCTCCAAAAATCTGCCAAGAAATTAGCCTCGAGGAACGAGTCAGACTTGACCGTTTCATGCTTCATTCAAAGTGTTTCAAATTACAAGAAATTTAAAAACTTTGAAGGGGGTCTTGTAGAAGCATGAAAAATATGTTGTAGAGTTATACGCAATATTTTAATATTGTGTGGCATAAGACTTGACTTCAGAGCCATCGGCGTACAAACAGAGCTTCATCGCTAGTACAGCATAAAATATAAGCTCCAGGACAACCCGCATAATGTAGTATTTCCAGGCTGCTTCAGCATAAAAAGGTTGTTGCATCGCCTTTATGGCGTAAAACTTATCTGCTTTTAATGCAGCATGGAAGTGTACAAGGAACGCTTCCAATTCCTCGAATGAACCTGTCAGATCATGCAGTGAACCTGACTCCTGACAAAAAGTACTGCACAACTATCCAGACGACGGCTGTAATGATGGTGCGGCACAGAGGCCCAAAACCGTCGTTTAGTGACATTTCTCTAATACAAACTGCTTTTACGCATACAAGGGAATATGCTGCCTAGTTTTACACAGGCAGATGTGAGCTTTTACGCTCAGCAGAAGACAAAACGAACTGCCACGTCAAAAGCTGCTCTTCGCACAGAGCTCGAGGCACGTCTCTGCAGTTAATGTGCAGGATGGGGGCAGATCTCTGCATTTAATGTACGGGATTTGGTTCTATTTTCAAAGACTGGGTGAGCCATAATTACGGCTAATATGTCTATATTATCACCGTTGCACATTATACAACCTAGCTATTTTTAGCTATAGGAGCACGCTGTACGCTATCTCCTTAAAATACGCCAACCTGGCTATTTTCAGTAATAGGAGCACGATGTACGCTATCTCCTCAGAATATGCCAACTCAGACTATATTTGCAGTTGTGCGTAATAAGGCTATTTCGTCCAGAATATGCTCAAGACCTCAGTCAAAGAAAGACGAGCGGCTATCTTTACGCCGACTACCTATCCGTACAACATCAGGCTTCTATGCCTACGGGGCTTCTACGCTTGCTTGGCTTCTACGCCAGTTTGACAACTATTTGGCTTCTACGCCATGGTGATAGTCATTGGCTTCTATGCCAACCTTTTCTACGCGAGGGGCAGTTACCCACGTGGCTTGCATGCCGTAATCTTCGTAGCAGTTATACGCATTACCTATTAATGGGACACGCGTCACACGCTCATTCAGAAGACCATTTATACATGGATGACAGTTATAGTAATCGTCGCGTAAAAAGTGCCATACTCTCCACTATCCGGCTTCTACATCGACTGGACGGTTACTGTCACTAAAAATCCTATAAATAAAGACCTTTGTTGACAAAGGTCGGGGGGGAGAGGGAAAAAGAGAGGTCGAAGAGTTGAATTCAAGAGAGAAAATGTCAAAAAATCAGAGCACAGAGGTCAAGGTCTTTGACAACGAGAGTTCAACCTTTCTTGCAACCTTTGAAGCTCCTACTTCTTCTACAGCACTTCTTCATTATCGTGTGGTCCAAGGGACAAAGTGATCGACTGCAGATCAGACTCCTATAGCAATATTTACAGAGATTAAAATTTATACTTAACATCCTCGTATAGGATTAATAGTACTTCTTGTTTGTAAACCTAAGAAAGGGTTTTGTATAAACCTAGTTTTATATCTTACGTTTATTATCAAACACAGTCGCAAAACGTCGCTAAAAATGTCGCTAAAGATACAGTGGAGAAAAAAAATACTGAATTATTTCCAAACTATTCTTCTTACAGTTTATGAATTCATAATTTGTACTAATAGACCCGGAGCAACCCTCCGTTGAATTTGTTGGGTTCACCGACCCCCTTCGGTTGAACACTCAATACCGATAAATTAACATATATTTAATATGAATAATATAATAAAATTTGAAGAAAATAAAATATTGAGATTACAAACCGAATTAGGAGAAAATATTATCGTAAAGAATATAGCAAATATCCACACAACTGGGTCTGAAAGCCTCGTCCTAAAGAATACAAAAAATAATGTCTGAATGCCTCAAAAATAAAAAATATTCATAAATGACCAAATATCATAGGTCTAAAACACAAATAATCAATAAACGGTCCTAACTAGGACTACTGCGAATCTGCAGGAGGATGACCACCGGCGCGCATGAAGGATGAGAACAGATCATACTGCTTCCGTAAAATCGACACCGATGTCGATGGAGAAGGCAGTGACGTCGGTGGAGTCTATGTCATTGTAGGCGCACCAGGAGGACGTATCAGCTCTAACTCTGCTAGCCGCTGGTTGTATGGATCTATTGTAGATAACAGCCTCGTACTGCTATAAACCATTAAATCATGCATCATCGCCAGCCTCTCGCCCATGGACAGCTGTGATGCATGCAGCTCCGTCATGCTGTACTCTGTCGACGCTCTAAGATCAGCTGTCAAATCCCGAAGCTCTCTGATGCTGTACTCGAGCATATCAAATTATGCGATGAGCATCGCATCATTCGCCTGCGGCTGGGACGGGGCTGCTCCTTTATCCTTCACAGTAACTCATCACAGAGAGACGCAATCTGATGGTCAACGGCCTCCTGGACTCGGACCGACAACTGCTAGGGCTGTGTGGAATATGCACTTGTCGGGGAGGCCCTAGATGACTGCGTCGCAACAAGGGCGCCATAGGATCCCGTACCGTAGTACGTACCCCTCTGGAAACCACCAGCGGTGGTCATCCACAGCTTGTCCGCCGACGGAGCTGGAGAGGGCTGCGAGGAAGTACCAGCCTCTCCCGCTGTAGGTGCACTAGCAGTCGCCCGCTCACGCAGCCTAAGATACTCGGCCTAGAAAAGTTTGGATACTCGATAATTGCCTAAGTTATATTAAAATTAACACAAAGTAAAGTAATACTTACATAGGTCTGAGAGGCCCTCTCATTAATGAGATTTTTGCCCTTTCGATGGGTGGCCAGGAAGACGGTCACCATGTTTACATACTCACCCCTCTGTACCTGTTAAAAATATATTATTTAGTACTAAAATTAAACATTTTTTTCTACTACCATTTTATCGTACTCGCATTAAAATAATATACCAGAAATAAAAAATATACCAAACGACAAAACTATTTCGTCATCGGAATCGAGCCACCACACCACTTTGCTGCCTTCCGCCTAGCCACTTTGGCCTTCTCAGACCTTTCCTTATACCTCGGATCATCGAATCTAGCCCTCATCACAGTCCACTGCTCAGACGTGATCCAACCTTGGATCAATTTTTTAATGCGGTCACGAGCCTTCTGGTCATCCAGAGCATCACGGATAAGCTTGGCGGCAATGGCAGGAAATATCTGCTCGATCAACTCGGCCCAGTGCGGAGGATAGAAATATATTTGCTACAATAAATAATTTAGTAAGTTATATAATATGCATAAATTAGAGAATTTATATAATATACTTTTACCTTGAAGTGCGCAAACTAGAATACCTTTCTCTCCTCCGGAGCTACAGAGTAGTTGATCCAAGGGCCACCATAGTTGTTCCTCAGAAAGAGGCCCATGCTTCTCTGTACCGACGAGGGACGATATCTATACAGAGATAATTATTTTTATCGAAAAAGTCAATATATGATGAATAAAAAAATATACGATATATAGATGCTAAACCATTTAATTGACTTACTTTGTACCGTTGACCCAAATCTTTGTCCTCATCTCCTTCGGAGGTGCGCATGGAGGATCTAACTAATGCTGGGACAACGTCGGCTCGACCTCCTCCATATGCACATCTGTCTCCATGGTTCTGTCAGTAGGAGGAACGCTGAACGAGGGAGTACTATCAGGCCTGGAACTACTAGTCTCAGGAGTGATGCCACGTAACGTCATCGCAGTTGGAGATATGACTGATCGATATACTGGAGTATTAGGTGACGATGATCCAGAACCAACAGTAGGCAGTACCGGAGGAGTACTCCGTCTACCTCGGGACCTGTCGAACCCTCCGCGTCGTCCTTTCATACCTGATTGCAACATATGATGAATAAAAAAATACACAATTATATAGTATATTCTACAGTTAAAATGTTATGCATATCTCACAGCATTCATAAAATTGTACAGTAAATAACTAGTGGTGTCACAAGTCTAAATGGATAGTACATTCTATAGTCAAAATATAATACATATCTTCGTCAAAATAGTACATTCTACAGGCAAAATATTTTATTTTTAATCATCTTCAGAAAATTTATCTTGTTCGCCTTCCTCGTCCTCCTCTTCCTCTTCCTCCTCGTCTTCACTTTCATCTACTTCATCTTCCTCTTCGAATAATTCTACATCTTCTACATTATCACTCGTATAATGAGTAACTTCCATTGAGTCCACATCTACAATATTTGTTACAAGAGGTAGCTCGTCCTCCTGATAAGCTATTTCGTCAATGTCAAAGGTATTTCTAGCTTTAGTCTTGTATACTGCCCACCAATTCGACCTCGCTGTCCCCCGTCTAGGATAAGTTATGAAGTACACGAGCTGAGCCAGACTTGATAGGACAAATGGTTCGTAGCCTTGATATCTACGCTTGTAGTTTATATTCACAAAGCTATGATTGTCAATTTTCCAACCTTGATCTTGAATCGGATCGAACCATTCACACTTGAATAGCACGATCTTAGCAGGTTCTGTGCCATAATTATATGTCAACTCCACAATCTCTCGTAAGATGCCAAAGAAATCATTACCCGGATTGATGTCTTTGTAGTTCAAAGATTTGATACACAAACAATTATTTTTCATGGAATCAAGATCCAGAAAGTTGTCTCTAATTAGAGCATTTGTTGACTTGAATCTAAACCCATTCACACAGAAACTTGGCCATATTTTTATGGCAGTAATTGGTCCCTTGACTAGAGTTCTAATAGATTCAGTCTCGGGTGTTATTAGACGATCGACCTAAATACCAAAGTAGCGATAGTAAGTTATTTATTGTGTAAGTACAAAAAAAAGTAATTACCAAGCTCCTTACATATGCGCTCAACCAAAAAGAAAAATAGCATCTCATTTCTTGTTCTACTTCTTTGTCTGTTATATAGGGTCTAACCGACCTCAACTCATCATTATATGTGCTGAAAAATAATAAAGCAACCGCTGATTAGTAGCATAATAGTAGCTTATACTATTACATTGAGATGATGTAAACATGGACGTATTAATTACTTACCCCTCTAGCTTCTCCACTTCATCCTCGTCACAATTGAGTAATATATATAACTGAGCAGCCCTTAGCTCGTCGTCATTCAAATATCTCTTCTTTATTTTTTCTGAAGGCTTTTCGGACGCATTGAATACGTTGAGTATTGCATCATTAGATTCCAGATATCCGTCATCGTTTCTCGGATCTTTTGTTCTATTAGTAGCAATATGAGGTTTGAAATACGTCGAACAAAAGTTTATAATCTTCTCGAGAACATAAGCTTCACAAATAGAGCCCTTAACCCGTGCCTTATTTTTTACCTTTCTCTTTAGGTGATTCAGATGTCGCTCAAAGGGGTACATCCATCGATAACCGACAGGACCACCAACACGTGCCTTATAAGAAAGATGAATTAGAAAATGCTCCATAGAGTTGAAGAATCCAGGAGGAAACACCTTCTCGAACTTACATAGTGTTACCGCAATGTCCTTCTCTTGCTTTTCTAGACGATCGATGAGCAACTTAGTAGAACAAAGATCTCTGAAGAATATGTTAAGCTTTGTCAATGAATCTCAAACGACCTGCGGTAAGAATTCCTGAAATACAATCAGAATTAACCTCTCCATGAATACGTGACAATCGTGGCTCTTCATACCCGCCAGTTTGTTCTTCTTGAGGTCGACGCATCTTCTCAAGTTTGACACGTACCCGTCTAAAAATTTTAGACCCTAAATCCACCTACAAAGTCTCCCTTTATCCTCCTTCTCCAGTGAGAAAACTGACTTAGGCTGCTTTAACTTTCCATTCCCCTCATCTATCAAATGCAATGCAGGACGTCTACATATTTCTTATAAGTCCAACCTGGCCTTCGCATTGTCTTTCGTCTTCCCCTTTACCTCCATTACAGTATTAATTATGTTATCAAACACATTCTTCTCGATATGCATGATATCAAGGTTATGTCTGATCAGATTGGTGCTCTAATATGGCATATCCCAGAATACACTCCTCTTCGTCCAGTTATGGGTGCGACCAAATCCGTCATACTTGTACCCCTTAGCAGGCTCTTCAATAGCACGTGGTAAATCTTTTATCTCTTTCCAAATCGTGTATCCGGGCCACCTTGGCGGTGGATTGGCCTTCTCCACAACGCCCGTACGAAAAGCATTCATGTTCCTCCGGTACGGATGATCCTTCGACAGAAATTATCGATGACAATCGAAGAAGCACGATTTGCCTCCGTATTTCAAACGAAAAGCCTTAGTACGTTCCATGCAATACGGACATGAGTGACGACCATGCATGCTCTATCCCGATAATATTCCATATACCAAAAAGTCGTTGATGGTCCACATAAGTTTTGCCCTCATCTGAAAATTCTGCTTTTTGGAAATATCGTACGTGTTGGCACCTACTTTCCACAGCTGATTCAACTCATCTATCAAAGGCTGTAAATATACATTGATGTTCCTCTTCAGATTTTTTGGACCGAGGATAATAACGGTTATGAACATATACGGAGTCTTCATGCACATCCAAGACGGTAGATTATACGGAGTGACGATCACAGGCCAACACGAATACTGGGAGCCCAAAAGTCCGAATGGGGTAAAACCGTCGAAGGAGAGCCCCAATTTACGCAGATACGAAGCAAAATATGGATACTCTCGATCAAAGTTCTTCCATGCTTTTTTATCGGATGGATGATCCAATACTCCTTCGATCTGTTTCGCCTGTGCCAACTCATATTTTCTGCAGTCTCATTCACCATAAACAACCTCTGCAATCGATGCGTCAAAGGCAAGTAGTGTATCAAATCGGTAGGCTTCTTTGCACCGACAGACTTTTCTCTTCCAGTAGCCTTGTAGCGATCAGCACCACCGAATCTGTACGCATCATCATCCTTGTCGTCTTTGTAGTAAAATATGCACCTATTGTGACATGCATTAATTTTTTTAGATCCCATCTAGAGCGATCTCACCATCCTCTTAGATCGGTAGAAGTCTTTAGGCAACTTTGCATCCTCTGGTAAGATCTCTATAATTAAATCCATCAGTCAGTTATAGCATTCTTGCGACATGTTAAAATTGGACTTGATGCTCAACAATCTTGTAACAACCTCCAACGATGAATGATCTTTACAACCAGGATATAATAGAGTCCTTGCATTCTCCAGCAACTCCATGAACTTTGCAGCATTGGTATTCGGTGCCTCCTCAGCTGCATCATGATTGTCCGGATCAAAACTAGGCCCCTCCGCATCAAAAACCATGTTCGCCACCCGTCGTCGTAAGCAGCGTGGTCGTGGACATCCATATACGGCTCCACATAAGGCTCCAACTCCGATGCTAAAGACACAAGTTCTCCGTACGCGGTCCACTGATAATAATTCGGCGTGAAACCCTTCGAGTAAAAATAATATGTAACTTCTACTTCTGGATGATATTTCAAATTGTGATATCTTACACACGGACACTTAATTTTGGTACCATCCATGTACTGAGAGAACGCCTTGGCGAACTACAAGAACTGCTATACACCCTCAATGAATTCATCCCGCATACCGCACATGTCATCAGGATGACGGTTGTACATCCACGAACGATGACGCAGATAGTAATTCATATCCATTTCTAGATACTTCTGCAGTAAAAATAAATATACAATTACCTTCAAGTATAAACTCATCGTTAAATATAGTACATGCACTGATACTCCTAGTTCTAGCATATATACTCATCCTTAAATACAGCACATGCACTGATACTCACTACTACCTTCAAGTATGGTTGTTTGAGTGATCAACTGAAGGAAGATCAGTGTGCAGCTCTGTGCTAGCACATCAAGGGGGAGCATAACTGAGCAGTGTGCAGCTATGTGCTATCACAGTACAAGGGGAAGCATACAGCAGTTTATAGCAGTAGCAGCTAGCTGTACTGCACAGTGCAGCAGTGAGGAATCAGTATGCAATAACACTGTACAGTGCACAGCAGAAAGGATGCACAGTAGCAAGTAAACTCAGCAAGTAGCAGCAAAGCCAGTACAGTGAAGAGCCTTCAACAGCAGGTTTAGCAGTCTGTAATAGCCAATGCAACAGCTCGTGAAGAAAGAAGTATCAGCCCAAGTTGGATACGAGTTCTAGAAGAAGCCAATATCGTATATCGTATCTCAACTTTGAAGAGTCATTCCCGTGTCCGTGTATACGACTCTCCTTGAGTCGAGATCTATATCGTATTATATACGCTGCAGATATGCAAGGTTGCGTCTCAACTCAGACAGCTAACTAGAAGAGAGATAGGGTTAGGGTCTGTGTCTAAAATAATGGAGTGCACCAATGGAGTGCACCTTTAAATATGATAAATAAAGTAAAGGACAAGTCAAAGTAATAGGGTTAGGGTCTGTGTCCAGAAAGCTGTCTGAGTTAGGGTCTGTATCCAGAAAGCTGTCTCTATGTTTGTGTGTGTCCGTGTGTCCGTGTCAGTATTAGGGCTAGTGTCTGCATGTGTTAGTGTGTCCGCGTGCGTGTGTGTGTATCCGAGTTAGGGTTAGGGTTAGTGTGGGTCATGTCGTATCGTGTCATGTTGTATTGTGTCGTGTTAGAGAAAGAGAGAGACAGAGAAAGGAGACAGAGAGAGGAGCTCACCGAGTAATTGGAGAGAGGAGAACGCCGGAGGGAGAAGGAGCCGCCGGAGGGGGAGGACGCCGGATGGAGGAGGAGAGCCGGAGGAAGGAGGAGCCGCCGGAGGGGGGAGGACATCGGAAGGAGGAGGGGAGCCGGAGGTGGGGCGCTGGGATGGGGGCGGTTTAAAATTTTTGATGTTTCGATCGAAATAGGAGAAAGAGAAATTCGTCAAACCCTATATGCAGTAAATTAGCGATGTCGGTCTTTACGTCGCTAAACGGCATTGATATAATAATATACTGCGACTTAAATACATAAATGTCGCTAAAATTAAAAAGTTAGCGATGTTTAGCGACTACCTAGTAACATAATATATATTTATAACAATTATAGTCGCTCTAAGTCGCTATCACCGACGTATTGCGACATTTTATATGGACGGCGCTAAATACCTATAATTCAGCAACATTTTATTTTAACATCGCTAAAAACGTCGCTAATTCCACAATTTTTGGTAGTATTTCTTTGTGTATTATATAGTTGGATGTTGTGCTCTTATAATTTAACATATGTTCTGACCCTCAAGACACCGTAAAAATTGTTGTGTATGATAAACTTATTGCATTTGGTATCGGAAAATCGAGTGCGAGTATTGTCTAATGTATCGTGCGTCACAAATATGATACATTCGTCAGTGATAACTCGTGAATAGCTCGTACTCGTAACGCATCATTCTAGGAAGTTCTCGAGTGTCCATGACTCAAAAAGTTGAAATAATGAATAAATGAGATAAATTTTGACTAGATCATTGGGAGGAAAGAATATTGTGCTACCGGCTACCTCAATCTCCAAGGGTCCCATGAGGCATGGACCAACCCTACTAGGCAAGGGCTCTATGACCTACCAAGTTTACGTATGCCACGGTACAAACAAGACTTTTTGATGTACCGTAGTAGTTATATGATTTGTTGCATAATATGGTTACAAGATCTGTGATGTGCTACGGCAGTTCAAGTTGTTGTTATAGAGCCGAGGTTCATAACATTATGTATTTCAGTATATGCATTACAGTATATGTTTCGGTTATGTTTCAGTTTCAGTTTATGTTACAAGATAATATACAGATAAGTTATGTTTACAAAAACCAGTTTAGTTTACCAAATCCAGTTTAGGCCTAAGTTATGTTGTGTTATGATATTAGTTATCTGCTTTAGTTCTTTATCCATTATTTTTTGTGATGTTCACTACAAGTACTAGACAAGCATACCCTTGGCCATCCGGGTTGACTGTAGTGCCGGTGGTAGCGATATTCTTCAAAACATGCATTTGTTAGTAACTTGGTTTGTGATAACCCTAGTTAGTTAATTATAGTAAGCCATAGGCATGTTTGGTCGTGATATAAATATTTTTCTATTCATCTATCTCGCCCCGTTATATTCTATTTTATTCTTTCGGTGCGTGGTTAGAGTGCTAAGTTCTGCTCGGGTGAAGGTCTGCAAACCCGATCCTTATTTGGTGGTTTAAGGGTTGTGGTCCCGATCCAGAGTAGTTTATATGCCCTTTTGCCGCTCGTCGTCTTATCTTTCTTTATATTTAGTTTTTTATCAGTGCACCAGTCCTTATAGTTATTTTATGTACATTGGTACCATACAAATCTCGACCCGCATTTATTTAGTTATTTGGTTATCTTATTTATACTGATTATTGTTTTGGTTAACACCTTGAGCTCCTTTGTGGTACTTGTTGCTTAGGGTTCTGACCCCACTGGTTTTGCTTGGCTAGCTTTATTCGAAGAGAACCAGGATCCTCCGTACTTCCAGCAAGATTGCTCGCACTCGTAGGACTACGGCCGAAGATCGCGAGTGGGTTTCCTTCTTCCACCCTTGGTTTTGATTTCTCGATTTGTGCTGTTAGCAAGGGGGCAAGAGTTATCTCCTTATATTTTTTTGAGACTACGGTCAACATGATATATATATATATATATATATATATATATATATATATATATATATTAGACCATGGCTGGTATATTTGATCATGTATAACTATACTCTGCTAGTGCAGCATTATGTATTCACTACCTTCATGATCATATTTGGTATATATTTTGGGACACATATTTACATTCATGTATGATATACTCTTAAAATTGTTGTTGATGGATTAAGATACAAGAATTTCTCGGCCTTATGACTGACGTCATAGCATGCTAGAGTCCACCCATTTGCCTTCTTGACAACCTTATCGCATTGAGGCTTACTTCGGTATTATGTAAGGTATGGTTGGCCATGTCAGTCATCGTATTTATCCAGTATTCTAGGAGCGGGATGTGACACATATTTTTTGGAGTTGTAGGAGAAAGAGAGTGCAACTATCAGAAAACATTTGAGAGATATTTGAATAAAATTGACGTTTAACCAAATGTAAGAAATAAATAACAATTTTTTAATTCAGATTTGGTTTTCATTAGATATATCTATGTGCTTCTTATGAAATCGTCACCAATAGTTAGAAAAAAATGAGCACCACCAAGAGAGAAGGTTCTAAAAATGGCCTGCATATGTCACAATGGATCAATTGAAAAGTTTTAATACTCAATAAAGAACTTGAATAAAAACAAGACTGGATTATTATGCCAATGGGCAAACATCACATGGACAACTAAAAGACGACTTAATATAATAAAAATTCCTAGCTAGAAATTTAAAACGTGACAAAGATGGGTGGCCTAGGCGTTAATACAATATGTCAAATTTATTTTGGCCTAACAAAAAACATGCAAAAGCATAACTTAAAAAATTAAGACCATCTTGTTGATCACCCCGACCAATCACCCTCTTTGTCAGTCGGTCATGAACAAACACTATGAATATGGGAAAAGAACTTCACAATCATTAACACGAGTAATTTGAGAGAGGGATAATAAATTAAACTTAAAGGAAGGAATGTCAAAAACATTCTCTAATTTAAGTTTTGATGAAAAATTAATTGAATTAATATGGACTGAGGCATGAGATCCATCGGACAATTGCACAAAAATATTTATTAGGCATAGGGTTAAGAATTAAATAAGGATAAGGATAAAGCTCTACCAAGCTTATTCTTAGCATGTAATGCCATAGTGAAGGCATGAAACTATATGCTATAGTTATCACTGGAGAGAATAGGAGAAACAAGGATATTTATGGGTATGTCGAAATGATGAATCAAAATATGATCGTTGACCGAACCCTGAGAGAAAGATGAGGAATCAGACATATTTCTTGGACTAGTTTGGATGTCTGATACCATATTGAATTTAGAAGAAAAATTTGTATGTCTTCTCGTGAATGAGAAAGACTATAACAATTATGTCCTTTTATGTTGTTACATCTAAAATAATGAGATAGAAGAAAATCTACAAATATCAACTACCTATATACAAATCTGTTGAGATAGGCTAAGATAATAACTACATATATATATTTTTATTACAGCTCACACACACACACCTACGCGTACTTACGGTTAAGGAGCTCGAATCATGTCGTAAGTTCTAGTAGCAAACAATTCCTGGAGAGAATGTTGAAGAATTTCTAAGGTAGCACCAAATTGTAGCCATCGGTGAATAAACCAGGCAGGAATTTTCTGTTTTCGAATATCCAGACAAATTCGAATAAACCAAGAGTGCTTTTGTTTACTGTTATTAAAGTAGAAGACCTTGGTAAATGCTTCAATATAATCACAATAATTATAAGGAATATTAATTTTCTTTTCTTTATGAACTAATTGTTTAGTTCGATTGGGATGAAGGCCCCATGATTGAGGATTAATTAAGTGACGAATTATTATTTTGCTATAATTTACGTCACTACGAAGATCATTGGTTTTCTGATAGAAATGTTCTGCCTCCATATTTATAACATTTTACACTTTTTAGAAGATTTTCTCTTTTTAGAGTATTGACTGTCCTTATTAACAGTAGTTTCTGGCTTTTTAGAATCATATTTCTTCCTTTTATAGAGATTTATGTATTCTCTATAAAATTTTACTTTTATTTTTTCTCTTGTATTAGGAGGTTTAAAAGTATCTTTTGCAAACTGGTCACAGAACTCTCCCAATTCTTTTCTCTCAGAGATTCTTTGAGATTTTAATTGATTTCTTAGCTTTAAGTCGTTACATAAATCTAATCCTTCTTTGAAACACTTATTGATTAGATTACCATAAGTGTAATTAGAATAAGAAATAACACCATTATTTTGGTTCCTTAATCTCTGTCGTATTCTTTGAGCAAATAAATTAGGAAGTCCACCAAAAAACTTTGACTTCCAGTAAGCATCATTTACGTCACCCAATAACATAACTCTATTCAGAAAAGTATCTTTGTACCACCTGAAGTGAGTTAGAGTGGGACACCTTAAATTCTGAAGAAAAGTTTACACTCTTTCTCCATGATCAAAAATTCTCCCAGTTAAGTATTCCAATATTATAATTAATAAGGTATAAACAACATCCTATTTTGTAAGACTTGTCTCACTATTCTAGTATACGTACCTGATATACACATATTGTACATGTATAGCTTGCTTATTATTTAATTTTTTTATATCTTGCTTTATGTCATTCATGTATTGTTTAGTTTGTTTTTGTAATTTTTCTTAGTTGTATGCTTTGGACCGTTGGTCCCTTGATTTTCTTTGTGGATGGCTGTGATAAACCCGGGTGAGTCATGGATTATGATCCAATGGCCTACAATCAATCTCTTGGCTATATAAGCAATCACATTCTTTTTCCTTTATTTTTCTTTCCTTTCAGTTTGTTCTTTCCTTCTTCGCTTCTTCTCTAGCAAAGAGCAGCAGCCAAGCTTGGCATTGGCCGTAGGTAAACTTGGTTGTATTAGGCTAAAACTTGACCGTATGCAAGTACATCTTGCCAACCGAAGGAACAACCCTGGATCTTGCTTTGATTCTTAGTATAACTTGTTTAATTACTTGATAGATTTTATTTGGTTAAGTCTTAGAACTTGTCTTCATGATGATTTTGATTTCCTTGTATTGTTGCTCATGGAGCCTGAGAACAACAAGTCGGAGAATGCAAAGTTGGCCTGAGAATTCATACAAAAATTATGCAGGTAATCCGTTCTAGTGAGCGCACTTGTGTGTGTGTCACAAAATCCTTAGAAAGTGCGCCAAGATATGTTGAGTATTATACGCTCACTTTTCTACTCCTACGTACGTTTTGTACGATGATAATTCCTTCAAAAGTACGCCAACCTATTTGGCACTTTGCAGATATTGCAGAGTTGGCGCACTTTGGTAAAAATTTCTTACCGGAATATTTTGTCATTTCTGGAGAATGGTTCACTTTGCTGTGTGGCGCACTTTGTTAGATGGCGCACTTTGTGGTATTCTTCTGAGATGACACACTTTGTATCCTTTCGTATTACTTAATGACTAAGTAAGGACTTCTGACCATTCAAGAGAATTGTGTTCTTGATTGCAGAGTGATCTCGATTGTTGTGCCATATCTTGAGACTTGTATTTTGTCTTCTAGTGATCCCTCTTATGCTTGTTTGTGCGCCAATGATAGAAATGGGCCAAGCTTTATATCATTGTGCGCCAAGTCCTAGAGTGCGCTTTAGTTTGAATTAAGTGCCATTCTTGCTCGAAGCACTCTTGTATCAAAGTATGCCAGAACTGTCCGGACTACATTTCTGTGCCAAAACTATTTTTGGCCATTTGTGCAGCAATGGTGGCTTTTGGCCCATTGTGCGCAGATGTTCTTCTTGCCAGATTTTATGCGCCAATCCCTGAATTGATGATTTATGCGCCAGCATGCCAGTATTCTTTTAATATGCTTAACTCTTGATGATTTACTGGCTCTCTTATTTTAGTTAATCCTTGTTATTCCCTGGACAAGACATTTTTGATATTGATCCTGACTTTCTGACATGGTCTAGTGATTGTTATTATAACTGAACCCGTGAATCTTGACATGGAACTGATAATCCAGACATGTACTGATAATCCTGATAGTGGCTCGACATAGCGCACCCCTGACCCTGCTATAATTGAATGTGGATAGTATTGACATTGTTAATCTTGAACTCTTGACACCTAATCCTGATACTCTTGATCATGATACTCCTGATAGTGGCTCGACGTAGCGCACTCCTGACTTTTGAATTCTTGTAACTGTCATGATCAAGGCTATTAGTAGCACATGTATTGCATGACCTGTATCTCCGTGGTTAAATTTGATTGTGCTTGTCAAGTTACTGTATTGTCCTACATCATGTCTAAGGCAAATTTTTGAGCGCGACGGTCAGGAATTCTTGATAACTTGTCTAGGTTAATAACTAGAATGAATGAATTAGAAGTATCTAGAGAGATTCCTGGCTAGATACAATCTCGGTATCCCAATAACGCCTGATGGATTTGGAGCTCTCCGTCGAGAAGGGCACACTTACAGCACGTCGTCGAGTGTTACATTTTTTTTCTAGAAAAGTCTATTATGCCTGATTTATTTTACTATGTATCCTGACGTTTGGATAACCTGGATAGTCTACAGTGCATGTGGCTGTATGGAATCTCAAACTGCATATATTAGTAACTATGACTATGATAACCCTAGTTAGTTAATGATAGTAAGCTATAGGGCATGATTAGCCGTGATTGCTTGATTTTCAGTCTAGTCTAGTCCTGTCATGTCCTGATTTACATTAGCAACTGATCCAAAACTGTACTTAAAATCTGACTCCAAAAATTCTTGTATACTCTAGAGCATGCTTAACTGTTATTTTACCTGTTGTACTTACTTACATGTTTTCTGTGCTATTTTTTTACTAATTTGTGTGCATACTGGTTTTAGTTCCTAAGTTTGGCTCCCTAGTGGTACTTGCTATTTAGGGTCTTACCCCACCGATTTTGTATGGCCAGATTTTGGACCAGAACCGCAAGATCTCTCATACTTTCCTCCTCAAGATGGTGAACACGAGGAGCACCCGAGGACATGAGTAAATTTCTTTTTCATCACCCACCTGATCTTGTACATTATTATTTTGAGGCCTTTAGCCACCGAGCAAGTATTTAGCTCATATTTTGGGACTTGACATTCTAGCCTACGGGCCTACATTTAAAGCATATTCTAGACTATAGCTAGAGCTGATCATGTAACATTTTACTCTTGCTAGTTTTTTTATTTTGTAACTAGCTTCATGATCATCTGTATATGTATAGTTTGTAACTAGCTTCATAATAGTAAAGCATCCCAAACTATAATATACAGATGCTCAGTAAGGTAGAAATCGGGGTGTAGCAATAGAGTAGATGGCTAGTAAATTCTTACTCGTGTAGTAAAAAAAATTTTCATGATGCTAGTGAACACAAAATGAATAAACTATCCAGAATCTAAGTCATACATGATCAACCCTAAGATATGTCAATCATGCTATTACCCGTAGGCTAACTGATCAAACCAAAATACGAGCTAAACACGTGCTCGGACGTGCTCGGTGGCTAAATGCCAACAAAAGTAGAATATACATCAGAGTGAGGAAGTAAGAAAACTTACTCAAGCGGTCTGATGCTCCTAGTGGCCACCATTCTCAGGAAAGTACGAAAGATCCTCCGGTGCTGCTACTGGATCTGGCCATGCAAAACCAGTGGGGTCAGACCCCCAAATAGCACCAGACCGCTTGAGTACTGAGATGGATTGAGGCAACAAGTAAAGGCATTAGGCAACGATGGTAGACGGATTCTCTGGAAGATATAAATAGGCATGAGGCAAGTCTAGTTGATGTTAAGTCAGATTGGAAGTTAACACGTGCAGTACTGAGACAGATTGAGGCAACAAGTAAAGGCAATATGGATTTGAGATTTATGTTGAAACTGATGCACGAGTCATTGAGAGTGTGTGAACTAATCGGAAACATAGAGAAATTAAGACAGGCTAAGGAATGGAACAAGAACAAGAATTATAGCAGATGGACTTTTAAAGATAGTTAAACGAGAGAGCAACGTTGGAGCAAAATACTGTGCTGCTCGAGCAAGTTGGACATGTATTGTGAATCTGGCATACAGATAAGAATTGGAGTAAGTCTATGGGTTCAGGAATCATTGCAAGTGGTAGTACGAGAAGTCGAACATGGCAGTTCAAAAATTTTGATGGATTTAGGACAGAACGGCGGATTGATGGAAGACGATTTTAACGAGCGCAGTTCTCGATTTGTGGCTTGGATAGATAGTAAGACTCTAGATGGTTAAGCGGCGTATGGTTGACAGATTCGTCATAGGTAGTGCATGAAGTTCTCGGAGTCAAAAGTTCGTTCGGATGGAATGGTTGGATTATGGCTCAGATTTGCAGAGGAGATATAACATGGTTCGTAGTAACTGTCCGTCATAATGACTTACAATTATCGAGCGTAGCTTCAGGACAGCTGACCCTAGCGACTTGACCGCCAAATCAGAGATGAATATTGTAGACCCAAAGAACGACCCTTGCGGCGGCGCATTTGGGAATGCGTCGAGGGTGGATGTGAGTAGTGTGTGTTGGAGATTGGCCTAAGTGACTGAGTGTTGGATTTGAGAGATCCTTAGGATAGTCTTCAGCTGAAGATGCAGCCGAAAGATCGAAGCGATGGTGGAAATAGCCTAAGTCAACTGATGAGATTCGGAGTCGCAGATTTTTGAAGATGGTATCGTCTCTGACTCGTCGTGCCCCGGAAGAGAATAACATTCATATAAATTGACGACTGTGAAACTAGCTTGTGAAGTTAAAGCAACGGCTCATTCAGATCAAATCCTTGCAATACTGGAAGGGATAAATGTGCCTCAGATCTACAAGATGCATCAAAACTTAGTCTGGGATGCGTGCTCGTACAGAAGGCGAATGTGATATCCTGTGCTTTGAGGCAGTGGAAGCAGCGCGAAGAACTATTCCATGCACGACCTAAAAATTATGGCGAGTGTATCCAAGTTAAAATCTTGGCGACACTATCCCTATGGCATGGCGGCAAAATCTTTGTGGATCACATGAACCTCAATATAGATGTTCATCCAGTGAGGTATTGAGATTGAGGAAGAGGTGTTGGGCAGAGCTGATCTAAGAGCATAGTTTGATGTATGGATAAGTCGCCTAGCGGGGGTTGTATCAGTTGTGATGATCGTTCGGAGCAAGAGATAATATTTGGAGACGGTGTTTGTCACGACCCGCACCCGGATATTCGGGCACGAGTGCGTGGGCACGTCCAGCCTACGCCGCAGTGTCGGCGGTAGTACGCTGTCTAGAGCATAATCACAGGTAATAAAATCTATCTCATCCACAGAATGAACATGCAAGAATAATCACAGGAAATAGGAATGTTAAGATTTCATAATATTTAATCTGTGACAACCAATCCACAGTTAATACAAGCCAGAAGATAAATCGGGGACAAACCCGAGTATGTGCTGAAAGAAAATAAAATAATAACTAACTGGCTACTCCTCCTCAAAGGTAGTCTCCTGAGTAGGAACCGGCTCCTCATACTGTGTTACCTGCTAACTCATAGGGGCCATAATAGGTGGGGGCAAGGTTCTCCTCATCGCCTAAACAACAGATCCAGTCAGGAAAGGAGCAAAGTACACAGTGCACAACAAGATTAAACTAAATATTGTATGACAATTAAATATTGGATATCATGTTGAGAAACAGCATTAGCAGAACATTATTATCTCAGAGTTAGTTGTAAACAGGAATATGAGAAACAGAAATAAATGAAACAGAAAATGGAACTACAATAGCCAGCAAGAAATATGACATGTCCAGAACTATCTGTGTGAACTTGTGTTTGTTTTTAGAATACTTAGTTGGCATGTAGGGGTTTATAAGGCTAATCTGGCCGTCATAAACGGCTATTAGACAATACAATCGAGATCCGGCTGATGGACAGTCGTGTACCAACAGCTATTAGACAATACAGGGGAAAGGGTAAACTACATGCCTTCTAGGTATTCTCCCACCCGACATGAAAAATAAGACAGGAACTACCAATATTCAAGACATGAAATTCAACATTTCTAACACTAGGTGTAAACATCAAGGGTACATGTATGGCAGGGAATTAATTATCACAATATATAAAGATTAACTTGAAGTGCAGGTACTTGCCTGTTGTTTGGATCCGATTAATAGTTCTTCGGGGAAATATCCAGAGATGAGTCCAAAAGCTAAAATAGATATTACCATCACGCTCAGAAGATGTCAAATAGCTAGAAATGCCTGTCCTTGGGTCCAATTTGGAGACAAGGGCAAAAACGGCAGTTTCGGGTCAAAACGGGGTCCGCCGGTGGGCCCGCTTTGCACCGAAAAACGTGTCCGGGTCAAAGGTCTCCAAATTCACCAAACTTAGTGTCAACAGGTCAGGAACGCTGATACGAACCCAACGGAACTTCCAGATTTGGATTCCGATGAACCGAACACAAAATCGCCCGTCGAGCGGGGCCTGTGGGGCCCACGACACGCGATTTCGTCAACGTCCTCAGAATCGAACCAAACTTGACCCACAGGACCAACGTATTGCTACGAGTCCGATGGCACAAGTTTCGTCTCGATCCGACGTGTGTGCACGAAGTTAGGATGAATTGCAGAAAAGGCGGATACGGGGCGATGCCCGCGGATACGCGTTGATTCCGGTGTGCACGCACACCCGAATCAGCTTCCACGAAAACTCACACGTCCGTATCGACGATGCGTACGTATCTGTGAAGACCGCACGCGACCAAGTCGTCCCGTTTGGCGGGGCGGACTCAGTTCCGAGGTAAAATAGGGTCTGATTTTTCCTGTTTTTGGATCGCGGTGTGCGATCACCACAGGACGCGGTGCCCCGAACAGTTTGTCCGGACACCGAGAGGGTCATACAGGCTTCACAACGCAATTTGCGGAAATAGAAACGGAGCTACGAGGCGAAAGTTACACGCACCTGAAGGGGACCCGAAAACCAGGGTCGAGACGTGTCCGTGTCGTGTCCGACACGGAATCCAAATTAGGGCTAGGGTTAGGGTTTAGGCTGCAGGCGGCGGTCCAGCCGGAGGAGGGCGGCGCCGCTGCGGGGAGGCCGGCCGGGGCTGGGCGGCGCCGGCGAGAGCGGCACGGCGAGGCGGCGCGGCCGGCTTGCGGTGGCGCTGGAGCTGCTGCTGTCGGCTGCGGCTGTTGCTGGCGGGATCGTCGACGGGGAAGGAGAGGAGGAGGAAGGTGGTCGCCGGCGAGGACGGGCGGCGGTGGCGGTGGGCGTGGCGGCGTGGTGGCGAGTGGTGGCGCAACGGGCGGAGCGGAGGCTGATGGCCGGGGGAGGGGAAAGGTCTAGGGTTTTAAATAGGGGCGGCCGGTGGCGTGGGGCCGAGCAAGGCGGCGGCCAGCGCGGGGGTCGGGGGCGCGTGGCCTCAGGCAGCGCCGAGGGATGCGGGCGGCGCGGGGCGATCGGCGGAGGACGCGGGCGGCGGAGCGGGTCGCGCGGGGCTGGGGTGGGGAAACGGGTCGAAGGCGGTGGGTCGGGTCTGGGCAGACCCGACCCGACCCGGTAGCGGTCAGCGGGCCAGGCCCAGTGGGCCGGCTGGGTAACGGGCCGAGCGGGCTGGGCTTGGGCCGAAAATTAAATTAGAATTTATATTAATAATAATAGTAATAATAATTAATTAATAATTAATTAATTAATTAATTTAAATAAATAGTTTTAGGTGATTTAAAATTTGGTCCGGGGTCCGATAAATTCCAAAAAAATTACCCTAAGTCCAGTTTTCTATTTTATACCCAAAAATATTATTTCCATAATATTTTAATATTATTTATTAACAATTAAAAATCATTCAATAATTAAGACTCCTAATTTTAATTACAGAAAATTCCCAGAAAATTCCAGAAAAATTGGAAAAATCCAAGATTAAAATTTCTTGCAAAATCGGGGGTTTACAATCTACCCAACTTATAAAAATTTTGTCCTCGAAATTTAAAATTAAGCCATAATCTGTAAATCCTTTACGTACATCAATCGCAGTCTCCTTGCGAAAATTTAAATCATAATCATGTCCGCTGCAATCACTTCAAGGTTAAGACGACTACTATTCCAATCAAGATTCAACCTAGGGTTATTACTTCTTACTTTCACAAATTTTCCACAGGCAGATTTTAGATTAAGTCCATATAGCATTTTCAAGATTTGCACATGACTTTGCCTCACGATTATAATTATCATAATTCCTCTAGAAGTGATTCGAGTCCAACAATATTTGTATGTTTCAACCTTTTAAATTACATTCACATCCTCAATAATCTAACTAGGTAGTCCAACCACCGATTTTAATTCTTAATTCAAAGCATAAAAAAATACCTTAAGTGTAGTCCACAAATGTTCAAGTCTGAATTATATATCCTCTAAATTCAAATTGATGATTTTATCTCCATTATTCCAAAAATTTAAATCATGTACTTAGGATATAACTATTGGGTCCTCGATATCAATTCATTAATCATCTTAGTCACCCCTCTAAATTTTCAAAAATTAGAATGGCTTGCTTCTTCCAATCTAACCTTACTCGGTCACAATCCAAAAGACATTCCTCTCGAGTTGACAAATGCATTGCTACCCAACTTAGAGTTTACCCATTCATCACAAAAGACTATATACCTTAATATGGTTACTCATGTCATTCAATCCTCGAACTTTAACGCCGATCATATCACATGTGATATGTCCTCAATTACGAAAGGTTAATCCTCAAATATATGATCGGCCTATGTGACATATCTATTACTATCTATGTACCAACTTATACCAGCACGAGGTTTCGTCTTTCCGAAATAAGGGAAGACGAAGATCAATAATAAAGAGTTCAAGGGTGGGGTGATAGAATAGAAATATCGGGGTCAAGGCATTTTAAAGAATTCAGGTGGGAATTGTCGAGCGATTGTGGATTGAATCCTATCTTGGTAATTCCTATTCACATGCTCGTATTACTACAGTTGTGCTCAGACATGTCTAGGGCAGGTATACTAGTCAACTATATGTCTCAATCCACGTAAAGTATTATTTCGAAGGTCGAATCAAGCGTACTATGGTTGATCAGACCGTAATACACTGATTCTGAAATGTATCATTGTGGGCCTCCCCAATAATACACTTGTCATGAACAAGCTCGATAAAGAGTAAGCTTGCAAAACTAGGCTATAGAATAGCAGCATAAGTCAAGGTGTTACGAATATAAATACGCTAGAGGATGATGAAAGGAGCTACAATTTATTTAAACACACAAAACAACCTACAATAAGCTCAGTAACAAAAGATTCTATAATCACTACAGTTATCAGAAAGCATACCAGGTTATTAGCAAGTTCAAAGTTACTAGGTTGGGGTTGAGGTCACGAACCAATAGGCACAAGCTAAAATAATACTAGAAAACGGTATCTACGAATCACTTACGCGCATCAGCTACTCCAAGAGTCTGCGCGTTCTCCACGGTCATGCTGGTAGAGCATATTGGGATGATCTTGTAGGAACCTCGTCGCTTGCTGGTAGATCCTTCACTCTGCATCCAAAAATGAACGATAAAGGCGCACAGGAATCAAGGCAGGATGCAAGTCAATAAAATGATTCAAAGTCGATATGAATATCAAGAACGATTCAATCAAGTGGATGAACTTTCCTAAAATTCTCAATCTTATTGCAGGCCTGTTCGGTCCCTAAGTTGAAACCGAACAATTTAGTCGTAGACCTGCATGGGCCACCACAAAAATGTGTCACGACCCGCACCCGGATATTCGGGCACGAGTGCGTGGGCACGTCCAGCCTACGCCGCAGTGTCGGCGGTAGTACGCTGTCTAGGGCATAATCACAGGTAATAAAATCTATCTCATCCACAGAATGAACATGCAAGAATAATCACAGGAAATAGGAATGTTAAGATTTCATAATATTTAATCTGTGACAACCAATCCACAGTTAATACAAGCCAGAAGATAAATCGGGGACAAACCCGAGTATGTGCTGAAAGGAAATAAAATAATAACTAACTGGCTACTCCTCCTCAAAGGTAGTCTCCTGAGTAGGAACCGGCTCCTCATACTGTGTTACCTGCTAACTCATAGGGGCCATAATAGGTGGGGGCAAGGTTCTCCTCATCGCCTAAACAACAGATCCAGTCAGGAAAGGAGCAAAGTACACAGTGCACAACAAGATTAAACTAAATATTGTATGACAATTAAATATTGGATATCATGTTGAGAAACAGCATTAGCAGAACATTATTATCTCAGAGTTAGTTGTAAACAGGAATATGAGAAACAAAAATAAATGAAACAGGAAATGGAACTACAATAGCCAGCAAGAAATATGACATGTCCAGAACTATCTGTGTGAACTTGTGTTTGTTTTTAGAATACTTAGTTGGCATGTAGGGGTTTATAAGGCTAATCTGGCCGTCATAAATGGCTATTAGACAATACAATCGAGATCCGGCTGATGGACAGTCGTGTACCAACAGCTATTAGACAATACAGGGGAAAGGATAAACTACATGCCTTCTAGGTATTCTCCCACCCGACATGAAAAACAAGACAGGAACTACCAATATTCAAGACATGAAATTCAACATTTCTAACACTAGGTGTAAACATCAAGGGTACATGTATGGCAGGGAATTAATTATCACAATATATAAAGATTAACTTGAAGTGCAGGTACTTGCCTGTTGTTTGGATCCGATTAATAGTTCTTGGGGGAAATATCCAGAGATGAGTCCAAAAGCTGAAATAGATATTACCATCACGCTCAGAAGATGTCAAATAGCTAGAAACGCCTGTCCTTGGGTCCAATTTGAAGACAAGGGCAAAAACGGCAGTTTTGGGTCAAAACAGGGTCCGCCGGTGGGCCCGCTTTGCACCGAAAAATGTGTCCGGGTCAAAGGTTTCCAAATTCACCAAACTTAGTGTCAACAGGTCAGGAACGCTGATACGAACCCAACGGAACTTCCAGATTTGGATTCCGATGAGCCGAACACAAAATTGCCCGTCGAGCGGGGCCTGTGGGGCCCACGACACGCAATTTCGTCAACGTCCTCAGAATCGAACCAAACTTGACCCACAGGACCAACGTATTGCTATGAATCCGATGGCGCAAGTTTCGTCTCGATCCGACGTGTGTGCACGAAGTTAGGGTGAATTGCAGAAAAGGCGAATACGGGGCGATGTCCGCGGATACGCGTTGATTCCGGTGTGCACGCACACCCGAATCAGCTTCCACAAAAACTCACACGTCCGTATCGACGATGCGTACGTATCTGTGAAGACCACACGCGACCAAGTCATCCCGTTTGGCGGGGCGGACTCAGTTCCGAGGTAAAACAGGGTCTGGTTTTTCCTGTTTTTGGATCGCGGTGTGCGATCACCACAGGACGCGGTGCCCCAAACAGTTTGTCCGGACACCGAGAGGGTCATACAGGCTTCACAACGCAATTTGCGGAAATAGAAACGGAGCTACGAGGCGAAAGTTACACGCACCTGAAGGGGACCCGAAAACCAGGGTCGAGACGTGTCCGTGTCGTGTCCGACACGGAATCCAAATTAGGGCTAGGGTTAGGGTTTAGGCTGCAGGCGACGGTCCGGCCGGAGGAGGGCGGCGCCGCTGCGGGGAGGCCGGCCGGGGCTGGGCGGCGCCGGCGAGAGCGGCACGGCGAGGCGGCGCGGCCGGCTTGCGGTGGCGCTGGAGCTGCTGCTGTCGGCTGCGGCTGTTGCTGGCGGGATCGTCGACGGGGAAGGAGAGGAGGAGGAAGGTGGTCGTCGGCGAGGACGGGCGGCGGTGGCGGTGGGCGTGGCGGCGTGGTGGCGAGTGGTGGCGCAACGGGCGGAGCGGAGGCTGATGGCCGGGGGAGGGGAAAGGTCTAGGGTTTTAAATAGGGACGGCCGGTGGCGTGGGGCCGAGCAAGGCGGCGGCCAGCGCGGGGGTCGGGGGCGCGTGGCCGCAGGCAGCGCCGAGGGATGCGGGCGGCACGGGGCGGTCGGCGGAGGACGCGGGCGGCGGAGCGGGTCGCGCGGGGCTGGGGTGGGGAAACGGGTCGGAGGCGGTGGGTCGGGTCTGGGCAGACCCGACCCGACCCGGTAGCGGTCAGCGGGCCAGGCCCAGTGGGCCGGCTGGGTAACGGGCCGAGCGGGCTGGGCTTGGGCCGAAAATTAAATTAGAATTTATATTAATAATAATAGTAATAATAATTAATTAATAATTAATTAAATAATTAATTTAAATAAATAGTTTTAGGTGATTTAAAATTTGGTCCGGGGTCCGATAAATTCCAGAAAAATTATCCTAAGTCCAGTTTTTCATTTTACACCCAAAAATATTATTTCCATAATATTTTAATATTATTTATTAACAATTAAAAATCATTCAATAATTAAGACTCCTAATTTTAATTACAGAAAATTCCCAGAAAATTCCAGAAAAATTGGAAAAATCCAAGATTAAAATTTCTTGCAAAATCGGGGGTTTACAGTATTTGCAGAACATTATGCGATTGGAGTCATGCTAGAGTTTGGTTGGTTGAGTTTGGACGGTGCTAGTTTGGATTCAGAAATAGTAGGATGGATTGAGTTAGAACACGAACTAATTTGAGTCAGGTGGAAAGATCGTCAGTAGATATCATTGTATTTGAGAATAGTGCTTGTGTGAATGAGTTATGGAATGAACGTCAAGATTGGTTCAATTGGGAGTAAAGCAAATGAATGCCTCGAACATAAAGATACCCTTGTAACTTGTCCAAATTCGCTATCGCTAAACTCGGCTGAATTGTATATATTTCAGGGACGCCTTAAATATGTTTATGATCCAAAACTAAGCGATATGAGGAATTTATATTGAGCTACAAGGAGGATGTGGGAATATAAAATTTGTGCGAGCGTGCAGCGCGAGCGAGATGTTGAGTCTGGATCAAGAGAATGTGAGTTGCATGGAGCAGAGTTATGAATTGGACAAGCGACATGCGATAAAGAATGGATACTAGTATGGTTCGAGGATGAACTTGATTCTAAGTGGTATATTATGTAATGTCCTGCAACCGCACGGTATATTACGCTGAGTCAGATTGAATGAGGCAATAGCTGATTACATTTTTTAATTTGTTGGATTTGGGAACAAGTATTGATTGAGTTGATTTTCGCGTGCAGATCGCTAGCGGAGTTCGATGGAATCAGATGTTCGTTCAGAGCAGTACTGAGATAGCAGGATTGGAGCGATAAGGTCGTCTTTCTTAGTCCGATCGGTCGGATGATTTGGAGAGCATAGTCTGCTCGTACGGTCATACCAATTGAGTAGATCGTGCTTTGTATGGGACCACGGGTTCAAGGGATCGGTCGTATCGGTAAGGTAGGATGCTTAACGAAATCAGACTTAGTGAGTGGGCTCTGTCCCTTCTTCTCTACTCCTTCATGCCTAATAATATGGAACACACGTAATGGCTTGAACACTTGGACTAGAACTTGGAAATCACTATACTGTGGCGTGCATAGAGTGTGCGTCGTTTGGTTGGATATGATTTATGGCTTGAGTTGGTTTTTGTGTTGGGCAGTTGGAGCTTGTGTAAACCCCCTCGACCAGATTTCAGTATTTTTAGGATTATTTTAACAATTTAGGATTTATGGCAATATTTTAATTTATTTTGCCTACATATCCTATTGACTTGTACACCTGTCCATCACCGAATTATTTGGAGCTTTACCTTGACTGATATCCCCGAACAAAGTTCACATACCTGTCATAGACATGTCAGACTATTTTTCTGAACTTTGTGCAACTCACAGATGTGCTAAAATGAGCCTCGTTTGAGACGCACAAATATCGTTACAAAAGTCCGTATTTATTTCCTATTTAATTTCCTGCTCTTTACCCACCTCTGTACCCCTAGAGATTTGAGGCCCAACCTGCACCTGTTTTGTCCAAATAAAAATACGTTAATTTTCTACACTGAGTATACTACATTTAGTGTATTGACACCGTAGAAAATTATGACCCTACCTGCCTCTAAATAATTAGAGAATACCGTGCGCAGTATTTATTAATTAACAAATACGGTGGCCCGTATCACCCAGAAACCAGGTCCAACCCCTGCCCAGACTCACCCCCATTTCCCCGGGACCCTCACATAGCAATTTCCCTCAATTCTGTGAATTTTAGAATTTTCAGGAATCGAGTGTTTTTCCAGACAATTTCGTAATTGCGTAATTTCCCAAAATTAGGACTTTATACAATTTATGAAATTGCAGGGACTTTTCTGCAAATTTTAGTGCGAAGTGTCAGTTCCCTCACTGGCCGGTGAACCTGCGCCGTCCATTTGGACGCGGGACCCACCCGAAGAGATCCCGAAAATATCCTAAAATATCCTAAAATATCCTACAAATATCTATAGATATTTTCAATTATTTATTAATAAAAAATTTTATAAAAGAAAAAGAAAAGAAAAGAAAAAAATAAAAAATAAAACAAACCCAAAACTTCCCCCCCTGATCCAGTCGGACCCCCCCCCTCCTTTCCTCCGTCCGCCGGCGGCGAGCCCGGCCGCCGGAGCCACCCCCCCCCCCGCTGGCTCCGCCTCCGCCCGCGCCGGAGCCCTCCCCCGCTCCCTCTCTCCTCTCTCCCTCTTCCTCTCTTCTCCTCCCGCGGCCGCAGCGGAGCCGCCCTCCGCCGGCGATGCCGCGCCCGCCTCCGCCACGGCCTCCCCTCGCCGCGCCCGCCTCGCCAGCGCCGCCCTCTCCTCCTCCTTCCCCCTCCCCAGCCCACAGTAGCCTCCCTCCGGCTGCCTCTGGTCGGCCGACGCCGCCTCTGGCCGCCGTGCCCGCGCTGCCGCCTCTGCCCAGCCTTGCCGGCGTCACCCCAGCTTTCCCCGGCCGGCCTCCCTTCCGTCGCAGCCCGGCCAGCAGCTCGAAACCCTACCCTAGGGTTGGATTCAACTCGGACACGGACACTTTGTGTCGTGTCGGACACGAGAAACGCCGTTTCTGGAGCCCTGTTCAGGTAACGATATCTCTCTCCTCGTAACCCTGTTTTCAATTTCGTCAGTTGTGTCGTGTACACTGTGTAACCACCTCGGTGCCCGTGCAAACCGCTCGGAGCATCGCGTCCTGTGGTGATCGCACACCGCGATCCAAATACAGGAAAAACAACGACCCGATTCACCCCGGAACTTGGTACTCCCCGCCAAACGGGACGACTTGGTCGCACGCGATCTTTACCAAAACGTGCGCAACGTTGATACGGACGTGTAGGAATTCAGAGAAGTTGATTTGGATGTGCGTGCACACCGGAATCAACGCGTATCCGCCGACACTGCCCCGTATCTGTCAGTTCTGGAACACGCTGCAACTTTGTATATACACGTCGGATCGAGACAAAACTTACGCCATCGGACTCGTAGCAATACGCTGGTCCTGTGAGCCAAGTTTGGTTCGATTCTGAGAACGTTGACAAAATCGTGTATCGTGGGCCCCACAAGCTCCACTTGACGGGCGATTTTGTGATCGGCACATCGAAATCCAGTTCTGGACATTCCGTTGGGTTCGTATCGACGTTCTGGACTTGTTGACACTAAGTTTGGCGAATTTGGAGACCTTTGACCCTGACACATTTTTCGGTGCAAAGTGGGCCACATGTGGACCCCCCTTTGATCGAAAACTGTCATTTTTGCCCCTGTGTCCAAATTGGACTTAAGGACAGGCGTTTCTAGATATTTGATATTTTCTGAGACTATTAGTGATATTTATTTCAGCATCCGGAGACATTTATTCTGAGGCCATAGTTTCTGACTTTTGGCACTTGACATCTGGACATTATATTTGCAGCTCTCCTGCCAGGCAAGTATACCTTGCCTTGTGTACTGTTTAAATTCAGTTATTGCTAGTTACATGTTTATCTATTTTTATATTATATAAATGTGTGCGTCCGAGAAAACGCGGGTGCAGTCAACGAAGGCATTGACGTTAGGACTTGTGTTTGACCTAGTGTCTAGTAGACCCACCTAAAATTGTGAAGCTATTGATATAACTTCTCAGGCCTTGACACGTATCATTACACGTCACAGAGTGAATACATGTAGGAACGCGTGCCTCATGCGCGACTGGCCATCAGTGTGAGCAACACGTGTAGCGGTTGTTTATTTTATTGAGACTTGCATTATAGTTTGAGATGTCCACGTCGTTTTCACGACTTGTATATCTACATTGGGCGGGAAAGACACTTAGTAGGCATATGGGACACCCCCTCCTTATATTCCTGTACCATACTCTTCGGAGATGGGGTTTTCCTGTACCATGCTTCTCGGAGATGGGGTAGTAGTTTTTCTTGTTCCCGTTACTGTGCTCCGAGGAGGATGGGGTATTCCTGTTACCCGTGCGTCCGGGGGCATATGACACATATACTAGCCAGTCCCGACGATTGGTGAATTACGTCAGCATATGTCTAGCCACACATTCCCATGCGTACTACAAGGTCTTTAAATTACATTCACTTAGATGGTTAGTACACCCCATTTATTTATTCAGTATTTACATTATGGCATGTCATTTTTATGTATCTTGCTATGTCCCTCTGAGGACCTGGTTCCCTGCCAGGTGTGTATGTTTTTGAGTATTCACAGGAGCACAGATCCGGACAGGTTACATATATTCCGAGGAGGTCTTCTCTTCGAGCCTCGTGATTGTCAGATGTTGTTCTTATATGGTGTGTATCTGGTTTATTTTATATTCTATTTCGGCAGTGGATTTGTTTCCATCCGACTGTCATTCTTTAGTTATTTACTGTTGAGATTTAGTTACCTAGTTATTGGTGATTCATGTATATTTGATTTCTGTGGATGTGATTTAGATATTACCCTGTGACTTGTGATTAATTATACCACTGGTGAACTATTGTTCATTATACAGCGTACGCACGTATATATGGTTTCCATATATTGGAGTTGCCATATATACGGGCGGCTGGCATAGTTACGTATCCTAGTCCTACGTATTTTGGGACTGGGGCGTGACAGTGTTTTTAGTGGTGGCCCATGCAGGTCGAGAGCATATTGTCTCGGTTACGTTACTGTACCGAGCAAGCCTGCGTCTCAGAGCATATTGTCTCGGTTACGTTACTGTACCGAGCAAGCCTGCACCTAGGATTAGAGCATAGAATCTCATCCATAATTTACTATGACTTATCTTCCTTCCAGTCTGTCCTACTTACATAATTGTATCTTGCTTGAATCCTGTGCTTCCCTGATAATTCCTTAAAGTATAGCCCTTACTAGAATATAGGAATCATTGTTGATAGGATGATAATTAGAGTAGTATTCCTATTAAGAACACAACTAGGGCTTAAACACATCCCTAAGTTTAGGATACCGAATGAACCCTAGTCTTCCATACTACCTAATGAACCCTAGCATCACTACCTAGAGATTAACTTACCAATTGTCCCTTGACGTATTTATGTATGACTTGAGTGTAGTATAAACACTACTATGATTAGTTAGAAAAATTAACCATAGTGTTGACCCTAGTCTTGAGGAACCCATAGAAATCTAAGGTTGAACACTAGGACTGAAACCTCATCCTATGTTTAGATAAACCCAGTTTCACGCCAGAGACCCTTTACCCTTGTTGGCGTAAAACCCATTTTGACCGTTGTTGGCATAAGAACCAAACAACTGCCTAGTTGGCGTAAAAACCAAATGACTTTCTTGTTAGCGTAAAAGCCAAACTATGCAGAAGATTATCTCCTTTACGCTGCAGTTATAATAACTGCTATCCACTTTTCCTTAGTATTCCTTACCTTGCGTATGACACGTCCTAAAAACCACATAGGTAATTGCCCTGCGTAAACTTGATGATTCTTGAATAAAAAGACAACCAGCGTAGAGTAACCTGATTAGGCGTAAAATATAATGATAGGATGTGAGCGTATTGTTACAACCTTAGCTTTCCCCAGGCATAACCAAATCCCGTGTATTAAATGCAGAGATACGACCTCGAGCCCTGTGCAAAAAGAAACAGCTTTTGTGGGACATCTGATTTTGTCTCACCTCAAGCGCATGACTTGTATCCAATCAGTCACTAGACGACAACCTGGGACTCCGTACAAATTCATCATCACAACCAACCACTCGATCGTTGTACAATTACTTTTGTCAGATGTCAGGATTCACTAAATTTGACTGACAAACTCATGAGTTACTCGTACAACTTTACGCTGCAACGAATGTTAGATTTTACGCAGGAGATATTTTTGCGCAGATTTTAGCGCAAAACTTTTACGCTCAGACTTTCACCCAGACTTTTACGCAGACTGTTACGCACAGACTTATTACGCGGACAGCTCTGAAGCTCTACCTTACACTTCTCTGTTTTACGCGGATAGTTCTGAAGCCATGCGTCACGCCAAATTATTTTGTCTTGGCTTTACGCAGACAACCTCGAACCCCTACTTTACGCGGACTTTCTTGGAATCCCTGTTTTAGACGGACAACCTATAGTATTTATTAAGATTGTAGAACTTAGAAGGCCATACCTCTTTTAGGTCAACTAGCGACTTAGACAAGGAATTAGAATAACAACTGTAGAGATTGTAGAGTCTTATTTTTTTTGTGATTGTGAATTGTTTGTAATTTCTCTCATCATAATCTAGCATACTTAAAATTGCTGTCCTACCTTGACTTATGATGCTATTATAGCCTAGTTTTGCAAGCTTATTCTTTATCAAGCTTGTTCATGACACATGTGTTATTGGGGCCTGATCCACTCCACTAATACAATTGTCTATTCAGAATCAGTGTATTACGGTCTGATCAACCTTAGTGCATTTTGATTCGCCCTTCGCATAACTACTTTACGTGGATTGAGATATATAGTGATTAGTAGACAGATATACTTGCCCTCTAGATATGTCTGAGCATATCGTATCAGTTACCTAGCTGTGCTAATACGAATATGTGAATAGGGATTACCAAAAATAATATTTCAATCCACAACTACTTTGACAAATTCCATTGAATTCTTTGAACGCCTTGATCCCCACACTTCTAATCTATTACCTTCCCCTTGAACTCTTGACTACTATTTTCCGTCTTCCCTTATTTCGGAAAGGCGAAACTTCGTGCTTAGTATAAGTACAAAAGTGTATTATTTCTGTAGCCATTTCTGTTTGTTTCTTGGGTAATTACCAAACCCTATTATTAGATTAGATTGCAGTTTTAAACTGTGCTACCTTTAGATGACCTTCACTACCTACTTACGTACCTGATACGTGCATCACTATGGCAGCATGAGATTTTCAATTTTTGCCTCGTAACTTGGGTCAAGTTTAGAACCCAAGTATTACGATGAAGAAAGTATCATTTTGCTATCAGGAGACTAAATGGATTCTACCCGGATGAATAATTGACTGACTCCTGAAATGGATAGCAGCACCTATGACTAGGATTGACTTATAAGGATTAAGAATTCCTAGGGACCAACGAGTGTCAAGCCGCTTTCGAGGAGTTGAAGAAGCGACTGACCACAACACCCGTATTGACTATTCCATCCGGATCAGGCGGATGTGATCTACAGACGCATCAGAAAAAAAAGTTTGGGATGCGTATTAATACAGGATGGCAAGGTAATGGTATATGCATCTAGACAATTATGAGTACATGAGAAGAATTTGGAACTTGCAACCGTCGTAATTACTCTGAAGCTATGAAGACATTACTTATATGAGACAAATCGTAAGATTGCATGGCATACCAATCAGCATTGTACCAGACAAGGATACGCGTGACCAGAGTTGGTGGTCAACCCCGTAGAGACAGTTAAGTAATACAAGGACACTTGAGAGCAGTGCAAGACAAACAACAGTAGTAGACAGACCGTCATTATCGTTCCTTGGAATTCAAAAAGGACGATCATGTCTTATTGAGAATATCACCTACTAGAGGCACCATTCGATTCGGAGGACGCAGCAAGTTGAGTCCAAGGTATGTTGGACCATTGACATGCTAGAAAGAGTAGGAATAGTGGCATATCAACTTGCGCTACCACCTTCACTTGAGGAAGTACTTAATGTATTCCACGTGTCGCAACTCAGGCGATATGTGACAGACAGCAGTCAGGTTCTCAATCATTCGGAGATCGCCATTAGGCCGAGCTTGTCATATCAAAAGCAACCCGTGGGAATCCTTGATCATCGAAGAAAGGTATTGAGAAATCAGTTTATTCCCTTGGTCCGCGTGACATAGAAGCACGGCGCGCCAGGAGAATCTACTTGGAAACGTGTGGACGACATGCGTAAACGTTTTTCGTACCTATTCGTAAGCCAAGATATAAATTACTTTGTAAAATTATATCTTATGTCGTCTTGACTTCTACCCCGGTTTAGTTTTAATTTCGAGGACAAAATTTTTATAAGTTGGGTAGATTGTAAACTCCCTCGACCAGATTTCAGTATTTTTAGGATTATTTTAACAATTTAGGATTTATGGCAATATTTTAATTTATTTTGCCTACATATCCTATTGACTTGTACACCTGTCCATCACCGAATTATTTGGAGCTTTACCTTGACTGATATCCCCGAACAAAGTTCACATACCTGTCATAGACATGTCAGACTATTTTCCTGAACTTTGTGCAACTCACAAATGTGCTAAAATGAGCCTCGTTTGAGACGCACAAATATCGTTACAAAAGTCCGTATTTATTTCCTATTTAATTTCCTGCTCTTTACCCACCTCTGTACCCCTAGAGATTTGAGGCCCAACCTGCACCTGTTTTGCCCAAACAAAAATACGTTAATTTTCTACACTGAGTATACTACATTTAGTGTATTGACACCGTAGAAAAATTATGACCCTACCTGCCTCTAAATAATTAGAGAATACCGTGCGCAGTATTTATTAATTAATAAATACGGTGGCCCGTATCACCCAGAAACCAGGTCCAACCCCTGCCCAGACTCACCCCCATTTCTCCGGGACCCTCACATAGCAATTTTCCTCAATTCTGTGAATTTTAGAATTTTCAGGAATCGAGTATTTTTCCAGACAATTTCGTAATTGCGCAATTTCCCAAAATTAGGACTTTATGCAATTTATGAAATTGCAGGGACTTTCCTGCAAATTTCAGTACGAAGTGTCAGTTCCCTCACTGGCCGGTGAACCTGCGCCGTCCATTTGGACGCGGGACCCACCCGAAGAGATCCCGAAAATATCCTAAAATATCCTAAAATATCCTACAAATATCTATAGATATTTTCAATTATTTATTAATAAAAAATTTTATAAAAGAAAAAGAAAAGAAAAGAAACAAATAAAAAATAAAACAAACCCAAAACTTCCCCCCCCCCCCCGATCCAGTCGGACCCCCCCCCCCCTTTCCCCCGTCCGCCGGCGGCGAGCCCGGCCGCCGGAGCCACCCCCCCGCTGGCTCCGCCTCCGCCCGCGCCGGAGCCCTCCCCCGCTCCCTCTCTCCTCTCTCCCTCTTCCTCTCTTCTCCTCCCGCGGCCGCAGCGGAGCCGCCCTCCGTCGGCGACGCCGCGCCCGCCTCCGCCACGGCCTCCCCTCGTCGCGCCCGCCTCGCCAGCGCCGCCCTCTCCTCCTCCTTCCCCCTCCCCAGCCCACAGTAGCCTCCCTCCGGCTGCCTCTGGTCGGCCGACGCCGCCTCTGGCCGCCGTGCCCGCGCCGCCGCCTCCGCCCAGCCTTGCCGGCGTCGCCCCAGCTTTCCCCGGCCGGCCTCCCTCCCGCCGCAGCCCGGCCAGCAGCTCGAAACCCTACCCTAGGGTTGGATTCAACTCGGACACGGACACTTTGTGTCGTGTCGGACACGAGAAACGTCGTTTCTGGAGCCCTGTTCAGGTAACGATATCTCTCTCCTCGTAACCCCGTTTTTAATTCCGTCAGTTGTGTCGTGTAGACTGTGTAACCACCTCGGTGCCCGTGCAAACCGCTCGGAGCATCGCGTCCTGTGGTGATCGCACACCACGATCCAAATACAGGAAAAACAACGACCCGATTCACCCCGGAACTTGGTACTCCCCGCCAAACGGGATGACTTGGTCTCACGCGGTCTTTACCAAAACGTGCGCAACGTTGATACGGACGTGTAGGAATTCGGAGAAGTTGATTTGGATGTGCGTGCACACCGGAATCAACGCGTATCCGCCGACACTGCCCCGTATCCGTCAGTTCTGGAACACGCTGCAACTTTGTGTATACACGTCGGATCGAGACAAAACTTGCGCCATCGGACTCGTAGCAATACGCTGGTCCTGTGAGCCAAGTTTGGTTCGATTCTGAGAACGTTGACAAAATCGCGTATCGTGGGCCCCACAGGCTCCACTTGACGGGCGATTTTGTGATCGACACATCGAAATCCAGTTCTGGACATTCCGTTGGGTTCGTATCGACGTTCTGGACTTGTTGATACTAAGTTTGGCGAATTTGGAGACCTTTGATCCTGACACATTTTTTGGTGCAAAGTGGGCCACATGTGGACCCCGCTTTGACCGGAAACTGTCATTTTTGCCCCTGTGTCCAAATTGGACTTAAGGACAGGCGTTTCTAGCTATTTGATATTTTTTGAGACTGTTAGTGATGTTTATTTCAGCATCCGGAGACATTTATTCTGAGACCATAGTTTCTGACTTTTGGCACTTGACATCTGGACATTATATTTGCAGCTCTCCTGCCAGGCAAGTATACCTTGCCTTGTGTACTGTTTAAATTCAGTTATTGCTAGTTACATGTTTATCTATTTTTATATTATATAAATGTGCGCATCCGAGAAAACTCGGGTGCAGTCAACGAAGGCAATGACGTTAGGACTTGTGTTTGACCTAGTGTCTAGTAGACCCACCTAAAATTGTGAAGTTATTGATATAACTTCTCAGGCCTTGACACATATCATTACACGTCACAGAGTGAGTACATGTAGGAACGCGTGCCTCATGCGCGACTGGCCATCAGTGTAAGCAACACGTGTAGCGGTATTTAGCTCAGTTGTTTATTTTATTGAGACTTGCATTATAGTTTGAGATGTCCACGTCGTTTTCACGACTTGTATATCTACATTGGGCGGGAAAGACACTTAGTAGGCGTATGGGACACCCCCTCCTTATATTCCTGTACCATACTCTTCGGAGATGGGGTTTTCCTGTACCATGCTTCTCGGAGATGGGGTAGTGGTTTTTCTTGTTCCCGTTACTGTGCTCCGAGGAGGATGGGGTATTCCTGTTACCCGTGCGTCCGGGGGCATATGACACATATACTAGCCAGTCCCGACGATTGGTGAATTACGTTAGCATATGTCTAGCCACACATTCCCATGCGTACTACAAGGTCTTTAAATTGCATTCACTTAGATGGTTAGTACACCCCATTTATTTATTCAGTATTTACATTATGGCATATCATTTTTATGTATCTTGCTATGTCCCTCTGAGGACCTGGTTCCCTGCCAGGTGTGTATGTTCTTGAGTATTCACAGGAGCACAGATCCGGACAGGTTACATATATTCCGAGGAGGTCTTCTCTTTGAGCCTCGTGATTGTCAGATGTTGTTCTTATATGGTGTGTATCTGGTTCATTTTATATTCTATTTTGGCAGTGGATTTGTTTCCATCCGACTGTCATTCTTTAGTTATTTACTGTTGAGATTTAGTTACCTAGTTATTGGTGATTCATGTATATTTGATTTTTGTGGATGAGATTTAGATATTACCCTGTGACTTGTGATTAATTATACCACTGGTGAACTATTGTTCATTATACAGCGTACGCACGTATATATGGTTTCCATATATTGGAGTTGCCATATATACGGGCGGCTGGCATAGTTACGTATCCTAGTCCTACGTATTTTGGGACTGGGGCGTGACAGCTTGAGTGGATCATCTTGGTTGGAACATAGAGGCAATTCGGGTGGGCGAGCGAGCGTGCATCCGTGCACGAGTAACTGTTGGACGCTTTGTCAAGCAAAGCGTGCAGTTGTGGTTCAAAATCGGACAACTGCATCGGTGAGGGCATTGTTCCACTGTTGGGGCATTGTATCGTGGAGCTTTCGGAGCGAGGGGTGTTGCACAAATTGGAACACCGTGTCGAGAAGCGGCATAATGCCTATGGGGATAACTTGAGATGGTGCATTGGGATATAGGTTGGAGAAAGGTTATGGTTAGTTGGTTGTATTGAGGCGAGTATCGTTTGGAAGGGTGAGAATGCTCGATACTCTTGTCATACCTACTTGGAGTTTGCATCAGTCACGGACAACCTGTTGCGCACAGGGTTTGGTTTTCTCGAACGGGATAGGCTCCGGGGCACCGGGACCGTACAGCCATGGAGGAGACAATGGTAACGTGCCTTGGACGCAGTGCTAGCAGTTTGATACGACCAGGCAGGCTAGCTACTCAGTCTGGATCGGGTAGAACTGCAGTTGATTACTCCTTTATGGCTTGGCCAGTGACTTCATATAGATACGAGTTGGTTCGCTTTGCTTGGGTTTGCTTTGTACTTTTCGTGTAGGCGGCGGCCATCTTGCCTCGGCAAGAGTGTGCATATCAAAGATTGGATTATAAGACTTGGATTGTGGCTTGGTTTGAGGATGGATATTGAGGTTTGGATTGTGGTTCGATAGATTTTCGCGTTGCTTGGGTTTGAGTAGGGCGGTTTGCATGCTAGTTTCTCTTTTAGTTGGATATATCTGCTTGTATATTTTGCTTGAGTTGAATGCTTGCTTGTTTAGCCTACTTTACAGTTTTTCTTAACATGTCATACCTCTGCCATGAAAAGAATCTAGGATTCAAGTAGAAAGATCACCATATAACTGTTTGCATTCACTATTCTACTTAGTGTCGGTTTAGACGAGTGGGTTACCCCGCTCACCGGTACGGCTATGTACTAACCCACGTTTGTGGGCATTATTTCAGGTACGCAGGTGTAGTGGCGCTGCTTGGATATACAGGACATAATGTATGACGGTAAGTACCTTTGTGGGCAAGAGAAAGAGCAAGAGTGTTGCATCTTCTTTGTGGCATTCTCCTTTGAGGCAATTTCATTTGGACCATATCGAGAGCTTCGCTGCGTATACTCTGATGTGTGCTTGGTACACAATACTTGACTTTCACTGCAACTTGGTCGTTTTGATGATAAATTTGATGTTTGACAACATCTCCTTGTCCGAGCGCAACTCCAGGCTGGTACGGCATCACGTCCCGATGAGAACGATCGTCCTGCGGGAGCGCTGCAACATGGTGATTCACGTTCAGCGGGGATGATCGAGCTTACTGGAGATTGGGGCATGACAATGACCTAGATTAATGAAAACCTATATAAATTCACATTAAATTTTGATTAAAACTCAGAAAATAATATCATTTTTAAATACCAAAATTAGTCCATTTTTATGAGCCAAACTATGCCATAAATTTATCCAAGAACCTAGTCTAATGACCCATATTTTTAGGGTTCAGTTTTGACATAAAAATACCATAAATATAAGTTTAAAATATTTTATTTCCAAAATTAAAATACGTATATATTCAGTTTTAGGAATTAATATCAAACCCTCCAATAGCATCACAAAGTCTCAAACTAGTCCTACCGTTGTCCAATTTATTATCAATTTAACATAAAATTTTCCATATATTTTTAATATGGAAAAAGATGGCAAGAAAAGGTTCTAGAACATTAAATTCACATAAATTTAAGAAAATTATGCCATGGGGATTTGAGAAGGAAAGTTCGAATCTTTACCGAAATCTTTGAAGATTTGGATGGTAGTGCATCTTCTTGTCCAAGAAACACACATTCTTGCTTGTGCTTGCCGTTCTACTACTTTCTTGATGGGTTGATGATGATGAAAATGGAGTCTTGATGGATTTGATGGCAAAGGTGGAGTCCTTATGGTTGTTTCGTGGAGATTGGGTGAAAGGATGATGAGATGTTGAACTTTTGATGAGAGAAGAAAGTTTTGGATGGAGATGGTGTTGTATGTGTTTCTTGGCAAGGGGGCTGCTATTTTTGTGAGGTAGAGGGAGAGGGTCGGCCAAGAGAGAGGAAGAGGTTGTTAGAGTTAGGGTTATTGTAGTGCCCCGCTCCGCGTCGGCACTATGTATCAAGGTGAGTGGACAAAACTTCGTTCTCTGATTCTTGCACGCCTTAATAATAAATCTGAGTTTTTGAATGCTTGTTTGCTTAAAGAGAATGATAGAACCTGCATTGCATGCTAATAAGTGAACTCACCTAGCTTGTTGAAACGAATATGTCTGCTTAAGTAAGAGACCCTAAAACGCTTGTCTAAAAGTATGTGTTTGCATGAACATGTTCCACTATCGCCTATGCTCCGAGAGAACCATATCGTGTGCCTGAATGTGTTCAAGATAAGGCGGCTTGCCCCGCAACAAAGAAATATCGTCTGATGGTTCGTCTCGTCTGCATCCTAGAGTTTATTTGTATGTAATACCCCGCTCCGCGTCGGCACTATGTATCAAGGTAAGTAGGCAGAACTTCGTTCTCTGATTCTTGCATGCCTTAATAATAAATATGATTATTTTGAATGCTTGTTTTCATAAGAGAATGATAGAACCTGCCTTGCATGCTAATAAGTGAACTCACCTAGCTTGTCTTTGAAATGAACATGTCTGCTTAACTAAGAGACCATAAATCGCTTGTCTAAAAGTATGTGTTTGCATGAACATGTTCCACTATCGCCTATGCTCCGAGAGAACCATATCGTGTGCCTGAATGTGTTCAAAGATAAGGCGGCTTGCCCCGCAACAAAGATATATAGTCTGATGGTTCGTCTCGTCTGCATACTAGAGTTTATTTGATAATTTTTCATGCATTCACATCGGCCGGACAATGGCTATTGGTGGAAAGCAACCATGCGTCACGCCTGCTACAGAGATAGTGGAAAGCAACCATATGTCAAGGCTGCCAATAGTATCAGATAAATGAGTCATTGGTTAGCTGGATCAACCGCTGCCGATCCTGAGATACTCGGGGACCGCACTGCATATAAGATAGTTCATTGTGTTGGCTTGGATAGAGGACCGCCCCTAGATATGCATTTATGTCTAGATGTGCATTTGTCCCTAGAGTCTTTGAGTATAGCTCACGAGACACGTTGCGCACACCCTGAAACAGAACGAATGGCTCGTCTTGCTTGCTTGCTTGCTTAATATCGAATATGAACTCTGTTTTCAAGATGTTTTCATAAAGTAATATGACTCTGCTATCAAACTGCATGAAATGAACATAGGTAAAACTAGAAAGATTACTAGTAATGTAATATTTTATAACATGATTACTTAGTGTTGGTTTTAGTGAATGCTTGCTTCTGTTCAGTTGTTTATTCTTACCAGTACTTATAAAAGTGCTGACCCAACAATAGTTTACTTTCTTGTAGGTACTGGATCGTCCGATGGAGCGATAGGCGTGCCTCATCCCCAAGACCCGGAATTCGTGTTTCGATTGCCTCGAGTTGCTATCGTATAAAGGGGCATAATATATGGAACGATGCCTTTGTAAATAGAGAACCCAGTCCCTCGATTTGTTCCGAATACTCAGTTGGCTAAATGCATTGCATTGCAACAATGTCCCTCCGCTGCTTACTCGATTGATGCGATGGTAGCCAAACTCTAACGATGTTGCCTTGTGCGGGCGCAACCCCAGGCTCGCACGGCATCACGTCCCGGTATCAAACGGCCATATGCGTCCCGCGGGAGCGCTGAGGCGCGGTGATTCGCGTCCGGTGCGCCAGGCGCAGTGATTCGCGTCCGGTCCCGCCGTGGGGGAAACGGTGGTCGGGAGGCCCTCGGGGCCGGGGCGTGACAGTTATGGTTTGGTGATAGGTTCATATTTATATGGGGTTTTTAAAGGGTTTACATATATGAAAGGGGTTTCCCATGCATGTATAGGGGTCGACCACATAGGGGTTGTTCATGGGGTATTCGGCCAAGGGGGTTTGACTTCTTGGGTTGGGTTTTGGGGTGTTGGTTGGTTAGGAAATTGGTTAGTTAGTTATTTGCCAACTAGGATGACACCTATGACACTTTCTATAAATAAAAACTTCTATGAATGGAAACATATTCTTTTAATATATATATATATATATATATATATAATAAAAATAATAATAATAATAATAATAATATTCTACATGGGGGTATTTGGGTGTACTACATGTCTACATTGGTTTGGGTTTAGTTTGGGTCAAATCCTAGTCAAAAGAATATAGTCTTACGGTAACAATGGTTCTTGATGTTTGTCAATATTTTTGGAGCATGGGGGAGATAAAACAAATGCAACACCCATGTCCCAAGTATATTAGGTTCAGTCAATATTATTAATATGAATTTTGTTGGAAGAAAAAAGGTTGTGCATTGCTCAAAATAACCAAGCCATGGCAAAGGGTCATATTTATATATAAAAAAAATTAGAAATTAATTATTTAAATCTATTTAATTAAATAAATTAATAAAAACAATTTTAAATTATCAAATTACTTATATTCCAAAATGAAGGGACTTACAAGCTAGCAAAGACAGACAAGCGCTGGAGCTAGAGCTCTAACTGAGTAAGACGATGTTGAATATTTGTCGATATATGAGTATTATCAACAATATGAGCCTGAGATACCGAAAAATGAGTCGAGGAGGAACCATTTGTCTTTATTCGTTCGAGGAATTGGGTTTTTAAGTGTGGATGAAGCAGAAAGCAATCATCCACTGAGTGTCCAAGGTTTTGGCAGTGAGCACAAATCAGACCAGATCGCTGACGAGCATAGCAGTTGGTAGCAGAATGATCAGGCTTCTTGCAATAGGTATATGAAAGACGAAGAGAACTGGGAGAACGAGTCTTCTTGGAAGTTGTAGAAGGAGGACGTGAAGCAACAACAAGAACAGTCTCATAACCCAAAGTCGGTGTACATATGTCAATAGAAAGAGAACACAGACGAGTCTCCTCAGTTGTAAGCTCAGAGATAGCAGCATCTATAGCGGTATTATTCTGAATGATCCGACCGCTTGCAGACTGAAATTCGGGACGCAGGGCCATGGAAAACTAAAAGAGTAGTCGACGTTCCCGACAAGTGCGTGCACGTATGAAATCAGGACCAGAACCCTCCAATTTTAGTACCTCATGCCAGTAATCACGCATCAGTGTGGCGAACTCCTGAATAGTGCGATCTCCATGTCTGGCGACAGAAGCCTGGGTGATCAACTGATACTCCTGAGCACCACTCGACTAAACAAACTGAGTAGTCAAATGGTCCCATAATAAAGCAACAGACTGGATATCCTCAAGAACTTGACGAAATGACCGATCAACAAAATAGATGATGAAAGCAACGATCTTCTCATCGTTGTCGTCCAAAGTATCATGAGCGACACGAATAGTATTTCGAGTCTCTGCTTTATCATTAACGGCGGGTTCAGGAGGCTTCAGGATAGAACCATCAAGATGACCAAGAAGACGATGACCATGTAAAGTGGTCCTGACTGAGGCAGCTCACTCAGCCCAATCATGAGAAGAGGTTAACGGAAAATCAGTGAAAGTCGAAAGAAAATCTCAAAATTGCTCCGATAAAGGCATTTTTTTTGTTTTCTTTTGTTTGTTTGTTTTTTTTTTTTTGTTTACAAATCAAAAGATGAAAAAAGAAAGAAAGATAGCACAGAACATTTTTTGTGCTAATGATAAGCAAACTTTATTTGCTTTGCTTAGTTGTTGTTGGCTCTCCCCCTTTGCTTTGCTTTGTTGTTGTCGTCCTAACAAGCGGACAAGTCTTTGGACAAAGCCGAAGGATTGACCGACTGAAGAAGTAACCTTCTTGATTTATTTAATGATTGAACGACTGAAGCATCAAATGGCCAACAAACTTTACCGTGGGATATTGATCCGATTGATGACGATAAAGGACAAATCGAAGTAAGAAGCGATGTGGGATATTGATCTCTGACCACTGGATCTGATTGATGACAACCATGTATCAGATTGATGACGACTAATGACGACGGTTGGATGTGTGGAGAAACGGTACTAGAAAAAAAATCTAGACTCTGATACCATAAAAAAAATCAACAATATTAATTTTATTAATAAATAATGTAAAAAACCATACAACTAGCAAAATCTAAACTCAAATCCCATAAGATTTTCAGATTGGATTTTACCAGATTTTAGATTATACATAACATGTTTAAAAATTTTGTTTAATTAAAAATATTTGGCAATAAATGATTTCCACATGTAATACATGCGTGTAATATATTTGATTCTTATTACTCAAAATTGAGAAAGCATTCAAATTTTTTAATCAAATACATAGACAATGTTGATTTTTATATATGTAGATCGATTTTAGTTTTTTTTTTTTTTATTCAATTTTTGTGTTCCATTGAATATATCCAAACATTAATATTTAAGGATCTTAGATTTTCTAATGGAAGACAAACGATTTGCTATCGAATCTGGTTATTGGTTTACTTTCCATGGGACCTCTTTCAATAATATGTACGACTCTTGGAGGGAAGCATCCTAGGCTGGGTTTGGGCCCATTTCCAACCCGAACGGATTTGGTGCATAGAAGCTTTATGAATAAGTTGCTTACACACAAAAATATCTAAATAATTGACGCATTTGGAACGTAGAAATAAATCCTACCTCTCCTTGGGTTTTGTCCCTACTCCATATTGATAGGAAAAATATTATCCTTTTTAAATAATCTCCCGAGTATTTTGCAACATAGCCAAAGCTAAACAAGGAGCAGGAAAAAGAGAGGGTGCTCTAAGGGCTAGTTTGAAGTACAATTACGTTTTATCCCATTTTCTCAAGCAAACATTTTTGGGATGCTGGTTGGACTAGCATTTCATAAATGTACATTTGAGCTCCGAAATGAATGTTATGTTTGAGAAATCATCCATCCGAACTGAAAATATTTGGCTCATTCTTTGCGTTTGGATCCAAATGAAATTTCGGATGAATTATCTGTAATGCAAACTAGCCCTCAGGCAACGTAGCTAGTTTCACAAGGGGGCTGCTATTTTTGTGAGGTAGAGGGAGAGGGTCGGCCAAGAGAGAGGAAGAGGTTGTTAGAGTTAGGGTTATTGTAGTGCCCCGCTCCGCGTCGGCACTATGTATCAAGGTGAGTGGACAAAACTTCGTTCTCTGATTCTTGCACGCCTTAATAATAAATCTGAGTTTTTGAATGCTTGTTTGCTTAAAGAGAATGATAGAACCTGCATTGCATGCTAATAAGTGAACTCACCTAGCTTGTTGAAACGAATATGTCTGCTTAAGTAAGAGACCCTAAAACGCTTGTCTAAAAGTATGTGTTTGCATGAACATGTTCCACTATCGCCTATGCTCCGAGAGAACCATATCGTGTGCCTGAATGTGTTCAAGATAAGGCGGCTTGCCCCGCAACAAAGAAATATCGTCTGATGGTTCGTCTCGTCTGCATCCTAGAGTTTATTTGTATGTAATACCCCGCTCCGCGTCGGCACTATGTATCAAGGTAAGTAGGCAGAACTTCGTTCTCTGATTCTTGCATGCCTTAATAATAAATATGATTATTTTGAATGCTTGTTTTCATAAGAGAATGATAGAACCTGCCTTGCATGCTAATAAGTGAACTCACCTAGCTTGTCTTTGAAATGAACATGTCTGCTTAACTAAGAGACCATAAATCGCTTGTCTAAAAGTATGTGTTTGCATGAACATGTTCCACTATCGCCTATGCTCCGAGAGAACCATATCGTGTGCCTGAATGTGTTCAAAGATAAGGCGGCTTGCCCCGCAACAAAGATATATAGTCTGATGGTTCGTCTCGTCTGCATACTAGAGTTTATTTGATAATTTTTCATGCATTCACATCGGCCGGACAATGGCTATTGGTGGAAAGCAACCATGCGTCACGCCTGCTACAGAGATAGTGGAAAGCAACCATATGTCAAGGCTGCCAATAGTATCAGATAAATGAGTCATTGGTTAGCTGGATCAACCGCTGCCGATCCTGAGATACTCGGGGACCGCACTGCATATAAGATAGTTCATTGTGTTGGCTTGGATAGAGGACCGCCCCTAGATATGCATTTATGTCTAGATGTGCATTTGTCCCTAGAGTCTTTAAGTATAGCTCACGAGACACGTTGCGCACACCCTGAAACAGAACGAATGGCTCGTCTTGCTTGCTTGCTTGCTTAATATCGAATATGAACTCTGTTTTCAAGATGTTTTCATAAAGTAATATGACTCTGCTATCAAACTGCATGAAATGAACATAGGTAAAACTAGAAAGATTACTAGTAATGTAATATTTTATAACATGATTACTTAGTGTTGGTTTTAGTGAATGCTTGCTTCTGTTCAGTTGTTTATTCTTACCAGTACTTATAAAAGTGCTGACCCAACAATAGTTTACTTTCTTGTAGGTACTGGATCGTCCGATGGAGCGATAGGCGTGCCTCATCCCCAAGACCCAGAATTCGTGTTTCGATTGCCTCGAGTTGCTATCGTATAAAGGGGCATAATATATGGAACGATGCCTTTGTAAATAGAGAACCCAGTCCCTCGATTTGTTCCGAATACTCAGTTGGCTAAATGCATTGCATTGCAACAATGTCCCTCCGCTGCTTACTCGATTGATGCGATGGTAGCCAAACTCTAACGATGTTGCCTTGTGCGGGCGCAACCCCAGGCTCGCACGGCATCACGTCCCGGTATCAAACGGCCATACGCGTCCCGCGGGAGCGCTGAGGCGCGGTGATTCGCGTCCGGTGCGCCAGGCGCAGTGATTCGCGTCCGGTCCCGCCGTGGGGGAAACGGTGGTCGGGAGGCCCTCGGGGCCGGGGCGTGACAGTTATGGTTTGGTGATAGGTTCATATTTATATGGGGTTTTTAAAGGGTTTACATATATGAAAGGGGTTTCCCATGCATGTATAGGGGTCGACCACATAGGGGTTGTTCATGGGGTATTCGGCCAAGGGGGTTTGACTTCTTGGGTTGGGTTTTGGGGTGTTGGTTGGTTAGGAAATTGGTTAGTTAGTTATTTGCCAACTAGGATGACACCTATGACACTTTCTATAAATAAAAACTTCTATGAATGAAAACATATTCTTTTAATATATATATATATATATATATATATATATAATAAAAATAATAATAATAATAATAATATTCTACATGGGGGTATTTGGGTGTACTACATGTCTACATTGGTTTGGGTTTAGTTTGGGTCAAATCCTAGTCAAAAGAATATAGTCTTACGGTAACAATGGTTCTTGATGTTTGTCAATATTTTTGGAGCATGGGGGAGATAAAACAAATGCAACACCCATGTCCCAAGTATATTAGGTTCAGTCAATATTATTAATATGAATTTTGTTGGAAGAAAAAAGGTTGTGCATTGCTCAAAATAACCAAGCCATGGCAAAGGGTCATATTTATATATAAAAAAAATTAGAAATTAATTATTTAAATCTATTTAATTAAATAAATTAATAAAAACAATTTTAAATTATCAAATTACTTATATTCCAAAATGAAGGGACTTACAAGCTAGCAAAGACAGACAAGCGCTGGAGCTAGAGCTCTAACTGAGTAAGACGATGTTGAATATTTGTCGATATATGAGTATTATCAACAATATGAGCCTGAGATACCGAAAAATGAGTCGAGGAGGAACCATTTGTCTTTATTCGTTCGAGGAATTGGGTTTTTAAGTGTGGATGAAGCAGAAAGCAATCATCCACTGAGTGTCCAAGGTTTTGGCAGTGAGCACAAATCAGACCAGATCGCTGACGAGCATAGCAGTTGGTAGCAGAATGATCAGGCTTCTTGCAATAGGTATATGAAAGACGAAGAGAACTGGGAGAACGAGTCTTCTTGGAAGTTGTAGAAGGAGGACGTGAAGCAACAACAAGAACAGTCTCATAACCCAAAGTCGGTGTACATATGTCAATAGAAAGAGAACACAGACGAGTCTCCTCAGTTGTAAGCTCAGAGATAGCAGCATCTATAGCGGTATTATTCTGAATGATCCGACCGCTTGCAGACTGAAATTCGGGACGCAGGGCCATGGAAAACTAAAAGAGTAGTCGACGTTCCCGACAAGTGCGTGCACGTATGAAATCAGGACCAGAACCCTCCAATTTTAGTACCTCATGCCAGTAATCACGCATCAGTGTGGCGAACTCCTGAATAGTGCGATCTCCATGTCTGGCGACAGAAGCCTGGGTGATCAACTGATACTCCTGAGCACCACTCGACTAAACAAACTGAGTAGTCAAATGGTCCCATAATAAAGCAACAGACTGGATATCCTCAAGAACTTGACGAAATGACCGATCAACAAAATAGATGATGAAAGCAACGATCTTCTCATCGTTGTCGTCCAAAGTATCATGAGCGACACGAATAGTATTTTGAGTCTCTGCTTTATCATTAACGGCGGGTTCAGGAGGCTTCAGGATAGAACCATCAAGATGACCAAGAAGACGATGACCATGTAAAGTGGTCCTGACTGAGGCAGCTCACTCAGCCCAATCATGAGAAGAGGTTAACGGAAAATCAGTAAAAGTCGAAAGAAAATCTCAAAATTGCTCCGATAAAGGCATTTTTTTTGTTTTCTTTTGTTTGTTTGTTTTTTTTTTTTGTTTACAAATCAAAAGATGAAAAAAGAAAGAAAGATAGCACAGAACATTTTTTGTGCTAATGATAAGCAAACTTTATTTGCTTTGCTTAGTTGTTGTTGGCTCTCCCCCTTTGCTTTGCTTTGTTGTTGTCGTCCTAACAAGCGGACAAGTCTTTGGACAAAGCCGAAGGATTGACCGACTGAAGAAGTAACCTTCTTGATTTATTTAATGATTGAACGACTGAAGCATCAAATGGCCAACAAACTTTACCGTGGGATATTGATCCGATTGATGACGATAAAGGACAAATCGAAGTAAGAAGCGATGTGGGATATTGATCTCTGACCACTGGATCTGATTGATGACAACCATGTATCAGATTGATGACGACTAATGACGACGGTTGGATGTGTGGAGAAACGGTACTAGAAAAAAAAATCTAGACTCTGATACCATAAAAAAAATCAACAATATTAATTTTATTAATAAATAATGTAAAAAACCATACAACTAGCAAAATCTAAACTCAAATCCCATAAGATTTTCAGATTGGATTTTACCAGATTTTAGATTATACATAACATGTTTAAAAATTTTGTTTAATTAAAAATATTTGGCAATAAATGATTTCCACATGTAATACATGCGTGTAATATATTTGATTCTTATTACTCAAAATTGAGAAAGCATTCAAATTTTTTAATCAAATACATAGACAATGTTGATTTTTATATATGTAGATCGATTTTAGTTTTTTTTTTTTTTATTCAATTTTTGTGTTCCATTGAATATATCCAAACATTAATATTTAAGGATCTTAGATTTTCTAATGGAAGACAAACGATTTGCTATCGAATCTGGTTATTGGTTTACTTTCCATGGGACCTCTTTCAATAATATGTACGACTCTTGGAGGGAAGCATCCTAGGCTGGGTTTGGGCCCATTTCCAACCCGAACGGATTTGGTGCATAGAAGCTTTATGAATAAGTTGCTTACACACAAAAATATCTAAATAATTGACGCATTTGGAACGTAGAAATAAATCCTACCTCTCCTTGGGTTTTGTCCCTACTCCATATTGATAGGAAAAATATTATCCTTTTTAAATAATCTCCCGAGTATTTTGCAACATAGCCAAAGCTAAACAAGGAGCAGGAAAAAGAGAGGGTGCTCTAAGGGCTAGTTTGAAGTACAATTACGTTTTATCCCATTTTCTCAAGCAAACATTTTTGGGATGCTGGTTGGACTAGCATTTCATAAATGTACATTTGAGCTCCGAAATGAATGTTATGTTTGAGAAATCATCCATCCGAACTGAAAATATTTGGCTCATTCTTTGCGTTTGGATCCAAATGAAATTTCGGATGAATTATCTGTAATGCAAACTAGCCCTCAGGCAACGTAGCTAGTTTCACAAGGGGGCTGCTATTTTTGTGAGGTAGAGGGAGAGGGTCGGCCAAGAGAGAGGAAGAGGTTGTTAGAGTTAGGGTTATTGTAGTGCCCCGCTCCGCGTCGGCACTATGTATCAAGGTGAGTGGACAAAACTTCGTTCTCTGATTCTTGCACGCCTTAATAATAAATCTGAGTTTTTGAATGCTTGTTTGCTTAAAGAGAATGATAGAACCTGCATTGCATGCTAATAAGTGAACTCACCTAGCTTGTTGAAACGAATATGTCTGCTTAAGTAAGAGACCCTAAAACGCTTGTCTAAAAGTATGTGTTTGCATGAACATGTTCCACTATCGCCTATGCTCCGAGAGAACCATATCGTGTGCCTGAATGTGTTCAAGATAAGGCGGCTTGCCCCGCAACAAAGAAATATCGTCTGATGGTTCGTCTCGTCTGCATCCTAGAGTTTATTTGTATGTAATACCCCGCTCCGCGTCGGCACTATGTATCAAGGTAAGTAGGCAGAACTTCGTTCTCTGATTCTTGCATGCCTTAATAATAAATATGATTATTTTGAATGCTTGTTTTCATAAGAGAATGATAGAACCTGCCTTGCATGCTAATAAGTGAACTCACCTAGCTTGTCTTTGAAATGAACATGTCTGCTTAACTAAGAGACCATAAATCGCTTGTCTAAAAGTATGTGTTTGCATGAACATGTTCCACTATCGCCTATGCTCCGAGAGAACCATATCGTGTGCCTGAATGTGTTCAAAGATAAGGCGGCTTGCCCCGCAACAAAGATATATAGTCTGATGGTTCGTCTCGTCTGCATACTAGAGTTTATTTGATAATTTTTCATGCATTCACATCGGCCGGACAATGGCTATTGGTGGAAAGCAACCATGCGTCACGCCTGCTACAGAGATAGTGGAAAGCAACCATATGTCAAGGCTGCCAATAGTATCAGATAAATGAGTCATTGGTTAGCTGGATCAACCGCTGCCGATCCTGAGATACTCGGGGACCGCACTGCATATAAGATAGTTCATTGTGTTGGCTTGGATAGAGGACCGCCCCTAGATATGCATTTATGTCTAGATGTGCATTTGTCCCTAGAGTCTTTGAGTATAGCTCACGAGACACGTTGCGCACACCCTGAAACAGAACGAATGGCTCGTCTTGCTTGCTTGCTTGCTTAATATCGAATATGAACTCTGTTTTCAAGATGTTTTCATAAAGTAATATGACTCTGCTATCAAACTGCATGAAATGAACATAGGTAAAACTAGAAAGATTACTAGTAATGTAATATTTTATAACATGATTACTTAGTGTTGGTTTTAGTGAATGCTTGCTTCTGTTCAGTTGTTTATTCTTACCAGTACTTATAAAAGTGCTGACCCAACAATAGTTTACTTTCTTGTAGGTACTGGATCGTCCGATGGAGCGATAGGCGTGCCTCATCCCCAAGACCCGGAATTCGTGTTTCGATTGCCTCGAGTTGCTATCGTATAAAGGGGCATAATATATGGAACGATGCCTTTGTAAATAGAGAACCCAGTCCCTCGATTTGTTCCGAATACTCAGTTGGCTAAATGCATTGCATTGCAACAATGTCCCTCCGCTGCTTACTCGATTGATGCGATGGTAGCCAAACTCTAACGATGTTGCCTTGTGCGGGCGCAACCCCAGGCTCGCACGGCATCACGTCCCGGTATCAAACGGCCATACGCGTCCCGCGGGAGCGCTGAGGCGCGGTGATTCGCGTCCGGTGCGCCAGGCGCAGTGATTCGCGTCCGGTCCCGCCGTGGGGGAAACGGTGGTCGGGAGGCCCTCGGGGCCGGGGCGTGACAGTTATGGTTTGGTGATAGGTTCATATTTATATGGGGTTTTTAAAGGGTTTACATATATGAAAGGGGTTTCCCATGCATGTATAGGGGTCGACCACATAGGGGTTGTTCATGGGGTATTCGGCCAAGGGGGTTTGACTTCTTGGGTTGGGTTTTGGGGTGTTGGTTGGTTAGGAAATTGGTTAGTTAGTTATTTGCCAACTAGGATGACACCTATGACACTTTCTATAAATAAAAACTTCTATGAATGGAAACATATTCTTTTAATATATATATATATATATATATATATATATATATATAATAAAAATAATAATAATAATAATAATAATATTCTACATGGGGGTATTTGGGTGTACTACATGTCTACATTGGTTTGGGTTTAGTTTGGGTCAAATCCTAGTCAAAAGAATATAGTCTTACGGTAACAATGGTTCTTGATGTTTGTCAATATTTTTGGAGCATGGGGGAGATAAAACAAATGCAACACCCATGTCCCAAGTATATTAGGTTCAGTCAATATTATTAATATGAATTTTGTTGGAAGAAAAAAGGTTGTGCATTGCTCAAAATAACCAAGCCATGGCAAAGGGTCATATTTATATATAAAAAAAATTAGAAATTAATTATTTAAATCTATTTAATTAAATAAATTAATAAAAACAATTTTAAATTATCAAATTACTTATATTCCAAAATGAAGGGACTTACAAGCTAGCAAAGACAGACAAGCGCTGGAGCTAGAGCTCTAACTGAGTAAGACGATGTTGAATATTTGTCGATATATGAGTATTATCAACAATATGAGCCTGAGATACCGAAAAATGAGTCGAGGAGGAACCATTTGTCTTTATTCGTTCGAGGAATTGGGTTTTTAAGTGTGGATGAAGCAGAAAGCAATCATCCACTGAGTGTCCAAGGTTTTGGCAGTGAGCACAAATCAGACCAGATCGCTGACGAGCATAGCAGTTGGTAGCAGAATGATCAGGCTTCTTGCAATAGGTATATGAAAGACGAAGAGAACTGGGAGAACGAGTCTTCTTGGAAGTTGTAGAAGGAGGACGTGAAGCAACAACAAGAACAGTCTCATAACCCAAAGTCGGTGTACATATGTCAATAGAAAGAGAACACAGACGAGTCTCCTCAGTTGTAAGCTCAGAGATAGCAGCATCTATAGCGGTATTATTCTGAATGATCCGACCGCTTGCAGACTGAAATTCGGGACGCAGGGCCATGGAAAACTAAAAGAGTAGTCGACGTTCCCGACAAGTGCGTGCACGTATGAAATCAGGACCAGAACCCTCCAATTTTAGTACCTCATGCCAGTAATCACGCATCAGTGTGGCGAACTCCTGAATAGTGCGATCTCCATGTCTGGCGACAGAAGCCTGGGTGATCAACTGATACTCCTGAGCACCACTCGACTAAACAAACTGAGTAGTCAAATGGTCCCATAATAAAGCAACAGACTGGATATCCTCAAGAACTTGACAAAATGACCGATCAACAAAATAGATGATGAAAGCAACGATCTTCTCATCGTTGTCGTCCAAAGTATCATGAGCGACACGAATAGTATTTCGAGTCTCTGCTTTATCATTAACGGCGGGTTCAGGAGGCTTCAGGATAGAACCATCAAGATGACCAAGAAGACGATGACCATGTAAAGTGGTCCTGACTGAGGCAGCTCACTCAGCCCAATCATGAGAAGAGGTTAACGGAAAATCAGTGAAAGTCGAAAGAAAATCTCAAAATTGCTTCGATAAAGGCATTTTTTTTGTTTTCTTTTGTTTGTTTGTTTTTTTTTTTTTTTTTTTGTTTACAAATCAAAAGATGAAAAAAGAAAGAAAGATAGCACAGAACATTTTTTGTGCTAATGATAAGCAAACTTTATTTGCTTTGCTTAGTTGTTGTTGGCTCTCCCCCTTTGCTTTGCTTTGTTGTTGTCGTCCTAACAAGCGGACATGTCTTTGGACAAAGCCGAAGGATTGACCGACTGAAGAAGTAACCTTCTTGATTTATTTAATGATTGAACGACTGAAGCATCAAATGGCCAACAAACTTTACCGTGGGATATTGATCCGATTGATGACGATAAAGGACAAATCGAAGTAAGAAGCGATGTGGGATATTGATCTCTGACCACTGGATCTGATTGATGACAACCATGTATCAGATTGATGACGACTAATGACGACGGTTGGATGTGTGGAGAAACGGTACTAGAAAAAAAAATCTAGACTCTGATACCATAAAAAAAATCAACAATATTAATTTTATTAATAAATAATGTAAAAAACCATACAACTAGCAAAATCTAAACTCAAATCCCATAAGATTTTCAGATTGGATTTTACCAGATTTTAGATTATACATAACATGTTTAAAAATTTTGTTTAATTAAAAATATTTGGCAATAAATGATTTCCACATGTAATACATGCGTGTAATATATTTGATTCTTATTACTCAAAATTGAGAAAGCATTCAAATTTTTTAATCAAATACATAGACAATGTTGATTTTTATATTTGTAGATCGATTTTAGTTTTTTTTTTTTTTATTCAATTTTTGTGTTCCATTGAATATATCCAAACATTAATATTTAAGGATCTTAGATTTTCTAATGGAAGACAAACGATTTGCTATCGAATCTGGTTATTGGTTTACTTTCCATGGGACCTCTTTCAATAATATGTACGACTCTTGGAGGGAAGCATCCTAGGCTGGGTTTGGGCCCATTTCCAACCCGAACGGATTTGGTGCATAGAAGCTTTATGAATAAGTTGCTTACACACAAAAATATCTAAATAATTGATGCATTTGGAACGTAGAAATAAATCCTACCTCTCCTTGGGTTTTGTCCCTACTCCATATTGATAGGAAAAATATTATCCTTTTTAAATAATCTCCCGAGTATTTTGCAACATAGCCAAAGCTAAACAAGGAGCAGGAAAAAGAGAGGGTGCTCTAAGGGCTAGTTTGAAGTACAATTACGTTTTATCCCATTTTCTCAAGCAAACATTTTTGGGATGCTGGTTGGACTAGCATTTCATAAATGTACATTTGAGCTCCGAAATGAATATCATGTTTGAGAAATCATCCATCCGAAATGAAGATATTTGGCTCATTCTTTGCGTTTGGATCCAAATGAAATTTCGGGTGAATTATCTGTAATGCAAACTAGCCCTCAGGCAACGTAGCTAGTTTCACAATGGCTAAGTAATGCTAATACAAATATGATATATGATCTATCATGTTTATTACTAATGACGCATGCTTTACCACCACAGGAATCTCAGAACAAAGTCATGGGACTGGATCAATGATCCATTTCTCTGGATTAGGAGACGTCTTTTATGCTTGGTTGTCTTCTTCTGTACAATAAAATGTTACCTGGAGTCTCATTGGGTTATTCTAGGTTCCTATTGTGGATCACTTTGAAGTATTGAAGGGATTTTTACTACTACTTGCAGCAAATGCTATGGCAATACATGTTATGATCCAGATTTACGAGTTAATGTACATCAGCTAAACACAAGGAATCTCTGCCATAGAAATTTTATTTTCCCGCAGGCTTTAGGGTTTGAATGCTCCAACAGACGAAGACAATTATAGTGTTTAGATGATCAAACAGAAACACCCTTGGGTCAAAAAGAGGGTACTATAGAAAGATTTATATCGATAAATAGGGATTTAACAACCCCAAAATATGGGTGACTTGATTAGATTTATCCATACCTTTGAGCATAACTTCCATGACTATAAGAAAATTGTCAGAAAGTCTCAACATCCCAACTACAGTGGGAATTATGTCACCAATCAACTATTCAGAAAAAAAACCACAAGTCTAACAGATTATATAGCATCAATACTCACCAGAAAGCTAAATAGAGAACAAACCAGGTAATGTAGGTTCCACGCAGAATCGACATAATATTCGCGACAGTCCACAAAATTTATGACTCATATGTAACACACATCCCAGCATAAAACGACCAACTGAGATCTGAAACTAAGCATGAGCAGCAGCAGCAGCTAGTAAAAGACAACAAGTTTACTCATAGATCCAGGAATGGGCGTTGCTCTGCCAGGCCGAAATGCCTTCAGGGAACCACAATGCAATCTCCTTCCTGGCACTCTCAACAGAGTCGCTCCCATGAATAACATTCCTGCATTACAATTATGCACAAGTTTTTCAAATATAGTTACGATCGAACAGTGACATAAAAGGCATGGACATACAAATGCTCACATCTCCACAACATAAAATTGACTTTAAACATAAAAGGATAAAGAAAGAGTAACGGTTAAAAGATGGGAGGTATATCAAATGGCTAAGAATATGACGTTGTCTATGAAAAAAACCCTTAAAATTAATCAAATATTATTAAAGATACAATTAAAAGACATAATAGAAAAGCAAGTTTAAAAACCTAATTATCAATACAGTGACATAAAAGCATAGCTTGGATACCAATCCGATATGGCCAATATACCAATACAGCTTGACATGTCCCAATCCGATACCAACCGCTACCAATATTGACCGATACCGATGTTGGGGGTCTCTTTCCCAGACAATTCGGTAGAGAAAATTAAATAAAAAGGACCAATAAGCAAGGATTTAAAAGCATAGTAATGTTGTAAAAGTGCATGTAAATGAAAAAAACTATTTATCGCACATAAACCAATCAGTAAGGATGACTAGCAAGGATTACTATTATTTCATTAAATTTCAAAACTATTTAAAAAGAACACATAGAATACTTAAAATTATAGCTAAATCTATAAAATATTTCTTTTCTGAATTTTTTTAATAATTTGTTAATAATTATTTGCCTTCCTATACCAAAAAAATCCGATACTACAATCCAAAACTATCAATACTGCCGATACGGGTGATCCCAATACTCATATGAAGGGTCAGATACCGATATCGATTCTGATACTGCGAACCTCGCATAAAAGGCATGGACATGATAATGCTCACATCTCCACAACATAAAATTGACTTTAAACATAAAAAGATAAAGAAGGGTAACGGTTAAAAGATAGGAGGTATATCAAATGGCTACGAATATGACATGTATATGTCTATAAAAAAAACCTTAAAATTAATATAAAAAATATCGAAGATACTATTAAATGATATAAATGAAAAGCAAGTTCAAAAACGGAATTATCAAGGAGTACACAAGGTACAAGGATAACTAGTATAAATATAAAACTTATTAGGAACAAATTTTCATCTATTGACTCTTTATTGCAAGTCATTTGTTATTGGCACCTAAAGAATTAGGTTTTGGGTTTTATAAAAGAAAATTTTTCATATTGCTAGTACGGTCCCTAAAACTCCCAGAGATATATGAAAAGTAAAACTTATGAATAAGAAAAGAAACTCTTGTATATAGAAATAAAGAAACTTACCAAGAAAATCTTATCCACTAACTCTGTATTGGAAGTTGCTTGCTAGATTGCTATTTAATCTAAACACATGATGTTTTGGCTTAAATCATCAAAATGGTTGTCAAAAGTGGTCCATAGAACACCATCAACATTAGACCAGATCAAGCAACAGATATGATGACAGCGATCAACCCAAATTGTTAGGATTGTGAAGAATGGAAACGAGTTACATGTGTATTGTAAGCACAGCAACCCCAAACTGGTCATTTCCGTGTTGGGTACATATCAGACATGACATAATCGCCCAAAGTGCTACTCAGTCCAAATTACACTAGCACGACCTAAAATATGTGGAGTGTGCATATCAGGTTTTGTTGAATTTGTGACTTTGCATCGTAGGTTTACAATACCTCAAAATAGCAAAGCTGCTTCTATCATTGGCAATCCTAAGATGGGATACTTCACAATAAGTAATGTTCTAACACAATGAGAGTACTGGACTAGAAATATTATGTTCCTTTAATCATCTTAAGCAAAAGCCGTGAAGAGAATTTAAATATATAAATATCATAAATAAAAAGGCCAAAAAGACTACAATTCATAATCATAGTACTTTTTATTTTAAACTTAGTCACATATATAGTTACGAAAACTACTAAAACCAAAACCTGAGTAACACAGGACATAATTGATTATAATACTAACTTAAACTTCTGAAACAACAAAAGGTGCGCAGATTTACCTGCCAACCACAATAGCATAGTCACCGCGAATAGTCCCTGGGGCAGACTCAGCAGGGTTAGTGGCGCCGATGATCTTGCGTCCAGTCAGAACAACACCCTTCCCCTCCCAAACCATGGCAATCACCGGTCCAGAGATGATGTAATCCACAAGACCAGCAAAGAAGGGCTTGGTGGAAAGATCCTCATAATGCTTCTCAGCAAAGGACTTCTCCACAGTCACCAACTTCAGCCCTAGATCAAAATGTCCACATACCTCAGGATTCAAAATCTATTCCCAAACTCACAAATTTAGAGCATAACCAATATACGCAAAATCCGAATTCATAATTTTTATTTATTCAATACTCAGACTGACATTCTAATAGCAATATTTTTCTAAACGCGCAATTTCCACTAAGTAAATCAAAAATTAAGATGCCCAGCACCCAAAATTCAAAGTTTTTATAGTAATCACAAAAGAAGCAAATAAGTTATACATTCAATAATCATGACAATAATTGATACCACATTAGCTTTATATCAAAATGACTAAATACCTCAAGATTCAAACTTTATCCTCTAGCTCTCAAATTTATACTAAAACCAACATATTCACAATACAATTCAATATTTGTCTTGAAATTGCAATATAATCTACTTAAAGAAACTTTCTCAGTTCAGTATCCAAATTAAAAATTTCCTATTTGAAGTAGATCAAAACTAAGAAGCCAAGCACCCAAATGTTCAAACTTTCTTACAATAATCAGAAAAGTAGCAAATAATTAGGGTCAAGTGCAAAAAAAAACTCTCGTTAGATTCATAGTTTTAGCAAAAAAAAAAACTCGTTGTTTAAAAAAAACCTCCACTTTTTAATTTGGTTCAATTTACACCCAAATTGGATTAAGCTGTTAACGGACGTCAAAAAAATAAAAATAGTTATAAAATGATGATTATACCCATCTAAAACCTACGAAGTCTATTTTTTGCTACAACTATGATCTTACGAGATATTTTTTGCACTTTACCCGTCAATGAAGTATCTTTGTCAACGAGATATCAATTATAATCAACATGTGTACTCCACTTATAATAATAATAATAATAATAATAATAATAATAATAATAATAATAATAAATATTTTTGAAAGATAGTATGAAGCATGAGCTAAAGATTTTTTCGTGTATAATTTCTGAACGATGTCGGACATTATTCAAATAACGGTTGCCACAGTCATTGTTCTTGTATTACATGAGACTCACTAACTCACTATGCTAGCATCTTCAATAGATGAGACTGAAAAATATATCATAAAATACAAACTTATAATTAAAAAATTAATTTAAAATCGATTGGACCCATTTGGAAATAATAGAAAATAGGTTATGGTACATTTAAACTATTGTGACTATTGTCCTCTCTCTTGTCTCATTTATTTTCAAAACCAAAATGGTTTGGGACCATTATGGGGCTCCAATTAAGCTTTACTATTCTACAAAATCAGCTCATACATTCTGAGTGTGAAAATTCTCAAGCCTAGACTATTGCTCTTATGTTGCGAGAAAATCATCATGGGATTCCAATTAAGTCTTGCTATTCTACAAAATGAGCTCATACATTCCGAATGTATAATCTGAAAATTGTGATGAATCATATTATTGATGCTCTAACAAGGTAAATCAAAATATCAAAATTCAACCACATATCACATTGTTAATTACTCGTTACTGGTGCATAATGGTTTAGTTTCTACCACGCACATATGAAATTGTCAATTTACTAGGGCTCGTACAAAACTGTACAAATTCGAACTACCGATTGTTACATAAGCATGTTGTTGTCAATTTTACATTGACTTGGATAGGTGTATTGGAAATGTGAAAAATAATGCCAAAAAAATTATTAAGTAATTATAATGCATTAAATAATATTACTATTGTACATTATTGTTATTTATTTTAATTATTTAATATTACCTACAAAATTAATACTAATATTAGATAAATAAATTAGTACTAATTATTTAAAAATAATTAGTAGTATTTAGTTAAATAATTGGTATTAACTATCTAACATTCCAATAAGAGACAGACGGGGATCATTTTCTAAAACTATGAATCTTACAAGAGGTTTTTTGCACTTTACCCATAGAAAATGTAAAGGATGGTAAAGGAAGACTATTAGGGGGTATTCTGGGTATATTAGGAAAAAACATTTATTCATAAATGGCCTCTAAAGTTCACTTGTAACATCTAGTAGACATTCGGGGTCTTTTTTGTTAAAACTATGAATCTTACTAGGGATTTTTTTTTTTACTTTACCCCGAATAATTAATATGTTCGATAATCATGAAAATAATTGATATCACATTAGCTCTAAATCAAAATTCCAAATACCTCAAGATTCAAACTTTTTTTTCCCAAAAATCCCAAATTTATACCAAGACCAACATGATCACAATCCCATCCAATATTTGTCTTGTAATTGCAACATAGTCTACTTAAACTATCATAAGCAGTACCCAGGTTCATAATTTCCTAATTGGAATAGATCAAAATTAAAGCTGCCAACACCCAAAAATTCTAACTATCTTACAATAATAAAAAAATTAGCAAACAATTCATATACTACACTAGCAAGGAAGTTGAGATCTCACCTTTCAAATAGAAACCTTTTTTCTCAAACCGGCTGATGATCTCGCCAATCTGGTCCATACAGAAATTTAAGTTAGGAAATGGAGAGCTCAACGAACAAGTAATCAAATCACTTCACAATAGAAATAACCAAAAATAGAAAGAGAGAAGGAAGAACAAGGAGATTACGAGCCCACGCTGGACGCCATCGGGCTTGATCATGATGAAGGTCTGCTCCATTGCTGGCAACGGGAAGCTCTTTCACTCACTGGCGGCCTAGTAGTAGAAGAAGACTGATCGAAAACTTAACCCTAGAAAATTAAGGGAGTGGTCGGGAGTGATTTATAGTAGATAGAGAAACACAGATGGAGACGAAACTCACCGAATATTTGCACGTTGGGTTGGACTTTGCTTTAGTGGAAAGGCCCAGCCCAAACTGTATGGTATCAATTATTGTCATGATTTTTACCCAAACAATGTTTTTTTTTTTTTGTACATTCTATAATCATGACAATAGATGCCCACATGCCAAGTTTATGGTCTAATTAGACTTTGGTTACTGGATGCTTAGTCGAAATTTTTTAGTGACACATTTTAGTGATGAAATTGGACTTTCAGTGACAAAATGTGTCTTTTAATGACGAATGTTCTTTAATGTGTTAAAGAATAATTCTAGTATCCAAATCTATTACCCAAAGTATAATTATGTCCTAAACATGATACCCTTATATAAAATAATTAGTATTTATTTATTATTAATATAATGTTCTCTTCAGCACAAAATCTATCATACTATATAGAAAAAATTGAGATTTCAGAAGTTTTTTTCCCAAAAAAATTATTATCTATGTTAATTAAAAAAAATCATTGAATTTAACATATGTAGTTACGTAATTACATATAGAAAATTTAAAATAATTGTTATTTACTCTTTCTAAGCAGTAAAAAAATTAAGAAGCTGTTATTTGCTCTTCTCTAAGTAGTAAAAAATTAAAGAAATATTGTTTGTTCTTTCTAAATAGTATGAAATACTCACAACACATGTGCATATATATTAGTAGTTAATAATAATAATAATAATAATAATAATAATAATAATAATATAATTCAGCTAATAAAATGCAAAATTTGCATATTTCATTGAGCAAGTTTATTGATTTAGTATTACTGGATAAAACTCAAATTAATGGCATGTAATGATAAAGAACTTTCCTATATAATGGCCGATGAAAATCCTTAGAGTAATAAAGTTGGTGACATATGTTGGATTGTATCTCGTTTCGGGATGAGCGTTCAAACGGGGGTGACAATGGAGTTGGTAATTTAGTCTCACACCGGATAGAAGGTGGGATCATGAGGTGTAGATAATCAAAATTAGTTCAGATCTTACATAAAAATTCTCTTTTAAGGCATATGGGCCCAGTCCATTATCGTACCTTATGGGCCAATTCCAATTCGGGTCACATCGTGCTCCCAACAAGTGGTAGCAGAACTCAAGATTAGGGAACTGGTTTGGACGACTTTAATTGGTTCGAGACAGATGATGTTGAACGTTCATGCGTATAATTGAATTATACGGGCTCTTCTCAAGGTGGATTATGAGCATTCTCTATAAGGTGGTCTAAAGGCGGATCAAACCTAAGATTAGAGACAACTACACGAATTGACTTCAAAGGTGGGTCTAACGGGCCCAAGGTGGAGCAAGACGTTGTGGTTAGCACACAATGGTGGTGTGGATGAACGTGTCAGATTAGGTTCTATGGTCGAACATATCAAGATGACAATATGTTAGATCTCCTGGGTACTCAGCTGACGGGAAGGAGAAAAAGATATCAGGGATGCTAAGGTTGTTCGGCTGGCGTGAACGAGCAAAACGGTAGTAGGGGTGCTATGGTTGTTAGGCTGATGGAAAGGAGCAAATATAGCCGGAGTGTGCTAAGGTTGTTCGGCTAGCGGAAACGAGCAATGGTGCTCGGCTAGCGGGAACGAGCAAAGGTAACCATGGTATGCTAAGATTGTTCAGCTACCGTAAACGATCTAAGGTGGAGATTATTAGATTGTATCTCGTTTTTGGATGAGCCCTCAAAGGGGGTGACAATGGAGTTGAGAATTTAGTCCCACATCGGATATGAGGTGGAATCATGAGGTGTAGATAATTGGAATTAGTTCAGACCTTATATAAAAATTCTCTTTTAAGTCATATGGACCCAGTCCAATATCGCATTTCATGTGCCAACTCTAGTTTGGATCATACCGCGTTCCCAACAACATATTGGTCTAGGTTAGGTCTGAGCATTGATCTTGGCCCAAATTCGAACTCCCTAGTCAGGTTTAACCTTGTTGATAAAATCATCCAATATTCATGAAAGTTTTCATATATATTCTATTAATCACTTAAATCAACGGGTTTTTTAAAATAAAAGGACCAAATATCACCCAATTCCGGCTGAATGGAGAATTTTGAAAATTTTGCAAAGAACGGGATGACTCACCAATTGAGTTGGCGGAGGCAGAGAAAATTATGGGTCCGCCAACTCAGTTGGTGAGGGTAGACAAAAAAATTTGAGCGGCCGCCAACTCTGTTGGCAGGTTGGGGCTTGGGCCGCCAACTGAGTTGGCGTAGAGGTTTGGGTGTGGAGGGGGGAAGATTATGGCCATTGGTGGTCGAGAGGAGGAGAAATTATAGCCGTTACACAATGGCTAATTCAAGGGCAACGTTGCACAACTCGTCAATTAAATTGGCGAGTTACTTTCTATATATATATACCTGTCACTACCACATTTTAGGAAAAAGAGTATTTTAGTAATTTCCTATTTAAATAAATATTGTGCATGGTAAATAATTTTTGTTGTATTATTTAATTGTTGTTGGATGTTATTTAATTATTTTGGACTTATTTTAGTAGACCCAACTAGTTTAGTTTGGACCCATGGACCAACATGAATTAAATAGTTAGACTTGGCCCATTTAGAAAGCCCATGGTTAAGGAGATGGATTAAATTAATTAAGTGATTAGACTAGAAGCTTCCTTCCTTAATTATTTCTTCATGAGAGGCCCCAAGGGGTACATTGGACATTTTACAATTGCTTGGGAGAGGGGCAAGGCCGGCCTATTAAAAGAGGGGGGAAATTTCTCTCTCCTCTCATTCCAAATCTAGATCTAGAATTCCCCACTCCCAAATTCTTTCCATTCCCATTCCAATTTCCTACCAAATTCATTCCAAATTCTTCCCAATTTACCATTAGAAAGTTGAGAAGCAAGGATCTAGAAGGAGGAAGTAAGGATCTACAAAGAGGAGCAAGGATCTACAATTTGGAAGCAAGTTCATCTCAATTGGAGGTTTCATTGGGAATTCATCTCCCAATAGGTATAATTCAGTTTTTCCCATTAAAATAGCTTCTAAATCTGAGATTTAATCATGTAAAATCAACCTATATGTATGTACTACCCATAGGATTTTGTTTTGTGTTCATAGGAGACCCATGGAGAAAGTTATGGTGCTTTTTGTGTCAATTTTGTTGGAATTCCGAATTTATATTTTGTTGTGTGTGTCAATTGATCCTATAGATCAATTGGACATGTGCTTATGTGTTTGGGGCTTGTGTCGTGTCTATATTTGGGTACATGTGGTTCGTATCCCAACTATTTGGTGATACGTGTCATTTTGGGGGTTTTCCTCCGACACGGGGCTTTGTACATGTCGTATTTTGACACGGACACATAGATCTACTTTTGACACTTTGATTTGTTCATAAATATTAATTGTGACTTGTTTGTGTCCTTCGGGGTGCAATTGGTTGTGTGTTGGACTCGTGTCACATGCGTATCCTAGATCTAGTGGGATACGGTGTGATACTCTCCAATTTGGTGTGTTTATGTGTAGATCTAATTAATTATGCTTTAAATTCTTCATTTATAACTAGTAAATATATATAGATATTATATATTATTTTAGTGTATTTATTATGGTATTTATTGTAGTATAGATCTATAGATATTTTTATGTGTTCTAATGTGGTGTATAAATATATGTATGTAGCTTTCTTGCATGAAAATATATATGTACTTATGTTAATAACATAAATTATACATAAATGTTTTATAAAATATATTTATGTGTTTAAATGTGTAATTATATTATTTATAATTATTATGTAATTATTTGGATATTAATGAATGTATTTTTATGTGTGCTTCTAGCCATATAAAATATGTACATTAATATGTGCATTGTGTTTAGTAATTATTAATATTTTAATGTGCAAGTTTATGTGTATATATATATAAGTATATATATTTATTAAATTATTTTATATATGTATATATATATATATATATATATATATATATATTTATATTGATTTATAGTTATTAATATATAGATTATATATATATTTCTTTTGGCGACAGCAGCTTTTAATGACAGTTTCTGTCATTAATATACCGTGGGCAGCAGCAGCCGCTGTAGCTATTAATGACAATTCTGTCATTAATAGCAGCGGGCGGGATTTAGACAGCGGTATTTGCGATAGTTTTCTGTGACAGTTGTTTAACTGTCACCAATTGAGCAGCAGTGGTTTATATATAGAGTTTCTGCGACAGATTTTCTGTGACAGTTGAGACTGTCACTATAAGCTGTTTTATTTAAATTGTATTTTCAGCTCACTGTTTTCAGTGACGATTTGGCAGATTTAATTTATATATTATATATTATTATTGTATATATATATATATGTATATATAGGTATTTTTGTGAGGTATAATACTAATAATAATATATTATTTTATTTGTATAAATATTGGTTTGTATATACATTATTTAGAGTGTATAATATTGTATTATTAGTATACTTTGTGTGGGTATCAATTGGGATTTAATTTGATTTCTAAATTGTTGTATTTTATTTTCTATATTATTTGTATAGATGTCTAGTGAGGATGACCTTGGTTTGACCATGTTTGACTTTAGTTGACTTTAGAGTTGACCATAGTTGACTTTTGACTTAGAATTTATTTATTGACCTAGAAGTTGACTAGTTTGACTTGTTCTCTTTCCGGGACCTTGTTTTAATGTGGTATTCCATATCTAGGTCTTCGAGGCACCGAGTCAGACATCTGTGAGACTTTTCATTGGACTTCAGGCGAGTACATTCTCAGATAGTTTCTCATTTATGATATCCTCTATGTTCGTTGTATCTAGTGTAGATATACATGTTTCTCTTGACACTATGGTTATACGGATTGGTATATCCGGATCTCGTCATGAGATGTTATTCCTTGGTATATGGTGTATATGGTGCAAGTATTGTTTCATTGGTTATCTTGTACATGTACAGACACCGATTTTCGGGAGGAGTCGCTCTCTTCTTGGGGAATCTAGTGCCATAGCATACCGTGGTTGGATCTATTATACCAGTTGGGGGTGGGGAGTATTAGTATAGATATGTGATCAAATCCCTATTGAATAAAGTATTGGTAAGCGAATAGTGTTGATCATGCACTGCACGTATGATTAGCCAGGCCGCATTGTATCTTGCCCAAGCCGATCACATGTTAAGCTAGTACTCACACACTTAGTCATTAGTATTATTGTTTCATTGGCATATTGTTCATTATTGTATTTCTTTCCAGTATTTACTTATTGTCTATATATCTCTTGTATCTATTTTGTGCATCTTGTTTATCCACAGCTATTTACTGTTACATAGTTTTTATCATTAATTGAGAACTGCTGTTAGGGTTGTACTCTGCTCCTTTCCTGACTGGATATATTTTTCCAGATGACACTGAGGAGTACCCTACCTATTATGGACCCCAGGATGTTGTGGGTTTAGATTCGGAGACCCTGGCTCAAGAGGGACTTATCCCAACTGAGACAGTTGACCCTGGAGTGTAGCTTTGTAGTATGATAGTATTCTTTTGTACTGGATTTGTCTCCAGCTTATTTTGTTACTCTTCAGACTCATTGGTGTATTATTTTAAACTCATGAGTTGTATGATGACTATTCTATTCTTATCTGATTCGTGCTCATTCTATCTTAGTTCTGTGATTGAGTATTCTATCATTATTGGTGGTTCATTACTTTAGATAGACTATCTAGACAGCGTTCTACAGCCGATTCTGCGGCGTAGGCTGGACGTTGTTTCCGACTAGTATCCTTACACCGGGTGCGGGTCGTGACAATACCACAATTCCAAATGAATCTTCATCACACTCTCTCCCTGCCTCAATCAAATCCTCCAGCACACTTGCTACTCCCCTCTAACAAAGCCTCCAACACTCTCTTTGTCTCCCCTCTAGCAAAGCCTCCAAAGTTCCTCTCAGCTTCTTCTAGCTAAATTTTCAGTCGTCATGGATTGTAGCGTAAGAATAGTATGCTCGCACGACGGTAATAAATAGATTAAATTATGAAGTAGGGGAAAGCCAAAAAAATTAACTTATCCGAATATTAGTTTTGAAAATATACGTAATCTTATTATTGAACGTTGTTTTATTCATTACGATTTTATTCTAAAGTCTATTTTTGGCTCTAATTATTTTTTGATAGATAGTGAAGATGCATGAAATTATATTCTTGAGATTAATTCACAATCACGATATATTAATATATATGTTATTAAAGTAGCAGCAACATTAGATAATAGAAATATTTAATATTTTTTTGAATATCAGCATATTAGTTCGGGTGCTAATTCTTCTCAACAAATTATTTTATTTTTTCAAGAAGGTCATTCATCAGATGAATCTAACCATGATGATGATAGTGACAACGACGATGGGAATAGTGATTGTAACACCCTGTTCCGTTCTAGCGGACTGCCGACTCAAACTGCAAAAGTGCAACTGTCCCAACCCGCTTTGCCTCAAACGAGAAGCAAAGGATATCCAGACTTGTCCCTACAGGAACCCGGCTAAGGCTTTCAGAGGCTCGCTCGACGTATCGCTCTACCGAGGTGAATCATCGCTAAGATGGGTGGCTACGGTGAACTTGTCTTTGCTTAGCCAGCACACATAAAATACGGAAGATACATGCTAGTCGCTAGGTGATTTACCCCCTGCATGCTAATAAGAATCTAACGCACCTAGATAAGGGAATAATCCCAACTTGTATTTGCTTGTGCTAGAACATGGAAATTGAAATACTGCTTATATTCAGACCCTCACATGCTAAGTCCCTTACGGTTTCATCTCTCGGCTTACCTTCGGGTCCGAGCAAACGTGTTTGCTTATGTTCCTTAGAAACGCATGCTTGCCTGCTTACAAATGTCTAACGTTATTGTATTGTACATGCATTCTTGTTAGCCAGGAGACTATCAAATAGTCCTTCTGTGCAATTGAACCTGCAAGTATCCGGGACCGTTAGGTCACCCAAAGGCAAATCTCCGAACCAGGGGAATGCATCAAGCAAGAATGAATATTGAACAAGAATCACACTTGAATGATAATCATGCCAAGTATGCATCTGAACGAGGATCGTGTCATGTAATGATTGAATCCCAGCTGGTGGAGCAATATGCTCGTTCAGAATAAGTTTAAGTTTCATGATTATCATGTCAAGCTATGGAATAAGGATAGACCCTGACCTGCATTGTCGCGGACAACTTGTGCACAAGGTATGTTATGTTGAGTTTCGCGGACGGTCGCCGGGGCACTGAGACCGATCCGATCCGGACGGGACGTATGAGCAGTCGTATGTTATGGGGCAAGGTGCTATGCAGCAGGGATCGCCACCTGCGTTGCATATCATCTGTGTCTTGAGACTGTGAACCGTCCATAATGGCTATGCCAGCGACTTATGTCATATAGATAAGTCATCTTCGCTTAGCGGCTATCCGCGTGCAAGTCATTGCATCGCATCAAGAACAACTAAACATCTGAACGATTATGTTATAACGACTCTCGTATTTGCATATGATATGCCTCCTGAATGTTTATACTTGTCCGTGTTTGAATTAACAATGTTTGTCTTGGACAGGAAAGGTAAAATGGTAAGTTGGTAAGTCTCGTCGTGTTTTCTCTCATGTTGCACGGTGCACTGCCACACGAATAAGGCTATTCAATATTTGCATAAAACTGATCCTAAGACAACTAGAAAGACAACTTAATAGTTGGTGCACGGAACCTGTATTATGTGTTTGGATTTGTCGAGCGGGCGAGTAGCTTCCCCACCAGTGCATTCAATGTACTGATAATCCACCAGTTTGTATGCAGGGTGCGGAAGAACCTCGTTCGATGCGGATGCTCCTTCGTGCATGCTAAGGCATGGGAATCACTCCGAAGCAGCGGTGCATCCGGAACTGAAGCACATATACAAGACATAATGTTGTGAACATCGCCTGAATATCGCCTGTACAATCATTCCACAATTGTAGCCACTTGGCACGCTTTTACTGTTTCAGAGAGAGAGGCTTGAGCGACTTATAATCTCGGCTATACGCCGCCTGTAACACATGTTTATATCAATAAAAGAGTTGCTTTACTTCAACTTGTGTTTCAATGCTTCTGCTATTGTCGACTCAGTGAACCTGTTACCAAATCGCTATACGTTCATGACTTCGCTGCACTCGGACAATCTGTGCGACTCTGTGGCTTAGAACTCTTACCGCCAGCCAATGGACCACGGCCTTGCACGGGCGTGGCTCACGCTCGTGCGATATCATGCCCAGATGGGTCAAAACGATCGTTCCGCCGGAGCGCTGGCGCGGTGATTCTCGCCTAGCGGGAACGGCCGATTTAGCCCGCGGGAGATCGGGGCGTGACAGGTTGGTATCAGAGCCTGGCTTCTACGCCTTTGGACTTCATTTTGATTATCTCAGTTTTGAAAGCTCGTTCGTGAGTTATGTTCACGCTCTCTCTCAATGCCTTGATGGGATATTCCAACAATAAGTTTAAATACTTTCAAAATATATTTTGAATGATGTGATTGTTGGTATAATTTTATGTTGCGAGTGGCCTTTGTGCCAACCTGTGTGAACCCTTGAGAGTATCGCTAGTAGCTTGTCCAATTTTACTAACTCTAAGTTTGGTTGAATGCATCTATTCGAGGGACGCCTTTAACTTGTGCACTATCCAAGACTTAAGAAAAGGTGAAACTTGAGTGCTAAGACTTCACTATCACTAAGCTGGTTGACGTGCTCACGATAGAAGTGCACTTCGAAAGTGCGCACGATCCAGACTAAGCGATATGCCGATCTCTACGCTTGTGCAAGTGAATATCCAAATAAACAAGTACAACGACTTGTATAGGTTTGCCTTAGCCTTGTATCGTTAAATCAAAATTGATTGAAACGTACTGCTTGTCCTCAGTAAGTCTCGAGGATGAGACTTTTTCTGAGTTTGGTAGGATGTAACACCCTGTTCCGTTCTAGCGGACTGCTGACTCAAACGGAAAAAGTGCAACTGTTCCGACCCGCTTTGCCTCAAATGAGAAGCAAAGGATATCCAGACTTGTCCCTACAGGAACCCGGCTAAAGCTTTCAGAGGCTCGCTTGACGTATCGCTCTACCGAGGCAAATCATCGCTAAGGTGGGTGGCTACGGTAAACTTGTCTTTGCTTAGCCAGCACACATAAAATACGGAAGATGCATGCGAGTCGCTAGGTGATTTACCCCCTGCATGCTAATAAGAATCTAACGCACCTAGCTAAGAAAATAATCCCAACTTGTATTTGCTTGTGCTAGAACCTGGAAATTGAAATACTACTTATATTCATACCCTCACATGCTAAGTCCCTTACGGTTTCATCTCTCGGCTTACCTTCGGGTCCGAGCAAACGTGTTTGCTTATGTTCCTTAGAAACGCATGCTTGCCTGCTTATAAATGTCTAACATTTTTGTATTGTGCATGCATTCTTGTTAGCCAGGAGACTATCAAATAGTCCTTCTGTGCAATTGAACCTGCAAGTATCCGGGACCATTAGGTCACCCAAAGGCAAATTCCCGAACCAGGGGAATGCATCAAGCAAGAATGAATATTGAACAAGAATCACACTTGAATGATAATCATGCCAAGTATGCATCTGAACGAGGATCGTGTCATGTACTGATTGAATCCCAGCTCGTGGAGCAATATGCTCGATCAGAATAAGTTTAAGTTTCATGATTATCATGTCAAGCTATGGAATAAGGATAGACCCTGACCTGCATTGTCGCGGACAACTTGTGCACAAGGTATGTTATGTTGAGTTCCGCGGATGGTCGTCGGGACACTGGGACTGATCCGATCCGGACGGGACGTATGAGCAGTCGTTTGTTATGGGGCAAGGTGCTATACAACAAGGCTTGCCACCTGCGTTGCATATCATCTGTGTCTTGAGACTGTGAACCGTCCATAATGGCTATGCTAGCGACTTATGTCATATAAATAAGTCATCCTCGCTTAGCGGCTATCCGCGTGCGAATCATTGCATCGCATCAAGAACAACTAAACACCTGAACGATTACGTTATAACGACTCGCGTATTTGCATATGCTATGCCTCCTGAATGTTTATACTTGCCTGTGTTTGAATTAACAATGTTTGTCTTGGACAGGGAAGGTAAAATGGTAAGTTGGTAAGTCTCGCCGTGTTTTCTCTCATGCCGCACGGCGTACTGCCACACGAATTAGGCTATTCAATATTTGCATGAAACTGATCCTAAGGCAACTAGAAAGACAACTTAATAGTTGGTGCACGGAACCTGTATTACGTGTTTGGATTTGTCGAGCGGGCGAGTAGCTTCCCCACCAGTGCATTCAATGTACTGATAATCCACCAGTTTGTATGCAGGGTGCGGGAGAACCTCGTTCGATGCAGATGCTCTTTCGTGCGTGCTAAGGCGTGGGAATCACTCCGAAGCAGCGGTACATCCGGAACTGAAGCACATATACAAGACATAATATTGTGAACATCGCCTGAACATCGCCTGTACAATTATTCCATAATTGTAGCCACTTGGCACGCTTTTATTGTTTCAGAGAGAGAGAGGTTTGAGCGACTTGTAATCTCGGCTATGTGCCGCCTGTAACACATGTTTATATCAATAAAAGAGTTGCTTTACTTCAACTTGTGTTTTAATGCTTCCGCTATTGTCGACTCAGTGAACCTGTTACCAAATCGCTATGCGTTCATGACTCCGCTGCACTCGGACAATCTGTACGACTCTGTGGCTTAGAACTCTTACCGCCAGCCAATGGACCACGGCCTTGTACGGGTGTGGCTCACGCTCGTGAGGCATCACGCCCAGATGTGTCAAAGCGATCGTTCCGCGGGAGCGCTGGCGCGGTGATTCTCGCCTAGCGGGAACGGCCGATTTAGCCTGCGGAAGATCGGGGCGTGACAGTGATGATTTAATTAAAAATGTAGATTATGAGTTAGATGATGATACTGGTAATGCTATCACTGATGAATTATTTATGGGAAACTTTTTTCTAGCCGTTCTAATTTTAGAATTTTTATAAGTAATTTAGCAATTAAATATAATTTTAGTTGTTCAGCTAATGTTATGAATAATGCTGATGGAATTATATATAGTTGTGATCAACCGAATTATAATTGGAGAGTATATATCAAATCTATTGGAAATGGTGATACAGTTAAAGTTAGTACATTAGAAAATCGGTATTCTTGTTTATGGAGACTTACAATAGGACGTCATCGACTAGCTACCGCTGCATGGGTTAAGACTATGATAATTGACATTATTAGAGATAACCAGTCATATAGTCCATCACAAATTATGAAAGATATATATATGGAGCACCGTATACATATTAGTTATTCCAAAGCCTGGAGAGGCCGAGAGACGACATTAGTTGAAATTAATGGTAGTTATGATGAGGCATATGCTAGTCTTGAGGAGTATTGTTATATAATTATGGAGACGAATCAAGGTAGTACATGTTTGCTTAAAATTGCCGAAAATAATAGATTTGAAAGAATTTTTATTTGTTTTAAGGCATGCATTGATGGATTTATAAGGGGTTATTTACCGGTTATTAGTATTTATGCTATATTTATTCGTCTAAATATCAAGGCATCTTATTTATTGCTTGTGCTCACGATCCTAACTATCAATTTTATCCAATTGCTTATGTTGTTGCTGAAGGTGAGAATAATGATTCTTGGTCTTAGTTTTTAAACTCTTTTAGAATATCTTTTGAAAGTTCTTTTAATGATTGGAGGACAATTTCATTTATATCTGATAAGAAAAAAGGATTAATAAATGCTATGCGTGCTATTTTTTCTGTATCTCCTCATTTTTTTTATTCAGAATTTTAAACAAAACATGAAAAAAGTTGTGAAAGAACCAGCATTTCAACACTTGTTAGACTCACTTGTTAGATCATACAATGAAACAGATGTAGATAGTGTGCTTAATATAATTAAAGCCGAGAATATAATGTTGTACGATTGGCTTATCGGTGTAAACGATGAAAGTCGTCGATTTTATCATTGGATAACAACATATGCTCATTGTCCTAGATTAGATATTAACACTTCTAATCTTGCTGAATATTTCAACAACTGGATTAAGAAATTACGAGATAAACCAATAAAAACAATCAGTCAAATTTGCGTATAAAAATGCTAGAGTAGCAGCTCGCCATGCATACCGAGTGGGTTTTGTCAAATTATTCAAGAATGGTAGAAGCTGCAAATTTACCATATTTTTTGATGCGTCGGGAAATATAATTGCACTACATAAACAGAGCAAATACGTCCTAGTGCAACGAGTGACCTGAAAATATTAAATATTATATAAACACTAAATTAAGTCATAAAAACCTTACTAATTAAAATATATACCCGCAATTCATCTACGTCAACCACCTCATCAATAGTGCGATGTAGGTCCATGAAGTTGCTACGAAGTCATAAAAACTTCACAAAATTGCCGTCTTTTATTCCAGATGGAGGCGTAACACTGAGATACCTCCTGATCAGATTATATCCCTTTAAGTGCGGATCAAAATATATAGCGTCACCTATAATAGGTAACCCTAGTATATTTGCCACATCAAATAGTGTGATCGTCATCTCGCCAAATGAGAGCTGGAAAGTGTTCCGTTCAGGCCACCAACACTCCGCAAGACTTACAACTAGGTAAAGATCGTGGATTAAATATCCAACCCGATCTATGTAGTAGAATCCAAAGGATTGCACCAAAGCATTTTGGACATAATTTAGCTTCCACGTACGATAGTTCCTTTGGGTCCGCCAATGTACATGGATCCGAGTTCGTAGACCAAGATCATGATCGTATAACTATAAAATAATGTATTATATTTTATGTAAAAATTATTTATCTTGCAAACTAATAATTTAAAAAATTACCTCTCCAGTAAATATTCGACTAGATATATGGTCTTCACGTTGCCTAATAACAAGTTCGGTAGTCTGTCCATCAAGAATACGGTCGTCATTTTGGTTAACCACAAAAAAATAAATTAATTATGATTATTTCCGACTAATATATACGCCTACAAATATAACAAGTTTGTTAACGATTAAAAAAATTCAGACAGACAATATTTTGACTTACGTCAGATTTTTTGGTTCTTTTTCTTCCGGTTGATCTTGCTAGTTGCAGGGAAGAGAATGTTGAATGTTGTACGTAGAGAGGAAAGAGAAGAGAGTTTCGTTGTTGTGGGGAGAGGAGGAAAGTATGTTCAGAGAGGAAGAGGGAATGATGTTGTTTATAGGAAGGGAGTGGGGGGTCTTCGAGGGGGAGTGGGGTGGTCTTTGAGGGAAAGATAGGGGGAGGGGGGGTCTTCGAGGGAAAGAGAGAGAGAGAGAGAGAGAGAGAGAGAGAGGGGGGGGGGGGGGGAGAGTGGAGGGTCTCGAGGGGGAGTGGGGGGTTTTTGAAGGGGGGGAGAGTGGGGGGTCTTGAGGGGGAGTTGGGGTCTTCGAGGAAAAGAAAGAGGGGGAGAGTGGGGGTTCTACGACGGACAGAGAGTTGGGGAGAGTGAAAGAGAGGGGAGAGGGGTCTTCGGAGTAGGCAGTGGGTTCCATTCCCCGCCAATTGAGTTGGGGAGCGAGCCAACTTTTCCACCCTCACCGCCAACTGAGTTGGCGGGCTCTCCGTTCTCGCGTGCCCTCGCCAACTGAGTTGATCATGAGTCATTCCGTTCTTTGCAATTTTTGCTAAATTATTTTTTTATCTGCAATTTTGTTAAAATATATTCCGTTATACGAAAATTTCTCTAAATCAAAGATGGATAAGCAAGCAAGCAAGTAATGTAGGGTTGTCAATTGGTGACTATATAGAATCAATCATCTTCAAGAGAGATAATTTTCTACCCTAAAATTCTGTAGAAAATTTTCTTCCTTCTCAATATAATTTGAGAGTCAAAAGGAATCTATTGATCATGTTCACAAATTAGTTTTAAGGTTACTGTTGGTAAAAAGATATCATCAATAGGAAGTCCTGCAACTTTTCAGCCCTGACAAGAATCAAATCCAACTAAGTTCAGATGTAAATGGTACGACGATTTGCATTTCACTTGGAATTTTTTATATGACTTCCCCGACCCATAAAATATGATAATAATAATAGTCATGTATACTAAACTTCTTTGATAAAATTCTCTTGTCAATCCATGCATTTTATTTATTATTTATTTTTACTTATTTGGTTTCTCTCTTCAAAAACACCTACCGGAGCCATGAAAGCCCACTAAACAAATAATAAAATAGGACCGGATTCGAAAGAAAAGAAAAACAATTTTAAGCAGCAAATATGTGAGCAAATATTTTACTTATAGTATTTTTTTTCCATTTTATCATCTTGGTCGATTTCATGACACTTGTACCGGGAATAATATCAACAATGGCTAATTCAAGGGCAACGTTGCACAACTCGTCAATTAAATTGGCGAGTTACTTTCTATATATACCGCAGCTCCAAATGAATCTTCATTACACTCTCTCCCTGCCACAATCAAATCCTCCAGCACACTTGCTATCTCCCCTCTAACAAAGCCTCCAACACTCTCTTTATCTCCCCTCTAGCAAAGCCTCCAAAGTTCCTCTCAGCTTCTTCTAGCCAAAGTTTTCAGCCGTCATGGATTATAGCGTAAGAATAGTATGCTCGCACGATGGTAAAATAAATGGATTAAATTACGAAGGAGGGGAAAGCCAAATTTTTTTAACTTATCTGAATATTAGTTTTGAAAATATACGTAATCTTATTATTGAACGTTGTTTTATTCATTACGATTTTATTCTAAAGTCTATTTTTGGCTCTAATTATATTTTTGATAGATAGTGAAGATGCATGAAATTATATTCTTGAGATTAATTCATAATCACGGTATATTAATATATATGTTATTCAAGTAGCAACAATATTAGATAATAGAAATATTGAATATTTTTCTGAATACCAGCATGTTAGTTCGGGTGCTAGTTCTTCTCAAAAAATTATTTTATTTTTTCAAGAAGGTCATTCATCAGATGAATCTAACCATGATGTTGATAGTGACAACGACGATGAGAATAATGATGATTTAATTGAAAACGTAGATTATGAGTTAGATGGTGATGTTGGTAATGCTATCACTGATAAATTATTTATGGAAAAATTTTTTCTATCCGTTCTAATTTTAGAAATTTTATAAGTAATTTAGGAATTAAATTTAATTTTAGCTGTTCAGCTAATGCTATGAATAATGCTCGTGGAATTATATATAGTTGTGATCAACCGAATTGTAATTGGAGAGTATATGTCAAATCCATTGGAAATGGTGATATAGTTAAAGTTAGTACATTAGAAAATCTTTATTCTTGTTTAGGGAGACTTACAATTGGACGTTATCGACTAGCTACCGTTGCATGGGTTAAGACTATGATAATTAACATTATTAGATAACCAGTCATATAGTCCATTACAAATTATGAAAGATATATATATATATATATATGGAGCACCGTATACATATTAATTATTCCAAAGCCTGGAGAGGCCGAGAGAAGGCATTAGCTGAAATTAATGGTAGTTATGATGAGGCATATACTAGTCATGAGAGGTATTGTTATATAATTATGGAGACGAATCAAGGTAGTACATGTTTGCTTAAAATTGCCAAAAATAATAGCTTTGAAAGAATTTTTATTTGTTTAAGCATGTATTGATGGATTTATAAGGGGTTATTTACCGGTTATTAGTACTGATGCTACATTTATTTTGTCTAAATATCAAGGCATCTTATTTATTGCTTGTGCTCACGATCCTAACTATCAATTATATCCAATTGCTTAGGCTGTTGCTGAAGGTGAGAATAATGATTCTTGGTCTTGGTTTTTAAACTCTTTTAGAATATCTTTTGAAAGTTCTTTTAATGATTGGAAGACAATTTTATTTATATCTGATAAGCAAAAATGATTAATAAATGCTATGCGTGCTATTTTTTCTGCATCTCCTCATTTTTTTTGTATTCAGTATTTTAAACAAAACATGAAAAAAGTTGCGAAAGAACTAGCATTTCACCACTTGTTAGACTCGCTTGCTAGATCATACAATGAAACAGATGCAAATAGTGTGTTTAATATAATTAAAGCCGAGAATATAATGTTGTACGATTGGCTTATCGGTGTAAATGATGAAAGTCGTCGATTTTATTATTGGATAACAACATATGCTCCTTGTCCTAGATTAGATATTAACACTTCTAATCTTGCTGAATGTTTCAACAACTGGATTAAGAAATTACGAGATAAACCAATAACAACAAATTAGTCAAATTTGCATATAAAATGCTAGAGTAGCAGCTGCCCATGCATGCCGAGTGGGTTTTGTCAAATCATCCAAGAATGGTAGAAGCTACAAATTTACAGTAGTTTTGATGCATCAAAAAATATAATTGTACTACATAAACAGAGAAAATGTGCCATAGTGCAACGAGTGACCTAAAAATATTAAATGTTATATAAACACTAAATTAAGTCATAAAAACCTTACTAATTAAAATACATACCCGCAATTCATCTACGTCAACCGCCTCGTCAATAGTGCGATGTAGGTCCATGAAGTTGCCACGAAGCCATGAAAACTTCACAAAATTGCCATCTTTTATTCCAGATGGAGGCGTAACACTGAGATACCTCCTGATCATATCATATCCCTTTAAGTGCAGATTAAAATATATAGCGTCACCTATAATAGGTAACCCTAGTATATTTGCCACATCAAATAGTGTGATCGTCATCTCGCCAAATGAGAGCTGAAAAGTGTTGTGTTCAGGCCACCAACGCTCCGTAAGACTTACAACTAGGTGAAGATCGTGGATTAAATATCCAACCTGATCTATGTAGTGGAATCCAAAGGATTGCACCAAAGCCTTTTGGGCATGATTTAGCTTCCACGTACGATAGTTTCTTTGGGTCCGCCAATGTACATGGATCCGGGTTCGTAAACCAAGATCATGATCGTATAACTATAAAAAAAATATGTATTATGTTTTATGTAGAAATTATTTATCTTGCAAACTAACAATTTAAAAAATTACCTCTACAGTAAATATTCGACTAGATATATGGTCTTCACGTTGCCTAATAACAAGTTAGGTAGTCAGTCCATCAGGAATACGACCGTCATTTTGGTTAACCACAAAAAAATAAATTAATTATGATTATTGTCGACTAATATATACGCCTACAAATATAACAAGTTTGTCAACGATTAAAAAATTCAGACATACAATATTTTGACTTACGTCAGATTTTTTGGTTCTTTTTTCCCCGGTTGATCTTGCTAGTTGCAGGGAAGAGAATGTTGAATGTTGTACGTAGAGAGGAAAGAGAAGAGAGTTTCGTTGTTGTGGGGAGAGGAGGGAAGTATGTTCAGAGTGGAAGAGGGAATGATGCTGTTTATAGGAAGGGAGTGGGGGGTCTTCGAGGGGGAGTGGGGTGGTCTTCGAGGGAAAGAGAGAGAGGGGGAGAGTGGGAGGTCTTCGAGGGAAAGAGAGAGAGGGGGGGGGGGGAGAGTGGGGGGTCTTGAGGGGGAGTTGGGGTCTTCGAGGGAAAGAAATAAGGGGAGAGTGGGGGGTTCTACGAGGGAAAGAGAGTTGGGGAGAGTGAAAGAGAGGAGAGAGGGATCTTCGGAGTAGGCAGTGGGTCCCATTCTCCATCAATTGAGTTGGCGAGGGAGCCAACTTTCCCACCCTCACCGCCAACTGAGTTGGCGGGCTCTCCGTTCTCGCGTGCACTCGCCAACTGAGTAGACGAGTCGTTCCGTTCTTTGCAATTTTTGTTAAATTATTTCTTTATCCGTAATTTTGTTAAAATCCATCCCGTTATACGAAAATTTCTCTAAATCAAAGCTGGATAAGCAAGCAAGCAAGTGATGTAGGGTTGTCAATTGGTGACTATATATAATCAATTATCTTCAAGAGAGATAATTTTCTACCCTAAAATTCTGTAGAAAATTTTCTTCCTTCTCAATATAATTTGAGAGTTAGAAGGAATCTATTGATCATGTTAACAAATTAGTTTAAGGTTACTGTTGGTAAAAACATATCATCAATAGTGAAGTCTTGCAACTTTTCAGCCCTGACAAGAATCAAATCCAACTAAGTTCAGATGTAAATGGTAGGACGATTTGCATTTCACTTGGAATTTTTTTATATGACTTCTCCGACCCATAAAATATAATAATAATAATAGTCATGTAAACTAAACTTCTTTGATAACATTCTCTTGTCAATCCATGCATTTTATTTATTATTTATTTTTACTTATTTGGTTTCTCTTTTCAAAAACACCTACCGGAGCCATGAAAGCCCACTAAACAAATAATAAAATAGGATCGGATTCGAAAGAAAAGAAAAACAATTTTAAGCAGCAAATATGTGAGCAAATATTTTACTTATAGTATTTTTTTTTTTTCCATTTTATCATCTTGGTCGATTTTATGACACTTGTACCGGGAATAATATCAACAATTAGGAGCACAATCTCATACGTGTTCAACTTTTTTTTATTGCACCAGATGCCTCTCTCTCTCTCTCTCTGTCAAAATCATTTTTATTATCTTGATAGAAAGGTTCTCCATTAATGTTTAACTAGGGAAAAGACATGGCACTTGTTAACTTCAGATCCTTTCTACAATCTTTAACAATATTATAACAAAGAAACTATGTGATCATCAAGATATGAAACCTGGACAAGTAAGTGCATGACTGCCTATCACTTGTCCTTATTTGGACTTGTCACGCACTGAATTGCACAACCCAAGCTTTATATAGTCGAGTAACTGCACGTATATTGTACGTACGTAAAAAAAATTATTAATTTTTTTTTAAAATATTATCGATTTTAGGAATCGAACTCAAACAACCAAAAAAAATACATTCTGCCTTAGCCACTTGAGTTAGAATTATTTTGCTATAAATAAATAATATTATGTACTTAAATAATTAGTTAGTTTAAAATTTTAATTAGTGAAATATTTACAAACGACCTAGACGGCTCAATTTTGAACCGTTTCTAACCTCATTAATTATATATATATATATATATATATATATATATATATATATATATATACATACCTCTGCTATTTGGATTATATAATAGTATATATATCTAATTTCCTTTTAGATATATATTACTTAATTAGCAATATATAACAATTTTGTTATTCTGTCACCCAAAAAAATTGGGTGATGTCATCTCCCATTATGTCACCCAAACAATTTTGTTATTCCGTCACGCAAAAAAAAATCATCCAATTTTTTAAATGTTAATGTTCATTTTAATTTTAATATTAGTTTTAGTGTTAAAATTTGTAATGTCAGTTGCCATGTCAAATGTCGCAAAATGGGAGATGACGTCACACAAATTTTTTGGGTGACGAATAACATTTTTATTTATATAATAATCAAGAATAAAGATGAGGAAGTGTTGAATTGGTTAGAAAAAGAAAAAAGAAAATCATCCTAATTGTTTTACAAATTTTATTCCTTCTACTAGTTCCGATAGTCCCTCCTTTGGAAAAATGTGATAAGTCAAGCCTTGAGCCTAATGGAAGCTCACCTCACAAATTTTCATAGTCACATACATATACAGCACATGGACATTTCATCCGAGAACATACATATACTTTCAACAACGCCAATTTGCTACATATTTGTATACAATCACAATGAGACAGGAATGGCATCCTTTGGAGCAATTTTCACAGAACTGAGTGCACTTTAGTAACACATACATACATTGCACCAACCGAGCTACTAGAGCACACTGAAACATTCATGGTCGGATGGGTTTGTGTCATCAGAAGGAATATGTGTGTGCCTGCCCTCATATGTGGTGATAACCATTCGGCAGTCCTCTGATAGTCGTTCGACTCTCTTCTTTACTCGGCAATTACTATGAGTACAGCGATAGTAACTTCTGCCAACAGTTCAAATAAACATTAGAATATGTCTTCCTATGGAGAAGATTTTTCAGCATATTACTTAAATCACTTCAAGAACCAATGATTCAACACTGCCACACTATTTCTTTTGTATTTATTCTTGCTTGGATGGAGGTAGGGGTGAGCAAAAAGCAGTTCAAACTGAAAAACTGATCCGAACCGATCCGAATAATACATTCGGTTCGGTTTTTTCTTTAGACGGTTCGGAAGTCGGTTTTCAGTTTGAAAATTTTCGGTTTTCGGTCCGGTTTTCGGTTCTGGGTTTAGGCGGCCGAACCGAACCGAACCGAACCGAACCGAAAACCGAAATTATTTGCTACATTTACTAATTTACGGTAATTTAACTTGTATTTTTTTTACTATATTTTAAGTTTTAACCGAAAACCGAACAAGAACAGATTTTTTACTGTATTTTAACTTGTATATTCAAAAAATTTACTGTTATTTAGGTATAATGGCTTTTGTTATAAGGCCCGGCCCAATTGGCCCATAAAACCGAACCGAACCGTAAAACCGAAATTCATTTTCGGTTCGGTTTTGATCGATTTGTTAACGTTCGGTTCGGTTTTCGGTTTGTAAAAAATCGGTTGTCGGTTTTTTCGGTTTTTGAAAGTTCGGGTCGGTTTGGACCGAACCGAACCGTTGCTCAGCCCTAGATGGATGGATGGATGGATAAATAATGTTATCAAATATTTACTTGAAAGAGTATCAACTTCTTATTTCAGGGTCTGTTTGGATTGAGTGAACAAAAATAAATAAACAAAATTAAGTGAGGTAGAGTTAAGTGAGCTTAGTGAGGGGAGGAGAGTCAACGCATATAAGCTTGTTTTGATTGGAGTGAGAGTTGAGTGATGTGTGTTTAATAACTCTTGTTTGTATTGGAGATTTTGAGTGGAAAAAGAGAGTTAAGTGAGATGTATTTATGACTTTTAAAATAAAACCTCTCACTTCCCCCTCGTAAACCCTCCGATTTGGGGGATTAAAAAAATGGATAAAAGAGTGTTAAACAAACTCTCACTTAACCTTCTATTACTCTTCCTCCTAAATCTCCACCCTCAAACCAAGCATGGTTCTTTTTTTTCTCACTTAATTTTTTCTAATTTAACTCTCTTAATCCTCAATCCAAGCAGACCAAAAAAACTAATTGTTCAGAAATTGATCAAGATGCGATTGGCACTATTGTGATATCAGGGGTGAAGCTACCTTAGGGCTAAGATGGGCTCCAGTCCTTCCATAATTTTTTTTTGGGGTTATATATATATATATATATATATATATATATATATATATATATATATATATGAGACAGTTGTCTAATCTATTTCAACTAGGTTGAATTTCTAACTCCGCCACTAGGTGATATAGACTATAGCACAATAGTGAAATTTGTATTACAATTTATAAATAAACCTACAAAGAAAAAGACCTCCTCCTTTATGTTTCTGATGGTGTACGCTGGATTTAGGGTTGTATTGCTTACTCTTTCACATATTAACAATGATAATTTGTACCAGTTAGAAAGCTGTTATTATCTTAAGACATGTACATAAATAAACAAGATTTTGTGTAACAAACAGGGTTGGTTTGTGTGTTTTGTGTGTGAGAGAAGTACTCAAAATAAAATCGAAAATCAATTGCATCAAAACATAAATTTTATAAGTAAATTAAAAGTTTTGATACTGTACAATATGATGCACAAGTAGTAAAAATAAAATTATATTTCAAGTGGACTATGAGCCAATATATATTGGCTTTAAAAAAATTCAAAAAATAAGATGCACCACTGTACACATGAGTGTTAGAGAGGAGTTCTATGTATCAATGCATCAATTGCAGTTATATGTTAGGAAAAACATCTATGTATGGCTAGGTTGGTTGTCTGCTATGTGTAGCTGTATTTAGGTGAGTAGGTATTAGATGCACCACTGTATTTCTGTACATCAGTAAGTAATGTAGGTGAACACATGTTATGTACAGAACTGTGAGATCATGAGTGTGTATGCAAGTTGTTCAGGATGTCTCAGACTCTGCCCATGACCCTGTGTACAGCAGTATCAGTGTCTCACACTGTATGGGTGTTACTTGGGATATTTAGTAAGGGAGGTTAGAGTTTGTACTCTTGTGCACTGTTATGTGATTTATGTGAACTGATCATAGTTTGCAGTATCGATCGATACCAATCTGATACCAACCGATATCCGATACTGATCGATACCGACATTGGAGGTCTCTTTTCGGTTAATTCCACAGAGAAAATTGAATGAAAAAGACCAATTAGCAAGGTGTAAAAGCATAGTAAAGTTGTAAAAATATGTAAAAGAGAAAAACTTATCTATTGTATGTAAATCAATTGGCAATGGTGACTACCATTTCATTCAATTTCAAAACCATTAAGAAACAACAATAAAAATACTTAAAATTATACTTAAATGTATAAAATATATTTTTTAAAATATTAGTAATTTACTAATAGATATTTGCTTTCCGATACCAAAATATTTGATACTCCGATCCGAAACCGCAGATACTACCGATAACGCCGATACCGATACTAGTAGGAATGGTCCGATACCGATTCCGATACCGATACTTTGAACCTTGGTACTGTTACAAGAAAGTATTATTGGAAGCATCATAGGGTCACCTTGGTACACCTAGTGCCAATATCCAGTGAGAGTGCCATTAGAGTGTCTATGTTATCAGAATTTATACTCTCAGAGATAAACTAGATACAAGTAAGTATCTTGAGTATATGAGTGTCCACGTGTTCCTTGTGAGCCATATCTCTAAAAAAAATTTTTACTTCTGCAAACCTTTTGAGGCTAATTACAGTTATAACTGAAAAGGCTAAAAATGAAATGATATAAATATCTAAAAAGACTTGTGGTGAGAACTAGTTTGCAAAAGTATTTTCAAATATTTTTTTAAGAAGAGTAAAGAAAGGCCTCTCAGTCTTTCGTTCTTAGCCTTTTCTGGTAGAACTCTAATAGCCTCAAAAAGCTTGTAGAAATATTTTTTTTTCCAGAGAATAGCTTACAAAGAATACGTGAAGACACCCATATATACTTATTATACGAATACTCATGAATCACGATATGGATAGTCACGTATCACAACTCGGATACTCACGCACCAATAAGAGTTGTAACTTTGATGAAGATGTGTATCCATCTTTGCATCCATTTGGACAATATACTTGAATAATGTGTATCCATCTTTGCAGAATTATCTTCAAATGGATATGAATTACTACATACGGCATCGTTCGTGAATGTACAATCGTCATCCTGATGACATATGCGGTGTGCGGGATAAATTTATACAGGGGGTAGAGTAGTTCCTGCAGTTCGCCAAGGCGTTCCCTCAGTACATGGATGGCACCAAAATTAAGTGTCCGTATGTGAGATATCACAACATAAAATATCATCCAGAAGTGGATGTGACATATCATTTGTATTCGAGGGATTTTATGCCGAATTACTATCAATAGTCCTCACATGGAGAACTTGTGTCTTTACCATCGGAGTCGGAGCCTTATGTGGAGCAGTATATGGATGTCCATGACTACGCTGATTACGATGACGGGTACGTGAACATAGTTTTTAACGCTGCGGGGCCTAGTTTCGATCCGAAAAATCATGATGCAGATGAGGAGGCACCAAATGCCGATGCTGCAAATTTCATAGAGTTACTGGAGAATGCAAGGACTCCATTATATCCTGGTTGTGAGGATCATTCACCATTGGAGGTGGTTACAAGAATGTTGAGCATCAAGTCCAATTTTAACATGTCGCAAGAATGCTATAACTGACTGATGGAATTGATTATAGAGATCTTGCCGATGGATGCTAAGTTACCTAAAGACTTCTACCAGTCTAAGAGGATGGTGAGATCACTCTGGATATGAATCGAGAAAATTGATGCATGTCGTAACGGGTGCATGATGTACTACAAAGATGACAAGGATGAAGATGTGTGCAGATTTTGTGGTGTTGATCGCTATAAGACAACTGGTACAGGAAGGCCTGCCGGTGCAAGGAAGCCGATCAGTATTTGATGCACTACTTGCCTTTGACGCCGCGGTTGCAGAGGTTGTTCATGGTGAAGGAGACTGCCGAAAACATATGTTGGCACAAGCGATAAAAGATTGAAGGAGTGTTGGATCATCCATTAGATGAAGATGCATGGAAGAACTTCGATCGAGAGTATCACAATTTTGCATCAGATCAGCGTAATGCAAGATTGGGGCTCTCCTCCGACGGTTTTACCCCATTCGAACTTTCGGGCTCCCAGTATTCGTATTGGTATGTGAACGTCACTCCATATAAACTACTGTCTTGGATGTGCATGAAGACTCCGTATATGTTCTTAACTGTCATCATCCCTCCGATCAATCCGAATAAGAAAATCGATGTGTACTTTCAGCCGTTGATAGATGAGTTGAATCAGCTGTGGAAAGTAGGCGCTAACACGTACGATGTTTACAAAAAGTAGAATTTTCAGATGATGGCAGCACTTATGTGGACTATCAATAATTTTTTGGCTTATGACATGTTATCAGGATAGAGCACCCATGGCCGTCTCTCATGTCTGTATTGCATGGACCGCACTAAGGGTTTTCGTTTGAAATACGGAAAAAAATCGAGCTTCTTCAATTGTCATCGACAATTTCTTCCGTCGGATCATCCGTTCTGGAAGAACATGAATGCTTTTCGTGCCGACGTTGTAGAGAAGAAAATTCTACCGCCAATATGGCTCGAAGACATGATTGTAGAAGCATGGAAAATTTGAGTCCATGCGCCAGAAGATATGTCTTCAAAGCCTGCCTTAGTCATGTTGCAGAGAAGCTATGCGGCCAAGGGACTCATCTAAATCCCCAAAGCAAGTCTGCGAGTGCATCCATGCAGCCAGACTACAAGCCGCATACATACAAGATCTATTCGTCAAGCTCTCCATGATCCAAGTTCTCTATGCGTCAAGATATTTATGTGTCCAGCTCTCCATAAGGACCAGACTCGACGCGTCCTATATGTCTCTTGCCATATGCGTCTCAGACTCCATGCGTCCCATGCGTCCCGGATTCCATGCGCCCCATGCGTCCCAGATTCCATGTGTCTGATGCGGTCTCGACTCTATGCGTCTTCGTCCTCATAAAGCCAGAGTATTCATCAGACCAAGGCCAGACGAGAGCACGTATGTGACAACGGCCTTATACGATAGTCAGTTTGCAAGATCATGTCGTTACAACTTAAAATATCTTCACACAATCAGTGATGACTACTTGTCCAGTTGACCAAGTCACGCACATAACGGGTTGAGAACAATCCCGAGATTTTATCAACCATATATCCCAACCAAGACTACGTGGCAGTCCACCCGTGATATGCGTCCACAGTTGCAACCATCAGCATGATGGCTATAAATAGGAGGAACTTGGACGCTCCCAGAGGCTCTCTTTTTTAGAGACCGCGGACGAGAGCACACATGCGACCTCGACTCTATGCGTCCTCATCCTCATGAAGCCAAAGTGTCCATCAGACCAAGGTCGGATGAGAGCACATATGCAGCCTCGACTCTATGCATTCTTGTCCTCATGAAGCCAAAGTGTCCATCAGACCAAGGACGGACGAGAGCACATATGAGGCCTCTACTTTGTGCATCCTCATCCTCACGAAGCCAAAGTGTCCATCAGACCAAGAGCGGACGAGAGTATATATGCGGACTCGACTCTATGCGTCATCATCCTCATGAAGTGGCCTCGACTCTATGTGTCCTCATCCTCATGAAGCCAAAGTGTCCATCAGACCAAGGGCGGACGAGAGCATACATGCGACCTCGACTCTATGCATCATCATCCTCATAAAGACAAAGTGTCCATCAGACCAAAGGCCGACGAGAGCACACATGCGGCCTTGACTCTATGCGTCTTCGCCCTCATGAAGCCAAAGTGTCCATTAGACCAAGGTCGGACGAGAGCACATATACGACCTCGACTCTATGTGTCCTCTTCCTTATGAAGCCAAAGTGTCCATCAGACTAATGGCGGACGAGAGCACATATTCAGCCAAGACGTTATGCGTCCTCGTCCTCATGAAGCCAGAGTATCCATTAGACCAAGGACGGATGAGAGCACATATGCGGCCAAGACATTATGCGGCCAATACGCTATGCGGCCCTCAGCTCACAAGATCCTTCCAGTGCAACCGAACGGATCCTTACACAATCTGCAGACCATGTGTCCAGTTGACCTAGTCATGCACACAATAGGTCAAAAATGACTGTGTCCCTCAACCGAGATTTTATCAACAACATATCTCAACCGAGCCCACGTGGCGGCCTGTCCGTGGCATGAGGCAATAATTGCAACCATATTCTATTGAAGGAACCTTATGGGGCCACCAAACAGAGGCATATACGGCCTCCATAGCCTATCAGTATGGCGGCTATAAATAGCAGGGTATCACACCCACACAACGGAGGCGAGCAAGAAGTACATGAGAGAGAACAGAAAAGAGTTTCCATACTCCCGCATCGGACCGTCAACGGAGTAAAAGAGTAACTACAGCACTCGATCTCCATCATCACGCCCCAGAATCAAAAATTGTACATAGATTGTCAGTCCTAGACCTCTTTGTAATTTTTTTAGTTTGTTATTAAAGCAAGTTGTTTTAGACTTCCAATTTAATGATGAACAAAATGACGACTCCGTTGGGGACGGCATTCTCCTCTGATGAGAAGGTTGTGACGTAGTCTGATGCGGCCAAGCTGGGTTCAACCCAGAGGATGTTGGTAGTATGCTTCGACCAGCAAGCATTCGAAGAGATGCTCACTGTGACCAGCACAAGTCCCTCTCTAAGGCTAGCAAGGCCTAAGAAGACCCGCAAGACTCGGGTAATAAAGGCCGCTATGCCTCACCCAACTGCGGGCAACGCAAGTCCCTCTCCAAGGCTGGCAAGGCCTAAGAAGACCCGCAAGACTCGGGTAGCAAAGGCCGTTGTGCCTCACCCAACTACGGAGCATGTGCTTATCGTCTCTCTCTTTGTTGCTGAAGACGCTCGTCAGGCGTCCACCTAGATTGTCCATATCCATGTGGCATCCTCGTCTGACGCAAAAAATGCTCAACACTCAAACTTTAGCAGAGAAACACTATGATGCCAGACGTTCGGGAGCTGATGTAAGTTCTATGCGGCCAAGGAGGAGGCCGCATAAGATCGACTATGAAACATTGGTTGACAGCCACAGGCAGATGACCGTATACGGCTTTGTCAGTAATATAACTTCTATTTTTCACCGAATCTCATGCAGCGCTGATCCTACGCGCCATGCTGAGAATGGTGAACCCCAAACTTGGAGTCTTCGTATTATGCACCAGCATGTGCAAGGACGAAGAAGTCTAGAGCAGTGCGAGCTCGTCAAGCTCAAGCAAATGCTAATTCGGCTGACCATCAACAGGCATCGCTGACTTTTATGCGTGACTCGGACGGAAAGCTATACAAGACCGACCCACGTGTCCAGCCCATAGCGGCAAGTGGACTGGGTCAATCTCAAAAATCTTTTGCTGATGACTTGGGATGACCTATTGCTCCGGATCCCCGTAAGTTCTTTCACGAAACCCAGGTCAGGGAGCAAAAACAACACCTACACACCCATGTGTTTATAACAAGGGTATAAAGGTAAATCAGCCCTCGCGTGACTTGTGCAATATGATCAATCACAAGCACAAAGTGAGGAAAGCTGCCACAACATATAAAATGGCCCCTTCGGGGCATTACTGTGCCAGCATTATTATCAATTACTGCTGTAATCAGATAACAGTACCTGCAAACAGGCGGTCGATATTCCAGCGACTACAACCAAGGGCACCCAGCCGGTAGTAGCCCGGAGAGTAGGTGCAAGTACCAAAGGAGGAGGAACTGCCCTTCGCGTCGTGCTATTCGGCTTTGAAGGCACCCTTCGCGAAGGGAGGTAGAAATTATAATACCTCCAGTCCGTCACTCTCGGCGGGTCCAAGGAGGACAAGCAACAGGACCTACATAGGATATTTTTCTGGGTACCCGCTTAAAGAAGAATCTGCCAGCCATTGGGGGTAGCTCTCTCTCAGGACCCCATATGACTACACAAGCCGGGGGTCTCAATCCCACAGATCTCCATAATAATCTGGCATTCTGAAATGACGGTGATTCCCGAGGAAAGGACGCTGAGATCCTTAGGGGTAGCCACCCTCATAAAGAAGAGGCAGCCTCCTACGCTGGGGGTAATGTTCCATCAGAGTCCGAATGGGACACAATACTACCAACTTTTCCTGACGACTATTCCCTATAAGAGTTCAAGGCGAAAAGTGCTACGTTACCAACCCGTCCATCTTACCTCATGTGAGAACACCATACATGGCAGGGGACGAGCATGAAGGTCCCAGTGATCGGCCGTTCCTCAAAGCCCTCGAGGCTATGATGCAAACCATGAGCGAGTCAATGCAAGCTTTTACCCAAGTAGTGCTAGACATCAAGGCAAGTGTAGCCTCCCAACCACCAAGGGCCTCAGGTCAAGCAAACTAGGACCCTGAGACCAATGGAGATTCGAAAGCAGCTGTGCCGCCCACTGGTGGCCATCATGCTCTACCAGGGTCGTCAGCTCCTTCTTCATCAGATGAAGCCCGAGAAGAAATTTGGGAGGTACGAGAACTGAGAGCTCGTCTGGACTCGCTGGGCAATCGGGACACTCTGCGAGATGGGGATACGACAACATTATCCCCCCGAGTGGAGAGATATATCGTATCCGTCAAAGTACAATCTCTTCAATCTGAATCCATTTGACATGAAGGCATCCCCCGGTCAGTACACGAGTTACTTTGAGACGGCAATGAGGTACCTACCTCGCAGTGACACTCTTCTCACCAAGCTCTTTATGGATGCACTATCCGGAGTAGCATTTGATTGGTTATGCGGTCTACAAGATAATTGTATCTCGTCGTTCGATGACCCGAAGATTCTTTTCCTTGCCTGTTTCTATGTCAGAGAAAACGACATGACAATGTCCTCTTTAAAGAGGAAGGAGCTTGTGCGGGCCTACATCGAATGATATAGGCAAGCAGCCCTAAAGTTGCCTCCCTGTAATCCCGAGTCCACGCTGATGGACATGTGCCACATGAATCTACTTCCAGCAATCAATCTCTGGATGGGTTACAGTCAGTTTAAAGACTGGACGGTGTTCATCATAAACGTCGTCGACATTGAGAAGAAAGTCAAGGACGTCCGACTCTTGGGAATACAGATCCCCGTCGCTGATGATAGGGGAAAACATCCTTATAACAACAACAATAACAACAACAACGACGTAGGTCCTTGATGCAAACCATGAGCGAGTCAACGCTGATCGACAATAATAGCTTTGACGTCAAAAGAAAGTAGGCCCTTGTCGCCAACATAACCAAGAAGCCAAACAAGCACTTCAGGAAGTCCATGACGGAGTCTGTGGTGCCCACCAACCTGGTCCAAAGTTACATGGCCGACTTCGACGAATGGGTTACTATTGGCCGACAATGGTAGCAGATACTGTCAACTACGCAAGGAAGTGCCGAATGTGCCAAATTCATGCAGACTTCATTAACCAGCCCTCAGAATTCCTACACCCTATGGTAGCATCTTGGCCGTTTGAAGCCTGGGGTTTGAACATTATTGTGCTGATTAGTCCACCTTCGTCCAAGGGACATCAATTCATCCTCGTTATTACCGACTACTTCTTCAAGTGGGCGGAAGTCATACTACTCACAGAGGTCAAAATATCCAACATGATCAGCTACGTCAAGCATCACGTCATATACCGCTTTGGCTTGCCATGAAGGATCATCCATGACAACGGTCCATAGTTTACAAGTCATGCGTTCTACCGATTTTGTGACAAAAATTAGATTCCGAATGTAGTGTCGACTGCCTATAACCACGTAGTAAACGGTTTGGCTGAGGCGTTCAAAAAACTATCATCAAGCTCCTCAAGAAATTTGTGTCTTCCAATAAGCGCGACTGGAATAAGAAGCTCGGTGAATGTCTATGGGCCTACTGTATAATGGTCCGAACACCAACTGGCAGTACACCTTTCTCCTTGGTCTACGAGAGCGAAGCAGCCCTTCCCCTTGAGATCCAGATTCCCTCACTCCGATTGGCTCTCTCCAACCAGTTAACTGTTGACGACAATTATCGCCTCTAGCTGCAAGAATTAGAAGCACTTAATGAGAAGCGCCTCTTAGCTCAACAACGCATTGAGCTATACCAGGCATGTCATTCCGGAGCCTTTAACAAACAGGTAAATGAGAGAGCTTTCCAAGTATGTGACCTCGTCTTGATGGTAAGAAGACCGATGGTTATGACCCACAAGAAGACCGACAAATTTTAGCCTAAATGGGAGGGCCCATTCATCGTGGAGTCCGTATTCTCCAATGGCGCCTACCGGCTCGCAAAATCCAACGACAATTTGCTCATGATGCCTATCAACGGTAAGTTCCTAAAAAAGTAATTTGTCTAAGATAGATTGGTACTCCCCTTATCCCCAGCAGGACAACCCAGATGTACAGTGTTTACACTGTTGGTTCTTTATCCCCAGCGAGTGCCTATGTACGACATTTTCCTTTCTATACAAATTATTGTGAAAGCCATTATATGTATTCAGGAGTCCTGAGTACGCAACAGGTAATGGATCCTCCAAAGGCTTCCCAGAGGTGCAGTCCTCAGGTCCATCTGCGCACCCCCGTATAGACCACCCAAAAAATTAGTTTCGAGACGCTAGTCCACGTCCATATTACCTCTGAATTATTGCCCTAACATTTTTCTCCGGCTGAGTTTGCCATGTCCATATTAACTCTGAGCAAACCTTCCGGGTGTAGGCTATTGATTATCACGTCCATATTACCTATGATATCGGTCGTCGTCTAAACTTATCACCCGTACTTAGCTTAAAGTACACCAGCAATGCTAAGTCCACAAAACCTATCACTAATGATAGCATCTTCATCTTCCAACTTGCTGCTCGTACTCAGTGTAAGTACACCAAGGGTAGTAAGTCCCCAAGTTCAAGTCCACATTACCTCTGAACTATTTTCCTTTATTTTTTCCAGCAGAGAAAAAGTTAGTTCATGTCCATATTACCTCTAAACTACGTCTCTTCACTTTCTCTAGCAGAGTGAATCTATCACCACAAGAAAACAGTCACGTCCATACTACCTCTGTCCTATTTTTCTTTACCTACACAAATTCATATCTTACCACGTCCATATTACCTCTGAGTAAGATATTTTTAGAACTTTTTCATGTCTATATTACCTCTGAGTAAAGTTTTGCTCTTCGACTTTCTACTATCACGTTCGCATAACCCCTGATAGTGCTAGTCGTTTCAGCCTATTATTCGTACTTAAGATACACCATGGGTAATAAGTCCACAACCCAAGAGTTTTTCATATCCATATTACCTCTGAGCAAATATTCTTGCCCATCGACTTTCTACCACCACGTCCATAATACCTCTGATGGTGTTAGTTGTTCCAACTTATCATCTGTACCAAACCCTAGGTACACCAAGGATGATGAGTCTATATAAATTCTATAGCAAAATTATCTCAAAATAATTATGTCCATATTACCTCTGAATTATTTTCCCATAAAAACTTCAGTCCCACAGAAGTTTATTTTACCATGTCCACATCACCTCTGAGTAAGATACCTCTGACAAAATTCCAAGTTTGCCACGTCCATGTTACCTCTGAGAAAATATCCCTCTAAATAGTCTGTTATCACGTCGTTCTAGACCCCTGATAGTGTCAGTCATTTCAACTTATTATCCATACCTAGTCTTAGGTACGCCATGGATAATAAGTCTATCAAAATTCCCTAGTGGAATGTCCCGAGAGAATGTAATATCCTACTATGTCCATATTAACTTTAGTAGAATATTCGCCTTCTTGACCAAGTCAAAACTCTCTTTTATGCTTCTTTTTTTAAAGTATTTCAAAACTTGTTCAAGTTTTAAAAACTTTGAAGGGGGTCTTGTAGAAGCATAGAAAATCCGAGTCCATGCGCCAGAAGATATGCCCTTAAAGCCTTCCTTAGTCATGCTGCAGAGAAGCTATGCAGCCAAGGGACTCGTCTAGATCCCCAAAGTAAGTCTGCGAGTGCATCCATGCAGCCAGACTACAAGCCTCATATATACAAGATCTATGCATCAACCTCTCCATGAGCTAAGCTAAGTTCTCTATGAGTCAAGCTATTTATGCGTCAAGCTTTCCACGAGGACCAGACTCCATGTGGCCCATGCATCTCTAGCCACATGCCTCCCATACTCCATGTGCCTTATGCGTCCCAGATTCCATGTGTCCCATACGTTCCAGATTTTATGCGTCCTATGCGGCCTCGACTCTATGCATCCTCTTCCTCATGAAGCCAGAGTGTTCATCAGACCAAGGCCAGACAAGAGCACGTATGCAGCAACGGCCATATGTGACAGTCAATTTGCAAGGTCGTGTCGTTATAACCGAAAAGATTTTCACACAATCAGTGCTGACTACGTATCCAGTTGACCAAGTTATGCATACAATGGGTTGAGAACAACCTCGATATTTTGTCAACTACATATCCCAACCGAGGCTACGTGGCAGCCCACCCGTGATATACGTCCACAGTTGCAACCATCAGCATGATGGCTATAAATAGGAGGAACTTGGACATTCCCAGAGACCCTCTTTTTATAGATCGTAGACGAGAGCACACTTGCGGCCTCGACTCTATGCGTCCTTATTCTCATGAAGCCAAAGTGTTCATCAGACCAAGGGCGGACGAGAGCACATATGTGACCTCGACTCTATGCGTTCTCGTCCTTATGAAGCCAAAGTATCCATCAGACCAAGGCCGGACGAGAGCACATATGTGGCCTCGACTCTATGCGTCCTCGTCCTCATGAAGCCAAAGTGTCCACCATATCAAAAGCGGATGAGAGCACACATGCAGCCTCGACTCTATGCATCCTAGTTATCATGAAGCCAAAGTGTCCATCAGACAAAAGGCGGACGGGAGCACACATACGGCCTCGACTCTATGTGTCTTCGTCCTCATGAAGCCAAAGTGTCCATCTGACCAAGGCCGGACGAGAGCACATATGCGGCCTCGTCCTCATGAAACCAAAGTATCCATCAGACCAAGGGCGGATGAGAGCACATTTGCGGCCAAGATGTTATACGTCATCATCCTCATGAAGCCAGAGTATCCATCCGACCAAGGTCGGATGAGAGCACATATGCGGTCAAGACGTTATGCAGCCAACACACTATGTGGCCCTCAGCTCGCAAGATCCTTCCGTTATGACCGAACGGATCCTTACACAATCAGTGCAAACCACGTGTCCAGTTGACCAAGTCATGCACACAATGGGTCAAAAATAACTCCGTCCCTCAACCGAGATTTCATCAACATCATATCTCAACTGAGCCCACGTGGCGGCCTGTCCGTGGCATGCGGCTACAGTTGCAACCGTATTCTGTTGAGGGAACCTTATGAGACTACCAAACTGTGACATATGCGGCCTCTATAACCTGTCAATATGACGGCTATAAATAGCAGGATAGCACACCCACACAACAGAGGTGAGCAACAGACATAGGAGCGAGAACAGAAAAGAGCTTCCTCACTCCCGTATCGGACCGTCAACGGAGTAAAAAAGTCACTGCAGCACTCGATCTCCATCGTCACGCCCCAGAATAAAAAATTATACTTAGACTGTCTGTCTAAGACCTCTTTGTACTTTCTTTAGTTTTTTGTTAAAGCAAGTTCTTTTAGAATTCCAATTTAATGGCGAACAATAATATGGGAAGAGGAACAAGTTTTAACAAGTGCTATCGAAGTGCCTAATAAGGGATACAAGTATGATGGATTTGGTCGCACTCATAACTGAATGAAGAGGAGCATATTCTGGGACCTGCCATATTGGAGCACCAATCTGATTAGACTTAACATTGATGTCATGCATATCGAGAAGAAAGTGTTTGACAATATAATTAATAATGTGATGGACATAAAGGAGAAGACGTAAGACAATCCAAAGGCCAGGTTTGACTTTGAAGAAATATACAGATGCCCTGAGTTGTATTTGACAAAGGGAGGGAATGGAAAGTATAAGCAGCTTAAGGCAATTTTCTCACTGGACAAGAAGGATAAATGGAGACTTTGTAGGTGGATTCAGGGGCTAAAATTTTTAGACGGGTATGTGTCGAATCTGTGAAGATGCATCGACTCGAAGGAGAACAAACTGATAGGTATGAAAAGCCACGACTGTCATGTATTCATGGAGCGGTTATTTTCGGTTGTATTTAAGGAATTCTTACTGCATGTAGTTTAGGATCCATTGACAGAGCTTAGTATATTTTCAGAGATCTTTGTTCTACTAAATTGCTCGTTGATCGTCTAGAATAGCAAGAGAAGGACATTGTGATAATACTGTGCAAGCTCGAGAGGGTGTTCCCTCCTGGATTCTTTGACTCCATGGAACATTTGCCAATTCATGTTTCCTATGAGGCCCGTGTCGGTGGACTTGTAGGTTATCGGTTGATGTATCCATTCGAGCAATATTTGAACCACCTAAATAGAAAGGTAAAAAATAATTCACGGGTCGAGGGTTCTATTTGTGAAGCATATGTTCTCGAGGATATTACAAACTTTTATTCCATGTATTTCAAGCCTTGTGTTGCTACTAATCGAATGAGAGCCCCAAAAAATGACGATTGGTATAGGAAATCTAATGATGCAATACTGAAAGTATTCAATGTGTAAGCCCCCTGATTTTTCAGGATTTTTTAAAATGAATTTTCCTAATTTTTCTGGAATTTTTTGGGATTTTTTAACTAATTAAAATCAAGGTATTTTGGAATTAAATAAAATTATATATTTTAAATGAATATTAAAATTTATGAAAATAATATTTTTGGGTGTAAAATAAAATATTGGACATAGGGTAATTTTCCTGGAATTTATTGGACCCCAGAACAATTTTTAAAGACCTAAAAACCCCGATTTAATTTAAACCAAAACAAACCGGGTTGAACCGGGCTCAAACCGGGGTCAAACCGGCCTGAACCGGGCTGAAACCGGTCCAACCGAACCGGACCGGCCTAGACCCTAACGGGTCGGGTCCTACCCAACCCGACCCGACCCGGATCCGACCCGCTCACCCCTCACCCCTCACCCGCACCCCTGCGATTTTTGGCCGCCCGTGCTGCCCGGCCACGTCTCTGCCCCGCCCCGCCCGCGCTGCCCGACCATGATCCCCCTCGGCTCCGCCTCGCTCGGCCCCGTCCCCGCCTCCGCAGCCCTATTTAAACCCCCGCTCCGCCCAGCCACCAGTCCTCCGTCAAACCCTTCGTCCCCAGCCTGCCACCGCCCTCTCCCTTCGCCGCCACCACCCTCTCCCTTCGCCGCCAGCGCTCTACCTACCAGCGAGCTCCGCCGCCTCCGGCGACGCCTCCCCGCAGCCCCTTCACCGTCCTCCGGCCGCCCCGGCGAGAAACCCTAACCCTAGCCACCGCGTCGGGCCGCCTCGCGAGGACAAAATTTCGGTCTTCTGCGAAGTCCTGTTCAGGTAGCCGTTTCTCTCTCCTTGCTGTCCCATTTCCCGTTCCGTCTGCTGTGACATAAACCCTGCGTGACCCTCTCGATGCCCGTGCAACCCGTCCGGTGTGTCGCGTCCTGTGGCGATCGCAAACTGTGACCCAACATCAGGAAAAATAACACCCTGTTTCTCCCCGGAACTGAGTGCACCCCGCTAAACGGGATGACTTGGTCGTGTGCAAACTTCATCGAAAGGTGCGCGTCATTAATACGGACGTGTGAGATTTTGCGAAAGTTGATTTGGTTGTGCGTTCACGCCGGAATTAACGCGTATCCGTCGACAACACCCCGTATCGGCCCCGTTCTGGAACTCATTGTAACTTCGTATACACACGTTATATCAAAACGAAACTTGTGCCATCGGACTCGTATGAATACGCTGGTCCTGTGACCGAAGTTTGGTTCGATTCTGAGAACGTTGACAAAATCGCATATCGTGGGCCCCACGGCTCCACTTGACGGGCGATTTTGTGACCGGCTCATCGAAATCCAATTCTAGAAATTTCGTTGGGTTCTTATCATCATTCTGGACTTGTTGACACTAAGTTTGAAAATTTTGGAGAACATTGTCCCTGACACATTTTTTGGTGCGAAGCGGACCACATGTAGACCCCGCTTTGACCAGAAACTGTCACTTTTGTCCTTGTGTCCAAATTGGACTCAAGGACAGACAATTCTAGCTATTTGATATCTTCTGAGCATGATGGTAATATTTGTTTCAGCATCCGGAGATGTTTTTGGAGATTTCACGAGTACCAGAACAACAGTTGGAAACCAAATACCAGGCAAGTGTACCTTGCCAACCTTGTAATTTTTGTTCCATATTATTTCCTTGACTTATTTATATGTTGTATATGCTTAACCTAGGACCGTGTGACATTGCTTAGCGTCCGATTAATATTCGGGTGCCAACACCGTACGCGGAGTTGTGTAACGTCACCTAGTGATGGATATTGAAACCCTTTACATTCTCGTGCTTGCATCATCAAGTAAGTCATCTCCAGGACACCTGACACTATTCATGAGACAGAATATTCCTGAGATATTTATGGTGATTCTGTATAGGTTACATGATTCATGACATAGATATTGCATGCTTAGTTGTTATTGTGACTTGTTGCATTAGATATGATCTTACGTGACATGGACATGAGACGTCGTGGACATGAGACGTGTGATTACATTGGATGAGGAGAGACACACAGGCTACAGGCTGATTTATATATATATATATATATATTTATTGTGAGGCCTCAGACTCTACATCAGAGCTAGGCACTCTACTAGTGATATCTTTGCTACCGGCTCCCCGACACCGAGCTTGTAGTGGTCTCAGCTTGAGTTCTAGTGATGCTCTCATCTTGCATATCATTTAGCTGGTTATATAGTTTACCCTATTGATTCATTTATTGCTGCACTGCATTTATTTTGGCTTGAGTTATTTTGTACCTTGCTATGTCCCCTGAGGACCTGGATCCGGATTATGTCCCCAGGATTAGCAGACGAGATCTACCCCGAGGTATACGGGACAGGAGCATTAGCAGAAGCAGGAACAGTAGCAGGCACTGGAGCAGTACCAGATCCATAAGACGAGGTGATCGCCGAGAATTTCTCCTGAGTATATATCTTATCCATACTCAGTATATGTTGTTGTTATCTTATTTCTTGACAATGGTATCAGACTTATTATCGGGTTGTTCCCCGATTTATTTATTTGAGACTTGATAATAATTATATTTCATTTTATTGAGATTGATATTGCTTTATACTCTGATATTATTGTATTCATTTCTGTGGATGAGATTAGTATATTACACCCTTATTATTGTACTACAGCTTAAGTACACCCTGATGGGTCCATTAAATTGGGTTTGCCCATCAGTGTGTGCTGCTGGCCATTGCCACGTGGCTAGTCCCTCGATATTTTAGGACTGGGCGTGACATAGTTTTTGTGGTGGCCCATGCAGGACAACAACTAAATTGCTTCGGTTTTAACTTAGGGACCGAGCAAGCCTGCAATAAGAATATGATAAGTTTTTAGGATCTCATCCACTTGCTTGAATCGTTCTTGATCACTATATCAGATTCGAATTAATTTATTGACTTGCATCCTGCCTTGATTCCTGAGCGCCTCTTATTGTTTATTTTGGATGCAGAATTATGGATCCACGAGCAAACGATGAGACTCCTACATGATCACCACGAGATGCTATGGTAACCAACGAAGATGAAGTAACACTAATGGATGGAGGTCAATCAACTCAACAACACAGTCAAGCAAATCAACATGCCTCGAGAATCTAGCAAGATGACACTTCGCCGCAGTTCACTCCACCAATGCCCATATTCCCACAAGGGCAGGCTATGGATGGGCAACAGATGTTTCAAATGATCTATACAATGATGCAAGCCCAACAGCAGATTCAACATGAGGCTCTGCGTCACAGCCTAGCAATCGCATTAGAGCAGGCGAATCTACCAGCATGACAGCCAACGACGGGCTCTATCACCGATTTCCGCCAGCTGAAGCCTCGTACCTTTTCAGGCAAGAAGGAGCCCACTGAAGTTCATGAGTGGCTCACCAACACTCAACATCAATTAGAAGCAGCTGAGCTTCCAAGAGAACGTTGGATGACTGCCGTCAGAATGCAATTGACAGACAATGCACATCACTGGTGGCTATCTGAGGAGACATGGCTCGGACCAGACCGAGTCACTTGGGAAGAGTTCTCTAGACTCTTTCAAGAGATGTACATTCCAGCCATCGCTCGATCAGAACTTTGGGACAAGTTCAATCACCTCACTCACGACAGTATGACAGTGGAAGAATACAACGCGGAGTTCATTCGTCTAAGTCGCTTTGCCTCTACCCTAATTCTGACAGAAGAAGAGAAGGTTGATAAGTTCTTTGACGGATTAAACTTTGAGATACAGAGACTGATCGGATCTGTTGCACCTAATTCTTACTCGGACGTACTTGCTACAGCCCGACGCATGGAGCGCGTCATTAGGAGAGAGACCAGCCTGAAGCGGCCTTCCATATCCGCACTAACCAAAGAATCACAAGAGGAGTTTGGGAAGCGTCAACAGATAAATCCACCACCGAGAGCAACACCAAGAGTCTCATTCCTTCCTACTTGTCACTACTGTGGCAAGGTAGGCCATATTGAGAGAGAATGCAGACGCAAGTTGGGAATGTGCTTGATTTATGGATCCAGACAACACTTAGCCAAAGATTGCATGACACATCAAGCAGAGACATCGATGATTCACCGAGAAGCCTTACCAGCATCGGGAGGGTATCAGCCGAGGCCACCTTTGATACCCCAGGCACTACTCTTCCAGCAGGCCCAGCAACAACAGAGGGTACCACCATAAGGACGCGGACAAGCTCTTGCAATGACCTTAGAGAACGTGCAGACTCGTGGAGTAGCAAATGCGCGTAAGTTATTCTTAGATGCATTGCCATTGCACGTGCCTGTTAGTTCGTGACCATAGCCCTAAACCTAGTAATTTGGAATTTGTTAATAATAACAACCTAGTATGTTTTACCTAGTGATAACCTAGTTTTTCTAAAAAGCTGTAGTTTTCTTGCTTTAACTAGATATCCTTCACTCTGGAATTTTTATAACTTTTATTTCTTAGGGAAATAATGATGTCCCTAGGTGTCTTGCCTAAACCCTCATTCCTTTATTCTCCTTGATCATGATTCGTTGATGAGGTTGTGCTTCGAACCTGTTTTGTGGACCGTGTCATCTCTGCTGACCAGTTATTTCTTTGATTGCGAGGATGTAATCCTCTTAAGGGAGTAGATTGTAAGCCCCCTGATTTTTCAGGATTTTTTAAAATGAATTTTCCTAATTTTTTTGAAATTTTCTGGGATTTTTCAACTAATTAGAATCAAGGTATTTTAGAATTAAATAAAATTAAATGTTTTTATTGAACATTAAAATATTATGAAAATAATATTTTTTGGTGTAAAATAAAATATTGGACATAGGGTAATTTTTTATTGAACATTAAAATATTATGAAAATAATATTTTTTGGTGTAAAATAAAATATTGGACATAGGGTAATTTTTCTGGAATTTATTGGACCCCAGAAAAAGTTTTAAAGACCTAAAAATCCCGTTTTAATTTAAACCAAAACAAACCGGGTTGAACTGGGCTCAAACCGGCTTGAACCGGGCTGAACCCGGTCCAACCGAACCGGACTGAACCCGGTCCAACCGAACCGGACTGGCCTAGACCCTAACAGGTCGGGTCCTATCCTACCAGACCCGACTCGACCCGGATCCGACCCGCTCACCCCTCATCCGCACCCCCGCGATTTCCGGCCGCCCATGCTGCACGACCACGTCTCCACCCCGCCCGCGTCGCCCGGCCTCGTCCCCGCCCCGCCCGCGCTGCCCGGACATGATCCCCCTCGGCTCCGCCTCCCTCGGCCCCATCCCCGCCGCCGCTGCCCTATTTAAACCCCCGCTCCACCCTGACACCAGTCCTCCATCAAACCCTTCGTCCCCAGCTTGCCACCGCCCTCTCCCCTCCCACCAGCGCTCCGCCACCGCCCTCTCCCCTCGTTGCCGGCGCTCCCCCACCTCCGCTGCCCTCGCCCCCCGTCTCCTCCGCCAGCACGACGCCTCCAACAGCAGCAGCAGCGGCCGTCCTCCACCCGCCAGAGCTCCCCGACGACACCCGGCCAACCAGCGAGCTCCGCCGCCTCCGGCGACGCCTCCCCGCAACCCCTCCGCCGTCCTCCGGCCGCCCCGGCGAGAAACCCTAATCCTAGCCACCGCGTCGGGCCGCCTCGCGAGGACGAAATTTTTGTCTTCTACGGAGCCCTGTTCAGGTAGCCGTTTCTCTCTCCTCGCTGTCCCGTTTCCCGTTCCGTCTGCTGTGACGCAAATCCTGCGTGACCCTCTCGATGCCCGTACAACCCGCTCGGTGTATCGCGTCCTGTGGCGATCGCAAACTGCGACCCAACATCAGAAAAAATAATACCCTGTTTCTCCACGGAACTGAGTGCGCCCCGCTAAACGGGATGACTTGGTCGTGTGCGGACTTCACCGAAAGGTGCGCGTCGTTAATACGGACATGTGGGATTTTACGAAAGTTAGTTTGGATGTGCGTGCACACCGGAATCAACGCGTATCCGTCGACAACGTCCCGTATCGACCCCGTTCTGGAACTCGTTGTAATTTTATGTACACACGTTGTATCAAAACAAAACTTGCGCCATCGGACTCGTAGCAATACGCTGGTCCTGTGACCCAAATTTGGTTCGATTCTGAAAACATTGACAAAATAGCGTATCGTGGGCCCTACTGCTCAACTTGACGGGCGATTTTGTGACCGGCTCATCGAAATCCAATTCTGGAAATTTTGTTGGGTTCGTATCATCGTTCTGGACTTGTTGACACTAAGTTTGACAGTTTTGCAGAATATTTTCCCTGACACGTTTTTCGGTGCGAAGCGGACCACATGTAGACCCCGCTTTGACCAAAAACTGTCACTTTTGTCCTTGTGTCCAAATTGGACTCAAGGTCAGGAAATTCTAGCTATTTGATATCTTCTGAGCGTAATGGTAATGCTTGTTTCAGCATCCGAAGACGTTCCTGGAGATTTCACGAGTACCAGAACAACAGTTGGAAACCAAACACCATGCAAGTGTACCTTGCCAACCTTGCAATTCTTGTTCCATATTATTTTCTTGACTTATTTATATGTTGTACATGCTTAAAATAGGACCGTGTGATATTTCTTAGCGTCCGATTAATATTCGGGTGCCAACACCGTACGCGAAGTTGTGTAACGTCACCTAGTGATGGATATCGAAACCCTTTACATTCTCGTGCTTGCATCATCAAGTACGTCATCCCCAGGACACCTGACACTATTCATGAGACAGAATATTCCTGAGATATTTATGGTGATTCTGTATAGGTTACATGATTCATGACATAGATATTGCATGCTTAGCTGTTATTGTGAATTGTTGCATTAGATATGATCTTGCGTGACATGGACATGAGACGTGTGATTACATTGGGTGGGGAGAGACACACAGGCTACAGGCTGATTTATATATATATATTTATTGTGAGGCCTCAGACTCTACATCAGAGCTAGGAACTCTACTAGTGATATCTTTGCTACCGGCTCTCCGACACCGAGCTTGTAGTGGTCTTAGCCTGAGTTCTAGTGATGCTCTCATCTTGCATATTACTTAGCTGGTTATATAGTTTACCCTATTGATTCATTTATTACTGCACTACATTTATTTTGGCTTGAGTTATTTTGTACCTTGCTATGTCCCCTGAGGACCTGGATCCGGATTATGTCCCCAAGATTAGCAGACGAGATCTACCCCGAGGTATACGGGACAGGAGCATTAGCAAAAGCAGGAACAATAACAGGCACTGGAGCAGTACCAGATCCAGAAGACGAGGTGATCGCCGAGGATTTCTCCTGAGTATATGTCTTATCCATACTCAGTATATGTTGTTGTTATCTTATTTCTTGACAATGGTATCAGACTTATTATCGGGTTGTTCCCCGATTTATTTATTTGAGAATTGATGATGATTATATTTCATTTTATTGAGATTAAGATTGCTTTATACTCTGATATTGTTGTATTCATTTCTGTGGATGAGATTAGTATATTACACCCTTATTATTGTACTACAGCTTAAGTACACCCTGATGGGTCCATTAAATTGGGTTTGCCCATCGGTGTGTGCTGCTGGCCATTGCCACGTGGCTAGTCCCTCGATATTTTGGGACTGGGGCGTGACACAATGCATTCGGAAAGCCTTCAAAAAAAATAAAGAAAAGATTTATGAATGACGACGAGCTATGGGCTGCTCAGTTGTATATATTACTCAACTGTGAAGAGAATGAAGTGGAGAAGCTCGAGGGATAAATAATTAATACGTCTACGTTTACGTTATCTCAATATAATAGTACCTGCTAATATTATTATACTAATTGACCGACGCTTCATGGTTTTTTAGCACATTTAATGATGAAGTGAGGTCGAGTAGACCATACATAATAGATGAAGACGTAGAACAAAAAATGCGATACCATTTCCCTTCTTGGTTGAGTGCATATGTAAGAAGCTCGATAATTACTTTTTATATATGCACTTTACACAATAATTAACGGAACATTGAACTTAATTTCATATCTTGTGGTATTTAGGTCGATCGTCCAGACACAACACTTGAGAATGAATCTATTAGAACTCTAGCCAAGGGGCCAATTTATGCCGCCAAAATCTGGCCAAGTTATTGTGTAAATGGATTTAGGTTCAAGACAACAACTGTCCCAATCAGAGATAACTTTCTAGATCTCGATTCCATGAAAAATGTTGTTTGTGTATCAGATCTTCGAACTACAAAGGTATCGATACATGCAATAATTTCTATGGTGTCTTACGGGAGATTGTGGAGTTGACATATAATTATGGAATATGGCCTGCTAAGATTATGTTATTCAGGTGTGATTGGTTTGATCCAATCCAAGCTCAAGGTTAAAAAATATACAAGCGTGGTCTTGTGTATATAAACTACCGACGTCGATATCAAGGCTACGAACCATTTGTCCTATCAAGTCAGGCTCAGCTAGTGTACTTCACAACTTATCCTAAACGTGGAACAACAAGGTCAGACTGGTGGACAGTATGCAAGACCAAAGATAGAAATACCTTTGACATTGATAAAATAGCTTACCAGGAGGATGAACTACCTCTTGTAACAAATATTGTAGATGTTGACTTAACGAAAGTTCGTCATTACACGTCTAATCGTGTAAAAGAGGTAGAATTATCCGAAGAGTAAGACGAAGTAGATGAAGAGAAAGAAGAAGAGGAGGACGAGAAATACGAAAAAGATAAATTTTTAGAAGAGATCGAAAATAAAATAAAATTTATTTATTCTTGTGACATGTACTAAATTTTTATTGTGGAATGTAATATCTATTTAGACTTGTGAGATGTACTGTATATTAGCTATAGAATATAAAATATAAAAATACATATAACATGTACTTCCAAATGATGTATCAAGACAAATATATGGATACATATATTTATATTTGTTATCAATTATATTCTTTATTTCTATTTATCTTACCAGGTGGCACCCATGACCCGAGCACTTCGCTTAAGAGAGGCACCTCCTACTGTTAAGGAGTAAGTGGTTGTTAAGGAGGAAGTGGTACCTCCTACTGTTAAGGAGGAAGTGGTACCTCATACTGTTCATACTCGAGGAGTTTCAGTTGGTCAGGCACCAGCTCAGAGGAGGAGTTCTAGTCACCCCAGCACCTATAGTGTAGATTGATCACCTAGACGCTGTCTATGTGGAGTTTTGGAGGGACTAGTATCTGTCCCAACATAGACAAGCATAATAGAACTTTTGCCTAAATTTGTTCGCAGTAGACTTATCATTGTATTATATTTCTAGATTAGATTTCTTAGTTGTATTATCTTTCTGGATTAGACTTATGGTTATTATCTAGACTTATTTACAACTTGAGAAATTGGATTTTCTTCTCTACATAACATATTGTGCTTATCTTACTTAGCATTTGATTGAGTATTATTTTGTGATATTGTTGTATTTTAGCTGTGGAATGTAAAATCTATTTAGACTTGTGGCAATAGACTATATTTTTCTTTTCTTTTTCATTTTGTGGAATATACTGTATTTAAACTGTTTTCTTGTAACTTTTAACTTTTTTTATCATAAGTCAGGTATGACTGGACGATGCGGATCGTTCAGTCATTCTAGAGGTAGAGTATCTAGACGATGTGCTACTCCGACTGACAGTTCTCATAAGGGACATGGTACTGGGTCCGGACCGTCGTCTTCGAGTGCTCCACTCTTTCGACCAATTATATCTCCTCCTAGCAGTACTCCTGGGACGAGCCGTTCCAGGCCTGAGTCTACTCCTCCCTCCATCATTCCCCCTGCTGACGGTACCATGGAGAGTGAGGAGCAGATGGATTAGGCCCAACTGAATGCGCCTTTGTCCTCTTTGTTTCAGAGGGATCATTCGTGTGCTCCTCCGAACGAGACGAGGACTGAGATTTGGGCCGACGGGCATACAAAGTAAGCTAATCAGTTTTAGTTTTCTTACGCATGTATAAATATATATTCACTTTTATTTGAATATAATTATCTATGTATAGATATCGCCCCTCGTCGGTACAGAGATCATTGGAACATTTTTGGGGGTACAACTATGATGGCCCTTGGATCAACTACTCGGATGTCTCGGACGAGAGGAAGGCATTCTGGTTTGCGCACTTCAAGGTAAAAGTAGATTTTGTTTTAATATCAATTATCTAATTTTGTCTTTTTTATATAACTTACTACATTACTTATTGTAGAAAACATATTTCTATCCGCCACACCGGGCTGAGGTGATCGAGCATATCGTTCCTGTTGTCGCTGCCAAACTCATCCGTGATGGGATCCGCGACAAGAAGGATCGTGATAGTTTGGGATAACTAGTCCAAGGTTGGATCACACCTGAGCAGTTAACTGCGCTGATGACTAGATTTAACGATCCTAGGTACAAGGAAAAGTCGGAGAAGATGGCCAAGAAGACAAAAAATTGGTATGGTGGGTCAATTCTGATGACGAAACATTTCCGTTGTATGGTACGTATTTCATTTTATACATATTATTTTCATCAAAGTAGGATAAAATATTTAATCTTAGTAACATACAATATATATTTTAACAGATCTAGAGGGGTGGCGCTAACATGGTGACCGTCTTCCTCGCCACCCATAGAAAGGGCAGACAACTTATCGATGAGAGAGCCACGCAGAGTTATGTAAGTATTACTTTATATTTTGTTAATTTTAATATAACTTAGAAAATATACAAACAAATATTCATGTAGTAAAAATAAGTACCTTAGATATATATTAACAATTATGTGCATGACGAGTGGATAGTAAGTAGTATGCTTACCGAGAGATACATATTTTTTAGGATGAGTATCTTAGGCTCTGTGAACGGTCGACCCCGCTCACACAGGGAGAGGCCGGTAGTTTCTCGCAGCCCCCGCCCAACCAGCTCCGTCGGCTGACGACCTATGGATGACCGCCGTTGGTGGTCTGCAGAGGGATACGTACTACGGTATGGGATCTTATGGTGCCTATGTTGTGTCGTAGTCCTCTAGATCCCCCTCTACCGGTGTGCATACCCACAGCCCTTCCAGGAGTCAGTATGAGCCCAACAGGAGAGAGTTGACCATCAGATTGTGTCTCTGCGTGACGAGTTACTGTAGAGGATTACAGAGCATCCCACACCGCAGATGGACGATGCGACGGTCATAGCACATTTTGATTCGCTTGAGCATAGCATGACGCAGTTGATGGATCTGGCCACGTCGACAAAGCGCAACGTGATGGTGCTGCATGGGTCACATGTAGCCATGGACGATGCATTGATGAGGCTGTAGACAACACAGGTTCAGATGAGCCAATCAGTAGAGCAGAGTACTGTGAGAATGTTATCTATCATTGGTACTTGCAACGCTCGATTGACAGCGTTGGAGCATATACGTCCTCTTGGTCTGCCGGAATCGACATCTACTTCGACTGCAATCGACATCTACTTCGACTGCACAGACTCCTCCATCGGCCGGTGCCGTGATGCTTTCACATGAGTAGTGGGACACACTACTATCCCAGATTCACGGCGGTGCTCCTCCTCCTCCTGATCAACAATAGTTGATATTTGGACAGGCTCATCACCTAGGCTCACAGCGGTGCTCCTTCTCCGGATCAACAGTAGTCCTAGTTAGGATAGTTTATTGGTTTGTGAGTTTTTGTCCATAATCTTGGGGTTATTTATGTATTCATTTCATACATTTATTGAGATAGTGTTTTAGAATTTATTTGTTGACACTCAGTACCAATTGTGATGCTTACTGAATATTTATTTTCAGACTTAGTTTATAATTCCAATGTATCTATTTTTTTAAATTTTACTTTATTATTCATATTAAATGCATAGAAATTTACCAGTGTTGAGTGTTCCACCGAAGGGGTCGGCGAACCCAAAAAATTTAACGGAGGGTTGCTCCGGGTCTAATAATATAAACTGTGAATGATAAACTGTAGGCAGATTATAATGTGAATACAAGCTGCATTTTTTTTGAAAATTACCGACATTTAGCTACGTTTAGTAACGGTTAGCGACGGTCGGTGACTCAAAAAAATGTCGCTAACATGTATCATAACGTCGCTACACTGTACCAATAATGTCGCTAGGAGTCGCTAAACGTCGCTGATATGCTGACATGGCGATATTTGCAAAGTCAGCTAGACGTCGCTACATTTGTCGTAACATATCGCTAATAATAGAAATATTAGCGACGTTTACCAATAATTCATGAGTCACTAATATAGCGATATTATGACGCTAAACGTCGCTAAATTCAAAAAAACTTGGCGATGTCATAATGTCGCCAATAAACGTCACTATTGCGATGTATTGCGACATTTTACTTGTCAGTGACTAGCTAAAATGCGACTACCACTAAACATCGCTAATTATGTCGCTAATTATATTTAGCAACATTTTTTACCATTTTAGCGACATTTTTAAACGTCGCTAATATGACTTATTTTGGTAGTGTTTCTTGCACTTACATTTGGAATAAATCAAAATTCATGGACGCATACATGACACAGATATATGGAAACAGTTCCTAGAGGGGGTGGTCACCGGGGTGGCCAGGAAGGTTTAGGTTTGGCTGTATGAAGAGGCTTAGGTAAGATAAGTGGTGATGAACAATAGGTCGAAGAGTTTATATATAGCATATATGGGTGGACACAAGGCCTGAGTCAGGTATCCGGGACATGGTAAGGGCGTAGGAAAGGCAAGTATTGAGTAAGATATTTGCATAATAGCAAGTACTAAGAGAAGCTATGAAGATATAGGGCTATAGTAGCAAGTACTAAGGCATCGGTTATACTTATATATAGAAGAGCATAGAGGAAACACAATGGATGAGGCAGGGAGAGAGAGAGAGAGAGAGAGAGGGAGGATGAGGAGAGTGATTTAAGGCTATATTACATCTATTTAGAACATGTCTAGTTAGTTCCAAATCTAGTAGCAAGTACTAAGAGAAGCTATAAGATTTTGGGTGATATGTGTTTGTACTTAGAATATTTATAATGCTATTGACTGAGTTCAAAAGCTGAATAGGTCATTACATTAAAAAAATAAGCTAGAACTAAACAATATTATTGACGAGCTTAATAAGTGTAAACCCCCTGAATTTTCAAAATTTTAAAAAACTGGATTTTTCACAATTTTCTGGAATTTTCTGGAATTTTTTCTGTAATTTAAAAACAGGGTTTTAATTTTTAAATGATTTTTATTTGATATTAAACAATATTAAAATATTATGAAAATAATATTTTTGGATGTAAAATGAAAAACTGGACTTAGGGCAATTTTTCTGGAATTTATCGGGCCCCGGACCTATTTTTTAAATGCCTAAAAAGTATTTATTAATTATTTAATTAATTAACTGATATTTATTATTATTATTATTTATTATTATTATTATTATTGTTTTTTTATTTCTTTTTCGGGCCCGGCCCGGCCCAGTGGGCCGAGCCCAGCAGCCCGGCCCAGACCCTGCCCAGCGGGTCGGGTCGGATCCGCCGCCGCCCGACCCGCACCCGCCAACCCGCTGCACCCGCGTCTCCCCCACGAACCCACTTCTCCCGCCGGATCCGCCGGCCGCTCCGCCCCATCCGGCCATGCCACCCCCTCGCCCCCGCGTCCCTCGCCCACGACCACCCCCTCTCTCCGCCTCCTCCGCCCCAACCGAACCCCGACCACCCTATATATATAGCCCCCCCCATTCTCCTTCTCCGGCCACCGCCTCCCTCACTCCGCCGTCGCCACCGCCTCCGCCCACCGCTGCGACGCCGCCGCCGCACCACCCTGCCCAGCCCAGCCTCCCTCCCTCTCCTCGTCGACCGTCGACGGCCACCGCACCCCGCAGCGGCCACCGCAGCGAGCAGCCCCGCACCGCACAGCAGCTCCGGCAGCCGCCCGAGCTCGACGCCGCCGCCCTCGGTCGCCGCCGCCTCCGCGAGCCGCGTCCGGCGAAGACCCGACCGCCCCAGCCGCCGGAGCCCCGCCGCAGAGCACCGGAACCCTAACCCTAACCCTAATTTCAATTTCGAATCCGACACGTGTCGGACACGTGTCGGACACGGTCTGACCCTGATTTTTGGGTCCCCTTCAGGTGCGTGTAACTTTTTGCTCGTAGCTCCGTTTTCGATTCCGCAAATTGCGTTGCGAAGCCTGTATGACCCTCTCGGTGTCCGGACAAACCGTTCGGGGCATCGCGTCCTGTGGTGATCGTACACCGCGATCCAAAAACAGGAAAAACCCAGACCCAGTTTCACCCCGGAACCGAGTCCGCCCCGCCAAACGGGAGGACTTGGTCGCGCGCGGTCTTCACAGACACGAGCGCCTCGTCGATACGGACGTGTGGGATTTCGCGGAAGCTGATTTGGGTGTGCGTGCACACCGGAATCAACGCGTATCCGCGGACATTGCCCCGTATCCGTCTTTTCTGCAATTCGACCTAACTTTGTGTACACACGTCGGATTGAAACGAAACTTGTGCCATCGGACTCGTAGCGATACGCTGGTCCTGTGGGCCAAGTTTGGTTCGATTCTGAAAACGTTGACGAAATCGCGTGTCGTGGGCCCCACAGGCCCCGCTCGACGGGCGATTTTGTGAACGGCTCATCGGAATTCAATTTTGAAAGTTCCATTGGGTTCGTATCAGCGTTTCTGACCTGTTGACACTAAGTTTGGTGAATTTGGAGACCTTTGACCCGGACGCGTTTTTCGGTGCAAAGCGGGCCCACCGGTGGACCCCGTTTTGGCCCGAAACTGCCGTTTCTGCCCTTGTCTCCAAATTGGACCCAAGGACAGGCGTTCCTAGCTGATTGATATTTTCTGGATCTGATGGAGATGTTTATTTCAGCAACCGGAGTACCGCCTGCAATTTTAGCTGAAGTCAGAGCCGCAATTGGAACAGGAACCCCAGGCAAGTGTACCCTGCCAAACTCTGCAGCTTGCTACTTATTTTCCTTGACTTGTTTATGCATTAGTGGGCAAGTAAAGCTTGCCAATTCTCAGTAATTCTTGACATAGTATTGTACTTGATTTTATTAATTGTAAACTTGTTTTAACTGCTTAACCTAGGAAACGGGTGACGCGCTTAGTGTCCGATCATAGTCGGGTGCCAACTCCGTACGCGGGGTTGTGTAACGTCACATAGACATGGATAACGAGACCCGATAATTCTCGTACTTGTCCTGTCAAGTACACCAGAACCCAGGACACTTGACACTATTTCATGAGACAGAGTCTTCCTGAGACATTCGAGGTGATTCTGTATAGGATGCATGGTTATGACATAGACTTTACATTCTTAGACATTTGATTCTTAGATATCAGACTTGCTGCATTAGTTATAATCGTGCGTGACATGGACATGAGGCATCGTGGACATGAGACGTGGGATTACATTGGGTGGGGAGAGACACACAGACTACAGGCTGATATTATATATAAAACATAGTATATAACATAGTGTAGTTCATAGTTATTGCCGCTACCGGCTCCCCGACACAGAGCTTGTAGTGGCTTCAGCCTGAGTTCTAGTGCTGCTCTCATATTGCATATCACTTAGCTGGATATATAGTTTACCCTGTTGTTTCATTCATTGCTGCTTTGCATATATGTTTGGCTCATATTCTTCTGTACCTTGTTACGTCCCGCTGAGGACCTGGTTTTGTTCACCAGATATAGCAGGAGAGAACTACCCCGAGGTGTACGGTACCGGAGCACTCCTTGGAGCAGAACAGGGAACAGAGGACGAGATAGTGGCCGAAGACTTCTCTTGAGCACCGGCTTCAGCTATACAGTATTTCCACTTTTCAGCATTTCATTCCTGTCTATTTTTCCTTAAATGTAACAGAATAATTCTCGGATTTGTTTCCCGAGATAACTTTATTTGATATTGCATATTTATTTCCATTACATTATTTCTGGCATTTAATCTGTGATTATCTGTTGTGGATGAGATTAGAATAACCTGAGACTTGTAACAAATGCCCTAACTCATGTTAGACTACAGCTTAAGCATGCCCTGATGGATCCATTAAATTGGGTTGTCCATCGGTGCGTGCTGCTGGCCATTGCCACGCTTCTCCAGTCCCTCGTCATTTTGGGACTGGGGCGTGACAATAAGAACTATAAACTTATTTACGTATATAATATAGGCACTGGAGAGTTAGGTCGGTGAGGGAGGGGTGCTGGGAGGGGGTGCACTTCGAGTAGTCATACACATACGCCGACTGGGAAGAATGTGTTAGGGTTATATAATAAAAGTATCACTCTGTATTAACTACATTTCCTTATTTTTAAATGAGAATCATATGGGCAAATGTTTGTATGTTGTATTTGTTATAATGTTAATGTAAGTGTCTGATATTCTATATTGTAAATAATATGGTGTGTGGTGTCACACAGAAGATCATATTATCAGTTCCCTGTGGAGTATATAAATTGTTCACAACCTATATGGACTTGGATAAACCATTAGAAATGTTGTAGTATAATATGGTATTAGTCTATCTTGACTATAGGTTTACACTAGTACACTTTGTGTGTATTGAACATGACCAATTGAGGTTGTTCTCTTTGTACTGACTACATAAGAGAACAAACACCTCTGTTATTATGGATACTTGTGCTCTTAATCCAGATATAATAACAGACATGTATATGTAGTGTGCATTACTTTGACTCATAAAAGAGTGAGATTCATTATGGGTCGATAACCTCTATGAATTAGGTAATGACATTGTGTGTATGATGGACTGTTGATTATAAAAGGAATCCATGTCCCGATACATCGGTTGATGATGTTCACTTAAGGAACTCATAAGGATATAAGGATTATCATGTAAATCCTACAGGTGAATTATATCCGACATGACAAATAAATTTGAGTGGTACTACTTAAGAAAAAAAATTGTCGATCAATATAGTTGTCAGTAACTTAATTTGATCGACGGACATTCGATATCTTAACATGGAGAGAGAAACAAGCATAATATAAGAATGGACCCATAATCGTAATTTGGGATTAGGAAGGTAGTGCAATAATAGCTCTTTAGTGGACCAAGCTATTGTTAACGAGCCAGGGTTTTGTGTTCGGGCTGAACATGGGATACCCAGATCCGTTAGCAGACCTAACCCAAGTTTCTCCTTATGGTCCCTGCCGTAGCCTATATATATATATCCTCTATTTTCTATCCTTCATGATAATAAAAAAAGTAAGCAGCTTTCTCTAAATTTATTTTTCACATAAGGAGAGAAAGAGGGTCGGCCAAGGAGAAGCAAAGGTTGAAAGATCGTCACCCACACGACGTCCTATCCGAGAAAGGAATACGTGCAGAAGATCTTGGGGTCCCTAACTGATCAAGGTTGTTGAAAACTTTTATCTTCTTCTCGTTACTTCATGTATAATTCGTGAACCTTGAAGGGTTAGATCACGTATTAAACTTCTTAATCTTCTATCGATCGATATGCACACCAATCTGCGGTCTTGGGGATCCCCAGTTCTATCAGAATGATCTGTGAATCCAAGCTGGCGGCAACGTGTACGGTACCAGATCGTTGGCATCCCAGCCGTCTGTTTACTCCAGAGTTCCTCCTCTAATGCCACCTATATCATCATAGTCCAGTGCCTTCGGCGATCCGTCTGGCCCTCTCGGTCTGGTGCAGGTCACGTAGATTTTTTGTGACCTACATAGGCAGTAAAAAGAGAGCTGAGCGAGTCTCATGCTCCTACCACTTCTTGGCTCCTGCTTTCACTCCCGCTACTCCTTCAGCTGATGTGTCTACTCTAGCTCATCCTTTGGCTTCTGCTCCTGCTGGCATTGATCCTCAGGAGTTACAGCATATCATCAATACAGTTATGAGGCAGTACATGGCGAGCCGACATCCGCCGTCGCCGCCACGCCCACCTTTGAGTTGATGGATTTTGAGTTTTTTTGATTTGTTGTATGTGTTTGATAGTTGAACTATTGTATGTATTTGGATTCGTTTACTCATACAATGTATGTATTTGGATAGTTTGAATTTCGTGGTCGTTTGGATATATTTTTATTTGTATATGTTTCGATTTGATGCTCATTTGTGTATTTTTGTATATATTTAATATGCGTCTTAGATTGGATTCTGGTTGTAATCTGTGATTATTATTGATATATATCTGTATTGCGTCAGGAATTATGCTAGTATGGAAAATTGAATCTGGAAAAAATATCAAATGTAGCGATGGATTAGCGACGGAAAGACGACGTATTAGCGACGGATAACTGGAAAATCCTAGTATAGCGACGGATTAGCAACGAAAAACTGAAAAAAATTGTAACTAACGTGCTGTTTGGTACCACAATGAGCCAGAAATTATCGCTAATCCGTCGCTAACATCAACAGATTAGCGACGGAAATGTGAAAGTTTTCCATCAGGAACATACTGAAAAATAATAAAAATGAGTACACCGAAAAAGGTTGCCTATCCGTCGCTAAGCCGTCGTTAAAATTGCGACTGAAATAATCCGTCGCTATATTCCTCTCACTAAATACGTCGCTAACATGTCGCTGTAGCGACGGATTAGCGACGGAATCTTGACGGCGACATTTGTTCTAGTGACGGACATTTTTCGTCGCTAATCCGTCGCTATTCCAAAATAGCGACGGAAACGAGCCTTATAGTGACGGATACTTCCTTCGCTAATTATCAGTATTTTTGTAGTGCGAGCCAGGCTTGTAGGCCTAGACGAAGAAACTCGACCCGACCCGACCCGACCCGACCCGGTATTGGGCCAAGCTGGGCAGCAGGTCCGGATTTGGGGTAAGAAAATCTAGTCCAATCCGAGAAAATGGTGGGTCGAGCCTGTCCCGGACATTTACCGAGCCTGGACTAGCCCAGGTTGGGTCCCATGCCAGCGTTTGCGAGCCGCCCAACTCACAATACACCTTGTAATTCCTCCGTGTTCCAGGAATAAAATCATTTTGACTTTAAGTTTCTCTTACCAATCTTCCTTTACAACAATTAATTGGTAAAAAAAAAATTATAGGCCGAGTAATTACCATGTTTGAGGTCGTCTCTAAATTACCATATTTATGTTCCATGTTCAAATTCACTTCCAGAAACATAATGTAACGGCCCTCATAATCACCGCGAGCAATTTCCTAGTATTTAATATCTCAACAACTTCTAAATTAAGCGCTGTTCTTAGTGACACATATTTGTATAAATTTACAAATTAACACTTGTGTTTGATTGGCCGATATAAACGGGTAGGTTTCGTTTTGGGCTAGTCTATTTAGGAAATACCTTTATACGTAGTTGAATCGTGTTATATGGAGTGGTTTTCTTTTCAAAAAATAATAAAAAAAATCGTCCTATATGTTGACAAAATAACTGAGAATAATGATCATAAGAGATCATACGGTTGTAAATTTTTTGCAAGGCAGTACGGGTACTAATTTAATATATATTTATGGAAATTAGCCTAATTATTACATGAACACTTTACATGATTTTGTTCTATCCTTCCTCTTCTGTTTTCTTGTTCTTCAAAAGCTCTATGGTTGAAGAATTTGTTAGGTGATATTTGAGCACAGCCATATTGTAGCCCAAGCTTATAGGAATCTGACAAGAAGCAAGGTAAAAAAGATGAAATTTTCTTTTTGTCTAAAACAATAACTATGTGGTACACTTTGTCAAATTGTTATTTGACTTGGAGTACACATGATCGTTGTTGGATTGTATCTCGTATCTGATTATATGTTCAAGTTTGGTAATGATATAAAAGAAGTTGATGCATAAAATCTTTCTCCACATCTGATAGAAAATGGAAGATTTGAGGTATAAATATATGAGATTGATCCATGATTTAATAAAGTATCTTCATTTTAAGTATGGGACAAGTCCAATATCCGAACCTCATGGATCCATTCTTAATTATTCGGATCATATCGTATTTTCGTAACAAAATAGCTAGTATCAAGGTTATACGTATAAACATATCAACCTGACTCCTCCCAAGTTGACTCCTAAGTGGAGATTCTTCATAAGATCATGGTCTGGACTAAGGATGGAGATATTATACGATTTGGCCTCAAAAGTGGGTCTAGGTGTCTGATCCAAGGTGTAGCAATTGCGGTTCACACCCAGTAGCTAGTGGTGCGACTTGGTAAATGTGTCGGTTGTAATCTTGCTCCACGGTTGAGATGACAATGTGTTCGATGTTGCTTGGGTTCATACGGATGCGAGCTAAGGTATTGTTGGGTTGTATCTTGTTTGGTGACAATATAAAGGAAGTTGGTGCATAAAGTTTATTCCCAAATCGGATGGAATGTGGGAGGCTGAGGTATAGACATACATATGGGATTGGTCGTGCATGGACTTAACAATGATTTTTCTTATACAAGTCATATGCGTAAGATCGTACCTCATAACCTAAATCGGATTCGAATCACAGTGTTTCTGTAGCAACCGTAGCAACTGTGTTCTAATTAAGAGCACTTAATAATTTCTCCTACTAAGTTTAGAACCAAGCACAGGAATGTCTCAATAAGCCGTGTTCTTAATAGTTTCTCATGTGAGGTTGCACAGGGAATGTCTCATGAAACCGTGCATTTCTAAGAGCACATCATAGTCTCTTCTTTTTTTTTTTTTTTTTCCCTTCTCTCTATGAAGTTTAATTAGAACCAAGCATAGACAATGTCTCAATATAGCTTATAATCAATTTCATGTATATATAGATTTCACGCAAAAGATACGAGCATTTATTATTATGATGATGAAGGAATAGAAGAAGAGAGGCGCGCCTTGGTTTCAGGAAGCAAGGATCAGACTTGCAGCTGCGGTTTGACATGTATGGAGGAAAAGAAATGTTCTTATCGTTGAGGGTACTACTACTCCTAAGTATCGTAAACAACATTGAATTTGATGTGTGGTTTATGTGTGCATAAGCAATGGGGGTGGGCTATATGGGTTGTATGGATTTGAGTTGATGAATAAATTATTACCTTTTCCAAATAATATATATATATATATATATATATATATATATATATATATATATATATATATATATGGAAATGTTAAATTCATTAATTAGGACAAGAAGATAACTCTTCAAAAAAGATAGCTAATGCACATATATATCATAACAAATTTTAATTCAAACTGTTTTTACAACAATATCAGAATAATTTTTTTTTTTATTGAATGCAGTAGTACAAGGTAACAATCTAGGATTAAGATATATACCTTGATCTAACATTGGTAGCACAATGAGCCATTTATAATTTTATTTATATTTTTTTATATTTAGTTCATATGCATGAATGACAATTACTAGGTAGGGCGTGTACCTTGGATGAAGGCTATTCTTCACAATCTTCTGCCCATATTTCCTCCACTTGTAGCCATCATCCAGGACGTCCACATCGCTTCTCGTCTGGAAGCAGAACCTCGGCTCCCTAATCTTCCTCCTCGCCTTCGCCTTTCCTTTCTCCGGCCCGGCCGCACCGTTCTTCCACCTGCAGGTCCATTCGCCTCAGTAGTGAACCAGTACCAGTACTGTTCTCATGCGGTTCGGAATTAGCAGATACAGAAATCTTTCTTTTTAGGGAAACAAAAGACATTACCAGGAACTGCTGCATCCATCTCTACCAGGTAATTTTTGATCATTGCCAACTTTGGGATCCAATGCCTCCATCTGATGCATATCAGTAGATTCTACTGTCAATATATAGCTCAAAGTATATATATAGCGATATCATTCTTTGGTAATATAATAATCAGGGCCGGCCCGGAGAGTTAGGTTGCCTAAGCCGGAGCTTATTTTTTTTATTTTAGTTGATTGCACAACCCCGACCTCCTGTAGGTCATGTTCGATCCGGAGTTTTGTCTGGCTTATCCCAGGGCCGGTCCTGCATATAAATGCATGCATACCTCTTCACTACCCCAAGGCTTCGAGTTGTTGGTGTCGGCGACGACGGTGGAGTAGCCCTCGAAGGGAAGGTGGCCAGCTGTCGACGGCGGGAGCAAAGGACCACCACCCTGATACGGGACCATGAAACTTACCATATTCTGAAGGTTACCTTGATCGTGATCTGTCGACCGCTGCTGCCGGTGCCCGGTAGCAAACTCCATTCGGTGCGCGGCGGCGACCGAGTCCGGCGGCGGAGGGGCATCCGAAGCTCGCTGGCTTCCCGACATCGGTCGTTGATTAAATAGTTGTCGGGTTGAAAATGATTGTCGGCCTTCAGGAACTATGCTCCTCCATCAAAACCCTAGCTAGCTAGCTAGCCAGCACCAACATGCGATATTTTTTGGAGTTCTATTTTGGGTTCTTGGAGAGATTTTCCGACCGAAGCAAGTCGGTCGGCAGTGGCTGCCACTCTTAGGATGTGAGTCCCTGTCACATGTTGTCGTCATTTATAAGAGACAGCAGGGATAGCATCTGTCTGATGATTTAGGTATTTTTTACGTAGCTACTCTGTATTATTAAGCATGAATCAAGTTCAAAGCAAGATTCGTCCTGCTTCCAGGAACCAGTAAGTTCATGTAGGACTTCTGGAACGTTCGCTGTCACCTCCTTTCTTGGACTCGTACGAACTTCCTGGACTGCAATAGCGGCTACTGCAACTCTTTTCGTCTCCTCTATTTCGAAGTAAGTCCCCAAAGAGGCACGAAGAGAGTATTTGTAGAGAGAGAGGATGAAAACCCTAGCCGCCCAACAGTTACGGAAACATAGGAACAGATTAATTACGAATCCCTATAAGATAGAAACGAATTAATTTCAAATCCCACAAGAAACGGATCTGAATAACAGACCGTATCTTTCCATAACCGTTCAAATATATCCGCAGCAGCAGTAGCGCATGCGACAAATTATGCGGCAGCGCATGCAACAGTCCATGCGGCAGAACATGTGGCAGCACATGCGATCCGTCCATGTGATTACTATAACTACGGGCCAAGAGACAGTTTCGGGTAGACAGTTTTTATGGGACGTATTCTTAATATTGCAAACGTACTAATCTACGCTTCAGCTCTAAATTTTAATTAAATGGCAAGATGAGCAAATGAATCAGTCCAAGTATATTAGACTTCTTCTAGCTCTCAGGTCAAGAGTCCTACTGAGGAAAGGAGGGACGCTTTGGAACATGAAAAGGTTCTGCCAACACCATGCAATCATGCATGATATATTCAACTCGTATTCATTCTCCAAAGAAGAAAAAGAAAAAGAAGAAGTTACGAAGTAATATTTCTAAAAGGACTTTACCAATGAATTAGTTCATTCGTCAATGAAAAGTGTAAGAAAAAAAACGGAACTATTTTATGAGTAATGTTTTTTTTAACTCCAAAATATTTTTTCAAATTATTTCTCCTTATGTGGCAGCTCACGTGACATGTTAAATATCATTATATGATATCTAACATAACAACTGACATAATAAATTTTAACCAAAAAAAATAATTACCAAAAAAATAATGTTAATTTTAATTTTAATTTTAATGTTAATATTAATATTAATATTAATAGTAATTTTAATATTAATATTAATTTTAATGTTAATTTTAATTTTAAAATTTATCATGTCATCTCCCATACTAGTGGTCACTTCAACTATCACATAAAAATAAATGATTTTGAGGGACATTTTTGAGAGATGAATAGCATTATTCCTATTTTATGTCATCGAAAAGTGAAGTCTCTCTTGTTTGTAATAAACAAAAAAATTAGTAATAAGAATGCATCCAAAAAATTTACTTTTATCCAGTTTCTGTCCACTTACTTGCAACTAAACACACCGTCGTTGAAAGTCCAACTATATACTTACTGTTTTGGATGAGACTAGTACCTAGAATGCTTCACATATTTCATAGTTTCATGTGATTCTTTAGTTCTGCACTTGATCACTGCTGTTTTCAGATTACAAAGATGGTACAAAGTTTACAATAAATTGCAGCAACTTTGGACATATGTAATTAGATGACTAATCTCCTTTCCAAACTACAACTTGTACGAAAATTCAGATTACAAATTGACTCAAGAAACAAAAACTTGCAATCTTACGATACTTGTTGCAATCGCAGTTGCTACAACGAGATAGAGTACAATTACATAAACTGTGAAAAGAAGAAGAAATAACTTCTGATAAAGATCATCGTTGCTCAAAGCAAGATCCGTCCCTTTCGACAATATAGCTCTCAAGAACCAGCAAGTTCGGTGTGTTGAACTTATGGAACGCTCTTGTCACTCTTGTAGAACTCGAACAAATGAACTCATGAACATATGGCAATTTTCTGTTAGAAAAATTGTCGTTTTATTATTGAAAAATTTGTGAATAAAAATAAAATTAGACTGATGTTACCGGCCTCTGGGGAAGTCGTGCACGAAGCACTGCCCTAAGAGTTGATTCGGGATCTGTGTGCAGACGTTCCCGAAGCTCCTAGTGGTAAAACTCCCGCACTACCGGTATCTCGTCGCCGCACACGACTCGGAGAGAACGACCAGGACTTAGTTATGCCCAGAGCTTGGAGACGAGCGAAACGACGAAGATTGGACAGAATAGAATGTTGGCAGCAGTTTAGAGATAAAAATTTTCTGATCTCTTTACAAAAAAAATCAGTCAAATATATAATACTCATCCAATATGTAACGGTCTGAATTAATTTTTCTATTAATTCAGCCGTTACACAGGAGAAGGAGAGAATGAACCTGGACACAAAATCTATTAACGGTTCAAAAACAATTAGTAACGGACAAAATTAATTTTTCAACGTTCAGAAAATTAAATGAAAAAAAATGAAGAGGAGCAAAAAGAATTTTAGGGTCCCAGCCCGAACCCGAAGAGGAAATCCAATCGGCATTCGGCGCCCGCAGATGTGGGCGCGTACCCGCACCCGTTACGCGCGCCGAACCGAACCGAGCCGAGCCGGGCCGGGCGGCGGCGGCTCGCGTGCGTGGCCCAAGGGGTTTCCCACACAACAACTTTAAGAGAGCAAAGAAGAGAAACTAATATATGTACACAAGAAGAGTTTGGCCCATCCGATGTGGGACTAAAGAAAAGAAGGAGCTTGAGCTTTTGATAAAGCAAAGCCAACATTTTCATGGATCAGATTCAAGGTGTGTGAAAGGGAGGGGCGCCCGGAACCCGGTCTGGGCCCGGCACGGGCAAACCCGGTCCAGGTCGGTCTGAACCCGGTCAACGGACCGGCCAGCTTCGGCCCACTCGCCCCCACGGGTCCGGACTGGGTCGGAGGATCCGACCCGCAAGCCCGGCCCGGAACTGCCTGCTGTCGCCCACGTTCGGGCCGAATTCAATTCGGTCAGCCCGGTTGGCCCGGACCGGACAAGCCTGGTTCAGGTCCGGTTCGGCTGAAATTAATTTTTTTTATTTTAGAATATAACCGTTATGGGGTATTTATAATATTATTTTAAGACTAAATTTTAACAGATATAGATCATTTTTAACTCTTTTTCAGTTATATTTTAAAAAAAGACTAAATTATTAATTTTGCTGTAATTGCTTGAGCAAAAATAAAAAGAAACATGTTGAAATATTGTTTGATCTGCCATTTCATTTGTATTTAAATGTATATAAATTATTATAAGACTAAACTTTAACTTGATATCCTTAATTACTCAAAATTTTCAACTTAATACCATAAAGTATAATATTAGACAATTTAATATCTCAATTATAATTTTACAACTTAATATCATAACAGTGTTAACGAAATATTCTAAATAACAAAACTATTTTCCATTATCTCTCCCCTCTCTCCTCATCGGCTGCAGCGACAACGATAAACGGCGGTAGCGACAACGACGGCAACGACAACGATAGAGGACAACAAAACAACGACGATAGTAGCGGCGATGACAGCGGAGAGCGACGGCGGCAGCACGGAGGGGATAATTTGGAAAAAAAATATTTCTTGAAATAAAAAAATTAACATCTGACCGACGGAGGATATCAACTTAAAAAATTTTAATAGTTGAGCGTAGTGATTTGAATGATATTAAAGTTTAGGTTATCAAGTTAAAAAACTTGAATAGTTAAGGGTATCAAGTTAAAATCAAGCCTTTATTCAAGTTTTTTTTTTTTGTTACTTAATGTTATAATATATTTATAAATATATTGCCATTAACAAAAAAAATTCAGCTTTTTCTTACTTAATTTTGTTAGTTGTTTACATTTAACTTCTTCATATCTATATAAATAACTTCCTTAAATTTCAAGTTATAAATTTATATTTTAATTCAAAAAATAGATTTATACATTTTTTACAAGTTATTCCAAAAAAAAAAAATTTACTTATAAATATTTAGATTTTAATTTATACTTAAAGTTATATAAATATTGATATAAAGAAATAAAATAAATTTTCTAACAAATAAATTTATAAATTTTAAATTATACTAAACATATAACTTATAAATTTTAAATTATACAAAAATAACTTTGTAACATATAAGTTATATCATATATATTATATATAAATAATTGTAAAAAAAAATTTAAACCGGGCGGACTTGACCTACCGTGATGGACCCGGACTGGATCGAGATTTTTTCTGACCGGGCCGTCCCGGCCCGTCTCTCCTCTCGGGTTGAGCCCGGCCCGGACTTGACCCGGTCAAACCCGGTTGACTCGGGACACGGGCCGGCCCGACCCAATTGTCACAACCTATTTATTTTTTATTACTTATTTTTATTTTATTTTCTTCATGAAAAAATAAATCCTAGTTAATTCTTTTATTCTAGTTTTCATATCAGCCCTTGGAGAAAACCTACTCTTGATCCAAATTAGGATTATTTCATTTAGGTCAATTCAAAAAATTTATGTAATTACACATTTTTCTTGGACACAAGGTTGTATATGAAGAGGGAATAGTGGCATAAAAGGAGTGACTCAGCCTAAAAACATCATTATAACATTTTTTGGTTTATTGGGAAGAGGGGAGCCTGGGTATATAGAGAAAATAGGGGGGGGTTTCAGTTCCTCCACCCTCATCCTCTCTTTCTTCATCATTCTCTTCATCTATCTCTCCCTCCCTATATACTGCGGCTGCCGTTGTTATATTGCTGCTGCCGCTGTTAAATAAAAAATCAAGAAATTATTGGCTAAAGAATTTATTAGACCCTGTGCATCACCATGGTGAGCAACTGTATTATTTGTGAAGAAAAAAGATGGAAGTTTGAGATTGGTAATTGATTATAGAGCACTAAATGAAGTAACTATTAAAAATAAATATCCATTACGAAGGATCGACGAATTATTTGATCAATTAGGAGGAGCAACGGTGTTGTCCAAGATTGATCTTAGATCCGGATATCACCAGGTGAAGGTTAGAAAGGAAGACATACCAAAAACAGTTTTCAGAACTCGTTATGGACATTATGAATTTTAAGTTATGTCATTCGGATTAACAAATGTACCTACAATTTTTATGGACTTAATGAATATAATATTCTACCAGTTTTTGGATAAATTTGTAATTGTGTCCATCGATGATATTCTAATATACTCAAAGAGTGAAAAAGAACATGAAGAATATTTGAGGATAGTACTTCAAACTCTATGACAGAAGAAATTATATGGAAATTTGAGTAAATATAAATTTTGGTTACATAACATCTCCTTTTTGGACCATATTGTAAGTGGAGAAGGAATAACAGTAGATCCAAAAAAGATAGAAGCAGTCAAATCTTGGCCAACTCCTAAGAATGTAGCAGAAATTCGAAGTTTTCTTGGTTTGGCCGGATATTATAGAAGATTGTGGAAAACTTTTCAAGGATCGCTGTGCCACTTACTCGATTTACTCGAAAAAATAAAAATTTTATTTTGACTGATAAATGCCAATTAGCTTTTGAAGAATTAAAGGAAAGACTCATTACTGCTCCAGTACTAGCATTACCATCAAGATCTAGAGGATAAGAGATCTATAGTGATGCTTTTGGAAAAAATGATTGGGCTGTGTATTGATGCAACATGGACGTGTTATCGCTTATGCTTCTCGCTGACTGAAGACACATGAGAGAAACTATCCAACTCATGATCTGGAATTGACAGCTATAGTCTTTGCATTAAAATTGTGGAGACACTATCTATATGGAGAAATGATCAAATACAGATCATAAAATTCTTAAGTATGTATTCACAAAAAAAAAATTAAACATGAGACAACAAAGATGGTTGGAATTACTTAAGGACTTTGACATGGAGATGAAATACCATCCAGGAAAAGCCAATAAAGTGGCTGATGCTTTAAGTAGGAGACCTACATCATTCTTTCTGAATACACCAAAGAAGATCTTGGAAGATCTGAGAAAAATAGGAATTCAGGTGATTTGTCCAGTAGCAGAAGGAATTTGGACAAACTTACAAATACAATCATCTTTAGTAGAAATGATTAAGATGGCACCGAAAAATGATGTGAAGTCGCAAAAGATATGGAAGCATACAGAAGCTGGATTACAAATTGGTTTAATTAAACATGTAGATGGATCTTTAAGATTCGAAAATCGATTATGTTTACCTTAGGGAGATCTCAGAACAGAAATAATGTCTGAAGCACTCAGTTCATAATATTTTATTCATCCTAGGAGTACAAAGTTGTATAAGGATCTGAAGCAGAACTTCTGGTGGCACAGAATGAGGCAAAAAATTGCTAAATTTTTGTCAAAATATTTGGTCTGTCAACAAGTGAAAGCCGAACATCAGAGGACAGCAGGACTTCTTCAACCTCTACTTATACAGAATGGAAATGGGAGAATATTACCATGGACTTCGTATCAGGACTTCCAAGAACTCAAAACGGTAATAATAAAATATGGGTAATCATAGACAGGCTTACAAGATCTGTTATATTCCTACCATTTCGAGTTGGTCAATCAACTGAACTTTTAGCAGATATGTATATGAAGAATATTGTTAGTCAATATGGGGTTCCAGTGAGTATCGTATCTGATAGAGATACTCGATTTACTTCTAGATTTTGAAAAAGTCTACAAGAAAGTCTCGGTACCCGTTTGAAATTTAGTTCATCATATCACCCACATACTGATGGTCAATCTGAAAGGACGATTCAAACTTTAAAAGATATGTTGAGAGCATATATTTTAGATTTTGGGGGATTCTGGGACGATCATTTGTATTTGATCGAATTCTCATATAATAATAGTTATCAGGCTAGTATTAAAATGACACCATTTGAAGCTTTATATTGAAGGAAATGTTGATCCCCAATATGCTGGAGTGACGTAGGGGAACGTCAACTCTTAGGTCCAGAATTGGTTACTCAAACTGTGGGTAAAGTCAAGGCAATCCGAAGTCACCTTCAGGCAGCTCAAGATAGACATAAAATATGGGCATATAAGCATCGAAGGGATTTGAAATTCAAGACAGGTGACCATGTATTTCTAAAGATTTTGCCTACACGGGGGACTATTAGATTTAGAACACGAGGAAAGATAAGTCCAAGATACATAGGCCCATTTGATATTTTAGGACGAATTAGAGACGTATCTTATCGACTTGATTTAACACCATCTTTGGAAGGAGTTCATAATGTCTTTCATATATCAAAACTCTGCAAATATGTGCCAGATCTCAGTTATATACTAGATCATTCAAAAATCACAGTGGGTCCAACATTACCCATAGAACAAAAGCCAGTAGAACTTTTGGATCGAAGGCAGAAGATTCTCAAGAACAAGACTATTTCTTTGGTTCGATTATCATGGAATAAAAACTCGCCTGGAGAATCTACCTGGAAAAGGGAAGTGAACATGCGAAAGTAATATCCATATCTGTTCAAGGAACAAGGTTAGTAATATTTTGTTTATCTTATTATATTTATTTATTTATCTAATTATGAGGACATAATTTATATAAGTTGGGTAAAATATCACAACCTGTTTATTTATTATTATTTATTTTTATTTTATTTTCTTCATGAAAAATAAATCCTAGTTAATTCTTTTATTCTAGTTTTCATATCAGCCCTTGGAGAAAACTTACTCTTGATCCAACTTAGGATTATTTCATTTAGGTTATTTCAAAAAATTTATGTAATTACACATTTTTCTTGGACACATGGTTGTATATGAAGAGGGATTAATGACATGAATGGAGTGACTCAGCCTAAAAACATCATCATAACATTTATTGGTTTATTGGGAAGAGGGGAGCCTGGGTATATAGAGTAAGGAGGGAGGTTTCGGTTCCTCCACCCTCATCCTCTCTTTCTTCCTCATCCTCCTCTTCATCTCTCTCTTCCTCCCTATATACTGCTGTTGCCGACGTTATATTGCTGCTGCCGCTGCTTAACTGCTGACCGCGGCTGTGCTGCTGTTGCGGCGGCGGCTGCGGCAGCGCCGGCCACCCACCTCCAACGACCGGACACAAACCACGGTCTACTCACCTTCATATAGGGATCATCTCAAATTCTATCTCATATCCTAGGTATACTTTCCCTTCTCAAATCTTTTAAGTTTTTCTCTTTCTTCCAATAGAAACCTAGGTTAGATTTTGCCCAAATGAGAAATTTAATTTGAATTATACCCATGTTATCTCAAATCCTATGTTATAATTATGAAGTAGTGAAGGAGAATCAAGATAAATTTTTATTGAAGGAGAAACCAAAGCAAGGCAAGCCCTTCTCCCTCTTTCAACTTCATTTCCAAAGATTAATACCAATTTATTATTTTGAGTCACAACATAAATTAAAATTTTGAATTTTGAATTTTTCTATGGTAATTTCTGGAAGTTACAAATCTCTATAAGAAATGGTACGGTACGGACACAAGACTAGGATACGATGGTTGTGTCAGGAATGAATATGCGATATACATAATATTATAAGCTTAATTGAAATATGTATATATGAGTGGTAACTAATTATATAAAATGTACTTACATGAAATTCCATTGGCTATTGTGAATATATTTTCTATATAAAGTACGATCCTTTAAAATTGCTTCTAGTTCTATACTAATTAATTTTGTCATGATGAACTATGTATTACTAATAGAATGATCCAAGAAAAGTCTATTTGGTCCATGGACTAAACTTATTTATTGTATTATAATAATTTCAAAACAAGTATAGATTATGAAGAAATGGTCCTAGGGAGAAGGATATTTAGTTGTTATGGATTTCAAAAAAAATGGCTCAAAAGGGACTTAGCTGCCGCACACCAAGTATATTACATGGTATGAAAGTAGGTGTGTATGGAAAAGCTTTTTTATAAAATGGTTACTTGGAAAACTCATTTTGACTATATTAGATGACATAACTTTAGAATTATTGAGTTGGTTCTATATTAAAGTATTGTTGGGAAGGAACGCGAAAACCGTTCCCCAAACCAGAGATTACCTGTGAGAGAATCGAGCAAAATGCATAAACCAAAAAAATACCAAATACAAATCGCAGACACAGAGATTTTTACATGGAAAATCCAGATGAAAAAAACTACGGGACGATCAGAGTTCAACCCTGAAGAACCTCCACTAATGGAATAAAGAGCTTACAACCTCTATAAGCTTCTCACCGATCCAATACAGATAACTGAAAATCTTTGGAACAGAAAATAGATTACAACCACGAAGAAAAAATATAATGAAAAATACCCCAAATTGATCTCCTTATCTGAAACGGCCTCCAATACTTCTTTCTCCTCTACAAAGTTGCAATGACACTCTTGCCAGCTTTTTTCTCTCTCTTTGTTGTATATTGCATGAGCATTTTTATAAACTCTTGCATGAATTAGGGTTTTCATATGAAAATCTATATATATGTGTAAACCCCCGAATTTTCAAATTATTAAATCTTGGATTTTTCCCAATTTTCTGGAATTTTCTGAGAATTTTCTGTAATTAAAATCAAGGTTTTCAATTAATAAATAATTTTTAACTGGCAATAAATAATATTAAAATATCATGAAAATAATATTTTTGGGTGTAAAATGAAAAATTGGACTTAGGGTAATTTTTCTGGATTTTTCTGGGCCTCAGACCTATTTTTAAATGCCTGAAAACTATTTTATTAATTAATTAATTAATTATCTATTTATTTAATTATTTATTATTTATTATTTATTATTTATTTTATTTTTTTGTTTTTTCTGCGGGCCGCCCAGGCCCATTGGGCCGCGGCCCGGCCCGTTAGCCTCAGTCCAGACCCGTCCTAACGGGTCGGGTCGGGCGCACCCGAACCAGACCCGCTAGCCCGCACCCCCTCGACCCGGTCCCCCTCTCTCCCTCGCCTCCGCGTCGCGCGCCGCCTCCGCCGCGCCCTCCCCCGCACCGGCCGCCCTCGCTCGCCCCACGACCGCCACGTCCTCCGCTCCGCCCGGGCTGCGCCTCTCTCCTCCGCCCTATAAATGGCCCCCAAACCCCTCGACTCCGGCCATCCCTCCCCAGAACGCCACCCGCCGCTCCGCCGCTCACCGCCACCGTCGACCCCCGCCGTGCCCAGCCCCGCACCGCCAGCGCCTCCCTCCTCCCTCGCCGTGCGCCACCGGCCGCCGTCTCCTCCCCGCAGCAACCGCAGCAGCAGCACGCAGCTCCCACCGCCGCTGCCGGCCGCCCTGAGCCACCGCCGACCGCCAGCAGCTCCGCCTCGCTCCGGCGAACAGTCCCCCGCCCTCGCCGGCCGCCCAGCAGTCGCCCTCCGTCGTCCACGACCGGATTTCGACGAGAACCCTAACCCTAGCCCTAATTCCCAATTTCCGTGTCCGACACGAGTCGGACAGGACTCGACCCTGAATTTTCAGGTCCCCTTCAGGTACGTGTAAATTTCGCCTCGTAGCTCTGTTTCCAATTCCGCAAATTGCGTTGTGAAGCCTGTATGACCCTCTCGGTGTCCGGATAAACTGTTCGGGACATCGCGTCCTGTGGTGATCGCACACCGCGATTCAAAACAGGAAAAACCAGACCCTGTTTCACCCCGGAACTGAGTACGCCCCGCCAAACGGGACAACTTGGTCGTGTGCGGTCTTCACAGATACGTACGCATCGTCGATACGGACGTGTGAGTTTTCGTGGAAGCTGATTCGGGTGTGCGTGCACACCGAAATCAACGCGTATCCGCGGACATCGCCCCGTATCTGCCTTCTCTATAATTTACCCTAACTTCGTGCACACACGTCGGATCGAGACGAAACTTGCGCCATCGGACTCGTAGAGATACGCTGGTCCTGTGGGTCAAGTTTAGTTCGATTCTGAGAACGTTGACGAAATCGCGTGTCATGGGCCCCACAGGCCCCGCTCGACGGGCGATTTTGTGTTCGGCTCATCAGAATCCAAATCTGGAAGTTTCGTTGGGTTTGTATCAGCGTTCCTGACCTGTTGACACTAAGTTTGGTGAATTTGGAGATCTTTGACCCGGACACGTTTTTCGGTGCAAAGCGGGCCCACCGGCGGACCCCGTTTCGACCCGAAACTGCCGTTTTTTGCCCTTGTCTCCAAATTGGACCGAAGGACAGGCGTTTCTAGTTATTTGACATCTTCTGAGCATGATGGTAATGTCTATTTCAGCTTTTGGACTCATCTCTGGACTTTTCCCCCAAGAACCAAATTAATCAGATCCAAACAACAGGCAAGTACCTGCACTTCAAGTTAATCTTTATATATTGTGATAATTAATTTCCTGCCTTACATGTACCCTTGATGATTACACCTAGTGTTAGAAATACTGGATTTCATGTCTTGAATAATGGAGTTCCTGTCTTGTTTTTCATGTCGGGTGGGAGAATACCTAGAAGGCATGTAGTTTACCCTTCCCCTTGTCATGTTTAAAAGCTGTTGGTACACGACTGTACCTCAGCCGGATCTCGATTTCCACTATTTAATAGCTGTTCATGATGGCCGGATTAGCCTTATAAACCCCTACATGCCAACTATGTATTCTAAAAACAAACACAAGTTCACACAGATAGTTTCTGGTCATGTTATATTTCTTGCTGGCTATTGTAGTTCCATTTTCTGTTTCATTTATTTCTGTTTCTCATATTCCTATTTACAGTTTAACTCTGAGATAATAATGTTCTGTTATGCTGTTTCTCAACATGATATCAAATATTTAATTATCATAAAATATTTAGTTTAACCTTGTTGTGCACTGTGTACTTTGCTCCTTTTCTGACTGGATCTGTTGATTTAGGCGATGATGAGGATCTTGCCCCTACTTATTATGGTCTCTATGAGGGGACTGGTGATACCTATGAGGAGCCAGAACCCACCCAGGAGTCCCCTGCTGCTGAGTAGCTAGTAGTAGCTATCTTTCATTTATATTCTCATCTTATTTATCGGGTTTGTCCCCGATTTCAATATTGAATTCCTGTACTAAAACATTTGAATCTGTTGTCACATTTATGTTCAGTTGAAATCTTAAGTTTCATTCTTATTTTTATCTTGCCTATGTTATTTGTGAATGAGTTAGTTAGCAAATAATGGATTGACCTAGACAGCGTACTACCGCCGACTCTGCGGCGTAGGCTGGACGTACCCACGCACTCGTGCCCGAATTTTCGGGTGCGGGTCGTGACACGTTTTTATGGTGGCCCATGCAGGTCTATCCTTAAATAGGGTAATACCCTAGGACAGGGTATGGAATAAAATTGAGGATTCTAGGAAAAGCTCATTCACAGTATAGGGTCCTTATTTCAATTCTTGATATCTTTGCTACTCAATTTTTCCTATCGCCATTGATTTCCAAGTATTCTATTCTGATCTTCCTATCCCTTAATCTTTCAGAATGGTCCAGACCAGGAACACAGTAGGAGGCACATCGGAACCAGCTGAGCAGAATGTGCCCGAGACTCTTGCACTCCCGCCGCCTTCATCTGTTCCGGCAGTTACTCTGGATGGGGCACAACTACTTGGAGTGTTCCAGGGACTGGTGGAATCCCAGAAAGAACAGACTGCACTTCTGCGGACCAGCCTCTCAGAAGATCTTAAGTCCCAGGAGATGTCACTCAAGAGGCCAGGGAGTGCCAAAGACTTCAAGAATCTAAGACCCCTGGAATTTTACGGAACTGAGGGCATTCTCTATGCCGATGAGTGGATAGAGAATGTCGAGAGACTCCTGAAGACCGCTCGGGTCCCTGATGACCTCAAAGTGGAGTCCGCAAGCCTGCAACTGTTCGACATTGCTCGAACCTGGTTCAGAGATGAACCCCAACTATCTGCTCCTGACATCACCTGGGAAGACTTCAAAAGGCTATTCAAGGAGAAATTCTACCCCGAAGTGGCTCGGGAAGCTCTCGAAAGCCAATTCGAGAGACTGGAACAAGGTACCCTGACTGTTGATGAATATACTGCTGAATTTAGCAGGTTAAGCCATTTTGCGGAGTACATGGTTCGTACCCCGGAGGACAGGGCCCGTAGATTCAAGAAGGGGCTGTCTCCGGATATTCGCCTTGCTGTCACCACCAGCCGAGCCCGTACCTATGAAAAAATCCTGAGCGTGGCACAAGGCGTAGAGAGAGATATGGGGCATAAACTGAAGCGAGAAAGAGATACCGGAAATGCAGGACCCAACAAACGCCCTTTTCAACAACAATAACAGCAACAACAGCAGAGGGCCCCGCAGCAAACTCAGCGTCCTCTCCCTCGAGCTCCAGCACCACAACACCAGGCTCAGGGACAGAACCAACAAGCTGCTGCTTGTAACTTTTGCCAAAAACCAGGTCATACTTGGCAAGTCTGCAGGAAGAGGCTAGGTGCCTGCCTTTACTGCGGCTCAGCAGCGCACCAAATGAGGGACTGTCCAGCTGCTCAAGGACGCACCGCTGCACCCAAGGCTCCAGCCCAGGCCAGGGCCCCAGCAGTACAACAGAGGGGACCCCCACTTCCAACACAACAACAACGCTTTGCTCAGCACCAGCAGCAACAGAGGGGTGCACCGCAGCAAGGCCGTGCTTATGCAATGACTCTGGAAGAAGCTGAGGCCACAGCAGACGTGATTACAGGTTCTGTGCTTATAAATTCAATACCAGCTATTACTTTATTTGACTCTGGAGCTTCGCATTCATTCATGTCAGTAGATTTCCTTATGAAGCATAGCTTAATCACTAAACCCCTTAGGAATTGTTATAAGATCATTACCGGTGGAGGAATCATCCCGGTTAGTGATGCCTGTAACAATTGTCCTATTACCTTATGTGGAAGAGAACTGTATGCTAGACTACTTGTAATGCCAGTGCCCAGTTTTGACATTATACTGGGTATGGATTGGTTAAGTCAACATCATGCTACTATAGACTGCCACAGAGGTAGTGTAATCTTCAGGCCCCCTGACAAGCCAGAATTTGAATTTGCTAGAGGTTCTAGAGAAATGGGTAATAACAAAATTTGTGGAGCCCTAATAACAGAAGAAGTGCCACTACCTATCATCTCTGAATACCTTGATTTCTTCCCTGAGGATCTCCCAGGCTTACCCCCAGACCGAGAAGTTGAATTCTCTATTGACTTAGTGCCAGGAGCAGCACCAGTATCTCAAAATTCCTACAGAATCAACAAGAAGGAGATAATAGAACTAAATGAGCAAATCAAATAACTAGAAGACAAATGCTTCATTAGGTCTAGTGTCTCACCCTGGGGAGCTCCAGTATTATTTGTGCCCAAGAAGGACGGAACATCCCGAATGTGTATTGACTATAGGGCCTTGAATGCCTTAACAATTAAGAATAAGTATCCCCTGCCCAGGATAGATGACTTATTTGACCAGCTGAGTGGAGCTCGGGTATTTTCAAAGATTGATTTAAGGTCTGGTTACCACCAAGTAAGGGTGAGAAAGGAAGACATCCCTAAAACTGCTTTCAATACCCGGAACGGACACTACGAATTTTTAGTAATACCGTTCGGGTTGACGAATGCTCCAGCAGTTTTTATGAACCTAATGAACAGAGTTTTCCAGCCATACCTAGACAAATTTGTAGTGGTCTTTATTGATGATATTTTGATCTACTCCAAGACCCCCGAAGAACATGAAGAACATTTGAGGTTAGCATTGGAGACTTTGAGGAAGGAAAAACTTTATGGAAAATTATCTAAATGTGCTTTCTTCCTAGACAAAGTGGAATTCTTGGGACATGTTGTGACTGGAGATGGAATAGCAGTAGATCCTAAGAAGATAGCGGCAGTAGAATCCTGGCCCACTCCAGACTCTGTAGCTGAGATTAGAAGCTTCCTGGGACTAGCTGGCTACTATCGGAAGTTCGTGAAGGATTTTGCAAGAATTGCGGAGCCCATGACAAAATTAACAAGAAAGGATGAAGAGTTCACCTGGACTGATGAATGTCAGCGTGCTTTTGAGGAATTGAAGAAAAGACTGACTTCTGCCCCTATTCTGACCTTACCTTCCGGAACCGAAGGTTTCGCTATTTATAGTGATGCTTCTGGAAAAGGTCTAGGTTGTGTACTGGAGCAGAACAAGAAGGTAATAGCCTATGCCTCTAGACAGCTTCGACCCCATGAAAAGAACTATCCAACTCATGATTTAGAATTGGCAGCTGTCATTTTTGCTCTTAAACTATGGAAGCATTATCTTTATGGAGAAAAGGTAGAAATATTTACAGACCATAAAAGCTTAAAATATATCTTCACCCAGAAAGAGCTAAACATGAGGCAAAGAAGGTGGCTGGAACTAATGAAAGACTTTGATATCACTCTTCAATATCACCCTGGGAAGGCAAATGTAGTTGCTGATGCTCTAAGCAGGTATCCTATGGCAATGTACTTGACTATGGACAGACACCTGCTGGAGGACTTGGAAAGTTTAGGTATTGAAGTAATTATCCCAGGAAAAGAAGGCCAAATGATGAACTTGCAGATTCAGTCTACTTTAATGGACAAGATCAAGGAGACTCAGTTTCAGGACGAAGGCCTGCGAAGCCTTCGAGGTCAAGTGCAAGCTGGACTAGTAGAAGAATTCAGAATTCATGAAGATGGATCACTGAGGCATGGCGATAGATTATGTGTACCTCAAGGAGACATAAGAGAAGAAATTATGCAAGAGGCGCACAGATCGCAATACTCTATACATCCAGGAGCCAACAAGATGTAAAAGGACCTGAGAACGCATGTTTGGTGGCATGGCATGAAAAGAGAAGTAGCCAGGTTCGTATCTCGTTGTTTAGTGTGCCAGCAAGTCAAGGCAGAAAGACAAAGACCTGGAGGATTGCTTCAACCCCTACCCATTCCGGAGTGGAAGTGGAAACATATCACAATGGATTTTGTTTCCGGACTTCCAAGGACACCTAGTGGAAAGGATGCAATTTGGGTGATAGTAGATAGACTGACCAAGTCTGCACATTTTCTACCTTTCAAAGTAGGGCTATCTACAGAAAAGCTAGCAGATTTATATATCAGACATATTGTTAGGCTGCATGGAGTTCCAGTAAGTATCGTCTCCGACCGAGATTCAAGGTTTACCTCTCACTTCTGGAAGAGCTTACAAGCCAGCTTGGGGACGCAACTCAAATTCAGCACAGCTTATCATCTCCAAACCGATGGACAATCGGAACGTACAATCCAGACACTTGAAGATATGCTCCGTACATGTGTTTTGGATTTTGGAGGATCCTGGGAAGACTATCTACATCTTGTGGAGTTCTCTTATAATAACAGTTACCAAGCAAGTATTGAGATGACTCCATTTGAAGCTCTGTATGGACGAAGATGTCGTACCCCGCTATCATGGGACGACGTTGGAGAAAGAGCCCTGCTGGGACCAGAGATGGTGATCGATTCAGCTGAGAAGGTAAAGCAAATAAGGGACAGACTTCGAGTGGCTCAAGACAGGCAACGACATTGGGCAAATAGCCACCGAAGGCCCTTGGAATTTGAGGTAATTAAATTTATAAAATTTAAGTCAATTTAAACATTTTGATTATGGAACTAAGAATTGATTATGGCTTTATTAAAGGTTGGAGAGCTGGTATTCTTAAAGATTTCCCCGACACGTAGCACCATTAGGTTCGGAAGGAGTGGAAAACTCAGCCCAAGATTTATTGGACCTTTTGGCATACAGGAGAAAATCGGAGAAGTGGCATACCGACTGGCATTGCCACCCTCTCTGGATGGAGTACATAACGTCTTTCACGTGTCGCAGCTGAGGAAGTACGTGTCAGACCCCAGCCACATCTTGGATCACTCAGAGCTCGAAGTAGGCCCAAGTCTGACTTACCAGGAGCAACCCGTGGAGATACTAGATCGCTCGGAGAAAGTCCTACGGAACCAGGTTATCTCCCTGGTTCGCGTAGCTTGGAAGCACCATTCTCCCGACGAATCCACCTGGGAGCGAGAAGACGAGATTAGAGAGCGATACCCCTATCTTTTTGAACCCTGAGGTATATTTTATTTTTCGGCCTTTCCTTTCGTGCCTTGTTATTCTAAAATTTTGAGGACAAAATTTTTGTAAGTTGGGTAGGTTGTAAACCCCCGAATTTTTAAATTATTAAATATTAGATTTTTCCCAATTTTCTAGAATTTTTTGGGAATTTTCTGTAATTAAAATCAAGGTTTTCAATTAATAAATAATTTTATTTGGCAATAAATAATATTAAAATATCATGAAAATAATATTTTTGGGTGTAAAATGAAAAATTGGACTTAGGATAATTTTTCTGGACTTTTCTGGGCCTCAGACCTATTTTTAAATGCCTGAAAACTATTTTACTAATTAATTGATTAATTATCTATTTATTTAATTATTTATTATTTATTATTTATTTTATTTTATTTTTTTATTTTTTCTGCGGGCCGCCCAGGCCCATTGGGCCGCGGCCCGGCCCGTTAGCCTCAGCCCAGACCCGTCCTAACGAGTCGGGTCGGGCGCACCCGAACCCGACCCGCTAGCCCGCACCCCCTCGACCCGGTCCCCCTCTCTCCCTCGCCTCCGCGTCGCGCGCCGCCTCCGCCGCGCCCTCCCCCGCACCGGCCGCCCTCGCTCGCCCCACGACCGCCACGTCCTCCACTCCGCCCTGGCTGCGCCCCTCTCCTCCGCCCTATAAATGGCCCCCAAACCCCTCGACTCCGGCCATCCCTCCCCAGAACGCCACCCGCCGCTCCGCCGCTCACCGCCACCGTCGACCCCCGCCGTGCCCAGCCCCGCACCGCCAGCGCCTCCCTCCTCCCTTGCCGCGCGCCACCGGCCGCCGTCTCCTCCCCGCAGCAACCGCAGCAGCAGCACGCAGCTCCCACCGCCGCTGCCGGCCGCCCTGAGCCACCGCCGACCGCCAGCAGCTCCGCCTCGCTCCGGCGAACAGTCCCCCGCCCTCGCCGGCCGCCCAGCAGCCGCCCTCCGCCATCCACGACCGGATTTCGACGAGAACCCTAACCCTAGCCCTAATTCCCAATTTCCGTGTCCGACACGAGTCGGACACGACTCGGCCCTGAATTTTCAGGTCCCCTTCAGGTACGTGTAACTTTCGCCTCGTAGCTCTGTTTCCAATTCCGCAAATTATGTTGTGAAGCCTGTATGACCCTCTCGGTGTCCGGATAAACTGTTCGGGACATCGCGTCCTGTGGTGATCGCACACCGCGATCCAAAACAGGAAAAACCAGACCCTGTTTCACCCCGGAACTGAGTACGCCCCGCCAAACGGGATGACTTGGTCGCGTGCGGTCTTCACAGATACGTACGCATCGTCGATACAGATGTGTGAGTTTTCGTGGAAGCTGATTCGGGTGTGCATGCACACCGGAATCAACGCGTATCCGCGGACATCGCCCGTATCCGTCTTCTCTGTAATTTACCCTAACTTCGTGCACACACGTCGGATCGAGACGAAACTTGCGCCATCGGACTCGTAGCGATACGCTGGTCCTGTGGGTCAAGTTTGGTTCGATTCTGAGAACGTTGACGAGATCGCGTGTCGTGGGCCCCATAGGCCCCGCTCGACGGGCGATTTTGTGTTCGGCTCATCGGAATCTAAATCTGGAAGTTCCGTTGGGTTCGTATCAGCGTTCCTGACTTGTTGACACTAAGTTTGGTGAATTTGGAGACCTTTGACCCGGACACGTTTTTCGGTGCAAAGCGGGCCCACCGGCGGACCCCGTTTCGACCCGAAACTGCCTTTTTTGCCCTTGTCTCCAAATTGGACCCAAGGACAGGCGTTTCTAGCTATTTGACATCTTCTGAGCATGATGGTAATGTCTATTTCAGCTTTTGGACTCATCTCTGGACTTTTCCCCCAAGAACCAAATTAATCAGATCCAAACAACAGGCAAGTACCTGCACTTCAAGTTAATCTTTATATATTGTGATAATTAATTCCCTGCCTTACATGTACCCTTGATGATTACACCTAGTGTTAGAAATACTGGATTTCATGTCTTGAATAATGGAGTTCCTGTCTTGTTTTTCATGTCGGGTGGGAGAATACCTAGAAGGCATGTAGTTTACCCTTCCCCTTGTCATGTTTAATAGCTGTTAGTACACGACTGTACCTCAGCCGGATCTCGATTTCTACTGTTTAATAGCCGTTCATGATGGCCGGATTAGCCTTATAAACCCCTACATGCCAACTATGTATTCTAAAAATAAACACAAGTTCACACAGATAGTTTCTGGTCATGTTATATTTCTTGCTGGCTATTGTAGTTCCATTTCCTGTTTCATTTATTTCTGTTTCTCATATTCCTGTTTACAGTTTAACTCTGAGATAATAATGTTCTGTTATGCTGTTTCTCAACATGATATCAAATATTTAATTGTCATAAAATATTTAGTTTAACCTTGTTGTGCACTGTGTACTTTGCTCCTTTCCTGACTGGATCTGTTGATTTAGGCGATGATGAGGATCTTGTCCCTACTTATTATGGTCCCTATGAGGGGACTGATGATACCTATGAGGAGCCAGAACCCACCCAGGAGTCCCCTGCTGCTGACTAGCTAGTAGTAGCTATCTTTCATTTATATTCTCATCTTATTTATCGGGTTTGTCCCCGATTTCAATATTGAATTCCTGTACTAAAATATTTGAATCTGTTGTCACATTTATGTTCAGTTGAAATCTTAAGTTTCATTCTCATTTTTATCTTGCCTATGTTATTTGTGAATGAGCTAGTTAGCAAATAATGGATTGACCTAGACAGCGTACTACCGCCGACTCTGCGGCGTAGGCTGGACGTACCCACGCACTCGTGCCCGAATTTTCGGGTGCGGGTCGTGACACGTTTTTATGGTGGCCCATGCAGGTCTATCCTTAAATAGGGTAATACCCTAGGACAGGGTATGGAATAAAATTGAGGATTCTAGGAAAAGCTCATTCACAGTATAGGGTCCTTATTTCAATTCTTGATATCTTTGCTGCTCAATTTTTCCTATCGCCATTGATTTCCAAGTATTCTATTCTGATCTTCCTATCCCTTAATCTTTCAGAATGGTCCAGACCAGGAACACAGTAGGAGGAACATCGGAACCAGCTGAGCAGAATGTGCCCGAGACTCTTGCACTCCCTCCGCCTCCATCTGTTCCGGCAGTTACTCTGGATGGGGCACAACTACTTGGAGTGTTCCAGGGACTGGTGGAATCCCAGAAAGAACAGACTGCACTTCTGCGGACCAGCCTCTTAGAAGCTCTTAAGTCCCAGGAGACGTCACTCAAGAGGCCAGGGAGTGCCAAAGACTTCAAGAATCTAAGACCCCTGGAATTTTACGGAACTGAGGGCATTCTCTATGCCGATGAGTGGATAGAGAATGTCGAGAGACTCCTGAAGACCGCTCGGGTCCCTGATGACCTCAAAGTGGAGTCCGCAAGCCTGCAACTGTTCGACATTGCTCGAACCTGGTTCAGAGATGAACCCCAACTATCTGCTCCTGACATCACCTGGGAAGACTTCAAAAGGCTATTCAAGGAGAAATTCTACCCCGAAGTGGCTCGGGAAGCTCTCGAAAGCCAATTCGAGAGACTGGAACAAGGTACCCTGACTGTTGATGAATATACTGCTGAATTTAGCAGGTTAAGCCATTTTGCGGAGTACATGGTTCGTACCCCGGAGGACAGGGCCCGTAGATTCAAGAAGGGGCTGTCTCCGGATATTCGCCTTGCTGTCACCACCAGCCGAGCTCGTACCTATGAAGAAATCCTGAGGTGGCACAAGGTGTAGAGAGAGATATGGGGCATAAACTGAAGCGGGAAAGAGATACCGGAAATGCAGGACCCAACAAACGCCCTTTTCAACAACAACAACAGCAACAACAACAGAGGGCCCCGCAGCAAACTCAGCGTCCTCTCCCTCGAGCTCCAGCACCACAACACCAGGCTCAGGGACAGAACCAACAAGCTGCTGCTTGTAACTTTTGCCAAAAACCAGGTCATACTTGGCAAGTCTGCAGGAAGAGGCTAGGTGCCTGCCTTTACTGCGGCTCAGCAGCGCACCAAATGAGGGACTGTCCAGCTGCTCAAGGACGCACCGCTGCACCCAAGGCTCCAGCCCAGGCCAGGGCCCCAGCAGTACAACAGAGGGGACCCCCACTTCCAACACAACAACAACGCTTTGCTCAGCACCAGCAGCAACAGAGGGATGCACCGCAGCAAGGCCGTGCTTATGCAATGACTCTGGAAGAAGCTGAGGCCACAGCAGACGTGATTACAGGTTCTGTGCTTATAAATTCAATACCAGCTATTACTTTATTTGACTCTGGAGCTTCGCATTCATTCATGTCAGTAGATTTCCTTATGAAGCATAGCTTAATCACTAAACCCCTTAGGAATTGTTATAAGATCATTACCGGTGGAGGAATCATCCCGGTTAGTGATGCCTGTAACAATTGTCCTATTACCTTATGTGGAAGAGAACTGTATGCTAGACTACTTGTAATGCCAGTGCCCAGTTTTGACATTATACTGGGTATGGATTGGTTAAGTCAACATCATGCTACTATAGACTGCCACAGAGGTAGTGTAATCTTCAGGCCCCCTGACAAGCCAGAATTTGAATTTGCTAGAGGTTCTAGAGAAATGGGTAATAACAAAATTTGTGGAGCCCTAATAACAGAAGAAGTGCCACTACCTATAATCTCTGAATACCTTGATTTCTTCCCTGAGGATCTCTCAGGCTTACCCCAGACCGAGAAGTTGAATTCTCTATTGACTTAGTGCCAGGAGCAGCACCAGTATCTCAAAATCCCTACAGAATCAACAAGAAGGAGATAATAGAACTAAATGAGCAAATCAAAGAACTAGAAGACAAATGCTTTATTAGGTCTAGTGTCTCACCCTGGGGAGCTCCAGTATTATTTGTGCCCAAGAAGGACGGAACATCCCGAATGTGTATTGACTATAGGGCCTTGAATGCCTTAACAATTAAGAATAAGTATCCCCTGCCCAGGATAGATGACTTATTTGACCAGCTGAGTGGAGCTCGGGTATTTTCAAAGATTGATTTAAGGTCTGGTTACCACCAAGTAAGGGTGAGAAAGGAAGACATCCCTAAAACTGCTTTCAATACCCGGAACGGACACTACGAATTTTTAGTAATGCCGTTCGGGTTGACGAATGCTCCAGCAGTTTTTATGAACCTAATGAACAGAGTTTTCCAGCCATACCTAGACAAATTTGTAGTGGTCTTTATTGATGATATTTTGATCTACTCCAAGACCCCCGAAGAACATGAAGAACATTTGAGGTTAGCATTGGAGACTTTGAGGAAGGAAAAACTTTATAGAAAATTATCTAAATGTGCTTTCTTCCTAGACAAAGTGGAATTCTTGGGACATGTTGTGACTGGAGATAGAATAGCAGTAGATCCTAAGAAGATAGCGGCAGTAGAATCCTGGCCCACTCCAGACTCTGTAGCTGAGATTAGAAGCTTCCTAGGACTAGCTGGCTACTATCGGAAGTTCGTGAAGGATTTTGCAAGAATTGCGGAGCCCATGACAAAATTAACAAGAAAGGATGAAGAGTTCACCTGGACTGATGAATGTCAGCGTGCTTTTGAGGAATTGAAGAAAAGACTGACTTCTGCCCCTATTCTGACCTTACCTTCCGGAACCGGAGGTTTCGCTATTTATAGTGATGCTTCTGGAAAAGGTCTAGGTTGTGTACTGGAACAGAACAAGAAGGTAATAGCCTATGCCTCTAGACAGCTTCGACCCCATGAAAAAAACTATCCAACTCATGATTTAGAATTGGCAGCTGTCATTTTTGCTCTTAAACTATGGAAGCATTATCTTTATGGAGAAAAGGTAGAAATATTTACAGACCATAAAAGCTTAAAATATATCTTCACCCAGAAAGAGCTAAACATGAGGCAAAGAAGGTGGCTGGAACTAATGAAAGACTTTGATATCACTCTTCAATATCACCCTGGGAAGGCAAATGTAGTTGCTGATGCTCTAAGCAGGTATCCTATGGCGATGTACTTGACTATGGACAGACACCTGCTGGAGGACTTGGAAAGTTTAGGTATTGAAGTAATTATCCCAGGAAAAGAAGGCCAAATGATGAACTTGCAGATTCAGTCTACTTTAATGGACAAGATCAAGGAGACTCAGTTTCAGGACGAAGGCCTGCGAAGCCTTCGAGGTCAAGTGCAAGCTGGACTAGTAGAAGAATTCAGAATTCATGAAGATGGATCACTGAGGCATGGCGATAGATTATGTGTACCTCAAGGAGACATAAGAGAAGAAATCATGCAAGAGGCGCACAGATTGCAATACTCTATACATCCAGGAGCCAACAAGATGTACAAGGACCTGAGAACGCATGTTTGGTGGCATGGCATGAAAAGAGAAGTAGCCAGGTTCGTATCTCGTTGTTTAGTGTGCCAGCAAGTCAAGGCAGAAAGACAAAGACCTGGAGGATTGCATCAACCCCTACCCATTCCGGAGTGGAAGTGGGAACATATTACAATGGATTTTGTTTCCGGACTTCCAAGGACACCTAGTGGAAAGGATGCAATTTGGGTGATAGTAGATAGACTGACCAAGTCTGCACATTTTCTACCTTTCAAAGTAGGTCTATCTACAGAAAAGCTAGCAGATTTATATATCAGACATATTGTTAGACTGCATGGAGTTCCAGTAAGTATCGTCTCCGACCGAGATTCAAGGTTTACCTCTCACTTCTGGAAGAGCTTACAAGCCAGCTTGGGGACACAACTCAAATTCAGCACAGCTTATCATCCCCAAACCGATGGACAATCGGAACGTACAATCCAGACACTTGAAGATATGCTCCGTACATGTGTTTTGGATTTTGGAGGATCCTGGGAAGACTATCTACATCTTGTGGAGTTCTCTTATAATAACAGTTACCAAGCAAGTATTGAGATGACTCCATTTGAAGCTCTGTATGGACGAAGATGTCATACCCCGCTATCATGGGACGACGTTGGAGAAAGAGCCCTGCTGGGACCAGAGATGGTGATCGATTCAGCTGAGAAGGTAAAGCAAATAAGGGACAGACTTTGAGTGGCTCAAGACAGACAACGACATTGGGCAAATAGCCACCGAAGGCCCTTGGAATTTGAGGTAATTAAATTTATGAAATTTAAGTCAATTTAAATATTTTGATTATGGAACTAAGAATTGATTATGGCTTTATTAAAGGTTGGAGAGCTGGTATTCTTAAAGATTTCCTTGACACGTGGCACCATTAGGTTCGGAAGGAGTGGAAAACTCAGCCCAAGATTTATTGGACCTTTTGGCATACAGGAGAAAATCGGAGAAGTGGCATACCGACTGGCATTGCCACCCTCTCTGGATGGAGTACATAATGTCTTCCACGTGTCGCAGCTGAGGAAGTACGTGTCAGACCCCAGCCACATCTTGGATCACTCAGAGCTCAAAGTAGGCCCAAGTCTGACTTACCAGGAGCAACCCGTGGAGATACTGGATCGCTCGGAGAAAGTCCTACGGAACCAGGTTATCTCCCTGGTTCGCGTAGCTTAGAAGCACCATTCTCCCGGCGAATCCACCTGGGAGCGAGAAGACGAGATTAGAGAGCGATACCCCTATCTTTTTGAACCCTGTGGTATATTTTATTTTTCGGCCTTTCCTTTCGTGCCTTGTTATTCTAAAATTTTGAGGACGAAATTTTTGTAAGTTGGGTAGGTTGTAAAACCCCAATTTTCAAATTATTAAATCTTGGATTTTTTCCAATTTTCTGGAATTTTCTGGGAATTTTCTGTAATTAAAATCAAGGTTTTCAATTAATAAATGATTTTTAATTGGCAATAAATAATATTAAAATATTATGAAAATAACGTTGACGAAATCGCTTGTCGTGGGCCCCACAGGCCCCGCTCGACGGGCAATTTTGTGTTCGGCTCATTGGAATCCAAATCTGAAAGTTCCGTTGGGTTCGTATCAGCGTTCCTGACCTGTTGACACTAAGTTTGGTGAATTTGGAGACCTTTGACCCGGACACGTTTTTCGGTGCAAAGCGGGCCCACCGGCGGACCCCGTTTCGACCCGAAACTGCCGTTTTTTGCCCTTGTCTCCAAATTGGACCCAAGGACAGGCGTTTCTAGCTATTTGACATCTTCTGAGCATGATGGTAATGTCTATTTCAGCTTTTGGACTCATCTCTGGACTTTTCCCCCAAGAACCAAATTAATCAGATCCAAACAACAGGCAAGTACCTGCACTTCAAGTTAATCTTTATATATTGTGATAATTAATTCCCTGCCTTACATATACCCTTGATGATTACACCTAGTGTTAGAAATACTGGATTTCATGTCTTGAATAATGGAGTTCCTGTCTTGTTTTTCATGTCGGGTAGGAGAATACCTAGAAGGCATGTAGTTTACCCTTCCTCTTGTCATGTTTAATAGCTGTTGGTACACGACTGTACCTCAGTCGGATCTCGATTTCCCCTGTTTAATAGCCGTTCATGATGACCGGATTAGCCTTATAAACCCCTACATGCCAACTATGTATTCTAAAAACAAACACAAGTTCACACAGATAGTTTCTGGTCATGTTATATTTCTTGCTGGCTATTGTAGTTCCATTTTCTGTTTCATTTATTTCTGTTTCTCATATTCCTGTTTACAGTTTAACTCTGAGATAATAATGTTCTGTTATGCTGTTTCTCAACATGATATCAAATATTTAATTGTCATAAAATATTTAGTTTAACTTTGTTGTGCACTGAGTACTTTGCTCCTTTCCTGACTGGATCTGTTAATTTAGGCGATGATGAGGATCTTGCCCCTACTTATTATGGTCCCTATGAGGGGACTGATGATACCTATGAGGAGCCAGAACCCACCCAGGAGACCCCTGCTGCTGAGTAGCTAGTAGTAGCTATCTTTCATTTATATTCTCATCTTATTTATCGGGTTTGTCCCCGATTTCAATATTGAATTCCTGTACTAAAACATTTGAATCTGTTGTCACATTTATGTTCAGTTGAAATCTTAAGTTTCATTCTCATTTTTATCTTGCCTATGTTATTTGTGAATGAGCTAGTTAGCAAATAATGGATTGACCTAGACAGCGTACTACCGCCGACTCTGCGACGTAGGCTGGACGTACCCACGCACTCGTGCCCGAATTTCCGGGTGCGGGTCGTGACAATATGAAAGCCAAAAATATTTATGGAAATCTAATAACATTCAATCATATATTTAATGAAAATCAAATCATAAATTAGCTTACCATAAATTGGAAATCCAATTATATGGAAAGTTAATATATGAAAGATTCAATCATAAATATATAATTAAAGTCCAAAATAGAAATCTAATATAATATTTGCTTACCATAAATATTCTAATACACGACGCTCTATTCACTTCCCGAGCTTTTCCGACACACGGATGGCGCTCGTCGCACTCCGAGGTATTCTCCACATAGGTTGGGAACCCCACCCACTCCAACAAATATCCTCCTTCACAACCATGTGGAGGGGGTCGTTATCCCAATGATCCGCCTGTAGTACTCAAACTTTTTCCTTAGAAGAATCTTTGTGAACATATCTGCTTCGTTATCATCTGTATGAACCTTATCAAGCACCGTTTCCTTCTTTTTCATAATATTCCGTATCCAATGATACCAGGTCTCAATGTGTCACTACCATATTTTCTAAGGAAGGATATTTTAGTCTTTTAATAATTAATTAAATATTATGCATGATAAATATTTATTTATTTGTATCATTTATTTAATGTTAGCATGCTAGATTTATTTTTGGACTTGTGTTAGTGGACCTAACTAGTGTAGATTAGATTCATGGACCAACATTTGATTTTAGTTAGAATTGAGCCCAATAATTAGAAGCCCAATCATTAGGAGGATGATTAATTATGTTAAACCCATTAGACTAGAACCTTCTCTCCTTAATTAATTTTTTCATGAGAGGCCCTAAGGGGTATTTTAGACTTTACATAGTAGCTTGAGGGAGGGGGCAAGTGATGCCTATATAAAGGGGATAAAAACTTTCTCTCTTTATTTTTTATTCCAAATCTAGATCTAGAATTTCTCTCAACCAAATTCCATCAAATCTCTACCAAATTTCCATCCAATTCCTTCCCAAATTACCATTAAAGACTAGTAGAGCAAGGATCTATAAGGAGAAAGTATGGATCTACAAAGAGAAGCAAGAATCTACAAGTTGAAGGCCAATTTTACCAATTTTGGAGATTTTATTGAGAATCCATCTCCCAATAGGTACAATTCAGTTTTTCCCCTTAATTTAGGTTATAAATCTGAGATTTAACCATGAAAACTTAATCCATATGCATAGGCTACCCATAGGATTTGGTTTTGTGTTCATAGGAGGCCTATTGAGAAAGTTATGGTACTTTTTGTATCAATTTTGGGGGAATTTCGAGATTGACATTTGTTGTGTGTGTCAATTGGTCCTATAGATCAATTTGGCATGTGCTTATGTGTTTGGGACTAGTATCGTATCCACAATTGGGTACGTAAAGGTCGTATCCTAATAATTTGGTGATACGTGTTGATTTGGGGGTTTTTCCTCCGACACGGGACTTTGTGTATGTCATATTTTAACACGGACACGTAGATTTGGGTTTGACTCTTCGTATTGTTCATAATTAATATATTAGATTTTCTCATGTCCTTCGGGGTACGTTTGGATGTGTGGTGGACTCGTGCCGCAAGTGTATCCTAGATCTAGTGGGATACAGAAGCGATGCACTCCACGTGTTTGTGCATTTTATTTCTAAATCTATTTTCATTGTTCTTAGTCATTATAATATATATATATATATATATATATATATATATATATATATATAAAACACATAGGTAAATAGATATATGATACACACACACATACACACACACACACACACACACACACACACATCGCATATACGTACACGTATATATATATATATATAACACATAGGTAAATAGATATATATATATATATATATATATGTGTGTGTGTGTGTGTGTGTGTGTGTGTGTGTGTATCATATATCTATTTACCTATGTGTTATATATATATATATATATATATATATATATATATATATATATATATATATATATATATATATATATATATATATAGCTATACTTCTACATATGTAATAGCTATTAATTATAGTAGTGTGTGTATATATATAGTAGTGTATTTATATAAGTTATGTGTATATATATATGTTATCTATATATATACTTGTATGTTATGTTATAATATATACTTGCATGATTATATAGCAACAGCAACAGCAGTAGTATATAGCAACAGCAGCGAAGACTATTTTTCAGTGACAGCTACGGCAACAGCAGTAGTATATAGCAACAGCAGTAGTATATAGCAACAGCAGCAGTAGTATATAGCAACAGCAGTAGTATATAGCAACAGCAGCATCATTAACGACAGCAGCAGCTTCAACAACAGCAACAGCAACAGTTTTCAGTGACAGCTACGGCAACAGTATTAGCAACAATAGCAGGAACCGTAGCAATAGCAGCAGTATCCGCAGCTTCAGTGACGGGCAGCAGTGGCTTTTAGCGATAATTTTGTGGTATAGTTATATATATATATATATATATATATATATATATATATATATATATATATATATATATATACACCATCAAAATTTAAATTCATCAAACCATATAATCATGAAGTAAATCCATATTGTTATTTCACAAAATTTACAAAATTCTATAAATATCATATTCCCGAAAATCTTCAAATTTAAAATCAAATTCCATTCTTATTACAATCTCCTCCAAACTTTTAAGTTAATAACTAAATACTCAAAAAATTTAATATCCAATCCGCTAATTTAAATCCAAACAATGCATATTTATAAAATTTAAAATCTCATCCCAAAAATTTGAATTCAAACACTAATCCACTAGTGGTCTTATTCCTCGATTCTTTTTCCATACAATACTCAAACAATGTAATACTTACGAAATCTTCAAATACAACATTCAAAATATAAATTTTAAATTTATATCTTGCAGTCAAATAATATAATGATAATCTTTTTAAATTCCTCAAAATTTAATGACAAATTCAATCATATAATAATCTTCATAAAAATCAATGATTTAACAAAATCGTCAACTCTGCCATATTAAATTCTCAACTCTTTATTTAAATTAATGTTTATCCTCGAAATTTAAAATCCTTAATAAAAAAAATTTCCTGCCACCATCAAAATTTAAGCAATAAAATCATAAAGTCAAACCACTATTGTTATTTAACAAAGTCCTTAAAAATTAACTTCATCCTCATAACTTAAAATTTTAACGTAAATTTTCAAAATTTGAATTTATCTTCAAAATTTAAAATTTAATAGAATTTTTCTCGTAAATCAGATTCACAAGTCATAACTCTTAAATACAATCTAACATTATTTATTTAAAATTTAAATCTCATTTATAAATCTCTTCAAAAAATTTAATAATTAAATACTTCAAATTTAATCTCATATCCAAACTTAAAATTAAATCCAATAATCAAGTTGAAAAAAAAATTCAATCCTTAAAATTTGGAATCTCATATTGTAGTCATTTCTCACAATAATTTGATTTGTCCTCATAGCCATAATTCACTTTATCCTCACTTCTATTACGTATTCGAATTCTCGATATTTAAATTAATTATCATCCTTAGAATATCGATTAATGATTCAATCCTAAAAATTTAAAAGTTAAATCCAATCTTCAAAGTAAATCCTACTAATATATATTTTATGAATAAATTTAAAAAAAATTTAAAGTATCATCCTCAATATTTGAATTACAAATCTACTCAATCAATCATATCTCTCAAAAATATATATATTTAATTTTGACTTCAAATTAAGTCTTTAAAAGTCGAATTCAACAAGTTATAAAATTAAATCTTTATATTATTATTCCTTTGGTCTAACCAAACCCATAATCCAAGTTTCAATATTATATCGAACTCTTAATATTCAAAATTCTCAACATTATCCTGGAGTTTCTTGAATTATATCTCAAAGCTTTCGAGATTATCCTAAATTTTAAAAACTTTCAACATTATCCTCAATTTCAAAAAAAATTCAACATTATCCTCAATTTATTATTTTCGTCAGTAATCAAATATGACAACTTCTACCCACCATAAAATTTTATCCTCAAAATAAAATTCTCAAAATTTAACTTCTCGAACAATTAAAATAAAATGTATATACTTTCCTCATAAGACAAATATTCAAATTTGAAATAAAATTTTAATCACTTCCAAAAATCTGTATAGCTTTGACTATGTTTATTGAATTGAATTTGAATCCTCAAAAATTTTAATAACATAAAATCTCAACTCCTCAAAAAAAAAATTAAAATTTATTTTCAATCTTCAAATTATAAATTTAAATCCACATCTTGTAGTCCAATAGCTCTAATGTTAATTTTTTTTTTAATTCGACAAAATCACAAAGTAATAAACCCATACTCAAAATTTTAAATCAAATACTCAAAATTTAAATTCTTCAAACTTAAACTTAAATCCAGTATAATAATCTACAAAAATCTAAATTTTCCATAAATCTTCAACTTCTTGTCTTTATCATCATTTAATTTAAAACTATTTCTTTTTTTTTTAAATTTCAACCATGTTTTAGCAAGAAAATTAAATCATCAAGCTATAAGGAAATTTAAACCTCAAAGCAGATTTTTTTTAATAATTCTTATTTTTAATAATTGTGTAACCTTAAGGAAATAATTTACCCATCGAACAGTCTACCCCTAATTTTGATCACACCCACTTTTAAAAATATCCCAATATATAATCACTTAATTTTCTTAAGTTCATCTACTAGAGTTTACCTAAAAGTTCAACATGTATATCTATTTTAATCACGTAGCCTATGTAACACCTTAACTATCCAAGCAATAAAATTAAAATAAGGCCTTCCAATTGTATACCTAGTCCTAGCTATTCTCCTAAATTCAAATCAATCCTAATTGTGAATGAGCATCCCCTAGTCACAGGCTCACAACTAGTACTACTAAGTTGAAGTAATAACCATGACATCACACTTGATGCGAAGACGGACCTGCATGGGCCACCACTAAAAATGTGTCACGACCCGCACCCAGAATTTGGGCATGAGCAGTGGGTACGTCCAGCCTACGCCGCAGCATCGGCGGTAGAACGCTGTCTAGGTCTCAATACTACTAAATATAACTCACAATCTATCAATGATCTCAACTCAATAGGGAGGACAATGAATAATACATTGATCAACAATTCATAATATATACTCAATCACAATAACTATAGGAAATAAATGGCACGGTGAGATAAAAAGATAAGGAGTACTGACATAGTCAAGCACAACAACAAAATACAGCACGTCTAGAATCTAGCTGACCAACATAAATAGTCTCAACAAAAGTCTCATCATAAATACAGTCCAAGTCTCAAGTTTAGAACAAATGATGCATAGATATAACTGTCTAAATAACTGCAGGTGGTGTCTCCTCTAAGGGGAGGGACTCCTCTAAGATCTCTGGTATGTAGTCTCACTCTACACCTGGCCCATAGTGTGTAGGACAGAAGTCCTCAAGGTCCTCTGAAAAAATATTATTCAGTCAGGATTGGAACGAAGTATAAGCACTAATAGCAGTTTCATTTATATTGACAAAAACTATAATACGGTATAAAGGAATACAAGATAAAGAAATACATGAGATAAGAAATACTGGAGAATATGTAATCAGCAATAGCACAACTAGCAATGAAAAAATATAAGTGAATGCTAGAACAAGTGAACTGGAATACAGAAATAGAATCTCTAGTTAAGTGTTTGAAATATCAGTCTATCATGTGATCGGCTTGGGACAAGATCAGGCTTGTTATATATGATTGGCTATGATTCATGTGAGGTTAGGCTAACCATCTGGTTAGCTATGATGCGAGCAATAGTCAGGCTAATCATATATAACAGGCTATGAGACATGTAAATGGTCAGGCTACACCCGACGTGATGTGAGGGATGAGATATGATGCATGTAAGTGGGATATGATCACATAATCTACTAATATTTCCTCGTCCCCAGCTAGCACGATGGATTCCAATCACGACTCCTCATGACAGGTATCTATGATGCTAACCCGTGTATCCATAGTGTCAGAATCAAGTACACTATACAACTAGAATCATAGAGATGATCAACAAAATAAAAACTGTCAGAGAATGTACTCGTTTGTGGTCCTTAGCTGGTATGAATCAAATTCCAAGTCACAGTCCAAATAGCCTATGTATTATAATTTTACCATGTCAAAAGATAATTTATTTTAATTTATTTAATTCTGGAATAGTTACTCTAAAATCCTTTTTTAATCTTATTATTCTGATTTTTAGGTTAATTCCTAAATTTTGTCCAAAAAAACTGAATTTTACCAATTCGAGACTCATGGCACGCAAATCGAGGCGATCTGTTGACCAAAAAAATCAACCGATGCAAACTCGACTTTCATGCATGGTTTCCTATAGATTTTAGCGTCAAAAATATGCTAGAATTTATGGCTCGTCCGAATTCAAATTTGCTTACAGATTATTGCACATACCTAAAATCGTATTGTGCAACGGTGGTTGATTGTTAACCTAGAACTTCTACAGAATTAACAGCATAAAAATATTCCGTATTAAATACTAGAAAAAACATATGTCAATTATCTCGACATTAGATTTCCAAAACATCAAACGGTTAGTGATTCTGATTCTTGGTTCTCCCAAAATAGCAATAACACCGAGACGCATCTATTTTCGGACATGCTGTGCTCTACGAACTTTTCAGAATTTAATATTCAGAATTTTGTGAAACAATTTACATATTCAGAAACTCGCCTCAATATAGTTCTAATGCAAGAAACTGGGCCACGTTTGGAGTCCGGAGCTATGAGTAATGGCTTCTGGAAGATGAAGGAAACCCCAGATGACATCCCCCATCCCCTCAAATCTCTCTCTCTCTAAAATAATGGGATAATTAAGGTTATTATATATATATATATATATATATATATATATATATATATATATATATATATTGGCTAACATGCGGCTGAATGAAAAGTTAAAGCCTGACACGTGTCAGAATCTAATTGGATGATTTTGTTTATATTACTTGTTTTTGATTTGCCTTTATCAAAACATTATTTAAGTCATTTTAAATCTAAATAACTCAAAATAAACATTAAAAATAATCATACAAATCTGAAAAAACTACAGAAAATATATTTTGAACCTAAAAACCCTAAAAAAAATACTTGGAATAATTTTATATTCATAGGTTTCCTACTATAATTAGGAGAAGCTCTAAAAATTAGTTTTACCTATTTAAATAAAAATAAATATTAAAAATATTCCAAAAATTCTGAAATAATTTTAAAAAATATATAATAATATTATAAACACTAAAAAATTACGTGGGTCTATTCTATATTCCTGGGCTTGCACAATAAATTCTAAAAGTCCTAAAAAAATTAGTTATTAGTCTAAATAACTCCCAATAAATACTAAAATACTCATAAAATTTTAGAAAATATATTTGATTATTTAGAACCCAAAAAAAAAGTTTAAAACATTTTTAATTATATTTGACAATAAAATAAAATTTTGAAAGCCCAAAAAATTTAATGTTACTAGTTTTTAATTAACCAAAAATTGTGAAAAAAAATCCTAATAGCCCCAAATTAACCTAATAACAATATTTAAGCAAGAATTTCAGGATATGGAGGTTACAAGTCCCAATAATTTGGTGATATGTGTTGATTTGGAAGTTTTTTCTCCGACACGGAACTTTGTGTATGTCACATTTTGATATGGACACGTAGATTTGGGTTTGACTCTTCGTATTATTCATAATTAATATATTAGACTTGCTCGTGTCCTTCGGGGTACGTATGGATGTGTGGTGGACTCGTGTCGCAAGCGTATCCTAGATCTAGTGGGATACATGAGCGATGCACTCTACGTGTTTGTGCACTTTATTTCTAGATCTATTTTCATTGTTCTTAGTCATTATAATATATATATATATATATATATATATATATATATATATATATATATATATATATATACACACTACTATAATTAATAGCTATTAATTATATGTAATAGCTATTAATTATAGTAGTGTGTTTGTATATATATATATATATATATATACTTGTATGTTATGTTATGTTATAATATATACTTGCATGATTATATATATATACGTGTACGTATATGTGATTTTATGAATAATATGTATATATGATACTATAATGTGTGTGTATTATACTACTATAGGTATTATTGTAGAGATGATAATATATATATATATATATATATATATATATATAGTATATATATATATATATATATATATATATATAGTTGTAACAAGTGTATATATATTAAGTATAAATATTGTATACATTAATATATAAGAGAGTGAGAGAGGGGGGCAGCAATATTAGCGACAACATTTAGCAACATCAGCAGCAGCACATTAGCAGCAGCAGCATATTTAGTGACAGCAGCAACAGTCGCATTAGCAACAACAGTAGCATATAGCAACAACAGTAGCACCAGCATTAACGACAGCAGTAGCAATAGCAACGGCAGCAGCTTCAGCAACAGCAACAGCAACAATTTTCAGCGACAACAACGGCAATAGTATTAGTAACAACAGCAAGAACCGTAGCAATAGCAGCAGTATCCGCAACTTCAGCGACGGGTAGCAGTGTCTTTTAGTGACAGTTTTATGGTATAGTTATATATGTATAATTATGTATTAATCATAATATATATATATATATATATATATATATATATATATATATATATATATATATATATATATATATGGTATTAGTGTATATATATATATTCCTAATTGGTATTTATGCATTAGTATAATTTTAGTAGTTAGTTGTTAGCATATGGTTAGTAGTGGGTAGTTAGTTATATACTTGATTATTTAAATAGTTAGATATATATACACTTATTAGTTAGACTCTTAACTATATATAACTATGCATATTATAGATATTGGTAGTAAGTTATTATGTAGGTATTGTATTGATAGGTATTATATGTGAGTAGTTGTAGTATTTAATAGTTAGTTATGTTAGCATATGCTTTAGTTATGTTAGTATATGTTTGGCATATAGTTGGTATTTGGAGGTTTATATATGTATTAGCTATACTCATGGATTTTGAATTTACCTTGAGATACTAAGGTAAATGTTAAGGTATTTGGGGATACCCAGGGTATTGGGTTTGGGTATCAAGATGGAGGTCTAGTGTTGCGATACCAAGTTGGTTCAAAACCAAAGTATCCATTTAATATTTATAATTAGGATTTATATATTTAATATTGTTTGATATGCATATGTGTTATATTTTATCCCTTGTTTGCGTATCCTGAGATACGGTATCCTAGTATCCTAAGATATAGCTTGTATGATCTAGATTCATAGTGTATGAACCCAACATCATTGGGATAGACTCATGCAACCTAGAAATAGGTAGTTTGACCTAGTTTGATCTAGTTTGACTGGTTTGACTTAGAGTTGACCTAGTTTGACTGTTTTGACTTAGAAATGGCTTGTTGACCTAGATGTTGACTAGTTTAACTTAATTTCTTTTTAAAATCTTGTATTGATGTTATATTCTATATCTAGGTCTTCGAGGCACCGTATCAGACATCTGTGAGACTATTCACCGGACTTCAGGCGAGTACATTCTCTGATAGTTTCTCATTTTTGATATCCTCTATGTTTATTATATCTAGTGTAGATATCCATATTTCTTGACACGATGGTTACACAAATTGGTATATCCGGATCTTGTCATAAGATGTTATTCCTTGGTATATGGTGTATCTTGTGCAAGCCTTATTTAATTAGTTATCTTGTACATGTACAGACACTGATTCTAAGAAAGAGTCGATATCTTCTTGGGGAATCCCGTGCCATAGTGTACCATGGTTGGATTCACTATACAGGTCGGGGTTGGGGAGTATGTAGTGTAGATATGTGACCATACCCTTCTTGTATCAAGTCTTGTTCTTGAATAGTGTTAATCATGCACCGCATGTATGATTAGCCAGGCCATAAATCTTGTATCAAGTTCCCAAGTCGATCACATGTTAAAGTTGGTACTCACTCACTTAGTCATTAGTATTTCTTGTTTATTCCATATTGCTCATTCTTGTATTTATTTTTAGTATTTTCTTTATTGCATATCTCTTGTACATATATATGACATCTTGTATATTCACATCTATTTACTGCTACATAGTTTATATCATTTATTAGAACTGCTGTTAGAGATATATTTTGCTCCATTCCTGACTGGAAAATATTTTTTAGAGGATCCGAGAAATTGGTGTCCGACATACTATAGACTTTAATTTATAGATGGTGCAGACTTGGATCCACTAGTTCTGGAGTGATTGTTGGGAGGTTTATCCGGATCACTAGTTTTTCATGGTTAGTTTCTTTAGCACTTTGGTACCAGATTTATTTTTGGCTCATATTTGAGAGTTTGTTTATTATTCTTTTGGTGTTGTTATATATTATATGGATAGTTATGTTAGACTTCCTTGATATCTTCTCGTGCTTTAGATTGTGATTGAGTTTTGTGTTGAGATATTGTTGACAGATTTTATATTATTATGAGATATTTAGATTGTATAGTTGACCAAGACAGCGTTGTACCGCCGATGCTGCGGCGTAGGCTGGATGTTGTTTCCAACTTGCATCCCTACATCGGGTGCGGGTCATGACACAATGTGCTTGGACCGGCTATGAAATTTTCTTCTTTATCCACAATAACTCCTTGCAAGCCTCTGTCGCCACAATGTACTCTACCTCTGTCTTCAACAAGGTAACACACTTCTGCAACCGTGTCTTCCATGATAATGCTCCATCAGCAAACATTATCACATAGCCCAAAGTCGATCACCTCGTGTCTACATCTCCAACCATATCGGCATCAGTATACCCAACCAGTTTTGGCTCGTCACCACCAAAATAAAGTCTTCAATCGATAATGCCCTAAAGATATCATAGAATCCACTTGATCCCACTCTAATGTACCCTTCCAGGATTGAAAGTATACCTGCTAACTATGCCAACTGCGTGAGCGATGTCTGGCCTCGTACACACCATATCATACATAAGACTCCCCACATGTGAGGCATATGGAACCTGATCCATATCTTTTTTTTGTCCTCGGTAGATGGACACTGCTCCTTAGTGAACTTAAACTGAGCCGCACGGGGGTTACTCACTTTCTTCGACCCGTCCATCCCGAAACGCTGAAGTACCTGGTAAATGTACTTATTTTGGGACAAGTGTAGAATCTTGGACTCTCTCTCTCTCTCTCGGCAGATCTCTATCCCAAAAATAGTCTTCGCTGCGCCCAAATCCTTCATAGAGAAGGTCGTGCCCAGTTGGCGCTTCAATATCCTAGTGACATTTTGACCCACCAGTAGCATATCATCAATATAGAGCAGTAAAATAATAAAATCATCCTCGACAAGGCACCTCACAAATATGCAGTGGTCCGACGTCGTCCGTGCGTAACCATTTTCTCCCATAAATGACTCAAACTTCCTGTACCACTGTCTCGGAGCTTGCTTCAGACCATACAAGCTCTTCCTCAATTGGCAGACCAAGTGTGACTTGCCCTTCTTGTAGAATCCCTCTGGCTGCTCCATGTACAACTCTTTCTCAAGATCATCATGGAGGAACCGTCTTCACGTCTATTTGCTCGACCTCTAAGTCAAAACTGGTTGCCAATGCTAGCACCACCCGAATAGATGACTGCATGGCGACTGGCGAAAAGATCTTATCATAATCTATGCATTTTTGCTGACCGTAGATTTTAACTACCAGCCTCGCTTTGTATCGAGGGCGAGTAGCACCATCTGTCTCCTTCACTCTGAACATCCATCGATTCTTCAAAGCCTTCTTGCCCTTTGGCAGCCACACCAGATCATAAGTAGAGTTGGCCTCTAAGGAACTCATCTTCTCCTATATAGCCTCCATACACTCCTACTTGTGTTCGTCTTCCGTAGCCTCTGCAAAACTTTCGGGTTCTTCCCCGTTAGTTAGTAACACATACTTACCCGGTGAGTATATAGTAGATGGTCGACGCTCTCTATCGCTTCTCCTCAATAGAAATACTAGTGCTGGCTGTATACCAACAGCCTCCTCCTCAGAAACTGCCTCTTCGACATGCTCATCATCCTGAAGATCACCCTGACCACCATCAACAGGCTGATGATCAAGGTTGGGAGCAACTTCAATGATCAAATTTGGGAGCAACTTTATGTACTGTCTCCCCCATAACTAGATCCTCTGCGATGTCCTATGGAAACTGCTCGAAGCAAAATGACTCTAACTCAGGCAATTCCTCAGTCTCAGAAGGCATCTTGGAATCCTGAGTGTTGGCCATGGTCTGATCCTCGACAAATACCACGTCCCTACTTCTATAGAGCTTTCTTTCCACTGGATCGTAGAGTCTATAGCCAAACTCATCCTGACCGTAACTGACAAAGATGTACCATCTCGTCTTCGCTCAAGTTTGGATCTCTCGTCCTTCGGTACATGCACGAAGGCCTTGAAACCAAATACTCTCAGGTGACTGTATGATGGCTCTTTGTCGTACGATACTTTATCAGGCATATCACCCTACAAAGGAGCACTAGAAGATAAATTAATAATATAAGCAGTTGTGTAAATAGTCTCACCCCAATAGCTGCCCGACAAGTTTGCTTCTGACATCAAATACTGTACCATCTCCATCAGCACCATATTCATCTGCTCCGCTACACCATTGAGCTCAGGTATCTTTGGCGGAATCTTCAGGTGTCGTATCTCTTGCTCTCTGAAGTATACATCAAAGGGGCCGATATATTCGCCGCCATTGTCCGACCGAACATATAGCAGCTTCTTGCCCGTTTCCCTTTCAACGGATGCCTGAAACTCTTTGAAAGTAGGCAACACTTGATCATTGGTCTTTAAGGCATAGACCCAAACCTTTCTGAAATAATCATTAATAAAAGTTTCAAAGTAAGAAGCACTACAAATAGATTTTACCTTCATAGGACTGTAGACATCCGAGGGAATCAACTCGAGCAACGCCAGCTTCCTTGAACTTGGGTGACTTTGAAAAGATACCACATTTTGCTTTCCCGCCAAACAGTGCATACACCTCTCCAACTTTGTAGACTTGAGTCCTGAAATCACTTTCCTGTTCACAAAGTAGCTCATCCCCTTATCGCTGATGTGGCTGAGCGACCTGTGCCACAACTCGGTAGATGCATCAGTAGCTGCATTCACCTCATATGCCCCCTGTGCGCTCCCTTCAATATAGTAGAGTCCAGACCTCTTCCTTCCTCTGGCAATCACCATCGAAACTCTAGAAAGCTTCCACTGACTGTTGCCAAAGAGATTGAAGAAACCCTCGCCATCAAACCTTCCAACCGACACTAGGTTAAAACGAATATCAGGGACATGACGAACATCTTTCAGAATAAGAACTGCACCCGTCTTTGTCCTCAAATGCACATCTCCAATGGCAACTGTCTTTGACACATCTCTATTGCCCATCTTCTACACTCCACAGTCGCATATTGTATAACTAGCAAATAGTGCCCTGTTGTGAGATACGTATGCTGAAGTACTTGAGTCCACCAACCAAGAGTTGTCATCACATGCGAGGTTCATAAATACCTCATCACCTACAATGATCAGATCACCTCCATGTGTCAAGGCCACCATTGTAGTATTCTCGCCCTGCTTTTCCTTATCGCCCTTCTTCTCTCTCTTCCAAGCAAAATAGTTCCGCTTGATGTGGCCCATCTTGCCATAATGGTAACACTTCGAGTCCTTGTACCGACCCTTGGACCTTCCCTTACTTTTATCTCTGCCACCGCCTGGACCCCTGCTTTTACCCCTTTTGCGGCTCTCTGAAACAAGCGCCTTTGAGTGGGATATGGATGAAGTGGCCTGAGAATATCTCTGTATCTTATCATTCAGTACCCTAATCTTGGAAAACTCTAGACTAACCACGCCTTCCTGAGCAGAAGCGACCATAGACACTCGTACGGTCTCCCACGAGTCTGGCAATGTACATAACAACCATAGTTCCTGAACCTCATCATCGAACTTGACTCCTATCGATGATAGCTGGTCAACCACGTCCTGAAACTCACTTAAATGATCCATAATGGATGCCCCATCTTTATACCGTAGACCCATCATCATTCAGATCAGGAACAATTTATTTATCCCGGTCTTCTTCATATACAAAGATTCTAGCTTATCCCACAGTGTCCTCACATGCTCAATACTGGAAACGTGGTTATGCACGTTCTCGTCAATGAACTGCCTGATGTACCCATACAACTATATATGTTCGAACTTTCAGTCATCTTCGGATTTGTTACTGGGCCTCTCAGAAGCAAATACTGGCAGATGCAACTTCTTGACAAATAGCAGATCCTTTATCTTGCTCCTGCAGTAATGATAGTTGGTATCATTCAGGTTTACCATGCACACTGGCTTCTTGTCCATCTCTCCTCCCTGGTTTGCCTGTCAACTCCAGATACCCTTCTGAAATTCTAAAACCTGGCTCTGATACCACACTGTTGGGAACGAAACGCAAAAATTATTTTTCTAACCAGAGAGTACATGCGAGAGAACCGAGCAAAATGCACAAACCAAAAAAATACCAAACACAAATCGCAGAAACAAAGATTTTTACGTGAAAAACCTAGATAAAAAAAACTACGGGACGATCAGAGTCTAACCCTGAAGAACCTCCACTAATGTAATAAAGAGATTACACCCTCTACAAGCTCCTTACCGATCCAACACGGATCACCACAACTCTTTGGAACATAAAATAGATTACAACCACGAAAAAAAGACAATAAGAAATACCTCAAATTGATCTCCTTCTCCGTAACAGCTTTCAATCATTCTTTCTCCTCTCCAAAGTTGCAATGGCACTATTGCCACCTTTTTCTCTCTCTATCTCTCTCTCTTTGTTGTATATTACATGAGCCTTTTTATAAACCCTTGCATGAATTTGGTTTCCATATAAAAATCCATATATGGAAGCCAAAAATATTTATTGAAATCCAATTACATTCAATCATATATTTAATGAAAATCAAATCATAAATTAGCTTACCATAAATTGGAAATCCAATTATATGGAAAGTTAATATATGAAATATCCAATCATAAATATATATAATTAAAGTCAAAGATGGAAATTCAATATAATATTTGCTTACCATAAATATTATATTACACTGCGCTCTATGCACTTTTCGAGCTTTTCTGACACATGGATGACGCTCGTCGTACTCCGGGGTATTCTCCACATAGGTTGAGAACCCCACCCACTCTAACAAGTATGTGACTAGGATATTGAAATAGAAATCAGTATTTTGGATAACCTTGGTATAAACTTAGGAGAATTCAATGTAAACATAAAGATTTATTGTCTTGCAACAATCTACTTAGTTATGAATTTGATGGTATTTAAATTTCTTGATATACCAGAATTTTCTACAGATCCAAAATCCTTATGTATATATAAATTTATATTGTTGATAATGATTATTCTTAAATATAATAGAATCTATATTTGTATTATGATTATCCAAAAACGTGTATATGCTATACAAGTATAATTGTTCGTTTCATATTCTTCTTATATATAAGCTATGGTTACAAATATCTGGCTATTTTGTGTGAGAGAACAAGAGTCTAACTAATTGCTATCACTCATTTTTGTAATTGGTAAGGAATGACAAGTACGCAGTCTAGGTGAGAAGTTGGATATTTTTATTTTATAAATTTTAATATATTCAACTGTGTGTGCTGCCGGTGTTGATAGTTGCTCCACCTAAGGGGTCGACGATCGCAAAAATTCTACGGAGAATTTCTCCGGGTCTATATTTTTAAAATTGTAAAAATTTTTGAGTCCAGAATGTTGGCCCAAATGGGTAACCGTCAACTCGATTTCGATAATCGACTAACTATGATATGATATGACTCAATACGGCACATAAAATGATAATTGTTGCATCTCCGTTACTTCGCTGAAGATATGTTGGAACAAGTCTACAAGCTATCTTATTGAGTCTGTATTTTATATTCATTGAGTCTAGGATAAAATGTATATCGAGTTCGTGTTAGCACTAGGAAACTCGAACCCATATTAAACCAGAACCTAATCCACTTAAAACAGCCTGAACCAAACCAAACCAACCTAGACCCAACATTCTGGAAACAGACCATCAAGTTCGAACAGAACTCATGGCAAACTCGGGGCAAACTCGGCCACCCTAAGTCCCAGTTTACAACGTTACTCTGTTAGACCAGGATTCTAATATTCAAATTTTTGAACGTTGGACATCCGAACTCTGCTCGAACTCGGTGCAGAAAAACCCTATAAATATGGATTGAATTCCATATTCTTATTAACTCATTCACTCACTTTCATATCTCTATCTTCCTGAGCTATAAACCTTCTTCATTCCCAAGATCAACTTCCAGCCTTATAGTGCCAACGCGGTTCTGATTTAGAAGTCTGATTGAGTTATAAAAAGCTTGGTTTGTTAAGTTCTCTAGTGTTTGAAGTCGGCGTGCCCTTCGGATCAAACGCACGTGTGAAGTCTTTCAAGCCTTCGGATCAAAGCTCAATGTTGTAAGAAGTTTGCAAGCCTTCGGATCAAAGCTTGTGATTCACTATTGATGATTATAATAGATACAAATCCGAGCAAGAGTTCTCGTGCCTAGACTAGTCCTCTCAGAAGAAAACTAGGATAAAATTATGTTGTTTGCGTTTGCTCTTCTTAACTCTTACTTTACTGCATATTCATAATTGATATATCTGTTGGTATATATACTGCCTTTACATAGCTTAATTTTTAATTGGGGTTTATTATTTTTGCTGCACACATGCACTATATTCATCCCCCCCTCTAGAGTTTTCCTAACGGTCCTAAACAGAATACAAAGGAGACACTGTAAAATTTTCAATAAATTTTAGAGATAATCATTTTCGGAAAATCCGAATAATTATTTTTCTCTATTTCAATTTATTAGAAATTTTAACATAGATCAAACCTAAAAGTCTTAGATTACGATTTTTTTTAAAAGAGGACACTCTTGCACGTGCACAAAAGAGCAAGAAGAATAGAAACAATTTATATTCCAAGATGAGGAGTATAAATTCCATGTCTTCAAAATTTTTCCTACTAAATAGAATAGCTCCGTTAAACGTGATACCCTGAGTACACGAAACAGAATATACGATGATTAACGTTTCCACAAAGATGGAAATGATGTGCTGATGTGTTATCCTCGTATAATGTGTAGTCTTTGACACACAAGCCGAGATACAAATCAGGACTAATAATTAAACTTAATTTGAATGTTCGATAGGATTGATTGTATCTCTATAGAATTGCATTGGGTTGGAAGAGAACTTTTGGATCGCACCATCGAATTCTTAGAAATATTAATTATTTTAAAAAGTAATGTTGATCAGTTGTTCCGGCATACGAATGGCCATTCGACGAACGATGTGAGGCTTAGCTCATTTACTTTTTATTGGATCTGAATTCTTGAAAGAGATCAAGATTCAACAATTATGTATATCCAATGTTGACCTGCTTCCGAATTCTTGGAAACTTTCAAGATATTCGACAATTGTTTATATTATCACATGATCTGAATTATTTGAGATAAAGAAGAAATTCGACAATGTGATTCAATGGTTATTATCGAGATACAATGATATTATATTACTGTAGGACTGGAATCTAAGCTCTGCCCATTCAGTAATTACCTGATCCCGGGTATATAAGATTATTTCCAAGACAATAGGTGTTGCTGGTGATCCAAAAGTGATCTCTAAATTGTATCTGCATATAAGAATTTTGTATTGTGTTTTGTGACTGTATTTTTTTTGACACCTTGTAAAATAGATTTTACTAGAAATACAAAATTCATATTTTAAGTTTACACTATAAATCAGTAGCAAGTATTCCAGTTTTCATATCGATATTTATTTTCTTCTGATACGACATATCCTTGCATTTTTATCAATTAATTTAAACGTTCTTGATATAAGGCTTGCTTGTCGTTCTGACGACCTAGTTTTTGTTCACTAGGAAATGAAGATAATGAGGAAGAAACTCTACCTTTATATAATATCGATGATATAGACGAATAAAGGAATGAGCTTTTGAAGACAACAATTATCATTTTGTAGCTATTCTATGTAAATTATGGGTGTTGGAGAAGACTTGGTATCGTGGCTATGTAAATATAAGTTGATAAGCTGCTTAAGTACAATATGTAAATATTTAGAATGTACTCTTTACTGATCTGTACTTTATCCTAGAACCTACAGGTGACAATCGCAAATATGATATCAATGTATTGTATAGGTGCGTACACTGGAGATGTATCATTGCCTCAGTTTTCCGTACTTTGGGATATGGGACGTGACAAGTATTTTATTTGTGGCCCATGCAGGTTGTCCTAGTAGTCTGGATTTCTAGAACCAAACCTATAGAAAGCATATACATGAATAAATTTAAGGATTCCAAAAAGGTTGAAATCGATGACTCTGGAAGACAAGATATTTTGAATCTGAACCTTAGGATGAAAGTATAAGGTAATACTGATGATTGAGGGAGGAAATAAATAAAGGAAAAAATTGGGATGGTATTGAATTGAAGATTATTATTTGAATCTTGCATTGCACTATAGATTTATTATATTATTTATGAGTATTACATCATATTTCTACCCATTGATCTTAGAATTGTTTCTAAGTATAGGTCATGGATCGCTTCTTACTTTGTGTGTATTGGGATGGTAGCAAACGTACCTTATATGGATACTAACAATATGCAAGAGAAGAATGAAAAGTGTCGGAAGACTACAATATTTTTGTTCGCTTGGTATACTTTGAGATTCAAAGACCAGTAATCAGAGACATCGAGGACGGTACGAAAGTATACCATGAAGCTGAAGTGTATTGCATATTTTTCCTAAAAAGATAGAATGAGTCTTCCTACCTTAAAATAGAAGGATATGAGGGGGCGGTAGACGAATGGAGGGAGCTTAACCCCTACATTAAGATACTTAAGGAGGAGGATGTGCGTCTGAAGAAGGGGTGAACATATTGGAAAAAAGGAGGAAATTTTGTAAAATGTGTACCTTTTTGTAAAAACAACAAATGTATATATAAGTTAGGAGGAATGGAAGTATTGAAATGTAAATAGTATGTAAGCTAGTTTATACTCTTAGAAGCATATTTGTATCATTTTTTGACATAGTGAATGAAATATAATTGTCCTTTATCTGATATTGCAATTGATCTTAGTTTTGCAATTTTAATAAAAAAATTCTTTGTACTGATTTGGTATATTTTGATATTTACTTCAATACTTCTACTCGATTTAAAAGAGGTTGTATTTTGGAAATATCCTGGAAATGACTACTTCTCCTCCTCATAAATTTTCACACTCGAAATCTTCGGAACCTCGAACTATAGATGTATTCGAGGTTTTCCAAAAAGTTTTAGAAACCAATATTCATCAAGTCCAGCTTGCCTAAGCCACCTCTGCTAAGATACTGGAATGATTAGATGTCGCACCAACACCTAAGGCATGAACGATTATGGACTTTATGAAGCTTAATCTTTCCGATTTCTCGGAGACAGAAAATCCCTTTAATGCAGGCCAGTAGTTGAAAACTACTGATGGATTACTGAAGAGAGCTAAAATAGCAGCAAAAGATATGGTATCGCTAGTAAGGATAAAACTAAAGGATGTAGCAAAGAATTGGTGGAGCTTGCACCATCCGGAAGACTCTAATGATGTGATAACTTAAAAAGAATTCAAAAAAAAATTTGAGGAAAGATTCTTTCCTACAACAACAAGAATGGAACTTGAGAGGAGGATTATCAACTTGAGGCAAAAAAAGATTTCTATTGATGAATATGTAGCAAAATTTACATGGCTAAGTAGATTTGCTCCAAGTATGGTAACTACTGAAGAGAAAAAAATAGTTCGGTTTCGAGAAGGACTGGACAACAGGTTGAAGGCACGAGTAGCACCCTACAACTGCCAAATATATGCTGATGTATTAGAAGCAGCCAGGGATCAAGAAAGGATATATAATGAGAAATCTGGCTCAAAGATGGGAGAAAAGAAAAGAAATTGGAAAACCGGTTCTTCTCAGGCAAGGAATCAAGGACAGGGCCTGGTTAAATCCACACAGGCTGAACAAAATAGAAACAAAATAAGTTGTACCTATTGTGGAAAATCAGGACATACAAAGAACTCCTGCAGAAAATTTCATGGGCTGTCTCTTAGATGTGGCTCATCTGGACATCAAGTGCAACAATGTCCTCGCCAACCCACCGGAAGACCAGGAACTCAAAACTTTCCACAAGGACCAAGGCTTATGAACCAAGAATTCAGGCCAAGGCCAATGCTACAAATAAATGGACCCAGACCTATGGCACTGGCAGCACCTCCAGTACCTTCAGCTTAAGCCCTTATATCTTCTGGATATCAGCAAAGACCACCGCTAGCCCCTCAAACCCATCAGTTCAACCAAGAACAAAGGACAAATCAGAGTAATTATAAGAAAATGAAGAAGCAGGGACAACCCTTCATGATGAATGTCAATGAGGAAGAGTTGGCCGGAGAAGTGGTAACATGTACCATACTCGTATCATCTAGTCCTGCATTAGTACTATTTGAATCTGGAGCAAATCACTCCTTTATATCTGCATCTTTTGCATCCATGCATGATATTATGACTCAGCCTTTAGTTAAAAATTTGAAAATTCTTACAAGTAATGGTATTGTATAAGTTAGCAGGATATGTAGAGAGTGTCCAATTAAAATGGGAGAAGAAAGTTTTCAGGTTAGATTATTAGTCTTTCCAATGAATAACTACGATGTAGTACTAGAAATGGATTGGTTAAACTCGACTTCGGCAGTTATAAATTGTAGACAGGAAAGAATTTTATTTCAACTACCAGGAAAGGACATACATAAATTTGTTAAAGATTAGAAAAAATTTGATGAAAAAAAATTAGAAAAAATTAAATTATCTTCAGGAAGAAACTTCCAGAATCTGGAGACTAAGAAATGGCCAAAAATTGTGGATGAATTTAAAGATGACTTTCCTGATGAATTACCTAGATTACCAGTATTGTTCTAATTCCTAGAGCTTCTCCTATTGCAAAGAAGATATATCCAATGAATAAAGCAGAACTAGCTGAATTAAATAAACAAATCAAGGAATTATTGGCTAAAGAATTTATTAGACCCAGTGCATCACCATGGGGAGCACCTGTATTATTTGTGAAGAAAAAAGATAGAAGTTTGAGATTGGTAATTGATTATAGGGCACTAAATGAAGTAACTATTAAATATAAATATCCATTACCAAGTATCAGCGAATTGTTTGACCAATTAGGAGGAGCAACGGTGTTCTTGAAGATTGATCTTAGATTCGGATATCACCAGGTGAAGGTTAGAAAGAAAGACATACCAAAAACAGCTTTCAGAACTCGTTATGGACATTATTAATTTCAAGTTATGACATTCAGGTTAACAAATGCACCTGCAATTTTATGGATTTAATTAATAGAATATTCTACCAGTATTTGAATAAATTTGTAATTGTGTTCATCGATGATATTGTAATATACTCAAAGAGTGAAAAAGAACATGAAAACATTTAAGGATAGTACTTCAAACTCTACAATGGAAGAAATTATATGGAAAACTGAGTAAATATGGATTTTGGTTAGATAACATCTCCTTTTTGGGCCAGATTGTAAGTGGAGAAGGAATAGCAGTAGATCCAAAGAAGATAGAAGCAGTCAAATATTGGCCTACTCCTAAGAATGTAGCAAAAATTTTAAGTTTTCTTGGTTTAGCCGAATATTATAGAAGATTTATGGAAAAAATTTCAAGGATCGCTTAGCCACTTACTCGATTAACTCAGAAAAATAAAATTTTTATTTGGACCAATAAATGCCAATTAGCTTTTGAAGAATTAAAGGAAAGACACATTACTGATCCAGTACTAGCATATCAAGAGCTGGAGGATATGAGATCTATATTGATGCTTTCAGAAAAGGATTGGGCTGTGTACTGATTCAATATGGACGTGTTATCGCTTATGCTTCTCGCCAACTGAAGAGACATGAGAGAAACTATTCAACTCATGATATGGAATTGGCAACTATAGTCTTTGCATTAAAATTGTGGAGACACTATCTATATGGAGAAAGGATCAAAATATATACATATCATAAAATTCTTAAGTATGTATTCACACAAAAATAATTAAACATGAGACAATGAAGATGGTTGAAATTACTTAAGGTCTTTGACATGGACATGAAATACCATCCAGAAAATGCCAATAATGTGGCTGATGCTTTAAGTTGGAGACCTACAACATTCTTTTTGAATATACCAAAGGAGATCTTGGAAGATCTAAAAAAAGGGAATTTGGACAAACTAAAAAATACAATCATCTTTAGAAGAAAGGATTAAGATGGCACAGAAAAATGATATAAAGTTGCAAAAGATATGGAAGCAGACAGAAGTTGGATTACAAACTGGTTTAATTAAACATGTAGATGGATCTTTAAGATTCAAAAATCGATTGTGTATACCTTATGGAGATCTCAGAATAGAAATAATGTCTGAAGCACACAGTTCATAATATTCTATTCATCCTGGTAGTACAAAGATGTATAAGGATTTGAAGTAGAACTTCTGGTGGCACAGAATGAAGCAAGAAATTGCTAAATTTTTGTCAAAATATTTGGTCTATCAACAAGTGAAAGTCGAACACCAGAGGACAGCATGACTTCTTCAACCTCTACCTATACTAGAATAAAAATGGGAGCATATTACCATGGACTTCGTATCAAGACTTCCAAGAACTTAAAAAGGTAATAATATAACCTGGGTAATCGTAGACAGGCTTACAAAATCTTCTAGATTCCTGCCATTTCGAGTTGGTCAATCAACTGAACTTTTAGCAGATATGTATATGAAGAATATTGTTAGTCAATATGGGGTACCACTTAGTATCGTATCTGATAGACATACTCGATTTACTTCTATATTTTGGAAAAGTCTACAAGAAAGTCTCGGTACTCGTTTGAAATTTAGTTCAGCATATCACCCACAGACTGTTGGTTAATTTGAAAGGACGATTAAAACTTTAGAAGATATATTGAGAGCATGTGTTTTAGATTTTGGGGAATCCTGGGACGATCATTTGCATTTGATTGGATTTTTATATAATAATAGTTATCAGGCTAGTATTAAAATGGCACCATTTGAAGCTTTATATGAAAAGAAATGTCGATCCCCAATATGCTGGAGTGGCGTAGGGGAATGAAAACTCTTAGGTCCAGACTTGGTTACTCAAACTGTGGGTAAAGTCAAGGCAATTTGAAGTCACCTTCAGGCAGCACAAGATAGACACAAAATGTGGGCAGATAAGCATCGAAGAGATTTGAAATTCAAGGTAGGTAACTATGTATTTCTAAATATTTCGCCTACGTGGGGGACTATTAGATTTGGAACACAAGGAAAGCTAAGTCTAAGATACATAGGCCCATTTGATGTTTTGAAACGAGTTGGAGACGTATCTTATCGACTTGCTTTACCACCATCTTTGGAAGGAGTTCATGATGTCTTTCATATATCACAATTCCGTAAATATGTGCCAGATCTCAGTCATATACTAGATCATTCAGAAATCACAGTGGGTCCAATATTACGCATAGAACAAAAGCTAGTAGAGCTTCTGGATCGAAGGCAGTAGATCCTCAAGAACAAGACTATTTCTTTGGTTCGAGTATCATGGAATAAAAACTCGCCTGGAGAATCTACCTGAAAAAGGGAAGGGGACATGCAAAAACAATATCCATATCTGTTCAAGGAACGAGGTTAGTACTAGTATGTTTATCTTATTCTATTTATTTATTTATTTATTTATCTAATTTCGAGGACAGAATTTATATAAGGTAGGTAGAATGTCACAACATGTTTATTTTTTATTTTTTATTATTTATTTTTATTTTATTTTCTTCATGAAAAAATAAATCCTAGTTAATTCTTTTATTCTAGTTTTCATATCAGCCCTTGGAGAAAACTTACTCTTGATCCAACTTAGGATTATTTTATTTAGGTCCTTTCAGAAAATTTATGTAATTACACTTTTTCCTTAGACACATGGTTGTATATGAATAGGGATTAGTGGCATGAAAGGAGTGAATCAGCCTACAAACATTATCATAACATTTGTTGGTTTATTGGGAAGAGGGGAGCCTGGGTATATGGAGAAAGGAGGGGGGTTTCGGCTCCTCCACCCTCATCCTCTCTTTCTTCTTTATCCTCCTTTCTCTCTCTCTCTCCCTTCCTATATACTGTTGTTGCCGATGTTATATTGCTGCTGCCGCTGCTTAACTGCTGACCGCGACTGCGCTGCTGTTGCTGCAGCTGCGCCGGCCACCCACCTCCGACGATCAGACACAAACCACGGTCTACTCACCTTCATCTAGGGATCATCTCAAATTCTATCTCAAATCCTATGTATACTTTCCCTTCTCAAATTTTTTAAGTTTTTTCCCTTCTTTCAATAGAAATCTAGGTCAGATTTTGCCCAAATGAGGAATTTAATTTGAATTATACCCATGTTATCTCAAATCCTTGATTATAATTGGGAAGTTGTGAAGGAGAATCAAGAAAAAATTTCAATCAAGGAGAAACCAAAGCAAGACAAGCCCTTCTCCCTCTTTCAACTTTATTTCCAAAGATTAATACCAATTTTTTATTTTGAGTCACAACAAAAATTAAAATTTTTATTTTTTATTTTTTCGATAGTAATTTCTGGAAGTTACATATCTCTATAAGAAATGGTATGTTACAGACACAAGACTAGGATACGATGGACACGAACGACACCATATGGATATTATAGTTGTGTTTTTGTATAAATGGTTGTGTGAGGAATGAATATGCGATATACATAATATTATACGCTTAATTGAAATATGTATATATGGGTGGTAATTAATTATCTAAAATGTACTTACATGAAATTCTATTGGCTATTGTGAATATATTTTCTATATATAGTGTAATCCTTTAAAATTGCATTTAGTTTTATACTAATTAATTTTGTCAGGATGAACTATGTATTACTAATAGAATGAGACAAGGAAAGTCTATTCGGTCCATGGACTAAACTTATTTATTGCATTATAATAATTTTAAAACAAGTATAGATTGTGAAAAAATGGTCCAAGGGAGAAGGGTATTTAGTTGTTATGGATTTCAACAGAAATGGCTCAAAAGGGACTTAGCTGGCACACACCAAGTTTATTACATGGTATGAAAGTATGTGTGTATGGAAAAGTTTTTCTACAAAATGGTTACTTGGAAAACTCATTTTGACTATATTAGATGACATAACTTTAGAATTATTGAGTTGGTTCTATAGTAAAGTATGTGACTAGGATATTGAAATAGAAATTAGTATTTTGGATGACCTTGGTATGAACTTAGGAGAATTCAATATAAACATAAAGATTTTATTTTCTTGGAACAATCTACTTATTTATGAATTTGATGGTATTTAAATTTCTTGATCTATTGAAATTTTCTACAGATCCGGAATCCTTATGTATATATAAATTTTATATTGTTGATAATGATTATCCTTAAATATAATAGAATCTGCATTAGTATTATGATTATCCAAAAACTTGTATATGCTATACAAGTATAATCGTTTGTTTCATATTCTTCTTAGATATAAGCTATGGTTACAAATATCTAACTATTTTGTGTGAGAGCACAGGAGCCTAACTAATTGCTATCACTCATTTTTGCAATTGGCAAGGAATGACAAGTACGCAGTCTAGGTGAGAAGTTGGATATTTTTATTTTATGAATTTAAATATATTCAACTTTGTGTGCTGTCGGTGTTGAGAGTTGCTTGACAGAATGGGTCGGCGAACCCAAAAATTCTATGAAGGGTTGCTCCGGGTCTATATTTTTAAAATTGTAAAATTTTTGGAGTCCAGAATACATAGGAGACTCTGCCGAAATTTCTAATAAATTTTAGAGATAATCATTTTCGGAAAGTCCGAATAATTGATTTTCTCTATTTCAAGTTATTAGAAATTTTGACTTAGGATCAAACCTAAAAACTTAGATTACATTTTTTTTTTTAATTTTAGGACGTATAGGGCACTCTTGCACGTGCACAAAAGAGCAACAAGAATAACAATAATTTATATTACAAGGTAGGGAGTATAAATTTTATGTCTTCGAAAATTTTCCTACTAAATGGAATAGCTCCGTTAAACGTAATACCCTGAGTACACAAAATAGTATGATGATTAACGTTTCCACAAAGACGAAAATGACGTACTGATGCGTTACCCTCGCATAATGTGTAGTCTCTGACACACAAGCCGAGATACAAATCAGGACTAATAATTTAACTTAATTTGAATGTTAGATATGAATAATTGTAACTATGTAGAATTGTATTGGGTTGGAAGAGAACTTTTGGATCGCACCGTCGAACTCTTAGCAATATTAATTATTTCAAAAAGTAATGCTGATCAGTAGTTTCGGCATACCGTATGGCCATACAATGACCGATGTGAGGCTTAGCTCACTTACTTTCCATTGGATCCAAATTCTTGAAAGAGATCAAGATTCGATAATTGTGTATATCAAATGTTGACCTTCTTCCGAATTCTTGGAAATTTCATGATATTCGACAATTTTTTATATTATCACATAATCCAAATTCTTTGAGATAAAGAACAAATTCGACAATTTTTTATATCATGTGTTATAATATATTATTGTGATTCAATGGTTATTATCAAGATACAATAATATTATTATTGTGGGACTAGAATCTAAGCTCCGCCCATCCAGTAATTACCTGATCCCGGGTATATAAAATTATTACCGAGATAATAGGTGTTGCTGGTGATCCAAAAGTGTTCTCTAAATTGTATCTGCATATAAGAATTTTGTATTATGGATTATTGTGACTGTGTTTTTTTCTTGATACCTTATAAAATAGATTTTACTAGAAATATGATATTCATATTTCAAGTTTACCTATAAATCAGTAGCAAGTTTTCCAGTTTTCATATCAGATATTTATTTTCTTCTGATACGACCTATCATTGCATTTTCATCAATTAATTTAAGCGTTCTTGATATAAGGGCTTGCTTGTCGTTCTGACAACCTAGTTTTTGTTCACTAGAAAATAAAGATAATGAGGAAGAAACTCTACCTTTATATGATATCGATGAGATGGACGAATAAAGGAGTGAGCTTTGAAGACAACAATTATCATTTTGTAGTTGTTCTATGTAAATTATGGGTTTTGGAGAAGACTTGGTATCGTTGCTATGTAAATATAAGTTGATAAGCTTCTTAAGTACAATATGTAAATGTTTAGAATGTACTCTTTACTGACTTGTACTTTATCCTAGAATCTACAGGCGACAATCGCAAATACGATATCAATGTATTATATATGTGCGTAGCCTGGAGATGTATCATTGCCTCAGTTTTTTGTACTTTGGGAAATAGGGCGTGACACCAATATACACCATGAGATCTGATGGCTGTTGCGAAAATCCCACGTAGCAATATATCTCTTTCCCTTAATGAGTATATAAGAGTATATATATATATATATATATATATATATATGAGGCAAACACCAAATCCCAATCAATCGTCGCCCTCCTAATTCCTGAAGATATGGATCGGTTTAAACCCAAATTCCAAAAGATAAGGAGCAGTTTAAACTGAATATCGACAAAATCTGTCAAACACTACATTATATGCGTAGAAATACAGTGCACACTAATTTGCGTGGAGAACACAGCTCCGGTGAGCAGCGTCCGCACCGAGCACCTAAAGTGCGAAGTGCGCCATCAAAGTGCCACTTTGTGTATTTCGTCCGAGTCACTAAGCTTGGGGTTTAGCTCCTATGGAAAATCCCAAAGAATGAGTGACAATAATAATAATTATTTCCATGGTTTCTTGATCCTTGCCCTCTAGGAAGGTACCCTATCAACTACATGGGCTACTACTAGTGGCGAATCCAAGATAACATTCTACTGGAGGCATAAACATAAGGGAGTTCGGAGACAACGCCCCCAAAAATTGAACATATAGGAACTAAGTGTAGAATTAAAAATTAAACATACATACCACTCCAAAAAACCCAAAACAAAGGGCTATTTGTTAGTACAAAATGTAAAAAAAATCTCTACGAGTTTTCATACAATAAAGTATTACATCTCAGTGATCTCACAATTGTTCTTTATGAGTTTTCATACTTTGAAAGTGTTTAACTAAACATCATTTGTAATACTACTAAGTAACTCTTTTTCTATAAAAACATGTAAGAAATAATTTAAACTGATTACAAATTCGATTTCGTAAATAAGTTTTGACAATATTCATTGCAGAGAAGCATATTTCCACACTTATTGTTGCTATGGGCAAAATCAATGCTAACTTCAAAAGTCGATACACCAAAATGTATGAAAGGTATTTCTTTGTTTGCATTAGCAATCTAGATAGATCACCAATCCCCTTCAACTGACTAAATCTGTCATCTGTTCCCACATCCATAATATATGTCTTTAGTTGATGCTCAAGTGTCATGCATTCAATAAGAGAGAAATAATTAGGATATAATTAAGCCAACCTTGTTAACTTTGATGTATTAAAATCACCAAAATTATCAGTTGTATTCAAGCTAGTAACACAAAGAAGCAACTCAGAATTGACCTCATTGAATCTATCATTAATCTCCAAAAGTTATTTATCCATAATCGCATAAAAGCATTCCACATGATAATAAAATTCATTTGTAGTATTTCTTTTACGCCGAGGATGGTAAGGATCAACATATTCATCATTCATATCCAAACAGTCAGTCTTGTTCTCATTGCAAAATGTGGTGATCTTACTCAGAAGAGATTCCCATCTATCATCTTTTACCGCTTGCAATCGCCCTTAGCCACTTTGACAAGTGATATATCATTCAAAATATCTTCATCTTTTCTTTGCAAAGTCAATGACAAATCATTTATGATCCCTAATATATTTAGCATCAATTACAAATTAAAGACAAAATTAAATGATTGCAAATACCTGCAAAGCCAACAATAAATCATTCGTGATCTCCGATAAACTTAGCATTAATTGCAAATTGAAGACAAAAATAAATAATTGCAAATACCTCAATAGAACACGTGCTTGGACTTTTTTCGATGAATCCGTAGCATCACATGAAACAACTTCAAGAACTTCAACCGCAGAAGAGAACAAAGTAACCAAGTTCAATAATGATCTATAATGAGACCCAACGAGTGTCTCCGGCTCCCTTAAGACTTAACTCTTGATTTAATCCCTTTTCTATCTCAATCTATCCACTCCTGATTCATTCTTCCACATTTTCTGCTTGCTTTTGTTGAATCATGTCTTTAAGCTTACAAGAGGCTCCCACAACATTCATCAAGGTAGAAATCATATTTAAAAAAGTCTGCAATATCAATATGTTTTCTAGCCACAGCAGCAAGAACTAATTGAAGTTGATGTGCAAAACAATAAACAGCTGACTCATTTTCATTCATAATCAAAGTTTTCAACCCATTGAATTCACCCTTCATATTATTTGCCCCGTCATATTCTTGACCCCGAACTTTCATCAAACTCAAACCATGATCAACAAACAAATTATCAATAGCAGATTTTAGAGATAAAATAGAAGTCTTCATCACATGAATAACACCAATGAACCTCTCTTTCATATTTCCACAGGAGTCAACAAATCGCAAAACCACAACCATTTGTTCTTTTCCAGATACAACACTAGACTCATTAACCATCAATGGAAAAAATCATTCTAAAACTCTTCAAGTATATTTTGCACTATTTCTTGTGCAAAACAATGAGCAATATCTTTTTGAATGTCCGGAGCAACCATTTGATGATTTTGTGGAACATTTCTAAGAACAACATTATGAATTAAAATATTTTGACCAGCTTTACACTTAATAATTTTAAGAAAATTTCTCTATTTGTAGAAGCATCGATCTCATCATTGTCACGCCCCGAGGCGTCCCCCGAGTCGTGACCGCCGTGCGGGCCTGGAGTTGCGCCCGCACAAGGCTTTAATGATTTGCATAGCAAGCACATACTCAGAGTACGCAGATAAATTGAAACACAGATTTGAAACATAGGAAAGTTCTCTTTATTGATAATGAACATCTATTACAAACTCTTGAACGAGTCAGCTAATATGCCGAACGGCTTACAAAAGGGTTGACTCAAAATGAGATAGCAGTCCTTTGCATTACATCCTTTTATAAACTCAAAACGATAAAGACCTCCAGGCTGGAGGATCGCCTTGCCACGGAGCTGCATTTGTGTATGAAGAGTTGCAGGCTCCTGACTCCAAAATGCTTCGGGGGCGCGGTGAAGATGCGCCAACAGTTGGACTGGATCGGGTAGACGACTTCGGCTCCTCGCTCGGTTCGCCTTGGTGCGGAGAACCTGTTTCAACGAGGGTCAGCATATCGAAACATGCTGGTGAAGGCGAGCTAGCCTGACTATACCAATCAACACGTTGTTTAGTGAAGCATGCATATTTGGTTGGTTTCTATCTTGCCTTAGTTCATTTACAGTTAAGCAGCATATTGAATTTACTGAAATGAACGTGCCACCGTTCGGTGGATTTTACCTGACCGTCTGAATTACCTGCACAATACTTACCTTGCCTTCCCTGCCACGAAGACACAAGTTAGTATGCAACAGGTTTAAATATACAGGGGATCACTGGCGGGATGCCATAATGGACGGGGCATAGTACATGAATGAAATAACAAGTAACGAAAAGTTGAACAGGGCGTCACAAGTTATTTCATCCGATACAGGCGACTATTCAGGAGTTTCGTCCGGATCGGATCGGTGCCAGTGCCCCAGCGACCGTCCGCAGGAACTAAGACCTTGTGCACAAGTTGTCCGTGATCAACATATACACTAAGTTAGCAGTTGAGGCAAATCAGGGCAATAACAGGCACGGGACAGTAACAGGAGGAGAGCTACTTTGGCATAGTCTCCCTATCAGATTATTGCATTCAGGATGAGTATGTTCATAGCATAATTTAAAGAAGAGCATATATTCTAACTTGTATTATGCATATGATAAATATTTCCGAGCGAACACGCATGCAAGTAAGTAACCGTTCACAGTTTGATCGACAAGCAGTATTAACCAAGTCTATTCTCTTTTATCTTGGTTTCTTTTATTTTACTTGGTATCGTTTGATCGGGGCGAAGGAGTGAAGCTGGAAGCAGAGCTAGCTAATCGGGTTGGTAGCCACTCACTTAGATTTTAGAAGGGAGAAGCAAAGAGGCGCTTCACGACTCCGTTCTTTGGAATGGAAAGTATTATACAGAGCAGGAGGAAGCTTCGTTCACCTGCACACGAACAGTTCGATTAATACTTCTTCCTCTCTTTCCATTCTCGGAATTGAAGTACAGTTCAATAAACGAAAACAATGAAACCCATCGAAACCGTTCAAGGAAAACAAGCAAATCCCAAAACCAACTCAAAGCACGAAAGCAACAAGCGACATCGAAAACCGAGGCAATAAAAGATAGCAGCGGAGAGGTCCCTCCTGACTCTGCCGCTAAGCCGATCCTTGGGGCGCAGTCCACTGAATATGGGAATCGATTCCGAAGAAACAAATCCATAACGAGGACGAGTTCTTAATTCAATCTATCCCGATCGAACGATACTGTCTTGTGTTTCTTAGCCGCGCTCCCCGCACCGGGGGAACGGGGCACTACAATCATGGCCACGAAAAGGTAACCATTGGTGCAATAAAAATCTACAAGCATCAATTGAAGCATATAAACGAATCTGATATTCATTTTTTATAATATCTGATTGTCTATAAAGAGCAACCGCAATGGATTGCTCTTGTCTCATTAGACCCTCACATCTCTTCAATGATAAATTATGAGCACTTTTAACCACACCAACATGAGAATCTAACCTCTCTATTTTAGTCCAAGCAGAAAAATCATAAATTACAAATGCCCCAGTACCACCTTGATTGCCAAATTGATCCCTAAACAAATAGCAACACAAGCAAAATGCTTTATCTTTTTTTTACACTATACTCTATCCAATTAGCATATTGATCAAACCAAACCGGATTAAATCAACGTCATTTATTTCCAATCATTTTCTTAGAAAAATCATGGCCATGGGGTGACAAGGCCCCTTTAGCAAATAAGCTCTTCTAATTTTGTAAACTTGGTTTGGATGATATTCAGAAATTATTTTTCTTTTTGTTGGATCTGAAGGGGGGTTATTCAAATCAGCAATTTCTTTCCTAACTGAAGTTGAAGAAAAATGATGTTGAGGACTATTAGATGCACCCTCCCATGAACATCTAATTGCACTTTCATGTGATAATTTTTGTTTAAAAAAATCTTTCAGACTTCCAATTTCACAAATCTATTCTAGAAATACAAACATAGACATAATTTCTCAATTAAAGTCTTCACAAATTCACAAATTCATAAATTTAATTTTGATCTAACTTGATTTTGACCTAACTTGATTTTGACCTAATTTGATTTTAAAATTTAAATTCACAAATCTATTTGATTTTAAAATTTAATTCTGACCGAATGGGAAGTTTCTGTGTGGGGTGGGGCCCAGCCGCATGTTATGCAACAATGTTGCTGCTTCCTATTTTTTTTCTAATTTTTTTCACTGGGGGCTCCAACCCCCAGTGTTGCTGCCACCCCCAGTGCTGCAACCCACATGCTGCCTGCCGTAATATTTAAAAAAAATCACTGAGGGCCCCGCCCCCAGTGCAATATACATGCATCCACCCCAAGCTATCACACCCCTTGTACACAAGTCAATATAATGATAAGTATTATATTGAAATATACACACTTGGAGTTCTAGACAATGTAGGACTATAATTCTTAAGAGTGTTATCTCAAAAACCCAATAATCACACCTTTCACCAATGTCTTTCGTTTGTTCCGCTTTACTAGACTTGAATAAACTATTTCACTATATATGTCATTCTCATTCAACTCCCCGAAGTTGCTCACTTGAAGACTACTTGAAAGAAAGTAATCTAAGAGGATCATTCGATACAGGTCTGGTTATGAAAATATTTGTTGGGATCCAGTCTGGATTTGGTAAATTTTGGAGCCCAAATATGGTCAAAGATTTGATTTAATACACTACCAAAATTTGATAGAATAACGACATTTTTAGCGACGTTCCTCATTGATGTCGCTATAATTTATGAATTTAGCGACGCCAAAAAGGAACATCGCATAACGTCGTTGTTAGCGACTACAAAAAAAATTACGAAAGCACATGTCGCCAAATATCGTAAAATATTGCTATTATTTTTATTATAGCGACGTTTAGCGACGTCTTTTAATGAGGTCGCTAAAGTTTTTAATATAGGGTTTGAGTTTTTAAGATAGGGTTTGAGTTTTTATTTCCCCCTCGCCCCTCTCGCCCCGAAACCCCCCTTAACCACTTGCCCCGGCGTCACCCTCGCCGACAGCGCCCTAGCCACCTTCGTAGATCGTCGCTCCTCATCCCCACCGGTGCTCCTCCTCCCCTCCGGTGGTCGCGGTCGCCCCACCGACGCTCCTCCTCCCCACCACCGGTCCTCCTTTCCTCCGATCGACCCCTCCTCGGTCAACCCCTAGCCATCTCGGTAAACCCTAACCCTAACCTTCTCTCTCTCTCTCTCTCTCTCTCTCTCTCTCTCTCTCTCTCGTAGCACAGACACTTCACAACACACACACACTGACATGACACTGACACTGACACAAACACTAACCCTGACACGACACACACACACACACTTTCACAGACACATACATGACACACACACACACACACACACACACACACACACACACACACACACACACACACTAACACGGACATGTTTAAGTTGGACACGAATACAGACACTAACACTGACACACACACTGTCATACCCACACTGGCACACACACAAGTCCTATTTTAATTATATATATATTCTTTTGAAAATTTCTAATATAGTGTGATTTAACTTCCTAGAATTATATATTCATTTGTAAAAGAAATATAAAGATAAAAAATTCATATGTGTATGTAAAAAAAAATTTATAGTATAGTATAATTTAACCCCTATTTCTCATGCGATAAAGTTGAGATAATGTTAATAATCATAAGGCTACAATTTATCTTTTAGCATTTTCATCAAAGGTCAAATAAAGTTGGTTTGGAATTATAACACGTATTTAGCGACTGTAGGAAAGATATATAAAATTGGTGGGGTTGTGAAGAGGTAGTAGATATATATGAAATATGAGTATCAGAATTCTTGGTATGAGAGTACTGATAGAGTATTAGTGTGTGCCCCCATACCAAAAATAACTAAGGACAATATTATAGTATACACAGACACGGGAATGACTCTCCAAAGTTGAAACACGACACGATTTTGGCTTCTTCTAGAACTCGTATCCAACTTGGGTTAGAGGAGTGTCAAATATATCCTTGATACAAGAGTTCGTATTCGGGTGGTTGTGGAACAACATTGGTATATTTATCGCGTTACTAGGTTTATATTACAAGCTAGATAAATATAAGTTAAGTCATAAATAGTTTCACATAGATAATACTTATTATAAAAATAGAATAACTAGGATCCTGAGGAAGACAATGAACACGTGATGACACATATTTAATAGGGATTAAAATTAGAATTTTCCACTTATCTACTAGTTTTCGGATAGTCACGAATTATAAAATGGATACTCATGAACCATAATATGGATACTCACGCATCACAACTAGAATACTCATGCATCAATAGGAGTTATTAATTACTTTGATGAACATATGTATCCATCTTTGCATCAATTTGGATAATATACTTGAATAATGTATATTCATCCTTTTAGAAGTATCTAGAAATTGATCTGAATTACTACCTGCGTCATCGTTCATGGATATACAACCGTCATCTTGATGACATATTCGGTGTGCAGGATAAATTCATACAGGGGGTGGAACAGTTCCTAAAGTTCGCAAAGGCGTTCCCTCATATATAGACGACACCAAAATTAAGTGTCCATGTGTGAGATTTCGTAACTTAAAATATTACTCAGAAGTAGATGTGACATATCATTTGTACTCGAGGGGTTTCATGCCAAATTACTATCAGTGGACCTCACTTGGAGAACTTGTGTCTTTAGCATCGGAGCCAGAGCCTTATGTAGAGCCGTATATGGATTTCTACGACCACGCTGATTACGACGATGGGTGCGTGAACATGGTTTTTGATGCTGTTGGACCTAGTTTTGATCCAGACAATTATGATGCAGCTGAGGAGGCACCGAATGCCGATGCTGCAAAGTTTATAGAGTTATTGGAGAATACAAGGACTCCATTATATCCTAGTTGTGAGGATCATTCACCGTTGGATGTGGTTACAAGACTGTTGAGCATCAAGTCCGATTTTAACATGTCACAAGAATGCTACAACCGATTAGTGGAGTTGAAGACTCCAGTTATGTTCTTAACTGTCATTATTCCGGGTTCGAACAATCCGAAGAGGAACATCGATATGTACTTGCAACATTTGATAGATGAGTTGAATCAACTGTGGTAAGTAGGCGCCAACACGTACGATGTTTCAAAAAAGTAGAATTTTCATATGTGGGCATCACTTATGTGGACCATCAACAAATTTTTGGCTTATTGCACATTATCAAGATGGAGCACTCATAGTCTTCTCTCATGTCCGTATTGCATAGACCGCACTAAGGCTTTTTGTTTGAAACACGAAAAAAAATCGTGCTTCTTCGATTGTCATCGATAATTTTTGCAGTCGGATCATCCGTTCCGGAGGAACAAGTATGCATTTCGTGCCGGCATTATGGAGAAGGCAAATCCACCTCCAAGGTGGCCCGGAGACATGATATGGGAAGAGGTTAAAGACTTACCATGCTATCAAAAAGCCTAATAAGGGGTACACGTACGATGAATTTGGTCACACTCATAACTGGACGAAGAAGAGAATATTCTGGGACCTACCATATTGGAGCACCAATCTGATTAGACATAACCTTGATGTCATGCATATAGAGAAGAAAGTGTTTGACAACATAATTAATACTGTGATGGACGTAAAGGGGAAGACGAAAGACAATTCCAAGGCCAGGTTAGACTTGGAAGAAATATGCGGACGCCCTGCATTGCATTTGATAGAGGAAGGGAATGGAAAGTATAAGCAGCCTAAGGCAATTTTGTAACTAGACAAGGGGGATAAAGGGAGACTATGTAGGTGGATTCAGGGGCTAAAATTTTTAGACTGATACGTGTCAAATATGAGAAGATGCGTCAACCCGAAGGAGAACAAACTGACAGGTATAAAGAGCCACGACTGTCATGCATTCATGGAGAAGTTAATTTCGATTGTATTTCGGGAATTCTTATCGCAGGTAGTTTGGGATCCTTTAACAGCGCTTAGCATATTCTTCAAAGATCTTTGTTCTACCAAGTTGATTTTCGGTCGTCTAGAAAAGCAAGAGAAGGATATTGCGGTAACACTGTACAAGCTTGAAAGAGTGCTTTCTCCTGGATTCTTTGACTCCATGAAGCATTTACTAATTTATCTTTCCTACGAGGCATATGCCGGTAGTCCTGTCGTTTATCAATTGATGTACCCGTTCGAACGTTAACTGAACCACCTAAAAAAAAGGTGAATAACAAGACAAGGGTCGAGGGTTCTATTTGTGAAGCCTATGTTCTTGAGGAGATTATAAACTTTTGCTCGATGTATTTTAATCTGCATGCTGCTATAATAGAATAAGAGCTCTAAGAAATGATAACAGATATCAGGAATCTAATGATGCAATATTAATAGTATTTAATACTTTCGGTAAGCCTTCGGGCAAAATGATGAAGAGATATTTGAATGACGATGAGCTAAGGGCTGCTCAGTTGTATATATTACTCAACTGCGACGAGGATGAAGTGGAGAAGCTAGAGGGGTAAGTAATTAATACGTCAACATTTAAGTCATATTAATGTAATACTATACGCTAATATTGTTACACTAATTGGATGATATTTTATTATTTTTTAGCACATTTGTCACAACCGTTCCCAGATTTGGTATTCTTAATTTTGTGATATTTATAATTTTTCTCTATAGATGTATTTATGATGTATTTATATGTTGTTTCCTGTTAAATATGTTATACTTATTTAATTATATTCCTGTTTATTGTGGGAGACTACCCGAGACCAGTAGTGAATACCTGGCAATTGCCATGGACCCGTGCTAGGACCCGTATATAAAAAGAATACCAGACCCGGTTCACTCTTGGAACTACTAAGCCTATTTTGAATGGTTGAGATTTGGTTAGAGAGTGTCATGACTTAATCCTAGGGCTAACCTCATTCTCCACTTGGTATTTATATGTGGTTTTCTCTCTCCTATCTCATTCGTCCTTATTTCCACTTCCCTCAAGAGCTCCCCTTGACCGAAACCCAAGTCCTAGCCCTAGACTTGGTTCTAGGAAGAGGTTTGTTAGTACACCAAGTCAAGTACATCTTGCCCAAAGTAGTAAAGTCATAAATTTTTGAATTTTATATGTATGTTGCTTTAAAAATATATTTGATAGAAAATATTCTCCTCGAATTGCTGATCATATTTTGTTCTTGGAGTTTTGGATTTTGATGTATATATTTTTGTAGATCTGGGTTTCAAGTTTAGGGTTTTTATGTGTTCTATGAGTTTTTCTTGGTTTTGATCCATTAAAATTTTTTTTTTTTTTATAACTAGTTGTTCCTTATGTTAAAGCATTTTATTTTGAGCATTTTAGCTTCACTTGATTCAGAGTTAAAATAAAGTATTTATGAAGAAAATAATATTTAGATTTTTGGAGCTTTTTTTACCATGGCTGAACTTGCTGTCTTGAGAAGACGAAGTTCGAATGCGGCCAGTGAGCATATGCGCCTGAGAATGTCATGTGGCCCGAGAGGGTTATGCGGCCTGAACTCTTGCCTCATACTGACAGTATGCGTCCATCTTGGTTGACGCATGACTACTGTTTATACAAGTTTCCATAAACACCTTGTGCTTTCACTCACTGAACTAATGAGAAATTTGCTAAGTCCTAGAGAACTCTATGCGGCATCGAACTCCATTCAGCCATCTCGTCCATGCGACCACTATTTTCTTGGACCATGGCTCTGAACCATTAGCACTTTGTTTGGTTTAGTCTTTCCTCTCTGATACATTTTTTTATAGCACTCACTTTTTGTCACATCACTAACACTTCATTAATTTTCCGTCACTTCGACACTTGTTCGTAGAGAGTGGACTTTTGTCAAGAGCATGCGGCCAACTTGTCCATGCGGTCAGCTCTTCTATGCGGCCAGCGCGTCCATGCGGCCAGTTGCTCATGCGCCTGATCAGTGCATGCGTCCTGGCCCATGCAGCAATCCATGCATGCACTTCTCATGCGCGTATGAAATCCTATACGACCCTAGTAATCTATGTATATGTTCCACGATTTCTTAGATTTAATTATTTTATTTAGAATATTTCTTATCGTACCCTATGTGGTTGATCATGATTTCTTGTCTGTGTTAATCTAAGGAAGAGTGGACTTAGTAACCAGACTGTCCTAGACCTGGCTATGTGCTAGAACTGACTATGTACATAGTATGATTATATGTTGTAGTAGCCCATGTGGCAACCTTGAGTAAACTCATATTAGTAGATTAACTTATCCTTGTTCGTCGGATAGAGTGGGGGGCATAGTTTGCTCGGGAGACGATATGCAATCCCGGTCCTTATTTGGTTTAAGGATTGTGGATCTGCTCCAGAGTAGTTCACACTTTTTCCCTTACTCACGTTCGGCGACAAAGTCATTAATTCGATGAGTTTACATCATAAATTTAGACTTACAATTGATTGGTTGTCGGAGTACCTGATTTGAGGAGATTATATCCTGACCAAGTATCCCCCATGTGATAAGACTCATATGACCAACTGTCAGTTTAGTGATTGGACTCGAATATTGTATTTGTGCTGATACCACTATTGTCTGATAATTATTTATAACTTAATGTGTGTCGAGGTGTGACACATTCTATCACGTGTTAAGTGATTATATTTGGGTTGTGCATCAAAAATGCCTCCAAATTCCTGAACGCGTGATATTATAAATATATACATTGTTTCTTCAGCACGAGCATAATAAGCGAGTCAACTACCAAATCGTAGCTAGGATATTGATTGTATGAATGTTGCATACACGCTCGGGTGAATCCAAATTTGACTTCCATGGATTCGTATCTAGCGAGCCCGTATTTTGTACGATATCTTAAGAAAAATTCTCATGTGACCACGCCTTGAGATTTTAACAACAACATAAGGCTAATTAGGTAACTAAAAGTGGTAGTAATATTGGGAGGAAACGGTATCCCCAGATCATGCCAATGAACCTTCCCACAGAGATTCATTCTAAGTGCGTTATAGGATAGCCACCACAGATACTGTATATCATCTTCCTTAGTGGAGTGCTGTCACGCCCCAGTCCCAAAATGACGAGGGACTGGAGAAGCGTGGCAATGGCCAGCAGCACGCACCGATGGACAACCCAGTTTAATGGATCCATCAGGGCATGCTTAAGCTGTAGTCTAGCAGGCAATAGATCCAATGTTACAGGCCACAGACTAATCTAATCTCATCCACAACAGATAAACACAGAGTAACTGCCAGAAATAATGCAATAGAATAAATAAGCAAATCTCAATAAATATCTCGGGAAACAATCCGAGAATATGTCTGGTACAACAATTGCAAAAAGACAGGAAATAAATGAACTGGAAATAGAAACAGAAACGGAAATAACTGACTATATACAGCCAATGCTCAGGAGAAGTCCTCTGGTGCTGGCTCGTCCTCAGGTCCTGGTACAGCTCCTGGAAGTGCTCCTGTTCGGTGTATCTCTGGATGGATCTCTTCGGCTATACCTAGGGACATAGTCCATTCCAGGTCCTCAGGGGACATAACAAGGTACAAAAAATACAAGCCAAAATAAATGCAGTGCAGAAATTAAATAAGCAAATAGGGCAACTATGTAACCAGCTAAGTGATAAATGCAAGTTGAGAGCAACACTAGAACTCAGGCTGAGCCACTACCAGCTCTGTGTCGGGGAGCCGGTAGCAGTAATAACACGTAAAGGGTCTAGCTCTGCTGGAGAGTCTACGACCTCACACTAATAGTATATATATATAAAAATAGCCTGTAGCCTGTGTGTCTCTCCCCACCCAATATAATCACACGTCTCATGTCCATGACACGCAAGATCATAACTAATGCAGCAGTCATATAATGTCTAGGAATAAACTGTCCATGTCATAACCTGTATCCTATACAGAATCATCGTGAATATCTCAAGAGGATTCTGTCTCATGAATAGTGTCAAGTGTCCTGGGTTCAGGGTGTACTTGATAGGACAAGTACCAAGAGTAAGGGTATCGAATGTCCAACTCTAAGTGACGTACCCAACACCGCGTACGGTGTTGGCACCCGACTATGATCGGACACTAAGCACGTCACACGCTTCCTAGGTTAAGCAGTTAAAACAAGTTATAATTAAAATAAGAGAATATGCAACAAGACTGTAAATTTGGCAAGGTATACTTGCCCTCTGATATATAACTAAGCCAAGGAATATTTAGCAAAGACTGCAAGTTTTGGCGAGGTACACTTGCCTGTGGTTCCTGCTCTGATTTCGGCTCTGACTTCAGTTGAATTTGCAGGCGGTACTCCGGTTGCTGAAACAAACATCACCATCAGATCCAGAAAATATCAATCAGCTAGAAACGCCTGTCCTTGGGTCCAATTTGGAGACAAGGGCAAAAACGACAGTTTCGGGTCAAAACGGGGTCCCCAAGTGGGCCCGCTTTGCACCGAAAAACACGTCAGGGTCAAAGGTCTCCAAATTCTCCAAACTTAGTGTCAACGGGTCAGGAACAATGATACGAACTCAACAGAACTTTCAGAATTGGATTCCGATGAGCCGAACACAAAATCGCCCGTCGAGCGGGGCATGTGGGGCCCACGACACGCGATTTCGTCAACGTTCTCAGAAACGAAACAAACTTGACCCACAGGACCAGCGTATCGCTACGAGTCCGATGACACAAATTTCGTCTCGATCCGACATGTGTACACAAAGTTAGGGCACGTTCCAGAAAGTACGGATACGGGGCGATGTCCGCGGATACGCGTTGATTCCGGTGTGCACGCACACCCGAATCAGCTTCCGCGAAATCCCACACGTCCGTATCGACGAGGCGCACGTATCTGTGAAGACCGCGTGCAACCAAGTCATCCCGTTTGGCGGGGCGTACCCAGTTCCGGGGTGAAACAGGGTCTGGTTTTTTCCTGTTTTTGGATCGCGGTGTGCGATCACCACAGGACGCGATGCCCCGAACGGTTTGTCCAGACACCGAGAGGGTCATACAGGCTTCGCAACGCAATTTGCGGAATCAAAAACGGAGCTACGAGCAAAAAGTTACGCATACCTGAACCGGGCTGAAAAATCGGGAATTCGTCGTGTCCGACTCGACACGGACACTGTGTCCCGTGTCCGTGTCCGACACAGAATAGTAATTAGGGTTAGGTTTAGGGTTTGGGATCCGGCGGAGACGGTCGGCTCTGCGGCGGAGGGCGCCCGGTGCTGAGGCGGAGGGGGCCGGCCAGGGCGAGGGCGGAGCCGGCCGGAGCTAGGCGAGGGCACGGCGGCGCTGTGCGGGGCTGCCGGAGGCGAGGGGCTCGCTGTCGTCGTCAAGGGGAGGAGAGAGGAGGGAGGAGCCGGGGAGAGGCGGCGCTGGGAGTGGCGGCGTGGGGCTCGACGGCGTGGGGCGTCGACGGTGGTGGCTCGTCGTGGTGGTGGGTGGTCGGAGAGGTGAACGGGGAAGGGGGTTAAATAGGGTGGAGCGAGGGGGAGGGAAGGCCGAGCGGGGCGGCGCCGAAGGCGGGGTCAGGCGCTGAGGGCGGGGACGTGGCCGACGTGGCCGGCGGCCCGGGCGGAGCGGCGCCGGACTCGGGCGCCGCCGGAGGACGCGGGGGGGGAAAGCTGGGTTCGTGGGGGAGAGAGAGGGGGGGCCGGGTCGGGTCGGGTTCGGGCGGGCGGATCCGACCCGACCCGCTAAGGCTGGGCTGGGTTCGGGGGAATGGGTCGGGCCGGTTGGGTCCAACGGGCTGGGCCGGGTTAAAATAATAAATATTAATAATAATAATAATGATAATAATAATAAAATCAATAATTAAATAATAAATAATTAATTAAATAAGTAAATATTTTTTAGGCATTTAAAAATAGGTCCGGGGCCCAATAAATTCCAGAAAAATTGCCCTAAGTCCAGTTTTTCATTTTACATCCAAAAATATTATTTTCAAAATATTTTAATATCATTTATTATCATTTAAAAATCATTGAATAATTAAAACCCTATTTTTAAATTACAGAAAATTCCCAGAAAATTCCAGAAAATTGTGAAAAATCCAGTTTTTAAAATTTTGAAAATTCAGGGGGTTTACAAGTGCATTATCTGACTATTCTTATGCCAAACCACCCTTTCACTATAGAAACACTGGAACCGCTACTACCATATTTTTAGCGCGGTGGCCCTATGGGGGATTGGTGCATCCGGCAAGTGCTTATTTTATTTATTTGGTTCGATTAGGTCATGTTCGACAATGGCGTGATCTGAGGATACGTATTATATATTATTTCTGAGATAACTCAGACTCCACCTAACTAGCCGTAGGATTGATTGGCCTTTCTAATAGAGTATGTGGTGGTCTAGGGACCTGAACTATTATGGTACGACAGTTCAACCCTTGTCCTTGCTTGGTTTTAGGGTTGTGCAATGTGTCACAATAGGTCATGTACCGAAGCTGCATATTATATCTATATCTTAGCTTGTATTTTGGCTTGTGTGCTTTGGATTATTATTGATGTGTTATATCTTCGTTGTTTTCATAATTGGTTAGTCGAACCCTGCCTCGGAGTAGTGCGGCACCTCTTATCCTTATTTGGTTGTAGGGATGTCCTACTTCGCCAATAAAAGGCCATACGCTTGTTGTTATGGCACAAAATTTTCTATTTTATGTACTTTATTGGGTTTTGCTTCATTCACTTGTGCTCCTTTGTGGTACTTGCTATCGGAGACTGACTCCACTAGTTTTGTTTGGCCAGGTTTAGTAGCAGAGCCCGAGGATCATTTCATGTATCTGACCAATGACAAACACCGGGAGGATGTCCGCCGAGGAACTTGAGTGGGTTTCTTCTTCCCCCACTATGAGTATCATTTGTATTACCTTTTGGCGTTTAGCCGATGGCACTTGTTAGCCGGTTCATCTTATCGTTAGTTCCTCTACATGATTTTATATTATTCAGACTGTGGCTGACTTACAGTTATGTACTCTTGGTAATGTACTAGTATACCATCCTGTATAACTAGTTTTATGACCATTCAAATAAAGCGTCAGGGACGCATAACTGCTTTATCTTACATGCTCATTCTTACTGTTTCTTGGTTGATGATTGAGACATAGAGATCCTTGACCCTAGGTAACTTGATTGTAGTATGAACCCTTTGTCTCTAGACAACCTTAGCACATTATGGGTTACTTCGATATTCCGTAAAGTGTGGTTGACTGAGTCACTCTTCTGCTCTCCAATATTTTGGTTCTGGGGCGTGACAATATTTAATGAAGAGGTGAGGTCAATGAGACAAAACATAAGATGAAGAAGTAGAACATGAAATGAGACTTCATTTCCCTTCTTGGTTGAGTGCATATGTAAGGATCTTTTTATGTATGCACTTGCACAATATTTAACAGAACGTTGAACTTAATATTATTTCCTTGGTATTTAGTTCGATCATCCCCACCCAACACTCGAGAATGAGTCTATTAGAACTCTAGCCAAGGGACCAATTTATGCCGTCAAAATCTAGCTAAGCTACAGTGTGAATGGGTTTAGGTTCAAGTCAACAAAAATCCTGATAAGAGACAGCTTCTTGGATCTCGATTCTATAAAAAATAGTTGTTTGTGTATCAGATCTTCGAGCTACAATGATGTCTATCCAGGCAATAATTTCTATGGCGTCTTACGAAAGATTGTGGAGTTGACATATAATTATGGAACAGAGCCTGCTAAGATCATGTTATTCAGGTGTGATTGGTTCGATCCGATCCAAAATCAAGGTTAAAAAATAGACAAACATGGTCTTGTGGATATAAACTACGACGTCGATACCAAGGCTATAAACCATTTATCTTATCAAGTCAGGCTCAGCTCGTGTACTTCACAACTTATCCTAAATGGGGATCAACGAGGTCGGACTGGTGGACAGTATGCAAGACGAAAGCTAGAAATACCTTTGACGTTAACGAAATAGCTTATCACGAGGATGAGCTACCTATTGTAACAAATATTATAGATGTTGACTCAACGAAAGTTGCTCATTACACGTCTAATCGTGTAGAAGAGATAGAATTATCCATAGAGAAAGAAAAAGTAGATGAAAGTGAAGATGAGAAGGAAGAGGAAGAGGAGGATAAGAAAAATGAAGAAGATAAATTTTCAGAAGAGGATTGAAAAAAAAAAAATTCATTTAGAACTCAGTCATGTACTGTATTTTTAATATGGAATGTAACATCTATTTTAACTGTATAGATAGATATATTTATATTTGTTATCAATTATATTCTTTGTTTCATCAATCTTACCAGATGGCACCCATGACCTGAGCACGTGCACGTCACTTGAGAGAGGCACCTCCTACTGTTAAGGAGGAGGTGACTGTTAAGGAGGAAGTGGTACCTCCTACTATTAAGAAGGAAGTGATACCTCCTACTGTTAAATTAGAAGCGGTTGTTAAGGAGGAAGTGGCAACTTCTACTGTTAAGGAGGAAGTGGTACCTCCTATTGTTGGATAGGTACCAGCTCAGAGGGAGAGTTCCAGTCACCCAACACCTATAGTAGAGATTGATCACCTAGACGTTGCTTATGCGAAGTATCTGAGGGACTGGGTTTTGCCCCAACGTATTGGATTTTCTTGAGCCCCAACGTATTGGATTTTCTTGAGAGATTAAGAAATTGGATAAGACTTATGGTGTGACTGTGATACTTTTATTATGCTTATTGTATGACTGTGATACTTTTATATTATGCTTATTGTGTGACTATGATACTTTTATATTATGCTTATTGTGTGGCTGTAAAATTTTTATATTGTGTTTACTGTGTGACTATACTTTTATATTATGTTTATTGTGTGACTGTGATATTTTATATACTTTTGTGATATTTTGTACCCAAGAAATTCAACGGAGGATTGCTCCAGGTTGGTCTATTTTTATGAAATTTTATAAGTCTGTGTATTTGTTTTATTATCGTATGTTATTATCAGGTTTGGTCGGATGATGTGGATCATTCGGAGGTCGATCCTCTAGACGGAGTGCTCCTTCGGTACAGGCTACTGGTTCCGGATCCTCCTCGCAGAGTACTCCAGTGTACCGATCTTTAGCATCTCCAACTCCGTCGACGATACGACGTGGCAATACTCCTAGGACGAGTAGTTCTAGGCCTGAGACTACTCCCTCTTCCAGCTTTCCTCCAGCTGACGGCACCATGGAGGTAGAGGAGCAGATGGAGGAGATCGAGCTGACTCCGTCTGCACATGTTCAGAGCGATGGTGCCGTCAGCATTTTGGACGAGACGAGGATGGAGATTTGGACCGACGGGCCTTAAAAGTAAGTTAATTAGTTAACATTTTGGACCGACGAGCCAAATGATTATATCTTTATATTCATGAATTTAATTATAGTTGTATAGATATCATCCGTCGGCAGTACAGAGAGCACTGGGGGTATTTCTGAGGCAGAACTATGGTGGACCTTGGATCAACTACTCATATGCTCCTGAAGATAGGAAGGCATTCTGGTTTGCCCACTTCAAGGTAAAAATATATTTACTTTTAATATCAATAATTATTTATCATATTATTTAACTCTCTATCTTACTTTTTTTAGAAAATCTATTTTTATCCACCACACCGGGCTGAGAAGATCGAGGAGCAGTTTTCTTCCGTCGTCGCCAAGCTGATCCGAGATGCGATCAACGATCAAAAGGCTTATGATCGCGATGGAGCCCCGATCCCCGGTTGGATCATGCTTGAGCAGTGGACTGTGATGATGGCGAGATTCAGCGAACACATGTACATGGAGAAGTAGGAGAAGGCAAAGGCGGCTACGTCGAAGGCAGGCAAGTGGTGTAGTGGCTTGATTCCCATGACAGAATATTTTCATCGTCTGGTATATATTCTATTGAATATATATTATTTTAATGAAAGCATGATAAGATATTTAATAACAAACAATATAATTTTTTATAGGTACAGAGGGGTGAGGACGCCAATATGGTGACCGTCTTCCTGGTCACCCATCGGAAGAGCAAAAATCTCATCGATGAGAAGGACACGCAAACCTATGTTCGTTACTTTACCTTGTGTTAGTTTTAATATAACTTTGAAAATATGCAAATAGATATCTATATAGTTAGTAATAAGTACCTTAGACGTAAGCAAGCATTTTTCTAGGACGAGTATCTTAAACTACGTGAGCGGGCGATTGCTAATGCACCTGCAGAGGAAGGGACTGGTACTTCCTCGCAGCCCTCTACAGCTCCGTCGACGGACGAGCTCTGGATGACCGTCGTTGGTGGTCTTTAGAGAGGTACGTACTACAATACAGGATCCTACGGAGCCTTTGTTGCAACGTAGTCATCCAGGGCCCCCTCTAACAGTGTGCATTCCTCGCAGCCTTCGCAGGCGTCGGCACGAGCCTAGGAGAGCGTTGACCGTCATATTGCTGACCTGCGTGATGAGTTACTATAGAGGATTAAGGAGCAGCCCCAGTCTCAGTCGCTGACCGATGATGCGATGATCATCGCACGTGATGCGCTCGAGCATAGCCTATTGGAGATTAGGACTATGAGCCAGACGATAGAGCGCATCTTGGCGACTCTGGCCGCGTCTATGGAGTACAAACATGCGGAGCTGGAGAGGTCCCATATGGTCATGAGCGACTCACTTGCGAGGATACATGCGACGCATGATGTCACGCCCCAGTCCCAAAATGCCAAGGGACTGAGCACGTGCGCAATGGCCAGCAGCACGCACCGATGGACAACCCAATTTAATGGATCCATCAGGGCATGCTTAAGCTGTAGTCTAACAGGAAAATGTTACCAGTCTCAGGTATTTCTAATCTCATCCACAGAACAACACAGATTACTTACCAAAAATAATGCAATAGAAATAAATAAGCAATAAATAAGATTATCTCGGAAAACTATCCGAGAATTATTCTGTTACATTCAGAGGAAAATAGACAGGAAATAAATGCTGAAAATGGAAATACTGTGTAGATGAAGCCGGTGCTCAGGAGAAATCTTCGGCCAGTATCTCGTTCTCTGTTCCAAATTCTGCTCCAAGGAGTGCTCCTGTACCGTACACCTCGGGGTAGTTCTCCTCAGCTATACCTGGGGACATAGTCCATTCCAGGTCCTCAGGGGACATAACAAGGTACAAAAAACACAAGCCAAAATATATGCAGTGCAGCAATAATGAAACAGCAGGGTAAATATGTAAACCAGCTAAGTGATATGCAAGTGAGAGTTTTAGTCATACTCAGGCTGAGACTACTACAGGATCAGTGTCGAAGAAACCATAGCAGTACTTTCTCGAAGGGCCCGTAAGGTACCAAAGCTCTGTATCAGAGTCTAAGGCACCGCCAGATAACAGTATTTATATTATAATATATTCAGCCTTGATATGATAATACTCTCCCCACCCCATGTAATCTCACGTCACAGTTCCAGAATATCACAGGTACAAGTCATGCAAGATTGAACTAATGCAATGAGTCAGGATAGAATCTAAGCATGTAAACTGTAAATGACATGAAAATGTATCCTATACGGAATCACCAGGTATATCTCAGGCAATTCCGTCACATGAATAGTGTCAGGTGTCCTGGGTTGAGCAGTTAAACAAGTTTACTTAGGCATCTACAATAAATCAAGTAAAATACTATAACCAAAAATATCTGAGAATTGGCAAGCTTTACTTGCCCACTGATGTATAACTAGTCAAGGAAAGTAAGTAGCAAAGCTGCAAGATTTGGCAAGGTACACTTGCCTGCGGTTCCGGTTCCAATTGCTGCTCTGTCTTCAGCTGAAATTGCAGGCGGTACTCCGATTGCTGAAATAAATATCACCATCAGATCCAGAAAATATCAATCAGCCAGAAACGCCTGTCCTTGAGTCCAATTTAGAGACAAGGGCAGAAACGGCAGTTTCGGGTCAAAACAGGGTCTGCATGTGGGCCCGCTTTGCACCGAAAAACGTGTCCGGGTCAAAGGTCTCCAAATTTACCAAACTTAGTGTCAAAAGGTCAGGAACGATGATACGAACCCAACGGAACTTTCAGAATTGAATTCCGATGAGTCGATCACAAAATCGCCCTTCGAGCGGGGCCTGTGGGGCCCACGACACGCGATTTCGTCAACGTTCTCAGAATCGAACCAAACTTAACCCACAGGACCAGCGTATTTCTACGAGTCTGATGGTGCAAGTTTTGTCTTGATCCGACGTGTGTACACAAAGTTAGGGCGCGTTCCAGAAAGTACGGATACGGGACGATGTCCGCGGATACGCGTTGATCCCGGTGTGCACGCACACCCGAATCAGCTTCTGCGAAATCTCACACATCCGTATCGACGACGCGCACGTATCTGTAAAGACCACGCGCGACCAAGTCGTCCCATTTGGTGGGGCGTACTCGGTTCCAGGGTGAAACAGGGTCTGGTTTTTTCCTGTTTTTGGATCGCGGTGTGCGATCACCACAGGACGCGATGCCCCGAGCGGTTTGTCCGGGCACCGAGAGGGTCATACAGGCTTCGCAACTCAATTTGAAGAATCGAAAACAGAGCTACGAATAAAAAAGTTACAAGTACCTGAAGGGGACCCGAAAAACTCAAACTCGATCGTGTCCGACACGTGTCGGATTCGGGAATAAAATTAGGGTTAGGGTTTGGGGATTCCTCGCCGGAGCTGGGCGGAGGGCGGCCGGGGCAACGTCGTCGGGCTCGGGGGCACGCGGCGAAGGGCGGCGCGGCGTGGCTGGGGGCTCGTCGGCGGCGTCTCAGGGCGGCCGGAGTCGGAGCTGCTGCTGTGCGTTGCTGTTGCTGTCGTCGACGGCGCTCGACGGTGGAGAGGAGGGGGTGGCTGACGGAGGAAGAGGGCCGGGCTGCATCGGGGTCTGCACGGCGGGGCGTCACGGCACTGCGGCGGTGGGCGAGGTGGCTGACGGTGGGGGAGATCGGAAAAGGAGAAGGATGGGGGATTAAATAGGGTGGCCGGGGGGGTGAGGGGTCCGAGACAGGCGGGGAGAGGGGGTGGACGTGGCGGCGTGGGCGGGCGGAGCGCCGGGCGGAGCGGGCGGCGGTGCCGGAAGCGGAGGGGGACTCGGTCGTGGGGAGGGACGGGGGCGCCGGGTCGGGTCGGGTTCGGGCGGGCGGATCCGACCCGACCCGCTAGGGCGGGCATTGGGCCGGGTTGGGGCTGGGCCCGGTGGGCCGGGTCCAGCGGGCCGCGGGCTGGGCTGGGTTTTAAATAAAAATATATAATAATAATAATAATAATTTTCAGTAAATAATAAATAAATAAGTAAATAATAATTAAATAGTTTTAGGTGTTTTAAAAATAGGTCCGGGGTCCGATAAATTCCAGAAAAATTTCTCTAAGTCCAGTTTTTCATTTTACACCCAAAAATATTATTTTCATAATATTTTAATATTATTTAAAAATCATTGGATAATTAAAATCCTATTTTTAAATTACAGAAAATTCCCAGAAAATTCCAGAAAATTGTGAAAAATCCAGTTTTAAAATTTTAAAAAAATCAGGGGGTTTACACATGATTTGTTGAGTCGGACTGTGGAGATGAACACTTCGAGGATGGTATCTGCCATGGATTCATACAATGCTTGAAAGCTAGCATTGGAGCAGATACGTCCTCCTGGTCCGTCGGCATCGACATCGACACCGACACCGACTCCATCGATTCTACTGCCTCCTCTATCGGGACCGATGATGCTTTCTCAGGAGCAGTATGGCTTTCTCTTATCCCAGATGCGCGACAGTGTTCCTCCTCCTCCTGATCCGTAGTAGTTCTTATTGGGAATTTTTTAGTATGTTGGTGTGTATTGGCCCATTCTTGGGTCTTTGATGTACTTATTTTATACTTTTTACTACATTATTTGGATGAGACATATGTGACATTATTTTAGATTCATGTATTTATTTGTTGGGACATTCCTGTGTGTTTCGATATTCTTGACGTGTTTGTGTATGTACCGGTGTTGAGTGTTCCACCGAAGGGGTCAGCGAACCCAGAAAATTCAACGGAGGGTTGCTCCGGGTCTATTTATATAAACTATGATTTTATAACTGTAGGCAGACTTTTGTTGGAAAATAATTTTAGAAATTACATGCTTTTTTTGTTTTTTAAAATTTAGCAACGTTCTACGACGTTTACCGATGTGACAGTGCGTCGTTAAATTGTGTTAAAATATCGCTAACTGGTATCAGGGACGTGCTAATCTGGGTCAAAATGCCGCTACACGTCGCTAAAAAAGCTGATATGGAAATTTCTGCCAGGTCTGTATTGGTGTAGCAATACGTCGATGATAATGTCGCTGATTTGGCGACGTTATGCGACAATATACAACGTCGCTGATATACCAACATCGCATAGCTGAATGTCGCTAATTTGGTGACGTGTATGCGTCGCAAATATACGCCGCTATAGTGACGAATTTCTTGTCAGCGACCATGGATTACGTGATAAAACCAAAATATCTCTAATATATTTTAGCGACATTTTTTTTACCTATTAGCGACGTTTTTGACGTCGCTAATATGTATTATTTTGGTAGTGATATAATTTAGAAATCTACATTAAATGTAAGATTTGATTAGATTTCAAATTTGTATCTGTAACCACCCTGATTTTTTAGAATTTAAAATTTTTAAATTTATTAATATAGGTATTCTGAAATTATTGTGATTAAGAAATTTTATTTATTTATTTTTAGCTAATTATAATTTATAATATTCATGAATTTATAATTATGTGTATTTAATTAGTTATTAATATTGTTCAAAAAATATATTTTTGGGTGTACAACTATTATTAGTGTATTGTATAATTTTTCTGGAATTTATTGAGGTCTAAAACTATTTTTAATGGCCACACACACACACACACACACACACACACACACACACATATATATATATATATATATATATATATATATATATATATATATATATAAAAGAAAAGAAAAGAAAAGAAAAAGAAAAAGAATAAAAGAATTAAACCTAAACCCATTAACCCTACCCAAACCCTAAACTATAAAACCAACCCCTCCCCTGCGCGTATAGGAACCACCCTCCCCCCTCATATATATATATATATATATATATATATATATATATATATATATATATATATATATATATATATGCAACTATAACTACAAACCCAAAACCCTAACCCTAATCCCACCTCCACCTACACCAGACCCACGCATTCACCCCGACGACCGCCCGTAGCCCCGCCGCCAGCACCACCGCACTGCCGTGCCTCCACGCCGGAGCAGCTCGTCCCCCCCTCCCGCGCGCACACGCACAGCTATGCGGCCCCTCCTTCGCGCACAACCTCCACCCTCCTCCCTCGTCCGATTTGTGTTCCGTATTTGTTGGTATGTTCATAACCTAATCCTCTAGGATTTCCTTCAAGTGGAACGAATTTAGTCACCCGGGTTTGACCGAAAAATCGACCGAAAGTTGGCAGAAAAACTGTTCGGAAACAGTTCAAAATTTTAGTCCAAGTACCCTGTTCATGTCCAATTTTCTATCAACTCGTTAATTATTTTCAAAATAAAATTAAAGGGACTTCTTCACAATATAACCAAGATTTTTACTGTTCTTTTTGTTTTTATTAGTGTGCTTTAATGGTTAAATTATTCTTGTTCCAAAACGACCAAAAACTTGTTTTTAAAGTACCCAAAATCTTCGATACGGGATGCGTCCCGCCAAATGAGGTAACTTTGTCGTGTGCGAGTTACATCGAAAGGTGTATACGTAAACATGGACGTGTGGGCTTTCGCGAAACTTGATTTGGATGTGCGTGCACACCGAAATCAACGCGTATCCGCTAAAAATACCGTATCAGCCTGTTCTGACACTCGCCATAACTTCGTGTGTACTAATCGATTCGTAACGAAACTTATGCCATTGGATTCGCAGCGTTACGCTGGTCCTATGACCCAAGTTTGGTTCAATTTTGAGAACGTTGACAAAACATCTTTTCGTGGGCCCCACGATTCCTCATGAGAGGCGATTTCTTGAACGGCTCATCGAAATCCAGTTCTGGACGTTCCGTTGGGTTCGTACCATTATTCTGGATTCTTAGACACTAAGTTTGACAAATTTAGAGAACTTTATCTCTGACATATTTTTTGGTGCAAAGTGGGTCACATGTGGACCCCGCTTTGACCCAAAACTGTCAATTTTGTCCCTGTATCCAAATTGGACTTATGGGTAGTCAATCCTAGCTATTTTAAGTATTCTGAGAACATTGGTGATGTTTGTTTCAGCATCCGGAGGTGTACGTGTAAATTTTACTTTCCCAGGAGTAGTTGACGGGGTTCAGAACCCAGGCAAGTGTACCTTGCCATGATGTATCACAGTTCCTTGCCTTTATTATTTTATTTAGTTTTTATAGTTATTTGATATGTGTGATGTGTGTATTTACCCTAGGACCGTGAGATGTTTCTTAGCGTCCGAACAAGATTCGGGTGTCGACGTCGTACGCGGAGTCATGTAACGTCACTTAGAGAGTTAATTCCACGATCCTATTTTTACGTGCTTGCTTTACCAAGTACGCCATACCCTAGGACACTTGACACTATTTTATATGACAGAATCTTTCTTGAGTTATTCATGGTGATTCTTTATAGGCTTAAAGGATTCGTGATACGAGACTTGCATATTATATGGATATTATTATAACTCGTTGCACTAGCTAGAGGTCATGATCTTGTATGTTATGGACATGAGACATTATGGACATAAGATACGAGATTACATTGGGTGGGGAGAGACACACCATACTACATGCTGATTATTTATATATATATATATATATATATATATATATATATATATATATATATATATATATATGCACTATACTATACTATACTATACTATACTATACTTTTAGAGGTGCTGTGGCACATATACTGGAGTCATGATACTACTAGAGGTGCCTTGGACTCTGTCTCAGAACTTTGGCACCTATACTTGAGTCTTGACACTACTTGTTGCTATGGGCTCCCCGACACCGAGCCTGTAGTAGTTTCAGCCTGAGTACGATTGATACTCTCACGTGCATATCACATAGATGGTTACAGTAGTTTATCCTTGAGTATGTGGCATTATACTATTTTACTTTTGTCATGCTATTTTTTGTACCTTGTTACATTCCTCTGAGAACCTAGTCCCCTGCCCTTTTTTGCTGTATAGACGGTTATGGAGCCTTTGGAGTTGCTCATGGAGTTGCTTGTCTTACAGGCATTGGTACCAGGTACTTATATTATTTCTACCGGAGTTATGGTTATTTATTCATATTGTTTATTCATCTGCTGATGTAGCCTATTTTTATAGACTCGTATTTCTCTCTCGAGTCTATTCGAGTTTGTGTGTTACTGGACGGCCGACTTTAGCACATGTAGATCATTCTTGTGTATTCTGTTCATTATGGATTGAGGCATAGATATTTATATTTACTTGATTATTTAGATAGTGACCATTAGCTTATACGTATTCGAGTCGGACCAGAGTCTGGTCGAATACGTAGCTGGCATGTTACGTATTCCTAGTTCTATCTATTTTGGGACTGGGGTGTGTCATATTTTTGTGGTGGCCCATGTAGGTCCTGATTAAATCATTTCGGTTACTTTTCGATACCGAGCGAGCCTGTAATCAAGATTAGCAGTATTAGTATCTCAATCAACAACTGATTTAAAAATTCTTTAGCATTTGATTATCGCCCTTGGACTTCATCATTGTACTCATTTATTCTCCTCGATATCCTTATTATTGTTTATCATCTCTTCCTATTTCAGAGAGATGGACGTTCATGCGTGGTGTTTCCTCCAGAAGCAGATCCTTGTCAAGGCGGAAGAAGACATGCTGGACATAAAGTTTTGAGAAGATGGTTACCCTTAGTAGGATAGATAGATAGGTTATTCCTAAATGCTAGAGCCAGTATAGATTATTAGCATGAGAATTGAATATAGTATTAAAGGCCTAGAACTAATAAAACTTTGCCTTTGCTTAAGGTAGCAGTAATTTGGAAGTATTAGAATTTAGAAAGATGGTTTGATTCTAATGCACTGGAATACTTTATGGAATACATAGCTAGATGTTGGGATTAGTTGTGGCCCAATACAAGGAATGGTATTATGACCTTAAGAAATTGGAACCTTACGTGCAAGCCATAGTGGTTAAATATCTAGTTGTCTTGTGACTTTTAGTATCAAAACTAAATCTTATGACCCCCTTAAATTATTGATGACTATAAGTCTGGACTAAATAGACAGGTAGATTGCAAGACCTAATATTTGAGTAATTAGATAACTCGAGTACTAAAGTATAGCTTTCAAAATCAAATTAGATGTACTTGATTATTTGGGTTGTCAGTGTTAATTGAACAAGTGAGTTTCACCCGTGATTACTTGGGTGGATAAGCCAGTATATGTGATAGAACAAATAGGTTGAAGGATGAGAGTTTTGATATATGTTATAGTCTTAAATTAAATATAGTGAATTGCCTATAATATATGACAAGCTATAACAAGATGGTAACCATGTAGTTTGGATGAAGGGTATACATGGAATAAACTAGAAGAAATCTCAGGTTCAAGTGAAGAAGGTAGAATGATAACAAAAAGAGATTCAAGAGGAGTACATGACCTTGAGAATTTTAAATTGAGAGAAGGATCTAGGAAGGACTGAAGATTTATCACTCGGCAGTTGCCTAGAAGACCTATACTACGAAGCGAAAAGTACTGGGTCATGATTGGCAAAGCTTAAAGTTGAAAATAAGATTAACATACCAAAAAGATATGAAGGTGCGTAGGAAACATATGATAAGGGAAAGATATTATGGTCGCATAATCCAAGGAGAAGAAATTGTGATATGGACTTGAGGGATAATAATTTTAGTAATTATGAATTATAATACTTTTGAAATTTTGAAAATTTAGTGTGAGTAGAAATTGTTGATCAGTCTCGAAGTAATACGAACTTCAAGAAATTAAACACTAGTTCAGAATCACATACTAACTTGATGGTTATTCTGAAGAGGATTATCACAAGACCCTTAGATTATAGATTTACACATGGTAGGGAAGTATAACTGGAAGATAGAAGTCTTATAGGAATGATAGATGAATATTGTTGGATTTTAGAAATCTTGTCATCTCATTAAGTTCGAATAATTTCTACTCAAAATAACCATGATATCATGCTTGTGTAATAGGGTAGTAGCCTAGCCGGAAGATTCTCGTAAGGAAGATAGCTTTTAAATGGCAGAGATTAGATGAACAACAATACAAAAAGATAGACAATATAATAGGATAAGTTGTACAAAAATAGGTAGGCATTCCAATTAAAGATTAGACGAGTATTGAAGAGTGTCCTTAGCGAATAGTATGTCATGAGTGATAGACCTAAGTACATGCTTAGTTTAGACCCTTACCTACTAATATGCGAGGAAGACAAAGTTGTAAGGATCATATATTGTTTATCTATAGCCAGAAGTAGGTTGCCAATAGTATAAGGAAGATTATATAAAATATAACTTAAATGAATATAATATTGAGTTTAAGGATTAGTTGTATTACCCCCTCGACTGCATCCATATTCTTCCTATCGAATTTTTATCTTGTGTTGCATATATGGCCTCGTGCTTTTGCAACAACGATCTTTCTAATTATAATAATGAGTAGATCCTTCATTTTTTCCTAGTTGTGCCTTAATTACAAAATCAATCCCTTAGTTGGTACCACTCCTTGTGTTAATATCCATATCACCATAGGTATCAGTTCTTTTCTACTCTAATCCCCTTGATCTAGTCACCATGACTCGATTCTCCAATTACCTGTCTAATTGTGCCTTATTCAACCATGTAGACTTATCAGAAATTCTTCTTGTCGTGGCCTAAATTTTTGGTCTCTTTGTTATCAATGTCAATCAATGATCGAAGCCTCTATACCACCTTGTCTTGGTTAGATCTGACTCAGTCATTTTTTCTGCCTTGTAGAAGCTTGACCTATACAAGAGCAGTAATAAATGGGTAGTAATTTCTCTTATAAAGTTGTTGATCAATAGCACCCTGATAGCTTCTAGGTTCCTTTAGAAAATTCTTGATTAAGACCAATAAATCCTAGAATTCTTGTAGCCTTATTTAGAAAATAGGCCCTTCCAGAAATCTTGTTAGCAGGACCATAACCTTAGTTTTGGATACCAACTTAATTTTTATAAGTTGGGTAGATCGTAGCCCCTGGTTTTAGTGTAGGGTTATTTCTAGAAATTCAGGATAAATTTGAATTTATTTTGGTGTTAATTAGGTTAATCTCAAACGGATTAAATTACCTATTTAATTTTTGTATCTGTGATACCCTTTGTTGTGGCTCGGATATTTGGAGCACAACACTATCATTTTATTTTCAACATCTTCCATCCTTATGACCTAGACTAGTCACTCTACACCTATGACATGAATATCACTCACAAACTAGTCTTTCCATATTTTGTTTTAGTCGTACGACATTCGCGACACAATTGTACACACATGATACATAGATATCATTTTTTGTTGCGGTCAATTTTAATACTGAACACCAACTCAATTATTCCGGCAATCTTTACATTCATGAGCCTAACTGAAACCTACTCACTGATGACACAACTGTTACTTCCAAATATATACGTCCATGCTCCATATAGACCCCTCAACATTCGTGGCATATCTCCTTATAAACCCTATATCCAACTCCGTTGCAATTGAATTAAATTATACATAGGCAATCCAAATATCCCAACCCCTGATATACCCGTATCCCGTTTATGCCAACCTAAGTCCGTGATACTTGTGTTGCATTAAATTGAACCCCTTGTACTCTTTACACAATACTAAACACCTTGATGAGTTATATCACCTTTTGACGCTTATTGTTGAACTATTCATCGACATCCATGATATGCAATGAACAACTTCTCGGTACCATCTTACCCTAATTGTATTTGGTTATGATATTTCCTATTGTCTTGTAGACTCATGACCTAATTAGAAGCAAGGAGAACTGGTAAAACTTTCTTTATACAGTTATTGACTCAGTAACGCCATGGTAGTGCATATATTTTCTTTGATAGGCTGTGACAACGGTCACAAAATTTTGACCATCTTGAATCCTTCATTGAAGTTAGACTTACTAAAAATCCTTAGAAATATGATCATGACTATAGTTTCTGCGGTCAACTTCATTCTTATAAGTTGGGTAGAGCCTTGAGTAAGAGTACCCTTATTCTTAGAATACGACGTCAAACTATGACTCCATTTGGTAACTACGTCAACATCTTTAGTGCAATCTTCTTAACTAAAATCTTTTCTACTATGTTTATTTTTAATTTCGAGGACAAAATTTTTATAATTTGGGTAGATTGTAACCACCCTGATTTTTTAGAATTTAAATTTTTTAAATTTATTAATATAGGTATTATGAAATTATTGTGATTAAGGGAAAAATTTTATTTATTTTTAGCTAATTATAATTTATAATATTCATGAATTTATAATTATCTGTTTTTAATTAATTATTAATATTGTACAAAATATATATTTTTGGGTGTACAACTATTATTAGTGTATTGTATAATTTTTCTGAAATTTATTGAGGTCTAAAACTATTTTTAATGACAACACACGCACGCACGCACACACACACACACACACACACACACACACACACACACATATATATATATATATATATAAAAGAAAAAGAATAAAAGAATTAAACCTAAACCCATTAACCCAAACCCAAAACCTAAACTATAAAACCAACCCCTCCCCCGCGGGTACAAGAACCACCCTCCCCATCCTATATATATATATATATATATATATATATATATATATGCAACTATAACTACAAACCCAAAACCCTAAGCCTAATCCCACCTCCACCTACACCAGACCCACGCCTTCACCCCGTCGACCGCCCGCACCATCGCGCCGTCGCGCAGCTACGCCGGAGCAGCGCGTCCGCCCCCCATGCGCACCACTCCGCCGCGCCGGAGCAGCGCGTCCGCCCTCCTCGCGTGCACACGCACAGCCGTGCGGCCCCTCCTTTGCGCACAGCCTTCGCCATCCTCCCTCATCCGATTTGCGTCATGTCTTCGCTGGTATATTCACAACCTAACCCTCTAGGATTCACTTCAAGTGGAATGAATTTAAGCACCCGGGTTTGACTGAAAAATCGACCGTAAATTAGCCGAAAAACTGTTCGGAAACAGTTCAGAAATTCAGTCCAAGTACCCATGTTCATGTCCAATTTTTTTCCAACTCGTTAATTATTTTTAAAATAAAATTGAAGGGAATTCTTCATAATATAACCAAAATTTTTACTGTTCTTTTAATTTTTATTATTTTTCTTTAATGGTTAAATTATTCTTGTTAAAAAATGACCAAAAACTTTTTTTAAAAATAGCAAAAATCTCTGATATGGGGTGCGTCCCGCCAAACGAAGCGACTTCATCGTGTACGAGTTATATAGAAAGGCGCGTAACGTAAATGTGGACGTATGGGCTTTGCGGAACTTGATTTGGATGTGCGTGCACACCGGAATCAACGCGTATCCGCCAAAAAATACCGTATTGGCCTGTTCTGACACTCGTCGTAACTTCGTGTGTACTCATCGATTCATAAAAAAAACTTGTGCCATTGGATTCGCAGCGTTGCGCTGGTCCTATGACCCAAGTTTGGTTCGATTCTGAGATCGTTGACGAAACGTTGTTTCGTGGGCCCTACGGTTCTACATGATGGGCGATTTCGTGAACGGCTTATCGGAATCCAGTTCTGGACGTTCCGTTGGGTTCGTACCATTTTCTGGATTCGTAGACAACAATTTTGACAAATTTGGAGAACTTTATCTTCGACATATTTTTCGGTGCGAAGTAGGCCACATGTGGACCCCGCTTTGACCCAAAATTATCAATTTTGCTATTGTGTCCAAGTTGGACTTATGGGTAGTCAATCCTAGCTATTTCAAGTATTCTGAGAATATCGGCGATGTTTGTTTCAGCATCCGGAGGTGTACGTACAGATTCCACTTTCCCAAGAGTAGTTAACGGAGTTCAGAATCCAGGCAAGTGTACCTTACCATGATGTATCACAGTTTTTTACCTTTATTATCTTATTTAGTTATTATAGTTATTTGATATGTGTGATGTGTGTGTTTACCCTAGGACCGTGAGATGTTGCTTAGCGTCCGAACAAGATTCGGGTGTCGATGTCGTACGCGGAGTCGTGTAACGTCACTTAGAGAGTTAATTCCACGATCCTATTTTTACGTTTTTGCATTACCAAGTACGCCATACCCTAGGACACTTGACACTATTTCATGTAAAACAATCTTTCTTGAGTTATTCATAGTGATTCTGTATAGGCTTACAGGATTCGTGATATGAGACTTGCATATTATATGGATATTATTATGACTCGTTGCACTAGCTAGAGGTCATGATCTTGCGTGTTATGGACATGAGATGTTATGGACATGAGACATGAGGTTATATTGGGTGGGGAGAGACACACCATTCTACAGGCTGATTATTGATATATATACTATACTTCTAGAGGTGCAGTGGCACATATATTGGAGTCGTGATACTACTAGAGGTGCCTTGGACTCTGTCTCAGATCTTTGGCACCTATACTTGAGTCTTGATACTACTTGATGCTATGGGCTCCCCGACACCGAGCCTGTAGTGGTTTCAGCCTGAGTACGAGTGATGCTCTCACGTGCATATCACAAAGATGGTTACAGTAGTTTGCCCTTGAGTATGTGTCATTATACTGTTTTACTTTTGGCATGTTGTTTCTTGTACCTTGTTACGTCACTCTGAGGACCTGGTCCCCTGCCAGTTTTTGTAGCATAGATGGTTATGGAGCCTTTGGAGTTGCTTGTCTTATAGGCATTGGTACCAGGTACTTATATCATTTCTACCGGAGTTATGGTTATTTATTCATATTGTTTATTCATCTGTTGATGTAGCCTAGTTTTATAGACTCATATTTCTTTTTCAAGTCTATTCGAGTTTGTGTGTTACTGGGCGGCCGACTTTAGCACATGTAGCTCATTCTTGTGTATTCTGTTCATTGTGGATTAAGACATAGATATTTATATTTACTTGATTATTTAGATAGTGACTATTATAATACAACTTATACATATTCGAGTCGGACCAGAGTCTGGTCGAATGCGTAGCTGGCATGTTACGTATTTCTAGTCCTACGTATTTTGGGACTGGGGCGTGACAATATCAAATATTTAATTTGATCATATTTGGACGTCCATAATTGATGTTGAGCTATTTTAAGTAGAATAAGATTCTTATTTTAAGGTTTTCTATTTAAAAAATTCTATTATGAGCTAAAATAAGTTTTCTTATCATATAAATATAAGAGGAGGGTGGAGGCATAAAATATTGACAAGTTATAGATTCGGGGTGCTCGTACACAGAAAATCTAAGAGAAAGTCCGTGATTGGCTCTTAGGACTTCACCATCCAAGACAGAAGGAAGAAAGAGATCTGATCGAGGAGTCGTCGTCTTTGCTCAGGGAGATTGCTACGGGTTGGTGAGTGATTTCAATTGTAATCTCTTTCTTTTCTTCTCGAGTGTGGTGCTGGCGTTGAATCTATAAGGACAAAGGGTTCAACATTGATTTTGCCTTATACTTGTCTTTATCTGTGCTTGGTGATCGTTAGACAGGGGTTGGTTATCTCAGGTGTATTGGCCTAATTTTTTTGGTGCAGGCACTCTCAGACACGATGTCGAAACGCTTGCAGGTCGTGTCTGATTTCCAACAATATAAGAGATTTATTGATAACCTAGTTATATGCTAATTAATGTTTCGCATGTCTGTATGTAACAAAATGCAGAGAGAAGAGTTATCTCCAAGTTTAATGGAGTATCTTCTTCCTTCTTCTTTTTTGTTGATTTGAGAATTGAGACCATATTATTTATTTTTTTCTAGATAGTAAGTATGTAAGTACACCAGAAAATTGGCAAGAAAATTGATTTTTTTGATATGTAAAATTGTCACAGAAGTAAAAGTCGTCACAGAACATCTTCTGTGACGAGTACGGTGACGACATATTTTCGTTGCATATACATCCATAGCTAAAAGATAAAGTGACGACTAAAATATGGCGTTGTTTTCAACTGTGACAAGCACAGCTTGTCAATGCATGATAGTATTCATTCCGTCATAACATACCTCGTCACTATGAATGTTATAAGTGACGCACAATATTGTCACAAATAGTATATTATTGTAAATTAAAATAAATATATATTTTGTCAAAAGAATCAAAAATAAAACTAACAAACTTATATTTAAACCCTATGTGATTCGATCACGCAACATTCTAATCTGAAATCAAACATGCTACAATTAAACCAAAACCATTAGTTTGTTAAATAAAAATAATAATATGTATGAATTCCGCCAGACTGTTTGGCATAATATTTTTTAGAAAACATTTTTTTTCAAAATTATTTTTTTCGACTAAATTTCCTAAAATTTATTATTCTATAAAAATAATTCTGATTTTTTTTTACATTGTCACATAGAACTTGTTGTTACAATTCTTTAAAGAAGTCACAGAATACAATTTAAGTGACAATCATTTTCACTTGTCACATAGTACTTGTTGTTAAAATTCTTTAAGAAAGTTACAGAAGATACCTTAAGTGACAATTATTTTTTACTTGTCACATAGTACACCTTAAGTGACAAGTATTTTCACTTGTCCTCACATAGAACTTGTTGTTATAATTCTGTAAGAAAGTCACATAATACACTTTAAGTGACAAGTATTTTGACTTGTCACATAGAACTTGTTGTTACAATTTTTTAAGGAAGTCACAGAGTACACCTTAAGTGACAAATTTTTTTATTTTTTATATAATACACCTTAAGTGACAAGTATTTTTACTTGTCACATAGAACTTGTTGTTACAATTCTTTAAAGAAGTCACAGAATACACCTTAAGTGACAAGTATTTTCACATGTCACATAAAACTTGTCTTTGATTCTCATAAAAAAAATCAACATTTTAGTGACAATATTGAGTGACGACCAATAAAAAAACATAGTCACTGAATGATTTAAATGTGTGACGATGTGCAACTATTGCCACAAAATCAAATTGCAAGTGACAACAAAAATTACTTGTCGCAAAAATATTCCTTTCATTGACAAGTTTTACACTTGTCACAAACCACTTGTCACGAAATTTTGAATTTCTTGTAGTGATATATATATTCCTACCACCGAACTCAACTGGCTCTTGTAGTCAGTGAGAATAGAGGTATAATCTCCCTGGCTAGGCTGACGGTCTCGGGATCAAACCGCGGGAAGGTGTGGGGTCCGTGGAGGTGTCGGACAGTGGACCCATATGACATGCAATACGGCATGCACAAAGTTTCGTACGTATCGTCGGACATCTCAAAAAAGAAAAGAAAAAGAGATATATATTTCTACCGGATACCGTATTGGACACGAGTCACACGGCACACACTTTGAAATATCTAAACAAGAAGATGCAAGAATCGATCATGTTTGAATGTCATCATGTCCATATCGTCTCGTGCAGTATAGATACTGTCGCTGTCACTGCTACTATGGTTGAATCAGGAATGCTCCCAATACATAATTTGCTCCTAGTATACCCAACACTAGGAACTCTAGATCATGAACAAGTCACAAGAAGTACTGCAGCTAGCGATTTATGATTTTCACACAGGGGTCAATACTTTCGATATAGTCCCAGTCATTGAATCAATTATGTATCCCCTTGGCCACTTGTTGCAGTGGAATCATGAGGGTCTCGAATCCTTCCAGAGAGCCATCGATCGATCTATTATCCATATGCTTTCAGTGAGTCCACTCGGCCGTCCTACCGAAGAAGCTATCATGACATCCGTTCCATCATATATCTCCCTCCTCTTCCACTCACTCTCTCACCTCTGCCCACTGTTCTGCACTGCACTCATTTTAGGTCATTTGTTTCTCAGGATACTTATTATATACTTAGTCACGTGCCCACGTGTTGCATGTAAGAAAAAAAAAATTTATTATTATAGAAATAATTTAATTTAAATATATTTTAATTAAAATATGTTATAGATATGTTTATATTTCAAGTAGAATTTATTATAAAGACTAGTCACGTCGCTAACTTACATTGTGCGTACTAGGGGTGAGCATATAACGGTTGGAAACCGAAAATCGAATCAAACCGAATCGAATCGAACCGAACCGAAATACGACAAACTGTTCGATTTTTCGATTTAGGGTTCGATTTTCGATTTAAAATTTTGAAAATTTACAATATCGATTCGGTTTTCGGTTCTTGGTCCGAATAACCAAATCGAACCGAACCGAAAATCGAATGAGATTTAGTAATTTAAATAACTACCCTAATCTATATATAATAATATTTTTTCTAATTCTAACTGAGCGCAGTCTCTCCTCCTATTCTCTATCGGCACTTCTTTGAACGTTTTCTCTACTCTCAATCGATATATATATATATATATATATATATATATATATATATATATATATATATATATATATATATATATATATATATATTTATTTATTTATTCTATAATTGTAATAATTCATAAATACAGTATTGCTAATTTTTTTTTGAAGATATGTTATTTAAATAGGCAAATTTGCTAAAATGTAAAGATCCGATCATTGGTCCATGAAACTGAATCGACCGAAAATCGAATCGAATTAGTTCGGTTCAATTTTTTTTTCGATTTTTAAGAAAACGGTTCGATTTTCGATTTTGAGAAATATGATTTACGGTTATTTCGCCTTTTATATATTCGGTTCGATTTGAACCGAACTGAACCATTGCTCACCCCTAGTACATACAAAACAAAAGGAAAAAAAACTATAATATTATTAAAAAAATTGGATAAAATTTAAATTATATTAAAAATAATTTGATTATTATTTTAATTGTAATTTGTTATAGATATGTTTTATAAATTTTGATATGTATTTAGTTAGATAATACCATGTACTTAGTTTAAATAATTTGAGTATTAAATATATTTTAGGATTTATTATATGTTAATGTAGTTAAAAAGATTTAGAATTTTTATTTTTAACTACGTGAGAGGTACACATTTTATTTTATTTTAAATTCTTTTATTAGTTGAGGATATACATACGACTTGGACAACTCATTTTTGAGCCATTTTTAAGCCGTATTATAATAGTATATATAGAGATGTGTATTTCTTAATTAAAATATTGTTATAGATTTGTTTATATTTTAGTTAAGAGAGTTAGACAATATCAAATAACTAAACTATTAGTTATAATTTATTTAATTTTTAATTATCCAACGATACACATACACATATAAGCAATTTATTTTGAACCGTTCTCAAGCATCATACTAATAAATTTACGGACATTGCACATAAAATATTTTTTGTTTTTTGATAAATTATTTTCTTCATAAATTTGAGATAAACTTAAATTTTAAATTATTTTCCTCCATAATTTGCTAAAATAAAGAAATTACTTTTAGATTATTATTTTTCCCGTAATTTGAGATAAAGTTAGTTTTTAATTTGTTTCTTCCGTAAATAATTATTCCTATACAAACGGCTACGACTCATTTTTTTTATCCATATATATATATATATATATATATATATATATATATATATATATATATATATATATTCAAGCTGTCTAAGCTATTTGTAAATTCTCCATCAATGGCTAGACGGACGGTATCGAGATCAAATCGCGGGATAGATGGGGGCAGTTGGCCCAAATGGCATACAACACAGCGTACGCAAAGTCCCACGCGTATCGTCGAGCATCTAAAAAAAATCTCCATCAATTATTAAAAATTTAATATTACGTAAAAAAAATTAAATTTGATATAAATAATGTCATGGAGATTTGAATCTTAAGCAACCAAAGAAAATATCTCCCACATTAACCACATGAGCTAGAATAGATGTTTGACTATAGTTATATAATATTACGTATTTAAACAATTAATTAAAATTTATTAATTTTTTTTAATTTTTAATACATGAAGATATACGTACGGCTTTGACGGCTATTTTTTTCAAGACTTTTTTATAAAGAGTAAAAATATATCCATAACAAATTATAATTAAAATATAATTAAATCTATAACAAATTGTAATTAAAATATAAACATGTATATAATAAATAAATAAATAAATAAATAAATAAATAAATAAAAACATATATATATATATATATATATATATATATATATATATATATATATATATATATATATATATATATATATATATATATATATATATATATAAACTATTTTATAATAATATTATAAAAAAATTATTTTACGTACAACTCACATACATTTATTAATATATAAAATAGTTATAAAATAAATTTTTTTAATATTATTATAAAATAGTTTTTATATATATATATATATATATATATATATATATATATATATATATATATATATATATATATATTATTCATATTACTTATTACAGTTTCAAATAATTACCAAACATGGGTAACTTGTACCATCCACTTTCATCAACATTATATATATATATATATATATATATATATATATATATATATAGAGAGAGAGAGAGAGAGAATAAGGGAGGTGAGATGGCACCTCACTCTAAAAACAAGGGTGGCGGTGACGTGGCACAATCTCAACCACACATTTAATAATTGACAATTTGCACTTAACCCCCTCCCCTCGTTTGTGTGGTTGAGATTGTGCCACGTCACCGCCACCCTTGTTTTTAGAGTGAGGTGCCATCTCACCTCCCTTATTCTCTCTCTCTCTCTCTCTCTCTATATATATATATATATATATATATATATATATATATATATATATATATATATATATATATATATATATATCACCAATCGGATGGAATTATCATTGATTATCCGTAGAAATACCATAATGTCAACATTAAGTGATCGCATTATCCATCGTTAAGACCGTTAGATTTTAAATGAGTAAAATGGGCTAGGTAGTGATCCATTAACTCATTTCGGGATGACTCAGTAACCAATACCCTACTTAAAACTAAATAAGAAAAGGTCTTTGATAAAGGTACTAAAAATAAAATTCTAAATAAGAAAAGGTCTTTCATAAAGGTACTAAAAATAAAATTCGGGACTAGTGCAGTATTGATGCTAGTTCAGTTATAATTTTTTTTTTTACACAGTCTAGTATAAAATTTACTAGGACTGTCCATCTCTCCTCCTTCCTCCTCCCGCTCCTCTCCCACCCCCACCCCCTCCGGACTCTGCGTCCGTGCCTCAACCACCGGACGCGCGCGAGCACAATACGACCGTCATAGCTGCTCTTATCGCCGTCGTTTCTGCTGTTCGAAGCGGAGGAGGAAGACGACGAACAGGAGGAAGAAGGAAACGGAGCTGTTCGAGGAGGAGGAGGAAGAGGAAGAAGACGACGAGGTGGAGGAGGAAGACGGCCGCCGCCGCTGCTGCTCTTGCCTCCTCCTTCTCCTGCTCCTCTTCCCTCTCTGCCTACGGCTCCTCCTCCCTCCACCTCCTCCTCCTTCTCGCTTGTCTCGTCCTGCGCAAACACTCTCCTACTTCGAACTGTAAAAATTTTGACAGTTCTACCAATTTGAAAGACTGTAAAATTTTTGATAGTCCTAAAAAATTAATATATTTTTTTTAGAACTGTCAAAATTTTGAGTCCTTCCAATTTGTAGAACTATCAAAATTTTTAGAGTCCTTTATATTGTTAGAATTGTCAAAATTTAAACAATACTAAATAAATTTGAACTGTTCTGATCAAATTTGGAGAATAGTAAACTTACAATTATTTTAAAAAATTTAGACTATTCTGAGTTTTTTTTATAATACCGTTATCAAAGACCTAAAAAAGGAGGAGACAAAAAATATGCACTGACAAAGAAGAAAACCGGATATAGGAATTTCTATGAACATGCCATATGCATTACTTATTATAAATGTCGTTGTCTCGTTAAATCAAATCCATCCCGCTAAAAAAATATGTCTCTCTCTTACATATAAGTTATAAATATTTAATTATAGTTAGATAATATTAACTAATTAAATATAAAAATTATTTAATTAATTTTTAATAATAAAAAATTTTACATATAATTTAAATGATTTATTTTCAACCATTTCATGTCTCTTAATGAAGAGTGAAATGAGATATATAATATTGGACTTCTACTTATTTCCATAGCAAGGAAAAAATATTTGTCTTATGTAAGGCATGGTAGACTCCTTTTAATTTACAACAAATCTGCATATGACCATTATTCTAATATTCTTACACCGAGGGATTATTCTGTTCGTGGATTTGTAGTGCAAAAGCAGTCAAAATCCGAATTTTGGATTAATTTACATGTTTTGTTAAAGGATTTGCATATAAAGTTTAATACGATTTGACATAAACCGTACATCTTGTCTGTCACAAAATCGAAGTTTTAACATTTGAATTTTTTTCTTTCGAAGTAGACTACGGAAATAGAGAAGAAGTGATTCTCCAACCAAATACGTGAAATGAAAACAGAGGGATTGTTTTGTTTGTGAATTTGTAGTGAAGAAGCAGCCAAAATCCGAATTTTGGATCAATTTACTTGTTTTGTTAAAGGATTGCATGTAAGATTTAAAACAATTTGACATAAATAATACATCTTGTCTGTCACAAAATCGAAGTTTTGACATTTGAGTTTTTTTTCTTCCGAAGTGGACCACGGAAGTAGAAAATTCTCATTTTTATTTCATGTGTTTGGTTGGAGAATCACTTTCTCTCTATTTCAACAAAAGAAGATTTACTATTCATATCACTTCAAAAAAGTTAAACACTTTCTCACTGACTTCAATAACCAACCAAATATTAAATTTTAGAAAATTTTATTTTTTTAGCACCCAAACGGAACTTTTTTTATTTTATTTTGTTCTATTTCAACGCAATACGTGCGCAAAATATCAATTTTAAAATTTTTTTTTATTTCACTGTCCTTCTGAGAACTAAACAACACCTTAGAATATTCGACGCTGCTTTACAGACCGCAGCTGAAACTGCAGACACGTGTTCCGATCCGATTGGTCCGGACTTTTATGACCTACGTTAGCAGGGGGGCTAACGTCATTGGGTTCCACTTCTGTTTGAAGACTTGCACACTAAGTACTGTAGTACATCATAATATAGAAATATTCTACGAAAATGCTTGACAGTCCGAATGGTTGAACCGAAAACCAAGCCGACACAAAAAAGACTCGGGACAGCCCAAATTTTCACCATTAATAATTACAAGTTTGCTACTACCAAAAATTACTCACCGGACTGTCCACTTCCAATTATTTTTTTTTATAATCAGGACTGCCAAAAATTTGATAGTCATACCAATTGAAAGAAAATTTTTACCATTGATAATTACAAGTTTGCCACTACTAAAAATTACTCACCGGACTGTCCACTTCCAATTATTTTTTTTTATAATCAGGACTGTCAAAATTTTGACAGTCCTAACAATTATAAGGACTGTCAAAATTTTAACAGTCCTAAAAAATATGTTAATTTTTTAGGACTGTCAAAATTCTGACAGTCCTTCCAATTGGTACGACTGTCAAATTTTGACAGTCCGGAGGGGAAGGCTACGCGAGGTGACATGAGGGCGGGTCTGCGTAGAGGACGGAAGGGGGGATGGGGGACGAGGGAGAGGAGGAGGAGGAGGCGGCGGGAAGCGGAGGCGCGCACGCGGGATCGACGTCGAGACGTAGGCTTATGCGTTCGCCTCTGCTGCTGTTGTTGCTGCAGCCACTTCTGCTACTGTTGCCGCCGCCGTCGTCGGCGCGAGGTGTAGCTGCAGCTCCCCTCAAGCGCATGCCTCCGTCACACGCAGCCCTCGCACACTTCTTCTTCTTCATCATCGTCTTTGTGACAGAGCCGATGGGAAGGTGCTTGAGGTGCGGCTCGTCGGCGGCGACGCGGTCGATGGCGAGATCAACGACGTGGAGAAGCGAAAAATCGCAAGAGGAGGGAGGCGGAGAGGCTGGAGGGGGGTGGGGATGGGGGAGGAGCAGAAGGAGGGAGGTGATGAGGATGGATAGTCCTAGTAAAATTTAGACTATCCTGAATAAAAAAGATTTATAACTAAATTAACGTCAATACTAGACTAGTTCCGAGTCATTTTTTTATTGCCTCTATCAAGAGCCTTCAATAAATGGTATGAATCTTGATGTTTACCAATGACAATGAGTTGATAGATTTTTTTTTTTTTTACTCGTAACTAGGGGTGAGTATTCGGTTATTTCGGTTTCAACCGAACCGAATAACTGAAAAACGAAATAACCGAAAAACGAATAAAAAAAATCAAAACCGAACCGATTAGAGCCATAACCGAATCAAACCGAAAAATCGGTTCGGTTTATTCGGTTTAATTCGGTTGGACCGGACCTTTATTAATTATAATAGATTGGGCCTAAAATTAGACTTTTTATTTTAAAATTTTATTTTTTTGGTTAAATTATATTAAAAATTATAATTTTATACACACATTTGTTGTATTTCAAAGTTGTGTTCAAAGCTAGACTTTAAAACATATACATAGAATTATTGTTTTCTAAATATTCACATTTATAATCACAAAACCGAAACCGAAACCGAAACCGAAACCGTAATCCAATATATATATATATATATATATATATATATATATATATATATATATATATATGGGTAAACGGGATATGAGTCATAGACTCATATTCATATTCCGAAATTAAAATTCAAAATCGAAACCGAACTAAACCGAATAAATTTTTTTAATATTTTTTAAAGTCGAAATCGAACTAAATATTTTTAATCCGAACTGAATTTCTTATTCGATTCGATTCGATTTGATTTTCGGTCCAAAAATAATGTCACCCATACTTAACTAGTACTGTAGTTGCCTTCAAAGTCATGCAGGTAGATAGGAATGAGAGAGAGAGAGAGAGAGAGAGAGAATACATTTGCTGAATTTCATGCAAGCTAGCCCACGGGTTGGCTTTCAGCGATGCTGAATTCCATGAAGGTAATCATGGCTCCATCCCCACCACCACCACCACAAACGTTGCTTCCATTCTGCCACGATAAGGTTATGTTGTTGTTGGGTTCGTGTGCTTTTAGGTATTCCCTAATTGTGGGGTGGGTGCCCTATATACATTTCTATTCCCCCATTATTGGTGGGCCCCACTATTTGTCATTGAAAAGAAATCTCCACCTTCAAGCATAACCAATTTGTGAAGTGACCAATTTTCCAAGTGAAAAAAAATATATATTTACTTTTAGGCTATCGTAAAATATTAAAAATTTATTTTTTGTCCTAATAATTGATTTGGACTGATCATGAAAAAATGGAGAGCTAAGCATATGAGATCCTAAAACTAAAAAAAAAAAATGAAAGAGTTGAATGACTTGAATTATTTATAGTGAAGATTGTGTGACTTGGATTAATTATTTTGTTTTTACAGGACTAATCGAGAATGAGACGACTTATGACACTATAATTTGTTTTTATCATGATCGATCTTAACAATCACACAACTCTTCCAGACTTTTAAGAGTCAAGCATTCAAGAATGCGATCGGAATAAGAGATATCTGACAATACACGATGTCCATGAAGTCATCTCTATCGAAACTGCTGTCAGGAGGATTGTGTGGTTGCTAAAATCATGATAGAAGCAAGCAATAGTGTTACAAGTCCCATTCTCGATTGTAAATGATAAAACTAAATAATCCAAGTCACACAACTTTTATATTTTCGTTTAGTTTTAGGATCTCGTATAATATTTCAAATTTGAGTTTATATCTCTATTTTGACGATTAGTGCTAAGTCACCCGTTAGGACGAAATTCAAATTCGATTCTGGATAATATGGAAATATAAACATAAAATTTTAATATTACACAAGAACCTAGCTAAAACTAGGTAATCCGATTTTTTTTTTTTGCCAAACTTCTACTTTACCTTAAGCTTGAGGTCTATATTTATTGTTGGTTTGCAGTAAAATGATTGTCATTCTGTCGACGTGGTAGTTTCTCTCCAAATAACAAATAAATTTTATTTAATTCTAACATATGTCATTGTTTGCCATTTTTTTTAATAATAAAAGACATACTCGTGAGAACATTGTTACATATTTATTCTTCGTATAGGAATCGAACGAGGCCTAATGTGTTTTTTGTTATCGAAAAAGTATCACTAAGTTGATCATGCTTTTGACATACACAAATTATTTAATACTTATCGATGAAGAGTTAGAGGATGTGTAGATGATGACCAGTGAAACATGGCTCAAGTAAAAAAAAATGCATTAGTACTTAATTAGAAGATGTGACATATAAATTACATTTCAAGAAACAAAGTTTTTGGAAATACGTCATATCCCGATCCTTGATTCTGTCTTAGCTACGACCTCCTACCCCATCCCCCCCCCCCCCCACCCCCACCCCCACCCCCATATATATATATATATATATATATATATATGAGAGAGAGAGAGAGGGGAGAGATCGGGATCCCTATTTTTATGTATTCCTAAAATTTTCTATTATCACAGTCATTGAATTTTGTTTAAGTCATTTAATCTTAATCGTTAATTTGAACCATTCAAATCAATGGTTAGGATTAGATAACTTAAAAAAAATTCAAGGTTGTGATTATAGGGATGCTTTGGGGATACAAAAATGCGAGAATCCCGATCCCTCCTCTTTCTCTCTCTCTCTCTCTCTCTCTCTCTCTCTCTCTCTCTCTCACACACACACACACACACACACACATCATTTTGTCCAACTTGTTAAAAGATTAAATTTCAACTTGATACAACTATTCAAGTTTTTTAACTTGATGTCCTAAATTTTAAAAGTAGACAACTTGATACCATTAACTATTGGATATTTTTTAACTTGACACCTTCCGTTAGTCAGTGGTTAAGATTTTTGTTAAAACTAAATAAATATATTTTTGACTAAATTATACCCCTCTCCCTCCCATACCCCTATCCCCCCTCCTGTCACGTTGTTGCACTCCCCCCCCCCCCCCGCTGCCCGCACCCTACCTCCCGTCGACGACGTTCTGATCCCTCCGTCGCCGCTTCCCCATTCTCACCCCTAGTCTCCTCCACCGTCGCTCCATCATCTGCATGCCCTGTCCCTGCGATGACGCTGTTGACCCATCTGGTCTCAGTCAACCTAATTTCGATAATTTACTTTAAACTCAGAATCGATACTTGCAATAGCAGACTACGTCATTAGCTGAAGACTTTTCTTTCACGTTTGATTGTTTTACATTTTCTTATGTATTTTTATCTTTGTTGAGTCAATGACTTATGTGAGTCAGAACGCACTTTGACACTAGTTAAATACCTATCCAAAGTCCACTCAAATAAGCCTACTTATACTAAAACCAACCTGAACTTATACTAGACCAAAGACCCACTCAAACACAACCCAAACCAACCCAACCTTAGCCAGGAACCTAATAGAATTTGGAAAACCGAATTCTGACCGAGTTCTGTCCGAACTTTGCCTGAACTCGGTTGACCAAAATTGATTCCTGATTCCGTTGGCTAGACCTATTATCAAGGCTCCAACGTTTAAATTTTTGAGCGTTGGATATCCGAGTTCTGGACAAGTTCTGTTTTAGAAAAACCTATAAATAGAGAAGATATTTTCATTCTAACTCACTCATCTATTTTCATTCATCTCATCTTCTCTATTCACTATAAGAGCTTTAAACCTTCCAACTACTAAGACAACTCCCATTCTTATACGTGCCAGTACGGTTTCGATTAGAAGTGTTCGAGTTGTACAATGTTGACTTTTCAAAGCTATTTTCTCAGAAAGTATAAAATCATCGAGCTCTTCGGATCAAAGGATCTTGTCTGTACGAAGTCGCAAGCCCTTCAGTCAAAGCTTATATTTTCATAAATAGGAAAGTTAAACTTCGATCAAGAGTTCTCGGGACTGGTGTGAGACTCTATCTCACAGTATCTATATCAGTATATGGATACGTATTTTATATTGTATGTTTTGTTTTTCTGGATTTTGTGGGATTTTAATACTTAGAAATTTTAAAATTTTTCTTTTTGACTGGTATACCAATGGTATACTACGGCATATCGACAGTATACCGATCGACTGATATTTGTTTTGCTTTTGAGATATTTTGAGATATTTTCGAGATATTTTTGTGAGATATTTTGGTGAATAGTGTTTAGATATTTTCGTGAATATTATTGACTCACCCTATTATCCATTGGATATATGGTTTTCTTTTGAGTGGCTAGGATAGATTTGAATTGTTACGTGGATCGCTGACATGACAAATCCAACGGTCGCGAATAACTATATTACGACTTTATTTTCTCTCTCCTCTCTCTTTTCTTTCATTCTTCCTTCCTTATTTCCTCTCCATATTTCTCGCGTGAGCTTGGATCTTGGTCTTGAGGCCTAGGAGTGTGGTTTCTGAACCCCTCTTAGTGGTGGAGTTGAAGAGTTAGGCTGTGAGCTCGACCTTAGGCAAGTACATATTGCTGAAAACTAGGAACGACTATATTTATTGTAGTTTTGCTTCTTTTGATTTTATATGTTTAGAATTTCATGGTACTGGCTTTGTTTATAATATTTCTCTTGTGATTTCCAAACCTGTTACATCTTCCAGAAATTATTTTGAGCTTATTTTTGACTTTTCCTGTGAAACCCTGATATTTGCTAGTTAGGGAACTCGGTGTCGGAAACGATTACTGGAGTGATTGTCATGAGACTTAGTGCACATGCTATGTGAGACTTACTCTTAGTCTTGACCTATTGTCGGACCAATTTCTGTTAAGTTTCGAAACGTGATTTTGGCTCCGGAATACCCGTCTTAATGAGACTTTTCCTAGAATTGCCTAGGAGAACCGGTATACCGACGATATACTGATGTATACCGACGGTATATCGATTTGTTGGAATCAATAACTGCTATCTTTTTCTTGTCTCTAGACCGGCATATAGACGATATACTGGTGTGTACCGACGGTATACCAGTGGTGCTCCCTATTTTATGTACTTTTTTTTCGCATGCTGTTTATTGGTTTTATCTGGCGCCTTACGCACATTTCTTTGCTTGTTCATTTTTGCTTACTATCTGTACACGACGTTGTAGAAGCATGAAAAATACGCTGGGGAATTATACGCGTAAACCCTCAACATACAGGAAGTCTCGTAAAACAGAGCTCCAGCACTGGGTGGCGTGAAACGTGATTCCAGAGCCATCAGCGTACAACAGAGCTTCAACGCTATTCAGCGTAAAACATAGCTCCAGAACAACCCGCGTAATGCAGTATTTTCAGACTGCTTCGGCGTAAAAAGGTTGCTACATCGCCACTTTGGCGTAAAACCTGTTTGCTTTTAATGCAGTGGGAAGTTGTACGCGGATCTCTTCATATTCCTTGAATGAACCTGTCAGTTGAAGCAGTGAACCTGACTCCTGACAAAGAGAACTGCACGACAATCGAGATGACGGCTGTTATGATGATTCTGCACAGAGCCCCAGATTATCGTTTAGTGACATAATCCTTGATATAAGACATCGTTTACGCATTCAAGGAATACGCTGCCTATTTTACACAGGCAAAGACGAGCCTTTACGCTCAGGAAGAGACGGAACCAACCGCCACGTCAAAAGTTGTTCTTCGTACAGAACTCGAGGCACGCCTCTGCAATTAATGCATGAGATGGGGGCAGATCTCTGCATTTAATGTACGAGATTTGGTTCTACTTTCAAAGACTGGGTGAGCTATAATTAGGGCTAATACGTCCACATCACCATCCCCGCACATTACGCCAACCAGGCTGTTTTCAGCTATAGGAGCACGCTGTACGCTATCTCCTTGAAATACGCCGACCTGGCTATTTTTAACTATAGGAGTACGCCGTATGCTATCTCCTCGAAATACGCCAACTCAGGCCATATTTGCAAAGAAGCGTGATAAGGCTATTTTTGCCCAGAATACGCTCAAAACCTCAGTCAAAGAAGGATAACTGGCTATCTTTACGCTGGTTACCTATCCATGCAGCATCAAGCTTTACACAGCTACTTGGCTTATATGCCAACATGACAGCTACTTGGTTTCTACGCCAACATGACAGCTACTTGGCTTCTACGCCAACATGACAACTATTCGGCTTCTACGCCTACTTGGCTTTTACGTCATCAGAACAGCTATTTGGCTTTTACGCCAACGAGACAGTTATTTGGCTTTTATGCCAACCATCTCTACGCGAGGGGCAGTTACTCCGTGGCTTACATGCCGTGATCTTCGATGAGCGATTATACGCATTACCTCATAATGGGATACACGTCACACGCCAATTCAAGAGATCATTCATACGTGGGTAGCAGCTATTATAACCGCCACGTAAAAGGTGCAGTTCTCTCCGCTGTTCGGTTTCTACGCCGACTGTCGCTAAACTCTATAAATAGAGACCTCCGGCCACGGAGGTCAAAGGTCGAATCCAAGATAGAGAGACAACGGGCGAAAGAGAGGAGAACAACAGAGGTCAAGGTCAAGAGAGCATATATAAAGAGCTTTGGCAACGAGAGTTCAACCCCTCCTGCAGTCTTTGACGCTTCTTTTTCGTCTTCTACAGCACTTCTTCGTCATCGTGTGGTCCAAGGGACAAAGTGATCGACCGCAGATCAGACTCCTATAGCAATATTTCCCCATAATCAATTTTTTGTACTCAACATCCTCGTATAGGATTAATTGTACTTATTTTTCTTGTTTGTAAACCAAAGAAAGGGTTTCGTATAAACCTAGTTTAAATTTCTTTCGTTTATTATCAAACATAAGATGGCGACTCTGCTGGGGACTACTTTCTTATATGACGAGAAAACCATTGCTCAAACACGATGTTGTATCCGTAGGATCAACGAAGAAGACCTTGGTCATCCAATTCGACCAATCGGCTTACGAAGACATGCTTCAAGCTGGGGGTAGCTCTCATTCCCTCTCTGTCCAAGACAACAGGAAATTACGTAAAGTATGGATGCCCTAGACATCCTCTACCATTCCTGCGGACTCTCTCTCTCCGACCAACAAGGTTGTAGCATCGCAACCTGTGTGACCCGCGCGTAAAACTTTGTCTCCCGTCTGTGACGTGGCAGACAAAGCTTCTGGCAATGCCTTAGTGCCAATCCAGAAGTCTATTCCGCGTCCCGCGCGTAAAACTCTGTCTTCCGTCTGTGACATGGCAGACAAAGCTTCTGGCAATGCCTCAATGCCAATCCAGAAGTCTACTCCGCGCCCCGCGCGTAAAACTCTGTCTCCCGTCTGTGACGTGGCAGACAAAGCTTCTGGCAATGCCTCAGTGCCAATCCAGAAGTCTACTCCGTGCCCTGCGCGTAAAACTCCGTCTCCCGTCTGTGACGTGGCAGACAAAATTTCTGATAACGTCTCAGTGTTGAATCAGAGATTCCAAACGCGCTTCGCACGTAAAAATACATCTTCCCTCTGTGAAGAGGCAGATGGTCCTTGCAATCACGGCAAGGAAAAACAAGTGGCGGATTTCCCAACCTCTCGACTTTTACGCCATCAAGAGAAGAATCTGCCCGCTCTTCAGATTACGCAAGATGCTGATGGCCGATTGAGGACTTCCTCAGGTTTACGCCAGCCTGTGCAAAGTTCCAGATTACGCCAAGACAAGCCCTTCGGCGTAAAGAAGGCCCAATTTGTGGATAGATACGCTCCTCATGGATCATGTGCTACTCACATGGCTGAACTGCTGTATTCGTATGGCAGGAAGAGAGTTATGATTCCCAATATCCGCGTTCCAACTGATGTAAAAAGGCAGAATAAGCCTTCTTCTTCTGTTAATCCTCCTGACCTGCATAATCTCCTGATCCAGAAGCGCAAAGATAGGGGATCTTCTAACATGCCTATTACACCACCTGGGGAGCATTATTGTAATAGTCACAAAGTTGTAGTTAATTATTGTTGTTCTAAGGCAAAACGGTCAGTTTTTGACCGGTTGAACTACTCTTTGTCTTTACAGGAAGAAGAGCCTACAATCGCATCAGTGAACTTGGCTTCACACATTCCTAGAGGATGGTCAAATTCAAGACGTCACCCCTCTAGAACTCTAAGCCAAAGGAGATTCAACAGACTCCTTGAGAACATTGAAGCTGGGATATTTCGAAACACCCATTCGAGATCACGACAACCGGCTTTATATTCTTCTGATTCTGACACTGGGGGTTGCCAGTTGCCCGAATCGAATGCTGAAAGTATAGACTCGATCTCTATAGAGACCTATACTAACCCTTCAATGACATCCAGAGAAATGGGAGTCTATGTCGTTGGAGATGAACACGAAGAGGCTTCCCCATCAGGAAGTACGGAGCAACGCATCGCTGTTTTGGAGACATCACTGAAAGAGATACATTCCATGATGGAGAATATGCACCAGATGATGCTGACTCAACATACAGCTGCTATAGCTCAAGCATCGGTCCCTCCGACTCAAATACGTGTGGGGATGAACTTACCACCATCCAATGTGAACCAGGAGCCTGTTCTAAATCAAGAGTCAGCAGCTCCTCCACTTCCTAACTCGGAGAATGTATTACCTCCTGTTGGAGTTACAATACAATCGATTTCTCACCACTCTGCGGTCCCTCTCCCAGCGGAAGATCCGATGCAGGCAGTGAGAGAATTGAAAGCCCAATTTGATGCCTTGAAGCATAAGGATCAGCTTAAGAAGTTGGGCATCAACCAACCTTACCCAGCTATCTGGGATGAGATCCCTTTCCCACCTAAATATAAACCATAGGCTATGGTTTTGTTAGAGGGAAAGACGTCACCGAGCCAGTACATGAACTACTTCAGCATGATGACGGTGTTGTTGCAAGGGAATGACGCCCTTCTCACTCGAGTGTTTAAAGGCTGTCTCTCGGGAGTGGCTTATCAGTGGTACCGTAGTCTTGCGGACAACTGTATTACTTCCTTTGAAGATTTCAAGACTCTGTTCTTCGCGCGATTCTACGAAGGAGGGATGGACATGTCTATGTCCTCGCTCATCGAAGTAAAGCAGAAGGAGAAAGAGAGCGTTCGTACTTTCATCGAACGTTTTCGTCAGGCCACTTTGCAAATGCCTCCCGGAGTTCCGGATTCAGCCTTGGTGTATATTTGCAGGAAGAACCTTCTTTCACTAATCTCGGTGTTCACAGGACCATATCAGTTCCATGATTGGCCCTCATTTATCATCTCAGCGGTAGCCGCTGAAGACAACAGTCGGAAGGCGCGTGACAATGGAATCATGATCTTTACCTCTGATAGAGGGAAGAGGTCATCCTCCAATAGCGACCATCCTCGTGGTTCTAAAGGAAAAGAAGCTCTGGCGATCAATACGTCCAGGCAAAATACCCTGGCAACCACACAGACGAAACCTGGGACTTCCAGGCCCATCGAAGCATACTCTTTTGACGACGACGATATCCCTAGAATATTCGATTGTCTAGTCAAAAGCGGCAAGCTTACCCTCCCCGAGGTAAAGCGGCCTAATGAAGTCGACAGTACCAATAATCCTAAGTACTGCATTTTCCATAGGTACATACATCACCCCACAAAGGCATATTATGTATTAAAGAGGAAAATCCAGGAGTTGATCGATTCCAAGGCTACCACTCTGCGTAATAGTGAGAAGACGGTCACCGCCAACATGATCTCTTTCCAATTCGGCAGTCTACCTCCTCAAGAAGTTCCGGATGGGGTTGTGTCTATTTCTCGAACAATGATAAACATCGTTAATCTTCCTCCGGCCAGGGATCTAAATCATGACCTGGTACCCCTAACTACCCAGCGTGGTGAGATTATGTGGGTTCATCCTGATCTGGTGTCACAGATCGAGGAAGAGACTCAAGCTGCTAAGGCTAAGTCTAAAAAGAACTCAAGACGTAAACCATGCCATATGGTTGCGATATCCTCAATATCAGAAGAAGAGGCTTTGGCTACCGGAACCCGTTCATGGAAAGCCTACCTCAAGGACTATGGAGGAAATCAGGAAGATACAATGGCAGACACTTCAGCTGCCAAACTTCCAGAGCCTGAACCTGTCATACCAGAGGTAGGTCCTTCTAGACCAACTTCGGCGGACAAGGGCAAGCAAAAAGAAGTGTGTTTTGATAAACCTTTGAAGAATATTCAAAAAAAGGTTTGGAAAAACCATATAACTTCGACATCCTGGCCCAATTGGCTAATACACCGGCCATACTATCCATTTTCGAATTACTCAGGCTTTCCAAAGACACTCGTCAAGCCTTGAGTGAAGCGTTAATGCAGGCGGATGTATGCTTGACTCAGCTCAAGTCCCCAGATAAAGAACCTGTGGCATGTCCTCAATACCATAGTGTGATGGAAGTGGTCCCCAACATCACTTTCACTCAAGATGACATGCTGTTGAAATATAACAAGCATGACAGGCCCCTCTATTACACCGGATATGTCGGTTTCATGGAGGTAGACCAGATTCACATAGATTCGGGATCATCGATCAGCATTATCCCTCATAGTCTGCTCAGACCACTGAGGATTTCTACCAGCGAACTGGCTTACACCACCACTACAATCGTGGACTTCAACGCCAGGAAAAGTAAGCCGTTGGGGAAGATTCATCTGAGGATCCAGATTGGGGACCTTAGATCAGTGGCTACATGCTACGTCATCGATTCAGAGGTGTCCTACAATATTCTGCTAGGCAGACCATGGATCCACGATCACAATATTGTTCCTTCGACTCTACATCAATGCTTCAAATATGTAGACGCCCAAGGAACAGTACAGACGGAGTTTGCTGACCTTAACCCGTTCAAAGGAGTTTGAGTCCTACTATTTCGATTCCATGTTGTACACCCAAGACTACATGAAGGAGGTGTCAGGCAAGACAGAGGCAGAATCCCACCGGGAGCCAGAAGAACCCTCTGCCGAGCAACCCCTGTCGATCCAGGTGAAAGGGCGGACTACCCGTCCGAAAGTCATGGCTATCCACTTGAACAAAATAAAATCAGGAGGAAGTGATCCCCTAGTGATCACTTTGAACCAGAAGCCTCCACCTTTGGTCATCAACCTCCGGCGTAACAAGCAGCCGAATGATGTAAATACAACCGGGAACGTGGTTTTTGACGATAATAAAGATTCTCCTTTCCAGTATATTGACGCTCAAATTCTAAATCAGGAATCCTATCCCCATAACGATATAGAACCTATAGCACAAGAATTCTTGGTGGCTATAGACTTCTATCATCCGTATGTGTGGGAAGTGGCGTCGACATCTAATGTCATTGCGACATACGGGCCACATGAAGATTCTATCTTTATTATCCCACCTACTCGCATCGATCAGTATCTAATAGTCTTCGGACGCATGCGCAGCAGACCGATTATACAAGAAGACTCTCATGAGTCCGATGCTGGAAAAATGCAAGTTCACAGATATAGTCCACAAGCTTTAAAGATTATGCAAAGTATGGGTTATGATCTGAAGTCAGAACCATGCCTCAACTATGGGAAAGGCAGGCGAATGCCGTTGCATGGTGATCCCTACTGTCAACGAACTCGTTTTGGGTTAGAGTATACCACCTCCCTTGCAACTTTTGAGTCAAGTGAGGATATCTTTTCCTCTTCTCAAGATGACTCATCGTCCTCCGGCTCATATTCTGATCTCGAACAAGCATCATCAGTAAATACGGTATTGACAGATTATCTTGAAGCATACGAACAAGAATCTGAATCGTTTGAGAATGACTCTTGGGCTCAGCAAATGGATACACAATGGGAACTCTGGTTCGAGCAGAGAGAACCGTCCACTGAAGATAAAGTTATCCAAATCGATGTTGGGGATGAACTTTCACCAAAGCCGATATTCATCAGTAACAATCTTTCCGAAGAAGAAAGGGAAGAAATAATCCAGCTGATAAAAGAATATATCGATGTCTTTGCGTGGAATTATGAGGATATGCCAGGTCTTGATCCAAAAGTGGCTACCCATAAGCTCAACATATTGCCCAATTCGAAGCTAGTAAAGCAATACCAACGTCAGTTTTGTCCGGATATGATGGATGCCATAGAAGCTGAAATCAAGAAGCTAATAGCCTGTGGGTTCATCCGGGAAGAACAACATCCTGACTGGGTCACCAATATTGTTTCAGTCATAAAGAAAAGTGGGAAAGTGCGTATTTGCATCGATTTCCGAGATCTGAATGCAGTCTGTCCTAAAGATGAGTTCCCTCTTCCCATTACAGACGTCATGATCGATAATACGTGCGGTTTTGAGCGCATGTCTTTCATGGATGGATTCTTAGGATATAATCAGATTAAGATGAATCCTGAAGACGAGAAGCATACTGCCTTTCGGACTCCATTGGGGGTATACTGCTATACGGTCATGCCCTTCGGACTGAAGAATGTCGGGGCTACGTACCAATAAGCTATGAATAACATATTCCATGAGCATTTACGCAAAATAGTGGAATATTACGTAGACGATATTGCTGTCAAAAGCCACCTCAAGGATAATCACATCCAAGACTTAAAGATAGTGTTCGAGTTGATGCGCCAACATCAACTCAAAATGAATCCTACAAAGTCCTTTTTTGGTGTATCCAGTGGCAAATTTCTGGGATTTGTTATTACCGCTAAAGGCATTCAAGTGGACCCTGATAAAGTGAAGGCCATCTTAGAAATGCGACCATCCCGTAATCTGAGGAAACTCAGGGGATTTCAAGGTCGTCTGGCTTATATCAGGAGATTCATATCCAACCTCTCTAGGAGATGTCAACCTTTTTCTCGCCTGATGAAGAAAGGTGTGTCATTCGTATGGGACGAAGCCTGTCAGCAAGCATTTAATAATATCAAACACTACCTCACTAATCCTCCAATTCTGGTGCCTCCCGTCATAGGAAGACCATTTTTGATGTATGTTCGAATTGCTCGAACATACAGCAAAAAGGGTTTTCCTATGATCGGAGACACCAAAACTGGCAAATTTGTGAGATATTATTTGATGTCGTTGAATGCTTGTTGACATGCTTCGTTCCAGACAAAATATATGCCTTTCTTCATTAACTGAGTGAAGGGTCGCCATTATCCCGAGAGATTGGAGATGGACCTCCTAATGTATGCCATACGGTCTTGCAGACCATGAAGTTCTTTGAGATATTATATGGAGACCGCATTTCGAGGATAGCTTTGATTTTATCGGGGTCACTATGAATACTCTTGGAAGTTATAACAAATTCGAGGAACTTGCCACTGGAGACTCCTAGAAAGGATTTAGTTGGATTCATCTTCAATTGGTGGTGGCACATTAATTTGAACATATTCTTCAAATTTTGAAGGTGATCATCTTTAAGACGACTCTTGACAGCAATATTATCTATATAGAATTCTAATATTTTATGTAAATGCTTTTGGAAAATTATACTCATGGCTCATTGATACGTTGCTCCCATATTCTTCAAGCCGAAGGGCATGACTGTATAGTAGTAAACTCCTAGTGGTGTACGGAAAGAGGTATTTTTTCATTATCAGGCAACATCTTGATTTGATTGTACCCTGAAAATCCATGAAGGACATACATTCAAATCCACATGTATTATCGATCATGACATCTGTGATGGAAAAAGAAAATTCGTCTTTTGGACATACCAAGTTCATATCTCGATAATCTATGCATACCCGAACCTTTTTATTTTTTCTCATGACTGGAATGACATTGGCGACCCAGTCGGAATGTTGTTCTTCTCGAACAAAGTTACATGCTATGAGTTTCTTGAATTCTGCTTCAATTGCATCCATCATATCCGGACGGAATCATCATTGCTGTTGTTTCACAGGTTTAGCATTCAGAAGAATATTGAGCTTATGTGTGGCTATTTGAGGATCTAGGCCAAGCATATCCTCGTAAATCCAGGCGAAGATATCAATATACTCCTTTATTAGCTGGAGTATAGCATATTGATCTTCTTCAGAAAGACTCTTGCAAATAAAGATTGGTCTTGGGGAAGATTATTCTCCTACATCAATTTGGACTATTTTATCCTCTATAGGTGGTTCACGTTGCTCAAACCGAAGTTCCCATTGATTATCCATTCGTTGTGCCCATAGATCATTCTCGAAGGTTTTCAATAGTTCAACGTCTTTATCATCTGGGCCAGTTGACGCCATATTTACAGAGAAAGCCTGTTTGAATATGTCACCCATGCTTTCGTCAGAATCCCACAATATTGAGTCAGAGGAATGATAATGTATTTCTTTTTCTAATTCTGAATCTTCAGGACTTGTTGGTGGTGTAACATATCCCAAACCATGACCAGTCCGATGGTAGTATATTTTTGGCTTGCCTTTTGGAGAGAAGTGACGTATAGGAGTCCGTCTGCCTTTTCCATAATTCAGTCTCAAACCAGATTTTAAGTTGTAGCCCATCCCTTGCATAATGTTCTTGGCTTGTTGGATGTAACAATATGGTTGTATCTTCCCAATATCTTCGTCAGAATCATTAGTCTGCATGACTTTTTTATTTCTAGCTTTGCCAAAAATTATCTGACGTTGCTTATCCTGTCATGTTGGAACTATAAAGTATACATCCTCATATTGTTCATAAAATGAACTATATTGGAATGGAGATGCCACAGGTATGGACAGAGGTTCGTAAAGATGAAAAGCCTCTAAAAAAAATTTAGCAAAGGGTTCAACATCAACGTAGTTCGAAGTAGTGTCTTCTTTATTCATAAAATACAAGATCTCTTCATCTTCCACATAGTCAGCAGAATCTTCAGCCTTGACAGGAGGTTTGACAAGATTGATGACTAGGGATCGATTCACTGACGTTGGTTGTTTGTTACGACGAAGGTCAATAATAAGTGGCTCATTCTTCGACGTCGATTATTTATTGCATCGAAGGTTTATGACCAATAGAGGTAACTTTTGCAGGTTGATGACGAGAGGCTTCAAAAGGATTCGGACGAGTAGTATGTCCTTTGACTCGAATCATCAAAGGCTTTTCCTTTGGGGTATTCTCAGCTTTATCACCAGCTTTATCAGCCTTTTCTTTTATGTACTCCGGTGTATAGAGTAAAGAGTCAGAGAAATAGGCTTCGACACCTTTGAATGGGTTAAGGTCAGCTACCTCTATTTTGACTTCTCCCTGTCCACATATTTGAAGCATTGGTGTAGAGTGGAGGGTAAAATTTTATACTCGTGTATCCATGGTCGTCCCAGGAAAATATTGTTGGATACGTAAGAGTCGATCATATAGCTTGTGACTTTAGTACGTAGATCACTATCTGAATTTTTAGGCGTATCTTTCCCAATGGTTTACTTCTTCCAACATTGAAGCCTAGAATAGTAGTATTATTGGCAGACTGGTTGGCAGACAGATTGTGTATTGGTATCTTCAATCCTTTCAATAGTCCTTTAGGAATGATGTTCAGTGAAGAACCAGGGTCAACGTGATTCCAGGTTACCTTAATAGATCCGATATAACTGGTATAATACAGAGGCCTGTCATGCTGGTTATGGACTGGTTAATCCAGAACAATGCTATCCTAGACTGCCGAAAATGTAGTATCATATTTAGACCACCAGGACACCCGGAGTTTGAATACGTACGAGGTACCATCGAGCAAGGAGTAGGCCAGACTCCTAGAGCTTACATGACGATGGAGAAAGAACCCCCAGCAATCATTGCAGAATTCGAAGACGTATTCCCGGAGGAATTGCCAGGCCTACCGCCTGACAGAGAAATAGAATTCACTATTGAGTTGATACCCGGAGCTGCACCGGTATCCTCAAATGTGTACCGACTGGCGAAGAAGGAACTTGACGAGCTGAAGCTGCAACTGGAGGAATTACAGATCAAATGATTTGTTCGTCCTAGTGCATCACCCTAGGGAGCACCAGTGCTGTTTTTACCAAAGAAGGACGGAACATATTGCATGTGTATTGATTACAGAGCCCTCAACGCTCTGACAATAAAAAACAAATACCCCTTGCCGCGAATTGACGATCTATTTGACCAACTGACGGGAGCTGTGGTATTCTCAAAAATAGACTTGAGATCAGGCTATCATCAGGTCAAAGTACGGAGAGAAGATATTCCAAAGACAGCATTCAGGACTCGTTATGGTCATTACGAGTTTCTGGTGATGCCTTTTGGACTAACTAATGCACCTGCCGTATTCATGAACCTGATGAACAGAGTCTTCCACCAATATCTGGACCAGTTCGTGGTAGTCTTCATCGACGACATTCTGGTGTATTCAAAGAGCCACGAGGAGCATGAAGAGCACTTAAGACTGGTGCTAGAGACGCTGAGACGAGAGAGCCTTTATGCTAAGATGAGCAAGTGCGAGTTCTTCCTTGATCGTGTCACTTTTCTTGGACACGTTATCACAGGAGAAGGCATCTTGGTGGACCCAGAAAAGATCTCATCTGTCGAGACATGGCCAACCCCGACCAACGTCTCAGAGGTAAGAAGCTTTCTAGGACTTGCCGGATATTACCAGAGGTTCGTAGAAAACTTTGCACGAATCGCGAAACCAATTACCCGTCTTACCCGCAAGGATCAAGAGTTCATCTTGTCTGAGGAATGCCAGACAGCTTTTGATGAGTTGAAGACGCGTCTAACTACTGCCCCCATCTTGACTATACCATCTGGATCCGGAGGTTTCGTAATCTATAGCGATGCATCCGGAAAAGGATTGGGTTGTGTCTTAATGCAACATGGGAAGGTTGTAGCTTATGCCTCAAGACAACTGAGGACTCATGAAAAGAATTACCACACTCACGATCTGGAGATTGCCGCAGTCATCTTCGTCCTGAAGCTATGGAGACACTATCTATACGGCGAACGAGTGAAGATTTTCACCGATCACAAGAGCTTAAAATATGTCTACACTCAGAAAGACTTAAATATGAGACAAAGACGATGGCTCGAAGTGATGACGGATTTCGAGATCGATTTGCAGTACCATCCAGGAAAGGCAAATGTAGTAGCTGATGCACTAAGCAGAAGACCCTCGGCATTCTTTATGATCACCCAACCAGGCCTGCTGAAAGATCTAGAAAAGTTGGGAATAAAGATCATTATAACAGGAATTGATGGCCAATTATCAAACTACCAGCTGCAATCAACCCTGGTCGAAAGAATCAAAGCTGCTCTACCAACAGATGTAAGATTTCAGAGGCTTCGCCAAAGAACAGAGGCTGGAATCCAGACAGGATGTCGCATACACGAAGATGGGACTCTAAGATGTGGTGATCGTCTTTATGTTCCAAATGGAGAACTTCGTGAAGAGCTGATGTCAGAAGCTCATAGCTCAACATACTCTATACATCCAGGAGGCACAAAGATGTACAGAGATCTGCGACAATATTACTGGTGGCATGGAATGAAGCGAGAGATAGCACGCTTTGTGGCTAAATGCCTGGTGTGTCAGCAAGTCAAGGTTGAACATCAGAGATCTGCAGGTCTACTTCAACCCCTTCCAATACCCGAGTGGAAATGGGAGCACATTACGATGGACTTTGTTACGGGCTTCCCAAGAAGTCCCAGTGATCGTAATGCTGTATGGGTAATCGTAGATAGACTCACAAAGGCTGCACATTTCTTATCTTTTAGAGTCGGACAATCTACAGAAATCTTGGCGGACATATACATGAAGGAGATAGTGCGTCTGCATGGAGTACCGGTCAGCATAGTATCTGATAGAGATACAAGGTTTACATCTTACTTCTGGCGAAGTATGCAAGAAAGTCTTGGTACCCGCCTCAAGTTCAGCATCTCGTATCACCCACAGACAGATGGCCAATCAGAACGCACCATCCAGACACTTGAAGATATGCTGAGAGCCTGTATGCTTGATTTCAGCGGATCATGGAAAGATCATCTATACCTGGTGGAATTTTCCTACAACAATAGCTATCAAGCGAGCATTCAAATGGCTCCCTTTGAAGCTTTGTATGGAAGGAAATATCGTTCCCCGGTATGCTGGAGCGATGTTGGCGAGAGACAGATCTTGGGACCAGAGTTGATTATTCGTACGGTGGAGAAAGTAAAGAAGATCCAGGGACACCTACGAGCTGCACAAGACAGACAGAAGCACTAGGCCAACATACATCGACGACCTCTAGAGTTCCAAGTGGGAGAGCATATATTCTTGAAGATTTCACCCACCCGAGGTACTATCAGATTTGGAGGAAGAGGAAAATTGAGTCCAAGGTACATTGGACCCTTCGATGTGTTGGAACGCGTCGGAGAAGTTGCTTACAGACTAGCTCTACCTCAGACCTTGGAAGGAGTGCATGACGTCTTACACGTATCTCAGCTGAGGAGATACATTCCAGACCCAAGTCATGTACTGGACCATTCAGAGATCACCGTCGGCCCAAGACTATCATACCAGGAGGAACCTGTAGAGATCTTAGACCGTAGCGAGAAGGTGTTGCGAGGCCAGACTATTCCTCTCGTTCGTGTTGCATGGAGACATCATGCACCAGGTGAATTCACTTGGGAACGAGAAGAGGATATTCGACAGCGTTACCCCCAACTATTTCTAAACCAGGGTATGTCTAATATTTAAAACTTAATTTTCATTAAGCCTCATATGTCTTAATTAATCTTTCATACTCATTATATGGTTATTTTTATTTCGAGGACAAAATATTCTAAGGAGGGTAGATTGTAAACTCCCTCGACCAGATTTCAGTAATTTAGGATTAGTTTAGACTAATTAGAATTATTGCAACTTTTTAAAAAAATTATTTATTATATATTCTATTGATTGTGAACCTGTATATTACACAATTAATTAGGGCATCTCAGTAGCTGTTAAATCCTAAACAAATTCCACATACCTTCCCTAGACTTGTTAGACTACTTTTCCTGTATTTTGTACAACTCCCAAAAATCTTGTTTGGTACATCGTTTTAGTCGCACAAATATCGTTACAGACGTACGTATTTATTCCATATTTAAAATTTTGCTCTTTACCCATCCCTGTACCCTAGGGATTTGAGGATCCATAGGCACCTATTTTTGCCCAAACAAAAATACGATATTATTCTACTCTAATTATACTACAATTATCGTATTGACACCGTAGAAAAATTATGACCCTAACTGCCTCAAAATAATTAGTGAACACCGTGCGCAGTATTTATTAATTAATAAATACGAGGACCCGTATCACCTACAGAATCAGTCCCTGCATCTGCCCAGGTTCATCCCCACCCTTCCCAAAATATTTTCCCAGCTGTTTCCCTCATTTTTGTACAATTCAGTATTTCTGGGAAACCGTATTTAAAATCAGGTAAATTGCGAAGTTACGCAAAATACCAAATTCATGCTTTTATGCAATTTATGAAAAGTTAATGGTTTTTATGCAAAAATGCATGCAAGGTGGCATAATCCTATTGGTTAGTGAATAGGTGTATGGGACCCACCCAAAACACCCAGAAAAATCCAGGAGAAATATCCCAAAAACCTGAATTACCAAAATAACCCTGAATTTCCCAATATTTACGAAAATGCCATTCACCCAAACCCTATATAAACCCACACACCCCTCCCTTTCAAACTCCACAGCCCTCCCCTCCGACCACCACCGGCCGCCCAACTCCGGCCAACCCTCCGCCCTGACCCCCTCTCCCCTCCGACCAAGCCCCACCGCCTGCACCACCCTGCTCCGCCGGCCAGAGCCCCCGCAACCTCCCCATTCCCTCACTGCCCACAGCAGCCACCACCACCCGAACCACCCCCTGCGCCACCCTCCGCCACCGTGCACCGCCACCAACCCCACCACTCGACTCGCCACCTTCTCCCCCACCGGACCACCACCCCTCACCGCCCCACGACGCCGCCTCCGCCGGCTAGAGCCCCCGCAGCTCCTCCCCACTCCCCTAACCCTAACCGACACCTCCACCTCCGACGGCCTCTAGCAGCCGCCACCGCCGTCGTGGACCTTCGCCACCACCACCAACCTGACCGCCCCTCCTTCCTCCGTCGATCCCGCACCCTGCCCGGCCACCTCCGCCACTCCTCCGCCGCCGGCAGCCCCCGCACTCAACTGCTGCTGCTGTTGCTGCTAGCAACTACTGCTGCTTTTCCTGCTCCTTCGGCCGCCTCCGGCCATCTCCGCCGCCGTCCTCCCGCCGTCGACGACGTGTGGACCCCACCTGTCAGAGGGTATAACCCTAAACCCTAGTATATACGTATTTATATATATATATATACTTATATGTTTACTTATATATATATGTATATATATTTATGTATATATATATGTATATAAATATGTATTTATATGTATATTTATATATATATGTATTATATTATATATATATTATATACTATTTAATATTATTATTATACATATGTATATATTTATATATATATCTATGAATACTATATATATATTTATTAATATATATAACATATTTATATGTTATATGTATTATATAGTTACTATTATAATTATAGTATATATGTATGTATATATACTATGCATTTTCTTTTATTTATTTATATGCATTTAATTATATATATATGATTACTATCATAGTACTGGATATACAGTACATATGTATTTATAAATATATATTTATGTCCTGTACTTATTATATATGTATACATATCTATATATATATAAATATTATCTATATATATTATATATATATTATTGTGCTGGATATTACAGCCTATATATATTATGTACATTTATATTTCAAGCACTGTCAATTCATTTTATCTATATATATATATACATCAGTGGATACACCCTGATAATATTATATTATTATATATATATGGCAGTGGATATACCCTGCTACTATTATAATTGCTATATATATACCTGTATTTTTTTCTGTTCTGTATATGCTATATATACTGCTATATAAATTATATCTATATATATATACATACTATATATATATCTATATTATATATGTGTATATAAGTATATATACATATACTTTATATTACAACCATGATATTCACGAACCCTGTATGTTTTAACAGAAACCAACTTCAGCACAGCCAGTGACCCCCTGTCACCAGCAACCTCAAACCTGACTGTGAGATCAGGTTATCAACACTATCAGGGAGTAGGCAAGTATACCTTGCCAAGTTCACTGTTTAAATTCACAATATTGTTATATGCTTCTTGTTTCTGAATTTCATATACTTTGTGTACCTGAGACTGCCTCTGGTACAGTCAACTGTTACGTTGACGGTTAGTATAAATAACTTAGTATTACAGACTCACCAACACTGTGAGAATATTTTAATATTCTCCTAGACCCTATCACGGGAACACGCAACATGGTTGCATTACATATTGGGATGTGAGCTACGTATTTGATTAGCTACCAATACGTGTGACCCGCATCACGGATTATAATAATTCAGGAAAAATACGACATTTAGTTTTATTGGGATGGGAAAGATAACTAGTAGACGTATGGGACACCCCTCCATGAGTCTTTTATCCTTCGTACCATGCTCCTCGGAGATGGTCGATTACAGAGCTACCCGTGTGTCCGGGGGCATATGACACATATACTAGCCAGTCAACACGATTGGTGAATTAAGTCAGCATATGTCAAGCCTACACTTTCTCATGCGTACTACAAAGTCTTTACTTGCATATCACTTAGATGGTTAGCACTCTGTATTTATTTTCTTTATTCAGTATTTACATACATGGCATGTCATTTTCTGTATCTTGTTATGTCCCACTGAGGACCTGGTTCCCTGCCAGATCTAGACGAGGCCTTCTACCCCACTGTGTACGGCCCTGATCAGGAGGCTAGATGTGCTACCGAGGAGCAGCTTGAGGAGACACCCTCAGAGTATGCTTGACCCTAGAGGCTTGCCACCTGAAGATGGAGATATTTTCCTCAGATAGACACTACTTAGTCTATCTGATTTTTCTGTGCTATTATGAGTTTTTGTAGTGGGCTTGTACCCACCAGTGTGTACTTTGGCATTATCAGACTCAGTTTTTATATATATATCCAGCACTTATTTCCCTGTCATTTTATTGTGGATGAGATAGATTTACCTGTTTATTACTTGTAGTATTTTAGGACAACGTAGCATGTTCCTTTGGGTCCATTCAAAGTGGGTTAAGCCCTTAGTGACGTGTCAGCTGGCCAGTGACACGTGGCCTAGTTCCTGACATTTTGGGACTGGGGCATGACATGGTTTTAGTGGTGGCCCATGCAGGTCATATTTATTGCTAGTGGTATGATGACATGCCCAGCAAGCCTGCAATAGAATAGGAATACTAGGTCTCATCCACACTGACACTATCCTTAAAATATATTTTTTTATCGCATCCTGCTTGATTATCTTTTCCTTCATGCTTTCTAATTATTCTATTTTCTTCAGAAATATGGACATACCCGGGAAACATGCGATTGATGGGGCTGACCAAGCAACAGACCCCTCGGCCAATGTCCAAGGAATTCCGTCCACCCCGAGAGACCAATCCCCTACAAGGATGTTGGTCTACCCACCGACTCCATACCTTCCCCAGGATCCTGCCCAGACAGGAACACCAGCTCAACATGAAGGACAAACATCAACACCGCAGGCGGAGACACCTTTGCCTCCTCCTCCCGTCTTCCCTGCCCAGATGCCGCAGCTTGAGGGACAAACTCAAATGTTCCAGTTCCTCCAAGCTATGATGCAAACTCAGTGGCAGCAGACTGAAGCCCTGAGACAATCTCAGTGGCAACAAACTGAGACCTTGAGACAGACGTTGATGACGGCCTTGGAGAGAACCACTGCCCCGGCACCAGTACCTGTCCAGCCAGTAGGCACAGTCCGAGGTTTCTGCCAGATGACCCCGAAAACCTTTAAAGGCAGCAAAACCCCAGAGGAGATCTCCGACTGGATCTCCAACATAGAGATGCTACTGGAAGGATCGCAACTTACCCCCGACCTATGGATGACCGCTGTGAGGGCCCAACTCCTCGGCAACGCCCATCACTGGTGGGAATCCATAGAGCGTAGCGTCGGCAAAGACCAGACTTGGGAACAATTCTTGGAGTACTTCAATGCCAAGTACTTCCCCGCAACAGTCCAAGATGCACTATATTCCCACTTCTTGCACCTGGAATAAGGGAACATGTCCGTCGATGCCTACGATGCAGAGTTCTGTCGACTGAGTCGATTCGGTGCCAATCTGATACCGAACGAGCTGGAGAAGGCCAAGAGATTCCACCGCGGTCTCACCCAAGAGCTCCAGAGATATACGACGGCGCAGTCAAGGATCTCCTACGAGGAGGTTCTTACAGAAGCAAGGTTGCAAGAAGCAATTGGCCGAGGAACAAGACGTCCGAATCCAACCTTCCCGGCCAAAAACCAGCAAGGAGCAGGAGGACCTATGCGTCGTCCACAACATCAGACGCAGCAGACAATGGGGCCTAACCAAAAGAAGGAGCTCCCGACTTGTCACTTTTGTGGCAAGAAAGGGCATTATATCAATGACTGCAGAAAGAAGCTAGGATTATGCCTAGTATGTGGAGCGAGCCAGCATATGGCCAGAGACTGCCCACAATGCAAAGATACAGCACCTCAGCACGGACAGAAGCCAGGATCACAAGCCCAGAAGATGCTACCCTCAACATCTGGGGGATATCAGAGAGGAGCACCCCTGGCCACTCAGGAGGCCCAATTCAACAAGGCTAGACAACAATCTGGAGGACAAAGGCACGGGCAGGCCTTTGCTTTAGCTGCAGTTGTCGGAGAACCCGAAGGTGAAACCATCGCAGGTACCATTTTAGTTGCATTATTACCTACAACTGCATTATTTGATTCTGGCGCAACCCTGTCATTCATATCTAGTAATTTCGTAGCCATGCACAAACTAGCCACTTTCCCACTACCTAAGTGCTGGAAAATTCTTATTGGAGGAGGTATTGTTCCAGTTACCAACATTATTGAAATATGTTCAATAATTGTTTGTAGTAGAGAGCTAAGAGTGCGATTTTTGGTACTCCCTATGCCAAATTTTGACGTCGTCTTAGGTATGGACTGGTTAATCCAGAACAATGCTATCCTAGACTGCCGAAAAGGTAGTATCATATTTAGACCACCAGGACACCCGAAGTTTGAATACGTACGAGGTACCATCGAGCAAGGAGTAGGCCAGACTCCTAGAGCTTACATGACGATAGAGAAAGAACCCCCAGCAATCATTGCAGAATTCGAAGACGTATTCCCGGAGGAATTGCCAGGCCTACCGCCTGACAGAGAAGTAGAATTCACTATTGAGTTGATACCCGGAGCTGCACCGGTATCCTCAAATGTGTACCGACTGGCGAAGAAGGAACTTGATGAGCTGAAGCTGCAACTGGAGGAATTACAGATCAAGGGATTTGTTCATCCTAGTGCATCACCCTAGGGAGCACCAGTGCTGTTTGTACCAAAGAAGGACGGAACATATCGCATGTGTATTGATTAAAGAGCCCTCAACGCTCTGACAATCAAAAATAAATACCCCTTACCGCGAATTGACGATATATTTGACCAACTGACGGGAGCTGTGGTATTCTCAAAAATAGACTTGAGATCAGGCTATCATCAGGTCAAAGTACGGAGAGAAGATATTCCAAAGACAGCATTCAGGACTCGTTATGGTCATTACGAGTTCCTGGTGATGCCTTTTGGACTAACTAATACACTTGCCGTATTCATGAACCTGATGAACAGAGTCTTCCACCAATATTTGGACCAGTTCGTGGTAGTCTTCATCGACGATATTCTGGTGTATTCAAAGAGCCACGAGGAGCATGAAGAGCACTTAAGACTGGTGCTAGAGACACTGAGACGAGAGAGCCTTTATGCTAAGATGAGCAAGTGCGAGTTCTTCCTTGATCGTGTCGCTTTTCTTGGACACGTTATCACAGGAGAAGGCATCTCGGTGGACCCATCAAAGATCTCATCTGTCGAGACATGGCCAACCCCGACCAACGTCTCAGAGGTGAGAAGCTTTATAGGACTTGCCGGATATTACCGGAGGTTCGTAGAAAACTTTGCACGAATCACGGAACCAATTACCCGTCTTACCCGCAAGGATCAAGAGTTCATCTGGTCTGAGGAATGCCAGACAGCTTTTGATGAGTGAAGCTTGGTGGGGCAATGTTCAGATTTTAAAATCAGATCTCGAGAGATATCTCTTTTTAATGTTGATGTTGATGTTGATCTTGACCTCTGTTTGAGTGATTATCCGAAGAAATCATATTTCATCTTTATACTGCTTACCATACTTGGATTTTGGATTGGAAGATGCTACTCCCTGGTCCCAATCTGGCAGCAAGTCGGGAAGAATCCACATAATCTCGCTATGATCTGTGGTAAGAGGCACCAATCCCTCTGTTTGACTTCAAGGAGGCAGAAGATTTACCACTTCTATCGTAGCTCGAGGTATTGGGATGAGGGATTTGTTGTGCTGGAAAGTCGCCAAATTGAAGAGATACCATATTGGAGGTGACTGTCTTCTCTTTGTTGTGAAGGGCGATAGCTTTAACATCTATCAACTATTATATCTTCTATTTTAAGACATAACAAGCCTTGGTAGGATGATGTACATATCGATGGTACAGACAATACTTTGGGTCGGCTGTTTTATTAGCCTCATTCGGTATCTTGATGTCAGGCAACTGCAACTTGTTACATTTATCAAGCATTCAAAAATGTTGTAGATATCGCTCTCGTCAAAGGAATATTCTTACTTAGGCCTGGAAGACTTTAGAGGCTTTTGTACTGGAGGAGATGTGGGTCACTTTGACAGGTTTATTGCTAAGGCCCTATTTTCTTTGTTGTTGCGATTATTTGTACTGTTGTTGTTGTTGGAGGGGCGCTTCCCTTTCGCATTGGTCATTTGTAACCCAAAATATGTGCCACCTTCGCATTTCCTTCAGCAACTTCGATCCCGATGATGAACGTCGTCAGTCTTAAAATTGAGTTAGACCCGTCCAGAGCCCTACTATAAGCAGTAGATTCTTTTGGCAAGTAGCGATAAATACAGAATCTGGAATACCGGGGGACAACTTTAGAGTTGCTTGTTTGAAATGCTCTATGAATTCATGAGCGGATTCCTTCTCCTTCTGTTTGATATCGATGAATGAAGACATCGTCATATCCATGCCTCCCTTATAGAATCGTGAAAGAAAAAGATACTTCATATCATCAAACGCAGATATGTAGTTATCAGATAAACTATGATACCAATCATAGGCTATGCCGGCCAAGCATCCCACAAATAATTTGGTGAGGAGAGCTTCATCTTTCTGCAGATGAGCCGTTATCATATTGAAGTAATTAATATATTGGCTCGGCGATGTCCTGCCTTCAAACAAGACTATTAATTGGGGTTTGTATTTAGGAGGGAATAAATATTATCCCAATGAGGACGATAAGGTTGTTTCACCCCCAGTTTGCGGAGTTGGTCTTTGTTCTTTAAAATATCGACCTGTGCACGCAACTCCTAGATAGCTTCGAAAGGATTTTCTGGTCAGAGTAGTGCAGCTGACTGATAAGATCATGGTTGAACATGTATTATTATCGATGGAGTTTCACTCCCAATATTGAGAGGATTAAAAGTTGGTGCTGCTAGCTCTTAGTTTAGGAATTCTTCTAAATTTGTGTTATCCAGCAGAGTTGTTGTTCCCGGAGTAGGCTGTGCAGGTATGAATGAAGCCACTTGGACATGTATTGGTATAACATAATGTTAGGCTGTCATCATTTGATGCATATTTTGCATCATAATGTGTATGTCCCTGAGAACGACCTCTAATGAGTTAAGGCATTGTTCGGTGGCTTCTGATGGAGAAGCGTCTTGTTCATCACCGACGGCGTAGACGCTAACATCACGCTAACATCTTTGTGTACAATAGAGATATTGGTAGAAAGAACCGTGTAGTTGGAGTCTATACTGTCAGTTTCAGAATCATGGGGATTGCTACCCACAGCCTAAGATTCTGAGGAATGGGGATTTCTGTGAAGAACGAGCTCCCATCTTTGAGAATAGGTATTTTGGTATACTCCTTCAAAGGAGTCGACAAGTTGGTCAAACCTCTTCTGGTTGGGTGCTCTTGAAGAACTTCGTCTTGATTGTCTCCCGTCACGGGGAAGATGCGAAGCCATGTATGCTGGTGTAAACCTCCTCACCAAAAAATAGGTATCTTGTGTGTATTTTGTATTTCTTGTAATTATTTTAGATTATTTTTTGAATCAAATACAATCTAATAATTATATTAGGACACTTCACCGTGGTTTGGACATTAATAATATAGGATGGCCCCAAAACCTGTATCGCCCTTCATAGGAAGTAGCCTACACAGGAGATACTACATGTAGGATCTTTTCGTGGCACAGAAATTCGATCCCTTGGTGTTAGTATGACATTAGTGTAACAACCGTAGATTATGGGTTAAATATTTAGGTATTATATATATAATTTCACTGTGGTTATGTTCTAATCCCAACTTTTCTACACTTAGCATCCCATAATTCTTCGTACCAAGTTAGTCATTTTTTCTTTTTATAGAGTGCATATTATTTACTATTAACATATTTTGCGGATATCTATTTAATTAATTACTTAGTTAATTAGATAATATAATTATTTAATTTATTAAACTAGATAAATACTTAATTATAAAATATTACATACAATATTTTGAGTGTGGTATTTTGTTAGAACCTTACAAAGTAATTTTCTAGAATTTATTTGGTGTACAATATTATTTTTGGATTTTTCTCATTTATATATTCAAATATATGTAAATAAATATATGGTTATTAAATAATAATAATAATAATAATGATATTATTATTATTATTATTAGTAGTAATAATAATAATGTAAATAAATAAATAAGAAATAAAATGAAATGAAAAGAAAAGAAAAGAAAAGAAAAAAAAATATAAACTAAACCTAATACAATCTACCTAAATCCTTAAAATCCTATCTAACTCATAAAACTACCCCAACAACCCAAACCATCCCCCCTCCTTAAAACCACAGCAACTTTTCCCCCTCCGATCAATCTCTCTCTTCCTCTCTCGATATATATATATATATATATATATATATATATATATATATATATATATATATATATATATATATATATATATATATATATTACAATCCCATATAAACCCTAACCCGAACCCTAGCTCCGACTAACGCCGGCCGACCTCCGACCCCCCCCTCCCCGACGTCGCAGCTCGCCGCCGTCGACCGCCAAGGCAGCCCCCGCACGCGTCCGCAAGTGCACAGTAGCGTCCCATCTTCTAGGTGATGTATCTTTCTCAATTTTGATTATTTTTGTGTGCGGTTTATTCGTGTATGTTTACAACCTAATCCTCTAGGATTTTTATTCAAGCGGCACGAGTTTTCGTGTCCCGGATTGGTCGAAAAATTGACCGAAAAATGACCGAAAAACTGACCAAAACAGTTAAGAATTTTGAATCCAAATCTCCATGTTCACACCCAATTTTTCATCAACCTGTTTATTATTTTTGAAAACAAATAAAAGAGTTTTTCTTCTCCATATAACCGAGAATTTTTTTGTTCTTTTAGTTTTTGTTAAATTGTTCTATGTGTAAAATTATTCAACCTCCAAATTGACCAAAAACTTGTTTTTAAAATAGTGGAAAAATTGTGATACGGAGCGCGCCCCGCTAAATGGGACCGCCTCGTCATGTACCAATTGACCCGAAAGGCGCGTATGGTATATTCTGACGTGTGGACTTTCGCGAAAGTTAATTCGGACGTGTGTGCACGTCGGAATCAACCCGTATCCGTAAAAAGTCCATGTATCACGACTTTTGAAAACACTGCACCATTTTGCGTGAAACTTGTGCCATTGGATTCATGGTATCACGCTGGTCCTGTGACCCAAGTTTCACGCAATTCTGAGATAGTTGACTAAGCCGCCTATTTGCGGGCCCCACGGTTGACTTTAAGAGCGAATTTGTGTTCGGCTCACCGGAATTCAAAATTGGACATATCTTTGAGTTCGTATTGACGTTTAGAATTTGTTTAACCTATAATTTGTCCTATTTAGAGGCCTTTACCTCTGTCATGTTTTTCGGTGCAAAGTGGCCCACATGTGGACCCGCTTTGACCCAAAATTACTGTTTTGCCCCTGTGTCCAAATTGGACGAAAGGGTAGTATTTTCTAGCTGTCTCGCTTATTCTGGGAACGTTGGTGATATTTATTTCAGCATCCGGAGACGTTTATTCTGATGCCATAGTTTCTGATCCATTGTGCCTAACGTCTGGACGCTTACACTTTGCAGCTTCCTTGCCAGGCAAGATACCTTGCCAAATTATTTATAGTACTTTGCATGCTTATCATATTTCTATATATTTATTGCATGTGTATTTTCTTTCAGTCATAATTATATACTATATATATGTTGACACACACTTGACACATAGTATCATGGGAGGGGAGGACAATCAGTAGGCGTATGGGCTATAACCACTCTGGTAAACCGTAGTAACTAGCACGCACTACGGTAGTTGTGTCGCGCTGGTCGCTACCCTCGAGGTATGTCAATTTCTGGTGTCGTGCTGGTCGCTACCCTTGAAGTATGTCGATTTCTGATGTTCCTGACGTGTGTGTGAGTTGTGAGATTAGATAGAGTAGCCTACCCATGCCCATACGTCAAAAAGTTGTCCTCATTATGCATATTCATATAGATTATCTAGTACAACGTACTTATATATTTTCTACCTATTATACATGTTTGCTGTATTCAAATTGGCATGCTTCTATGTATCTTGTTACGTCCCTCTGAGGACCTGGTCCCTTTCCAGGTGTAGACGATCTTGACTATTCGCAGGAGCACGGATCAGGACTTGCTACTTATCTCTTTCTAGGAGGTCATCTTTTCGAGTCTCATTGTTTATTAGATGTTCTTATGTGGTTTCTCTTATATTCTAGTTTGGCAGTGGATTTGTTTCCACCCGACTATCATTCTTTGATACTTCATATTGAGATTCAGTTATATAGTAGATTGGTTATTTATTTCTATTTGATTCTGTGGATGAGATTTAGTTATGCCCAGTGACTTGTGATAATTATATACCACTTATGAATTATTGTTCATAATACAACGTACGTATGTGTTATGGTTTTCATATATTGGAGTCTCCATATATATACGGCTGGCATGCTTACGTATTCCTAGTCCTACGTATTTTGGGACTGGGGTGTGACAGCTGGAGCAAGGAGCAGCTCATCGTCATCATACTCCTGGTTGTCGACTTGCTTTGCATGTCGAGGTTTAGGAGACATAGTATAGGTCAATCGGTCAAACAGAGACCGTTTTGCTGCATTTGCTTACAACTCTATGACAATTGCAACGATGTTCATTAGGAAACACAGTTGTAAAGTAAGAAGGGCCTATCTCTCTCTTTATGCTTTTGTACAATAAGCCCACGTAAATTGAAAGAGAAAAGAGAAGAGGAGGAAGAGGGCAGACTCTGCCTCTTTAGATAAGATACATTGAATTTTTTATGCATATTTTTGGTCCCCTGTGTGTAGAGTGAGGTGCTGACTTGATTAGCGAATGATTCGTCACCTCTCGAGCTTTTGTTCTTCAGGGATGAGAGAAATTTGTCCTAGCAGTTGTAAACTCCCTCACCCAAAATAGGTATTTGTGTATATTTTATATTATTATATTTATTATAGATGTTGAATTTATTTAGAGTATTCTCTTAGTTAATTAGAAAATAATTTTTTTTAGTATATTTACTTATATAAATATTTATTTAGAATTATTTTTAGGCTATTTTAGATTATTGGGATTTTTCCATAAATTTTAGTTAATTAAAAACTAGTAACACTAATTTTTGAGGACTTTAAAGAATTTATTTTATGTTCAAACTTAATTAAAAATATCCCAAAATTTTATTTTAGGTTCTAAATAATAAAATATATTTTCTAGAATTTTTTGGGAATTTTTTGATTATTTTTAGCATTTATTTTGAGTTAATTATGAAAAACTGAATTAAAAACTAATTTCTGAAAAAGAAAACCCAAAAAGTAATTAATTATGCCCAGTCAGCAAACAGGGGGCCCACCTTTCAGCCTCCAGTAGTGAACAGTGCCGGGCCCGCCTGTCAGGGACCGCTGAGTGGGTGCGATTCGAGCCGAGCCGACCTCGAGCCGAGCCGAGTCAGAGTTCGACTCGGACTCAGCTGAGCCGAGCCGCGTCAGTGCCTGACCGTCCGATCTGAGCGGGCAGCCCTGGATTGCTGCCACATGGCACGCTGTGAGCCACGGCTGCACTTTCTCTCTCCTCTATATATATATAATAGTTTAGATATTAATTTCTAGGGTTTTTTCTTCAGCCAATTTTTGGAGAATTGTCATCTAGGGTTCCTTCATCTTCCAGAAGCCATTGCGCATAGCTTCGGACTCCAAACAAGGCCTAGTTTTTTTTGTTAGAATGATAATGAGGTTATATTTCTGATTATATAAATTGTTTTTCTAAATTATTAGTATTAAATTCTGAAAAATTCGTAGAGCGCAGCATGTCCGAAAATAGACATAATTCGATGTTTTCGCAATTTTGGGAGAACCGGAATCAGAATCATGAACCGTTTAAAGTTTCGGAAAGCTAATGTCGAGATCATCGACATATATTTTTCCCAGAATTTAATTCGAAGTATTTACATACTGTTAATTCTGTAGAACTTCTAGGTTAGAATTTAACCATCGGTGCACAATACAAAATTTGTATGTACCATAATTCCCAAACGAATTTGAACTCGGACAAGCTGTAAATTCTAGCATGTTTTTGACGCTGAAATCTACTGGAAATAATGCATGAAAGTTGAGTTTGTGTCAGTTGACTTTTTGGTCAACAGATCGCCTCGATTTGCGTGCCATGAGTCTCGAGTTGATAAAATTCAGTTTCTTTGGACAAAATTTAGGAATTAACATAAAAATCAGAATAATAAGATTAAAATAGGATTTTAGAGTAATTATTCCAGAATTAATAAATTAAAATAAATTATCTTTTGACGTGATAAATTTGTAATACATAGGCTATTTGGACTGTGACTTGGACTCTGATTCATACCAGCAGCAGGACCCCAGGCAAGATACCTTGCCAAATTGTTTACAGTACTTTGCATGCTATTTATATTTATTTTAATTTATTTCATTTCTGTATAGTTCTTGCATGTGTAGTTTTTCTCCAGTTATTACTATGTATTAGATATGTTGACACACACATGGCACCTAGTATCATGGGAGGACAATCATTAGGCGTATGGGATTTTAACCACTCTGGTAAATCGTAGTATATAGTTCGCACTACGGGCGTGTGTCGCGCTGGTCGCTACCCCAGAGGTATGTCGATTTCTGTAGAGTTGCGCTGGTCGCTACCCCAGAGGTATGTCGATTTCTGATGTTCTAGACGGGTGTATGAGTTGTGAGGCTTAGATCGAGTAGACTACCCTTGCCCATACATTGAAAAGTTGTCCTCATTTGTATTCATATAGATTGTCTTGTACAGCGTACTTATCTATTTTCAAATCATATGCATGTTTACTGTATTCAAATTGGCTCGTATTTTCTGTATCTTGTTACGTCCCTCTGAGGACCTGGTCCTCTGCCAGGTGTATCTGCTCTTGAGTATTTGCAGGAGTACGGGCCTGGACCTGACGCATTATTTTCTGTCGAGGAGGTCTTACCTTCTGAGCATCGTTGATTATCTGGCGATGGATTCTTTTAGCTGATGCACTTCTGTCTTCACATTATTTTACATTGGAGACTTTATACTCATCTCTCATTTTAGTTTTGGATATAGTCATGGATAGTGGATTTGTCTCCACCCGACTATTATTTTAGATATTTCAGACTCCTTATTCTAGTTTAGTATTTCTTTTCTATGACTTGTTGTGTGGATGAGATTAGCATATCTGTGACTTGTGACATTATATATACCACATGTGAGTTTATATTCATATTACAGCGTACGTATGGGTTATGGTTTCCATATATTGGAGTTGCCATATCCATGCGGCTGGCATGCTTACGTGTTCTTAGTCCTACGTATTTGGGACTGGGGCGTGACAGCAGTCCTGTTATGTACACGCACACAATCAGCATTTTTTGAAAATGTTGACCCTAGTTAGCGCACTTTCTGTGGTGTAGGCAGAGTTGGCGCAATTTGCCTACGTGCATTTGATTTTGCACGAAGGTCTTGGCGTGGTACACTAACAGTAGGCTTCTGACGAGTGGAGCATAACTTTTCTTTCACTGTGCGGATAATCATGATGTTAGAAGAATGGTTCTCCCTGACTACACTTTGTTTGTGTGCCTGTAGTTTTTTTTCTGCTGGCGTAAATTCTGGAGAAACATTTGTCTCTCTTTGAAGAGTACGCATATAGAGAGATTGGTTTGGACAACGGTATCCATGACTTGCTTGCCCCGCATATTACAACAAATAGGTGCGGGCTCAGAAGCTTGGGTGTGGATCACCCTTTGCTTGATATTGCACTAGTTGCGCGATTTATATTTCTTGTTTAACATAAGGGACTCAGAAGCTTGGGTGTGGATCACCTTTGCATGATATTATGCTAGTTGCGTGATTTGTATTCCTTGTTTAATGCAAGGGAGTTTTCCACCAAGTCATTAACCAGATTTTGGTTGACAGAATTGACCAGGTAGTTCCCGTTAATCATAATACTTTTTCCCTTATTGGCAGTAACTTTGGGATATGTATGACGAGGCTTGGGCACCCACACTTTGCGAGTTTTCCTCGACTTGAGTGCGAATGAGGGGTTAGCACTACCCCATAATGGAGCATTTATTCATATGCTTGTTAGTCAAACTTCACAACCAAGGTCTTCTACATCAAACCGACCGACGCAACATCGAGTTGAGCTATCACATTCTTGTCAGAGGGGAAACTTAGCCCCAGCAGAGTCGACATCTTGTTTGAGAAGAAAAGTTTAAACGAAACTTTGTATTACAAACTATTAAAAAGAAAGAAGAGTACAAGAGATCGTAAACAAAAATCTAAGTACAATTGATTCTGGAAAAGTATAGATGTAGAGATCTGACCTGCGGACGAAAACTTTAATCCTTGGACCACACGACGATGAAGAAATGCAAGGATGAGGTGAACAACTTGAAGAGTTGGGCAATGAGAAAGCTTTGGCAATAACAGTGCGACAAGTTTTTATTTCTCTTCTTCTGTTCTTGAATTTCAAAGACTTGAAAATTTTACCCCAGTAACGTACACAATGATCCAATATTTATAGGATTTTAGAGCAGTTGTAACAGTGTGTGCACACTTTGGACAATCCACACTGTGCGCGCACTTTTGATGGGAAGACATCCTGCGATCTAGTGAATTGGTGCATAAATTATTGTCTGTTCGATACGTGGCTTCCTATACGAGGAAAGAGTAGGTCATAGAACAGTTATTTTTACATGTTTCACGAAGAACATGGCATGTAGGACACATAATCGTAACTTCTCTTTGTCAGTTAGGATCGTAGGCACAATTTAGAAGTGGTCTAGAGAGTGGCACACTTTTGGAAAGATTGGCTATAAAAGCGCTCTTTGAAGAAATTGCCATAATGTGCACTTTTAAAGAAGTAGCCATGATGGCATACTTTTATAGAAGTTAGCCATGATGGCGCACTTTTGTAGAAGTTGGCCTTGATGGCTCACTTTTCAAGAAGTTGGCCGTGTTGGCGCACTTTTGTAGAAGTTTGCCGTGATGGCACACTTTGGTAGAAGTTGTCCGAGATGGCACACTTTTGTAGAAGTTGGTACATCGGCGCACTTTTGATGAAGTTGGAACAACGACGTACTTTTAATAAAGTTAGAACAATGGATGGGTCGCTAAATGAAAACCTGGGTCTACATGATGCAGCTCAGCTATAATGATGACTTATGACTCCTCGATTGCTGTTTAGCTGTCAGATTCGTTGCATTTAATGTTTGGGGAAAAAGTAGACAATAGATTTGTATGCCTGTCTTTGTTGACAAAAGCAGCTTGAAAGTATGCCATCCTTTGAAACAGGGTGAAAGTGCGCCATTCTTTCCCTACTAAGTTTATTTGTAGAAACTGCGCCATCTTCAAGAGGCGTATTTTTTTTATGCTTCTACATCCGTCTATTTTAGGATGGTACGCGATACTAAATCTCAACTTGGTGCCCAAAATCTGATACAAACTCTTCTAGAAATGCAAAATGAATCGAGTGTATCGATCTGATACGATACTCACTGGGACATCGTGCTGCCACACTATCTATCGCATGTACATTTATGCCAACTGCTTTGTAGATTGTCCTTATCAAAAAGTAAGAAAATGAGCCACTTTCATGAGTCAATCCACTATTAACCAAACTTTATCTAGACCAGTCGGGGATCTAGGTAAACCGGTCATAAAGTCCATCGTGATATGCTCTCACTTCCACTCCGGAATAGGAAGCGGCTGTAATAATCCTGTTGGTCTTTGTTGGTCGTTCTTTACTTGCTGACATACAAAACATCAAGAAATGAATCGAGTTATCTCCGTCTTCATCCTGTTCTACCAGAAATGTTGTTTGATATCTTGATACATCTTGGTACCTCATGGGTGAATTGAGTACTAGAAACTGTGTGCCTCGGTCATCACTTCTTGTCGGATATCCCCACTTGGTACATAGAGACAATTTTTGAATCTGAGTGTTCCATCTTCATGAATCATCAACTCATTTCTAAGACCAGACTCACATTCTGCCCTAAGTTTCTGAATTTTCGGATCCCCTGTCTGAGGCGTCTTGATTTTCTCAACCAAAGTCGACTGAATCTGTAAACTGGCCAATACTCCTATGTTCTACGGAAGTACTATCTATATAACCATCTCTTGAAGGTCTTTTAAGATGTGTCATTGCAATGTCAATATATATGCACTTCCTCTCATTCTAAGAGCATATGTTACCATATTTGCCTTGTATGGATGGTACTGAAGTTCTACGTCATAATCCTTTAATAATTCTAGCCACCTCCTCTGCCTCATGTTCAGGTCATTTTGGGTGATTACAGACTTCAGGCTCTTATGATCTGTAAATATCTTCACCCGATCACCATATAAGTAGTGCCTCCATAACTTAAGTGCAAACACCACCGCCGCCAACTCCAAGTCGTGAGTCGGGTAGTTCTTCTCATGATCTCGAAGCTGCCGAGATGCATAAGCTACCACTCTTCTATATTGCATCAATACACACCCCAGTCCCTTGCTAGATGTATCGCAATATACGATAAACCCTCCAAAACCTACTAGAAGCGTAAGAATTGGTGCCAAAATAAGTCGCTTCTTCATTTCCTCGAAGGTTATCTGACACTCTGCTGACCAATCAAACTTAGCCTCCTTGCGCATAAAATGGGTCAATGGTGCTAAAATTCTTAAAAAATCGGCCATGAACCTACTGTAATATCCTCCCAAGCCCAGGAAACTATGTACCTCTGCTACTATCTTAGGAACTGGCCAACTCTCTACGGCCTCAACCTTCTTCGGATCTACTGTCACTCCTGCTCCCGAGATAATGTGTCCCAAGAACGTTCTATGATCTAAAAAAAACTCGCACTTGCTGAGCATTACATACAACTGGTGTTCCCTCAAAATCTATAAGACCTTCCGAAGATGCTCTTCGTGCTCCTCTTCGCTACTGGAATAGACCAGAATGTCATCTATGAAAACCCCCATGAACTGATCTAGGAAAGGCATAAAGATGTGGTTCATCAAATCCATAAATACCATCAGAACATTGGTCACTTCAAATGGCATAACTAAGAATTCGTAATGCCCATATCGTGACCTAAATGTTCTTAGGTATGTCTTGCTCCTGAACTCTTATCTGATGATATCCAGATCGAAAATCGATCTTGGAGAAAACATTGGCCTTGCTCAACTGATCAAACAAATTATCGATTCTTGGTAATGGGTACTTGTTCTTCACTGTCACTTCGTCCAACTGCCTATAGTCGATACACAATCGTATTGATCCATCATTCTTCTTCACTAGAACTTCTAGCGCTCCCCAGGGTGATTCACTAGTTCGGATAAATTTGTTTGCCTTCAGTTCTTCTACGTGTTAGTACAGCTTGTCTAGCTTTGATGGTGTCATTCAGTGAACCTTACAAGATATTTGCCCTGCTCTGGGAATCAACTCTATGCAGAACTCTACATCCTTCACTGGTGGTAACCCTGGAAGTTCTTCTAGGAAGACATCTAGGAACTCCTTGACTATCCCTGAAAGTTGTTCTTCTACTATCACTACTGCCACAATCCTCTCATCATATTGGTCTCCGATAGATCTATCATAGGCGAAGTCTTTCGTGCCTGGGATACTAAACAATACCCTAACCCTATGGAAATCTATCGTAGCATAACTGTATCTCAGCTAGTCCATTCCTAGGATAACGTCAAAGTTACCCATAGGGAACTCGACTAATCGTGCAGGTAATGAATGCCCGTACACTTCGACTGGAGATGCTATACACACTCTACTAACTTCTATGAGCCCATTACTAGTAAGTATATTCAACCTCTCTAGCAACGCCTCAAACTCTAATGTTATACGTTTCACAAATCACGCCGATATAAATAAATGAGATTCACCCGAGTCAAATAATGCTAAAGTAGGATAAGATGTGCAGATGTTACCTGCCACCACGTCGCCCGATGCCAAAGCTTACTCCAAGGACAAAGTGAATGCTTGCTCTTGGCCATGTTGTGCTCCTCGATGTTGCCTCCCTTGGAAGCATTATTGTGGCCTCTCTGCTAATGTTCGTATTGCTATTGCTAGCCCTCTCTACTGGACTATCCTTGGTGCTGGCAGTGCCATAAACTACATAACTGGTCCTCCTGGCCTCTACATCATCGGACAATTGGCAATCCGGTGATCCGGACTACCGTACCTCATACACAGCCCATTGGCTGCCCTACATATATCTCTGGTGTGTCCTCCCTTGCTATAGTAAGTGTAACCCACCAGTGCTCCCTGGCGCTGCTATTGTTGCTGCTGCTTCGGCTGCTGCCGAGCTGGTACTGTCACTATTTAAACTGTCATCCTCCGCGATGTTGAATCATGAATAAGAATGATATGTTATGGTGCTGACGTTCGGGGTACATCTCCACCTCCTCCTCTACTCTGAGCTTGAGACTTCTTCTGGCCTCCGAGCTGCTATCAGTACTTTCTAATAAGTCGTGCCTCTCTACTAGTTATAGAATCTCCTGATGAAGTCCTTGCTAGAATCTCATCACTCTTTCCGACTCCATAGCCACCATGGTCAGAGCGAATCTACTCAGCCTACATAATTATGTTGCATATCCGTCCACAGTCCTATCGGCCTGCTTGAGACCGATAAACCTCTGTTGAAGCTCATATTGTACGACGACTCCAAAATACTTTGCCCAAAACCGAGTCCTGAAACTGTCCCATGAGATAGGATACCTCAAGCCAACCTCCACTGACTCCTACTCGTCACGGGCAAGGTCTTGAAGCTACAGTCGGACCTTATCAACTTGTTCGTCAGCCAAAACTTTTGTTACTGCCAGAATAACCTCGATGTCTTATAAACAAGTGTCTACTGTGATGGCATCCTCCGTGCCATCGAAATACCTCAGTTTAAGTCGACAAAACCAAGCCGACACCGCCGAATCATTCCTCCCGCCTCTCTCTAGAGCCATCTACAAACCCTGACTCAACAAGATATTATGCTCTTGTTGTTGAAACTGCTGATGTTCTTGCACCGCCATCTGATGCGGCTGCATAGCTATCATTCCCCGGAGGATCTCTATTAATGCTGGGATATCAAGTATTTCTGGTACTACTGGTACTACTAGGGGTACGGGAATTTTAGAGGCTAGTTGCTCCATATGTCCAGCTTCTGGTTCTACTGTGCCAACATGCTCAATAACTGGCTATATCTGAATCTAACTCTGAGCAGGTGCTACCTCCGATTGTTGCCAAGGGGGACCCTGTCCTACCATGCCTGCTACTCCAGCAACTGAGGAAGCCCTAAAGGAAAAGGACAAGAATATCAAGAACATGACAGGAAGGATCAAGTAGGCAATCAGTTTTAAAAGTTCAAGTATCGGTATCAAGAAAGACGAAGCAAGATATCAAAGGGGGCATATTTAATTAAGACTCCTAGGACCACAACACAGACCTGCATGGGCTACCGATAAAACCTTTTCACGTCCCAGTAACGAAATACGGAGATGGACATGGCCAGCTATCCCGTACAAGATATAGAATATTGTACGGTGATCACGGTTGTAACTAGACAAGGGAGTGCATACTACAAGCAAGTCACTTAGGGTCACATAGAAAATATATTGTCTCAATCAGTAAAGTAAGGACAGTAAACATAGAACATATATGATAAAGCAGAAAGGCATCCCAAGCACGTTATCAAAATATTCTAGAAACCTTTTACACAAAATAAGAAGCTGAAAGAGTACCAAAAGTACATAACCATGATCAGCTGCAGTCTGATTAATTATAATCATGTAAGGAAACAAAATATTTTGTAAAACCCCCTTCCTAGAAAATCGTATATACCTTTTTATTTAATAATTATTAATTAAATTGTAGTAATTAGGTCTAAATATGAGAAATAGATTTTTAATAATTTCTATGTTAGGTGTTCGGGCACTTAGATGACTTATGGGACCTTCAGAAATTTTTCAGAATTTATTCCATGTAGGAGACCCCTTGAACAGTTGCTAGCCTAACGATGTGCAATACCCTACTATATAAATTTTCTTATGAGTATATATATATATATATATGTATATACAAATATATATATATATATATGTATATATATATTTTATTGATAGGAAAAGAAAGAATTAAGTAAAAAAAATTATTTAATAATAAGCTTAACTAAGAATAATAAGTATAATAATAATAATATTATTAATAATATTATTAATACCCATTGCCAGCAACTTTAGCATTTTGCTAAAGTTCTCTTCACGCGGATTGTTGCTGTGACCACAGCAACTTGACAATGTATAGACCGCCCTATTTGCATAGCGCAGAAACTTATTTTTCTTTCCTTTCCTTTTTTCGCGGACTCAACCCATCCGCACCCTCTCTATTAATATATATAATATATATATATATTCTCATCCCAAAAACTCTAACCTAATTCCCAGACCTCCTCTTCCCATCTAAGAGCCGTCACCGCAGCCAGAGAAGCCCCGCCAAGCCATCCAACCATCCCGTCGACGCCGACCTCGCGAACTGCAGTTTCCCACTCGAGGCACCTTCGCTCCGGCGTAATTTCCCGTCGACTCGCTCGACCAAACGCTGTTCCGTTTTTATAGGTATGATCTTCCCTCAACCCTCTCCAATATTCGTTTTATAGCCAACCTCAGAAAACGTGTGCCCCTAGGTGTAAAACAGCGTCCAAAATGGACGGACAGACAGAATTCTGGAATCGCAGAATTCCAGAATGACCACCCATATTGCCGAGTTCGTATCTCCCACCACCGAGATCCGAATTTGATGATTCTTTTTGATACCCGTAGAATTCTTAACCTAGTTTAATTTCTGTAAAATAACCCTAGGCTAATAGTTGCTGTGGACATAGTTATATTCGTCACAAAACTGCGTGCACCCACTTTTTCTGGTTTTCCAAAAGTTGGAAAACGGAGCGCGCTCCGCCAAACGGGACCGCCCCGCCATGTGCCAAGTGTACCCAATGGTGCACGCAGCATAACTGGACACGTGAAAATTCGTGGGGACTGATTCGGACGCGTGTACGCGCCGAAATCAGGCCGTATCCGTGGACACATTTCGTGTCGCCACTTTTGTGGAACTCGTACGTATTTTGTGCACGCTTATCAGATTGTGACAAAACTTGCGCCACTGGACTCGTGGTAACGCGCTGGTCCTGTGACCCAAATTTCACGCGATTCTGAGATGGTTGACCAAATCGCCAATTGGCGGGTCCCACGGTTGACTTTTTGGACCAAATTTTGTTCGGCTCATCGGAATCCACATTTGGACATACCGTTGGGTTCATATTGACATCTAGAGTTGTTTGACCTATAGTTTGTCCCATTTAGATACTGTTACCCTTGGCACGCTTTTCGGTGCTAAGTGGGCCACACGTGGACCCCACTTTTACCCGAAATTACCATTTTGCCCCTGAGTCCAAATTGGACGAAAGGGATGTGCTTTTTAGCTATTTTGCTCATTCCGAAAACGTTGGTGATGTTTATTTCAGCATCCGGAGATGTTTGTTCGGAGTCCTTAGTTCCAGGTTCAGTGTCCTTGACATTTGGGCGCGTACACTTTACAGATTTCTTGCCAGGCAAGTATACCTTGCCATTGTACTGTATTTACATTCCATATGAGGCATGCATGTTTATTTCTGTTTATTTAGTTCATTTATTTTAACTGCTATATAAACTGCGCGTCCAAGGAAACTTGGGTGCAACGACGGTGTCGTCGTACTATGTTTTTATTTATGTATATGCATTGGAACTACTTTATGAGACTACCCCATTTTCATGAGGCATTTATATTTCATTGGCCATGACACTATTCTTATACGAGTGTGAGTCACATGTAGGACACGGACTTGCATACTCGGCTGGCCCCCGGTACGTATAGGTCGTGCGACGGATAGGGATAACTGCCAATAGAAACTTTGCATGCTAGTAGACCTGGCGGTTATTAGAGGTCTTATCGTGTCATGGACATGACATGCTTAGAGCATTGGGTGGGGAGAACAACAAGTACCGCATTTGAGCTCCTTTACACTTTTTTTCCTGTACGCCCGAATTCTCCGCTGGAGATACGGGTCATGATGACCACTATATATTATGTACTATCAGGCGGGCCACCGACGTTCAAAAGACGACGTGCCTTTTAGGCCCCTGGATCTCCAAAAGAGAACCATGCCAAATCCCAGTTTTCAGCCAGATAGCTCACTTGTGGGGAAATGTGTTCTTAACTGCATTCACATAGATGGTTAGGCGACCCCAATGGATGTTTATTTTCAGTACTTTATTGGCATGTGCTTTTTGTATCTTGTTACGTCCCTCTGAGGACCTGGTCCCTTCCAGATATAGGTGAGCAAGAGTATCCGCAGGAGTATGGACCTGGACCTGATGCTACCTATCAGCCTGAGGAGATCTTACCTTCTGATTATATGTGATTCATTGCAGCTGTTTAGAGATTTTAGTTGCTATTCTTTTCTAGACATTTATTCTTATATTAGAGTTTATTCTCTTCTCTCTTTAGTAGTTTATTATAGTCGATTTGCAGTGGATTTGTCTCCACCCGACTATTGCACTTTGAGATTACTATTTGAGACTACTCCTTTGATATTCATTTATTGATTTCCATTCTTCTATTATTTGTGCTGTGGATGAGATATAGAACTGTGTGTGACTTGTTGTGACATATATTTACCACTGTGGATTGGATATTCATGTACAGCGTACGTGTGTATATGGTTTCCATATATTGGAGTTCGTATACATACGGCTGGCGTGTTACGTATTCCTAGTCCTACGTATTTTGGGACTGGGGCGTGACATATTTAGATTTGCGGCTAATAAGTGTCGGTGGCTAAACACATAAAAAGAAAAATATATACGATAACGAGCAGTGATTAAGAAATCCAATCATTTTTCTCAGCGGCCATCCGTCTGGTGCATACCATAGTTCAGGGAGAAAGAAAGATGGATCCTCAGGTGTTGTCTCTAAACTTGGCCATACAAAACCAGTGGGGTTAGACCCCAAATAGCAAGTACCACAAGGGAAGCACAAATGAAGAAACAAAACCAGTACAGCATAAATAATTTTATCTCATAGTTTTGGTCCATAGCCTATCATGATAGGACAATCTAACCCCACAAATAAACTAGGACAAGGGTTAGGCCGTTGCACCACGATAGTTCATGTCCCTAGACTCTTTAACAAATGGCAAATATACTTACAAACAAAATTTATTTAATCGGCCAATCAAGACTTCGGCTTTCTAGATGGAGTCTGGGTTATCCAAGAGATATATGCGTATAATAGGAATCCTTAAATCAAGCCATGTGCTAGCAGGGCTAGCCGAGCCATGAATCATCGTGTAGCACATAGTATTACGCATCTGTCCCTTAAAAGGCTAACATGATAAGATCGCATAGAACACAAGTACAATATAATAGTTGGATATTGCCATCCATTAAAGAGGATTTAACCAATATCCATGGGGGCCGACCTGCACTCCCAAGATAAATATTTGAGGGTGGCTAGTTAAGCGCGATCTCGAGATTTTGTCCCTCCCAATGCTCTACAAGTTTTAGTTTTTTAGTTAACCCTATGGTTATCTCAAATCACATGGCATGGTCACATGTTCATCCCGCATATATGTCATGTCATAGTACGGACACGCTCGATACGAATCCACTTTATCACTTGATAGTTCAATTTAGATTCACCCCAGCATGATGCAACAATCAAACAAATCTTAGCCACGCTTTGGTTATCGACCAACTATGATGTCCATGTTGGAGAAAATCGTATCATATTACATGTCGCATAACACGTAGGTATACCTTAATGTAAAATATGTAACATAAGCACGTAGGAACACTTAACACGAAGAAACACATAGCACGTAGTAAGTGTGTCATCATGGATACCGATAGTCAAGTCAAGTTACCAATCATTGGTCATATTAGTTCTACCACATTGTAACACATTGGTCACGTCAGCCACACAGGATGTCATAGTCACTTGGCGCATGGTCAATTTCTACACAAGGTCGGATTAGGCATGTAGTCGGGTCCAACACATAGTCACTTAGTTCTCATACACTTACAATCATCAAGATCACACATGGAATCACAAAATCCAACAAAACTCCAAACTAAGCAAAACCATAAAACATGTACATATAGTCGTATGATGCTCAAGGATGCATAGAGTCAGTGCCACATAGGTCAAGGCCGCATAGGATCAAGGCAAAGTCCACTCCTTGGGACAAGTGCTGAGTGATGTGCATTAAATGAGTGTCAGAGAAGTGATTGAAGTAATGGATGTGACAAGCCACAAAGTGTGCCAGAGAATAGACAAGCATGAAAAGATGTCCCAATGTGGTGCAGAGTTATGCGTCCAAAAAGAAGAGATGCATAGCTCGTGGTCGCATGCTCTGCTGGCCGTATGGGTCACTCGACCGCATAGGTGTTTCTCGGACTTAGTGAATTTCTCATTCATTCAGCGAGTGAAACACAAGGAGTTCTATGACTTAGCACTTTCCTAAGTACTTAGCTACATAATACTTTATGTAACAATTAGTCATACATCCAACAAGATAGACGCATACTGGTTGGCTTATGCGGCACAGAGCTTATGCCGTATAGCTCTCTCTGTCGCATACTCTGATGGCCGTATGAGCACTTTATCTTCTCCAAACAGCAGGTTTCAGCCTTGGAAAAGCTCTGAAAAACCCAAAGTTTATTTCTTCCATAAAAACCTCATTCGAAACCCAAATCTGACAAAGTAAAGTTCTAAATTACTTGAAATCAAATGCTCCTCATCATAAAATAATAAGTTTTCGAAAACAACAAGTTTTTAGAGATCAAAACCAAGAAAACTCATAAAACCCAAGAAAAAACTCTAACTAAAAATGTAGATCTACTCATATCCATCCATCAAAACAGAAATCTCCAAGTATTAAAAGTTCTTAGAATCATAATATATACATATTAGACTATTAAAATATAAAAAAAAGATCAAGAATAAAATCTAAGAGTTTTTTCATATTATGCAAGGTGTACTTGGCTAAATAAAAGAGGGAGAAAAAATGAATGAATGAGCGAATAGAGAGAAAGAAATTAGCTTATATAGCTAGCGCTTTGAGGTTTAGACCATGGGTTCAACTCATGACTAAACTAACCCAAACAAATAAACCATAAACCAAGCTAAACTAAAGAATGGATCTAGTCTCCATGCAACCTATTAAACATGCAAGCAAGAAATAATGTCCCAAATACGCATATCGGGAATGGGGAGTGACAGTTATTATGTCACAGTATTATCTTAAAGTCCCCACACAATCAAATCTTATGATTATTAACATCTAAGAACTTCAAATAACCAGGGCATGACATGTGTCGCATAGATTATGGACATTAGTAACCCTAGATCTTGTACTGCCACGTGTCAGCCACATCACGACATGCACCTCTGAAAGCCGCACAAGCATGCACATATATGGTCCTCTGAAGGCTATAAATAGTGGGCATCTCCCACACATAAAAGGGGGACCACCACTACGAAAAGGAAAAGAGAAGAAAAAGACAGAAGGAAGAAATGACATGAACTGAGTCGCATACTCGCGTTCCTGGAAACCTTGCCATCTTCTTCGATGTCAGACCGTCAATAGAGTAAAGTAATCGACTGTATATTACATCTCCACCGTCACACTTGCCCAGATTTATTTATACTCAGACTCTATGTATTAGAGCTCCTTTGTACTTGTTGTTCTACTCCAATCAATACAAAGTTTGTTCAACTTTTCCCCGTATTCGTTGCGATATTGTCATGCCCCAATACAGAAATATGGAGATGGACTTGGCCAGCTACCCCGTACAAGGTATAATATATCGCACGACGATCATGACTGTCAGAAGAAAAGGGGGTATATACTACAATCAAGTCTCCTATGGTCTTACAGAGCATCAATGTCTAAATCAATCAACTAATGAACGATAAGAATGAACATATAAGATAAAATAGTAAGGCATCCCCGACGCTTCATCAGAATGATCATGAACTAATTACCCAAAATGATAAAGTAGTTACAGTGTCAATATTACGTAATCATATGCCAACCACGGCCTGAATATACAATTATACAAGGAAAGGCAGAAAGTCAAAAAAAATTGGCTAAACAGGTGTCGGGGGCTAAAGGTCGACGAAAGAGCAAAATGATATCAGAGTGGTGAAGAAAAAACCCACTCATGTCCCTCGGAGTCCATGCTCCTAGTAGGCTCCATGGGGCAGATGTAACTCGGGATCTTCGGGAACTGCTACCAAATCTGGCCAGACAAAACCAGCTGGGTCAAGCCCCGATAGCAAGTACCCTAAAAGAACACAAGAGAAGAACCAAAAGTAGTTATAATGATAATAATAATAGTACCTACGCTATAGACGTAAGTGTGTATACTATCATCGAGGCAGTAGGACACCTCTACAACTAAACAAGGACAAGAGGTACCGAACTACGCCAAGACGGAATACCACTTACTATTATGCTTAGGCTAGATAATCTGTGTCCTAACTTCGGTTCATAGGCTATTGAAGCACAACAATCTAACCACACAACCAAACAAAGAAAAGGGTTAGACCACCACACAACGACAGTCCATGTCCCTAGGTTACTAAACAGGGATACAATACACAAACAAGAACATACTGGAATATAATAATAATAATATAATATTACTTTGTTCCATGGCCTATTGTAACACAATGTCGTAATCCAATAACTAAACAAGGACAAAGGTTGAACCATCATGCCACAATAGCCCACTTTCCTGACTATCAAGCAGTGTTGAGTAAAGCGGCCAAGCATATACCACGGCTTAATATGTGGTGTCTGGGTTATCCCAGAATAGAATTGTAGGGATTCTCAAATCTTGTTATTGCCAAGCAGGGCTAGCCGAGCCAAGAATAATACGAGCATGTAGTGATACACTGGTCCCCCGTAGGGCCACCATGCCTTTAAATATTATATTAGGTAGTACAATAGTATAATCAGATATTGTACTTTGCTAGTGTAGATGATATATAGTATCTAGTGGGGACTAACCCGACACGCCATAACTAGTGTCTGGGGGGTGGCCGGCATGGATTATCTCGGAATCTCGTTTTCTTCCAATGCTACGACAATATTTAGTTACTTAAATTAACCCTACAGTTACTCAGAACATTGTGCCATGGTCACACAATCCTCCTCCTTGGATGTCGTACCATAGTACGAGTATGCTAAGTATAAATCTTTATTGGATCCTGATGGTCCCAATCTAGATTTATTCTGAGTGTAATGCAACAATCAAGGAATCCATCCACGCTACTCTGACTAGCTATAGGAAGGTCCGTGCAATTCTCATTTATAGTACTAATGAGCAGGTAACAAGGATATACTTATAACATAATACCGCAGTGTATATGTAGCACCTCAGTGCACGAGCAAGATAGCATACTTAGTGCGATATTTAGGAGTATCAGCACGGTTACAAGTAGTCAAGTCAAGATCTAGGGTCAAATAGTTAATCAAGTAAAAAATTTATGCTCACATCGTAGCATGGATGTCGGGTCAGGTATACGACCATTTCTAGTTGGCCTCTAAAATTCTATCATAGGTTACATCGAGCAATTTAACATTATTCATATAATAAGGAACCATATAAGTTCTTAAATTCACTATCACATATAAGATCACGAAATTTGTTAAGAAACCAAACAAATTGGAGAAAGTGACAAAAATAGGCAAAATCAGCTTTCTGCGTATAAAATAGTCAAAAATGGATAAGAACAGGCTACAATAGCGCATATGTGAACTGTTGTTTGGAAAAAAAAGGATTATGGTACACTTTTGTTGAAAATGGCTAAAAATAGGTTTCTCATGTAATTTTGGCTCAAAATGGTTCATTGGCGTACTTTTGTTGAAAAATGGCTAAAAATAGGCTTCTCACGTAATTTTGGTTCAAAAATGGTCCATCGACATACTTTTTACGCAAAAACAAGATTTTGTGCAAAAAGTTGCAAGGGAGGGCTTAAGTGCACTTTTTACGTAAAAGAAGGGACTTCTCTGCAGTTATACGCAGAAGGATGGGTTTCTGCGCAGTTATACGCAGGGGGTTCTGTGCATTTTTTACGCAGGGGGGTTCTTCACATTTTTTATGCAGGGACTTCTGTACAGTTATACGACAGCACTGTTCTCTTCTCCAGCTGACATAAAAAATTTATAAAACTTGTGTCGGCCATAAAACTTTATTTTAACTCAAAATTCAACTTTCCAAAAGCCAAAATCATATAAAATTAAATTTCCCATAATATGGGATAATTAGTTTTTAGAAATTGCAAGTTTTTAGAGATCAAATCCACGAAATTCATAAAATCCTAACTTCCCAACTGAGTCTTTCCAGCCCGGAATAGAATTTTCCAGATAACCTACGTTAAAACTTAGATCTACACAAAATCGTTCATTAAAATCAAAAATACCAAATATTAAACTTGTTGAGGATCACTAGATACACATTATAAGCTAAAAATATGCAATAAAATTAAAGAAATAAAATATTTTGAAAATCTTGGTTTCTCTACTTTGTGCAAGATGTATTTGCCTTAGTATTAGCTAACCTTAGCTCTAATCTCTTACAAAGAGAAGGAAAAAAACTAAAACTCCTAGGCTGGATCTATGCTTTGTGGGTTGGGGGATTGATGGTTGGAGAAGGAGGAGAGAAAAGAAAGAAAGAGAGAAATGAAAGGAATGAAGAAGAGAGAGAAAATGTGAAGGCTTATATGTGAGATAGAATTTAATCTCATCCATACATCTCATGAATCCATGAACCCAACTCATCTCAACCGTCCAAGTAAACACAAGTCTAGGGGTTCACATAGTGAACTGGTTGTAGGGATTCCATCTATGTTCATATCATAATACGGGTATATGGCAATTGTCAAATGGATTTCTAGTGGTCCCTGGTAGCCTCTCATAATAAAACAAGAAATCCAGTCACAAAAATATATGGCAATAAAATATTCCATGATATTGGGTACGGTATAAGTACTTTTAAGAAAAAAATTGAACATTAAAAATTTAGAAATACAAAATCTGGGAACGGGTATGACAAATGTTGACAAATATGGCGAGTTTGCTGGGGAAGAAATTCTCCTCCAACAAGAAGTTAGTGACGCAGTCCAATGAAAATAAGCTGGGTTCAACCCAGGGGATGCTGGTGGTTCGCTTCGACCAACAAGCATTCAAAGAGATGCTGGACAAGTCAAGTTCCGCATCGAGGCCCGCAAGACCTCACAAGACTCGCAAGACTTGGGTCGCCAAGGCCGCTGTACCGCACCTACAGTCTGCGAAAGATGCGTTGCCGACCTCCGCGGTTGGGGGTGCGCATGAAGTTGCCACACATCCTATCTCCATTTTTAATGCCAATGCACGAAAGAAAAGATGCGCCATATTAAAAGATGGGCTCATAAAGCCTTCCGCAAGCAACAAGACCAAGGGAAAGAAGTCTGTCCTCAACAGGAGCTCCTATAACACCAAGATGGATTCTCTATACTATGCACCTATGAATGCTGGTTCAAAAAAATCTAAACCACCTCGAGCCATGCGCGCTCGAGGGGCTGCGTAGGGAGTCCACCAAAAGTATGTGCTGCTAATTTTCATGCGCGCTGCTGATGGAAAGTTGTATAGGTATGACCCAGGTACTTATGTGTCGAATGTGGGTCAACCCTCCAAGTCTTCCCAAAACCACTTAGGCGTCGTAGATGCGCTTGAACCAAGTAGGAGAGCAAACACTGTGATGACAAACTCATGCGCCATGCTTGGTTGTGCGTATAAAGTGGATCTGTCTCATATTAAGTCTTTCACTAATGACCTGGGTACAGTTTCTGCGCAAGAACCAAGTCAGGGAGCAAAAACTATACTGGCAGAACCATGCGCCCAGCTTGGTTGTGGATATGAATTGGGTCCATCGCACAACAAATCTTCCATAAATGATCCGAGTGCAGTCTCTGCACAAAAACTGGGTCAGGGAGTAAACCGTTCACAATCACACTCATGTACAAGGTTTTGCCGAGTGCACAAAATTTATATAAAAGTAAAGTTTCCATCATCTGATTTGCGCGACGTGATTAGTCACAAGAGCAAGACGAGAGAAGTGACTCCTGCACATGAAGTGTCTCCTCATAGACACCCTTGTGCTAGCATTATTATAAACTATTGTTGTACTAAAGCAACGGTTCTTCCAACCAGACGATCGATATTCCAGTGGTTGCAACTCGTGGCACCAGTCCGATAACATCGCAGAACAAGAAGGAAGAATTGTTAGTAGCCTCATGTTGCTCAACATGTAAGTCTCCTTCTATCAAGAAGATCACAGGAAAGAAGAAGTCGTACACTCGTCCAATCCAACAGTCTCTACCAGTACATCGAGGAACCGTGGGGTAGTAAGCGAGTACCTACCGTAGGGGTATTCCAAGGCACCCGCTCTAGAATAAAAGCTGGGGGTAGCAACCTTTTGGTGTTCCAAACCAACCCATCATTACAGGAAGACAGTGAATCTCAAGGAACATATGACAACTTATCTGGGGGTAGCCAAGCCCACCATGATAATGCAGTCGTCAGGGCTGTGGGTAGCCATCCCCTAGACTCCGAAGATGATGCAATGATGTCTTCATTTCCTGAAGAAAACAAGGCTCAGGAGTCAAAGTGAAGCTTCTATAGTTCCATCCGTCTCTCCCCATGTAATATATATATATATATACATGGCAGGGGACGATCAAGCCCCCAATGATCAACAATGTCTTAAGGCGGTCAAAGCCATGATGCAAGCCATGAGTGCCTCGATGCAAACTCTAACACAAACTGTGCTGGACCTCAGGGCAAGTATGGACCTATAACTACCAAGGATCTCGGAGCAAGCTAGCCAAGAACCAGAAAATAATGGAGAATCAAGTATGATCACTCCCGCTCTCGTTCCCCCTCCCACCATGGGATCCAATCACATCATGCTATGATCTTTCGCTCCCCTGTCATCCGACGATGTTCAAGACGTGATTTGGGAAGTCAGGGAGCTGCGAGCTCGCTTTGATTCAATGAGCAACCGAGACGTGCTTCAGAAACTTGGGATACGACAACCTTATCCTCCGGAGTAAAAAAATATGGTATACCCTCCCAAGTACAAGCCGCACTCGATGATCCCGTTTGACGGGAAGACATCTCCTCGTAAGTATATGAATTACTTTGAATCATCGACGGGACATCTACCTCGTGACGATACCCTCCTTACCAAGATCTTTGTTGGAACTCTGGCCGGGGTAGCCTACGACTGATTTTGTAGTCTCCTGGACAACTGTATTTTCTCATTCGAAGATCTACAATGCCTCTTTATCGTTTGATTCTACGATGGTGGAATGGACATGACTTTGAGCTCCCTCATTGAAATAGCACAAAGAAAAAAGAAACCAGTCTGAGAGTACATAGAACAGTTTAGGCCGACGGTACTGTAGAAGCATAAAAAATATGCTGAATAGCTATACGCAGCATGTTGATGCTGGGCAGCGTAAAAAGATGACTTCAGAGCCACTGGCGTGCAAACAGAGCTTTTTCACTGGGCATAGCGTAAAAATATAAGCTCAAGGACTATCCGCGTAATACAGTATATCCAGGCTGCTTTCGCGTAAAAAGGGTACTACATCGCCTTTATGGCGTAAAACTCACCCGCTTTAATGCAGCATGGAAGTGTACGAGGAATACTTCTTATTCCCCGAAATGAACTTGTCGAATCAGGCAATGAACCTGACATCTGAACTTCTGACAAAAAGTACTGCATGACTACCCAGACGACGGTTATAATGATGGCGCGATACAGCGACCCAGGTTGTCGTTTAGTGCCATTTCCTTAGCGTAAACTACTTTTACGCGTACAAGGGAATACGCTGCCTAGTTTTACACAGGCAGACGTGAGCTTCTTACGCTCTGCAGAAGACAAACAGGCTGCCACGTCAAAAGCTGCTCTTCGTACAGAGCTCGAGGCACGTCTCTGCATTTAATGCGCAGAGTGGTGGCAGAGCTCGAGGCACGTCTCTGCATTTAATGCGCAGAGTGATGGCAGAGCTCGAGACACGTCTCTATATTTAATATGCAGAGTGATGGCAGAGCTCGAGGCACGTCTCCGCATTTAATGCGCAGAGTGGTGGCAGAGCTCGAGGCGCGTATCTGCGTTTAATGCGCAGAATGATGGCAAATCTTTGAGACACGCCTCTGCATTTAATGCGCATAATGATGGCAAATCTTTGAGACATGCCTCTGAAATATGCTGTCCAGTTTTACACAGGCAGACATGAGCTTCTTACGCTCCGCAGAAGACAAACAGGCTGCCACGTCATCAGTTGCTCTTCGTACAGGGTTCGAGGTGCGTATCTGCATTTAATGCGCAGAATGATGGCAAATCTTTGAAGACACGCCTCTGCATTTAATGCGCAGGATGGGGGCATATCTCTGCATTTAATGCAAGAGATTTGATTATATCTCCAAAAGCCGTAATTTCGGCTAAAACGTCCACATCATCACTTTAGCACATTACGCTATCGGGCTATTCTCAGCTATGGGAGCACGATGTACGCTATCTCCTTGGAATATGCCAACTCAGGCCACAGTCAAGGGAGGAGGATCAGCTATCTTCTACGCCCACTCAACTTCTGTGCCCACTCGGCTTCTACGCCTACTCGGCTTCTGCGCCCACTCGGCTTCTACGCTTACTCGGCTTCTATGCCCAACTCAGGCCACAGTCATTGGCTTCTATGCCAACCTTTTCTATGCAAGGGATAACTACCTACGTGGCTTTTATGTTGTGATCTTCGCAGCAGTTATACGCGTTGTCTCTTAATTGGACACGCGTCACACGCTCATTCAAAAGGTCATTTATACGCGGACAACGATTATTTTAACCATCGTGTAAAAGGGTGTTGTACTTTCTACTACTCGGTTTCTATGCCGACTGAGTGGTCACTGTCACTAAAACTCTATAAATAGAGACCTCTATCAACAGAGGTCCAAGGTCAAAAATAGGTCAGAAATTAGAGGGAAAAAGGTCGAAAATTGGAGGAAAAACGGTCGAAGATTTGAAGATCAGAACCGAAGAGTCTTTGAGAGAGAAGAGTCCAGAGCTCAGGCAAAGAGTAGTGATCGACGACTTTGGCATCGAGCATCCACTCTCTTCAGCAAACCTTCGAAGCTGCTTTCTGTCTTCTATGGCACTTCTTCATCATCGTGTGGTCCAAGGAACAAAGTGATCGACTGCAGATCAGACTCCTATAGCAATATTTACCCAGATTAAAAAAAATTGTACTCGACATCCTCGTAGAGGATTAATTGTACTTCTTGTTTGTAAACATAAGAGAGGGTTTCGTATAAACCTCATTTCCATATCTTTCGTTTATTTATCAAACAACAAGATGGCGACTCTGCTGGGGACATCTTTCTCTTCTGATGAGAAAGCAATTGCTCAACACGATGCGGTATCCGTGGGATCCATGAAGAAGACCCTGGTCGTCCAGTTCGACCAGTCTGCCTACGAAGATATGCTTCGAACAGGGGGTAGCTCTCACTCTCTCTGTCCAAGACAACAGGAAGCTGCGTAAGGTCTGGATGTCCAAGACATCCCCTACCATTCCTAGCGACTCTCTGACCTCTCCGACCAACGAGGTTGTAGCATCGCTCCCTCCGCGCCTTACGCGTAAAATTTAGTCTTCCGTCACTAACAGAATAGACAAAACTTCTGGCAATGCCTCAGCGCTAACCCAGAAGTATACTTCGTGCCTTGCACGTAAAATTCAGTCACCTGTCGCTGACAGGGCAGACAAAACTTCTGGCAATGCCTCAGCGCTAGTCCAGAAGTATACATCGTACTCTGCGCGTAAAAACCAGTCTTCCGTCGATGACGTGGCAGACATAATTTCTGACAAGACCTCAGAGCCAAGTCAGGAATTCCAAGTGCGCTCCGCGCATAGAAATGCATCTGCCCTCCGCGGAAAAGCAGATGATCCCTACAATCAATGCAAGGGAAAGCAAGCGGCGGACTGCTCAACCTCTCAACCTTTACGCCAGCAAGGAAAGAATCTGCCTGCCCTCCGGATTACGCGAGAGGCTGACGGCCGACTGAGGACATCCTCAGCTTTACGCCAACCTGAGCAGAGCTCCAAATTACGCCAGGGGAAGTCCCTCAGCGTAAAAAAGGCTCAATTTGCGGGAAGACACCCTCCTCGGGGATTATCCGCTACCCAGATGGCCAAACTGTTGTATACGGGTGGCACAGGGAAAACTATGGTTCCCAACATCCGCATGCCCACTGATATGAACAGAAGGAACAAGCCCTCATTCTCTTCTTTTGTTAAAACTTCTGACTTGCGTGAATTTTTGATCCAGAAACGCAAAGACAAGAGTCATAAACAGGCTTCAATTCCCCTAACGGTCAAACACGGGGAGATCATGTGGGAAGATGCATCAACATCTAATATCGTCATGACAGGTGGGCCACATGAAGATTCCATCTTTATTATTCCTCCAACTCGCGACGACCAGCATCCAATAGTCTTCGATCGCATGCACAGCAACCCAATTGTACAAGAAGAATTTTGCGAGTCTGAGGGTGGCAAAATACAAATCCACAGGTATAGCCCACAGGATTTAAAAATTATACAAAGCATGGGTTATGATTTGAGGTTGAAACAAGGCCTCAACTATGGAAAAGGCAGACGAATACCGTTGCAGGATAATTCTTACTATCAACAAGCTCGTTTTGGGTTGGGGTATATTGTATCTCTTGCAAACTCACAACCTCGAGAGTCTGATCCTGCACAACCAGAGGCAGGACCTTCTAAATCAGCCTCTGTGGACAAATGCCGCGACATGTCTCGGGGTAGCCTACCTCGACAAAACAGGCCAGCATCCAAAGCTGGGGGTAGAATTCCCTCGAAATCCGAAAATGATGCGACGATAACAATCTTCCCAGAAGGACGTAAAACTCAGGCATCGGGAGCCCGAAGACCAAAAGGGACTTTCTCCTTCAATGAAGATGACATCATTGAAATCTTTAATATGTTGATGGAGGAACACAAACTTTAGCTTTCCAACATCAGATATCCTGAGAGGGCTAGCAAAGTTGATGACCCTGATTATTGTCTCTTCCATTGGTACGTTCATCACCCTACAAGGGCCTGCTATATACTGAAAAGGAGAATCCAGGAGTTGATTGACGCCAAAGTCATCACTTTGTATCTGTAAACGAAGGGATGATCATCGTAAATCGGTTTTTCTAACCTGACAATTTGTTCCATTCAGGAATATACCTGATGAAGATAAAATTTCCCCAGTGGATTCTTCAGGACTATCCTCACTCAGGAAAATCACTCCATAGTGAATTGTTAAGATATATGTTCATGTCTGTATTACCTCTGAACTGTTTTCCAAATATTTCATTTCTTTCCCAAGAGAGTTTGTCATGTTCTTATTACCTCTGAACAAACCTTCCTAATCCGGCTATTGATTATCATGTTCATATTACCTCCGGTATCGGTTGTCATCTCAACTTAGCACCCGTACTTAGCTCTAAGTACGCCAGTGGTATTGAGTCCATAAAAACTGCCATGTCCATATTACCTCTAAGCAGATTTATACCTCCATCCCCGATGGAGTCACAACTCAAGAGTTTGTCATATTCATATTACCTCTGAACAAACCTTCCTAATCCGGCTATCGATTATCATGTTCATATTACCTCTGGTATCGGTTGTTATCTCAACTTAGCACCCGTACTTAACTCTAAGTACGCCAGTGGTATTGAGTCCACAAAAATTGTCATGTCCATATTATCTCTGAGCAGATGTATACCTCCGTCCCCGATGGAGTCACAACTCGAGAGTTTGTCATGTTCATATTACCTCTGAATAAACCTTCCTAATCCGGCTATCGATTATCATGTTCATATTACCTCTGGTATCGGTTGTTATCTCAACTTAGCACCCGTACTTAACTCTAAGTACGCCAGTGGTGTTGAGTCCATAAAAACTGCCATGTCCATATTACCTCTGAGCAGATGTATACCTCCATCCCTGATGGAATCACAACTCGAGAGTTTGTCATGTTCATATTACCTCTGAACAAACCTTCCTAATTCGGCTATCGATTATCATGTTCATATTACCTCTGGTATCGGTTGTCATCTCAACTTAGACCCGTACTTAACTCTAAGTACGCCAGTGGTGTTGAGTCCACAAAAACTGCCATGTCCATATTACCTCTGAGCAGATGTATACCTCCATCCCCGATGGAGTCACAACTCAAGAGTTTGTCATATTCATATTACCTCTGAACAAACCTTCCTAATCCGGCTATCGATTATCATGTTTATATTACCTCTGGTATCGGTTGTCATCTCAACTTAGCACCCGTACTTAACTCTAAGTATGCCAGTGGTGTTGAGTCCATAAAAACTGCCATGTCCATATTACCTCTGAGCAGATGTATACCTCCATCTCCGATGGAGTCACAACTCAAGAGTTTGTCATGTTCATATTACCTCTGAATAAACCTTCCTAATTCGGCTATCGATTATCACGTTCATATTACCTCTGTTATCACTTTTACCCAAACCTATCATTTATATTCCAAAATGATGGGTCCACAAAGTCAGATGAAAGCCTCTTTATTATTCCCAAAAAGAGCAAAAGTACATTGAAAAGCAAAAGTACATTGAAAAGCAAAAGTACATCATTTGGGGGGAGCGGTTAGGTCACAAATCTGCCGTGCCAGAGCAGCCTTTCTCTCATTCCTGGAGTTCAGGACGTCGGCGCGAGCCCGTTCCAACCTTGCTGCATCATTGTTCAAAGCAGCCAGCTCGGACCGAGCATGTACAAAATTGGCGTGGATGACACCCACATGCGTCAGGTTCTGTTGAGCGGTCTCCATTCGATTCTTCAGCACATCTCGAGTGGTCGACAAAGAGACAGCCTCCTCCTTCGCTCGAGCGAGTTTATCTCTCAATCTGTGGGCCCTTGCTGTCACTTCCTCGTATTCGACTTCGCAATGAGTCAGCTAAGGAATGACATACTCCAGTTCGGCACGATCATGATCCATCTCCTGCTGCTGTTCCTGGACGAATTTGTCCAGAGCTTCCATTTGCCCAGCAAGCTCTGCAGTCAGGGAGTCATACCTAGCTTGAACGAGACTGTCAATACTGCCTCAAGATAGCTGCTGAATGGGTTCCTCCAAACCATTAACTATCTGCTCCAGTGTGTCAGCTACCCCAGTGTCGTCGTATTCTCTGATCGGCACTATCGCAAACTGAGAGGACCTCCTCAGCGCCTCGAAGCTCAGATTCTTCTCCAACACCATTGATATCAACGTTTTTATAGCGGTGTAGAAGATACTGGTGTAATGCTCAGTCAGCATGGCCAGATCCGAATGGACGCTGGGAGTGGCTGCAATATTGACGAATCCCCCTCCAGGAACAATCGCAGACGATGTTGCCACAGCCGTCACCTCAACAGGTGGTGCAACAAAAGAAGATATGCCAACACCGGACGAAGTGACCGGCATACTCAAAGGAGGCATTGTCGCAATGACAGGCTCATCCTTCTCTTGAGATATCGGAACCGTCTCGGGCGAGCCGGCACCCGAAAGTGTCTCCTCTTCGCAGTCGGGTACCTCCATGTCGTCGCCAGGAGCCGACACAGAGCCAAAAGGCGCGTCTACACTGCCCTCCCCGAAGATGTCTTCCCCTGAAAAGAAGATAAAAGGAAGTTAATATCAAAATAATGTTAACTTTACTAAAAAGAGGCGTAAAAGATGACATTTACCCATGGCCGATGGCGTATATGTCGCGTCTGCGGCCAGTACAGCTAAATCATGTCTTAATGATGCTATGCAAGCTGTCATACCTGGAGAAGGTGGTGTGTCAACCGACACCGGCAAATATTCTTCCAGGTCATCGTCAAATTCCAACCGAGATTCATCGGCTGGAATCTCGCTAGGCGCACTGACAGATGCGGCAGGGGTTTCTCTCGATGCTGATCCGGATAAAGATATCCTTATTCGGCTCGGCCCCGGAGGCGAGCTCGTACCACTACCTAAAGCGGTAGCAGTGACAGCAACCTCAAGTAGGAATTCTCCGGCATCGCCAGCCAGAACTGCAGAGGCTTCCTCTCTAAAAGGAGAAGAACCTCCAATCAAAGAATCATCCCCAACAGGGGAAGCAACAAGCTCACTTCTAGGAGCCTCATTACCAGGAATCCTGAGAGGACGAGTAACCGTCTTCTTCTTCCTCTTGCGAGGGGAAGTCTCCTTCGGAACAGGAGCCCTTCGCTTACCTGAGATTACCAAAGGCCCTGCAGGCGGAGGTATTTCACCCCTCGGTACTGCCAACAGAGGCTCATCTGGATTCACGGAATCTTCACTCTCGTCAGAAGAGACCGAGGGGACTTCATCTCTTCCTGCGGACTTGGAGGAGGGCATCCTAAAACTTCCAAGCATATCAAAATTGCGATGGAAGGTGTTGGTCGCCACATAGAACTGGGCATACGAGTGGAGGATGCGCAGCTCCATGGAGAGTGAAATGACGGGCACGGTAAAAGCTGCTTCAGTGCAACCCATGATAAAATATTGCCATCCTCTTGCTCCATCAATGAGTCCACCCCTGGACCTGAAGCTGGTGACGGCATTGCCCACATGCAATTAGTCGTACCCAAACTGCCTGGCGAACCGACTAGGCAGGTAGGGCTCCAAGAAATAATGGTCTTCACTTCTGTACAGTAAATAGGAAGGTCTAATCCAGACCAACCAATTGAAAGCCTCAGGAGAAAGAATGGTCTGCCCATCGCCTACATCCTGAAGTCTGATCCCTTGTTGATTGAGATGTACAGAGGGGACAGTGCAGAAGAGCTTCCAGCTGTGACTGAAATTCAGCACCCGCCGACAGTCTAAGACTGTGGTCACATTCCAGGATGATTTCTTATAATTCAGCAAGAAACTACCCCCCGAACTACTGCCAGATCCGGGAGACATCACCCTAGGGTTATGGAGAATTAATCATCCCATCAAATACAGGTATGGTAATTCTACCCTGGGAAAGCTATCACGCCGAGTTTTATCGGCAAGCAGCCCATCAGTTATGGCCCTCAAGCCAGCTTGTATGCGGCACACCATGGCAGGGAGCAAGCCCAGTCTTGCCCCGAACACCAAACGCACTGCAGGCCATAGCGTGTTGCGGTGAATACGGTCCGCAGATGCGATGCCGGGTACCACCAATCGGCGCAGCCATATGGAGAGGAAGCCAACCAGTTGAGCTTCCTTGGACAGAGGCTTGCGGTAATGCCTCAAATAGCTGTAGGCCTTAGTGCCTGCGGGATATTTCCCTATCCCTTCGTCGAGAATCTAGTCCGGAGCCCCAGCATCCTCCATAAGATCGTCGACTACCTGAGCGCTGAGCACGCTCAGAAAATTCAAAGGCTGATCCTTCGTATCCAAGACCTTCTCCGGCTTAGCAGTCCTGGCCCGGTGAAAGAAGAGGTAGGACGTCCATTTATTGATGTAAGCCAAATCTGAAGGCTCACCATAAAAAGCGGTGCAAGCGAGGTAGTGGCACATCAGCTCCTGGTACACGGCCACTACCCGAGAGTCTGAATCCCCCAACTCCCGGTTCGTGGGAACATACTCTTCATATGGAGTATCCCCCATCGGCAGTCTCGAGATCTCTGCCATCTCGTGGAGGGCCAATCCCAACTCCCCCAGTGGAGTGGCAAAAGTCCCGGTGAGCGAGATATATCGCTCCATCAGAGCCAGAAACAGGTTGGGGTTGGGAGGTAGCCCAATACTGGTAGTGCTCACAGCTGCAAACAGACCAATGCTCTCCATCTCAATCTGAAAATGCTTCAGGGCCCAGTCAGCTAAGCGAGCCCATCGAAGATTTGTTGGGGTGATCCACCCATTGCACCGAGGATTCACCTTGGGGTATACTCCCCCATGCCCCATGAAATCGTTACAGAAAGTCGGTAATTGGACCGGCTAGAGCACTAACCTGTCTTCACTCGGGACGCTGCCCGGGTACAGTCCCCTGAACGGCATCACAGAGCTGGAAGGGAGGCTGACAAACGACCCCTGGTCAGCTCCTTTCAGATGAAATATCTTCCCCGCCCGGCCATGAAGATCGGGAGTCAGCGTCCACGACATCCTCCTGGGATGTGTAGCATGGAAGAATGCCGAGATGGGATAGTATCTCAGCATCTTGGGCAGATACAGAACCAAGCCTCCGGCAGGGAAAACCCAGAGTTCTTTCTTGGGCTTCGTCTGGGACTGCTTGTCAATCATGTCCCCGAAGAGAAAAACCGGCTTTATATATTGGTCCCCGTCTATGTACGTCAGGGGCTCTCCGTTGATCATGTTCAGCAGCATTCGCTCGCCCTGAGCCGATATCAAAATTTCTCTTCCTTCAGGATACTGGGGCCCGAAGATAGGAAATGTCACGTGCGACAGATCCACCAAATAGTTGGAATGCAGCATCCCGGCAGCAGAACCCATCACATAAGCCAGTGGAGACGCATGCAAGTTAACTGCAAAAATGCAAGAAAGATACGTCAGTTTCTATACTAGACATTACAATCTTGCAGCATATGCCAAAAATCAACAGTCTGTGCTTTACGCCAAGACTGTAAAAACTTGAGCTTTTACGCTGGAATCCATTTCCTAAAGCGCAAAATTCAAGGTTGGCAATATACAATCTGTGTTTTACGCCAGACTGTCAAAGTTGAGTTATTACGCAGGAATTTCCATCCAGAAGTGTAACACTCAAATTTTATCTTCTACGCCAAGTTTCGACAGTCAAAGCCTTTTACGCCCGACTGCGAAAATATGGAGTTTTTACGCTGACACATTAGAAATGTGGGCGTAAAAGATGAAACGTCTCTGTGCATCATCTTCCTCAAAGAGGCTATCAACACAGAAGACGACCTAGCGCGTTCACGTACAACGTGTGCGAAGAATTTTCAGTCGTTCTTTTTCGTCCCAAAAGCTCTACCTTTAAGGCCGGGTGCGCTACTCGTCGGCGGGACACTTTGTTCAGAAAGGAGCTCGCCTTGCCCGACCAAAGTCGCTCTCGCTTGGGCAGAAGAGCGAGAAAAAAAATCAACCTTCTTTCCCTTAGAGGAGGGGAGTTGTTTCGGGGCCATTACTGAAAACTCTGAATGCTCGGAGAGGAGACGAAGGAGAGAACTCGAACAGACGAAGACTTTCTTTCTTTCGCAGAAGACGGATGAAAAGTTTTTCTCTAAAAAACTTGGGGTATATATAGAGTTCGGATGGACTCCTCGAATCCTGAACCAAATTCGATAATAAATATTCGGTTATGATTGGGTACTACGTCAGCCTATTACTCAGAGAAGGCAGAAAATCAGCGAATTCGAAAAGTTTTCGTGCAAAGCAGATTCGTAGTTTTATGCTAAGGAGCTTTCTACGCTCGACGGCTATAGATCTACAGTTTTACGCTCACAGGCTATAAGTCTATGGTTTCACGCCCGGATGCTTTTATGCTCGGTAGCTTTTATGCTCGAGAGGCTACAAACCTACGACTTCACGCTCAGAAGCTACAAATCTATGATTTCACGCTCGGTGGCTTTTACGCTCAGAGGCAACGGATAAACAACTTCACGCTCGAAAGATTTTCTTTTCAGAGGCTACAAATCTACAGTTTCTACACCCGGATGCTCTCATGCTCAGCAGCTTTTATGCTCGAGAGGCTACGAACTTATGATTTTATGCTATGACTTTCTGTATATTTGAAAAATACGCAGGCCAGAGTACGCGTATATCTGAACAATTCTCAAGGCGATCAATTGCAAGAGTTCACACAGAAGATACTCCTTCTTGACCTCAAAATATCCCAAGTACCCGAAGCATGCAGAGTTTAACATTGAAAATGACTCTTCTCCTTGGGTCGATTGGGAGTTCATCCAGAATCCAGTCTGAATATTTCATCTACAGTTCAAGATGGCGACTCGTTTTGACAGCCGTTTCTCGTCCTGTTCCAAGGGATTTTCGAGAAATCATTCTTGAAGATGATGGTTTGAACAAAAATTCTGTTTATCAGAAGTGACAGTTCAGAATTCTACACGGTTCCTCATTCCTAACAGCAGGACAGTTCGAATACTCGACTTAAATGCTAAAGCGACTTTCTACGCAATCCACAGTTGTGCTTCAAAGACAGGATGGGACTAATACGCTTTTTCAAGTCGACCCGACGAACTTCGGCGATCATCTCTGTGTGGTGAAAGAAGTGTTAGAAGAACAGGTTAACTCCTCAGCCTTTTTATAGGCAAGAGAGAGCCCACCGAATCCCAACGAATCCCCAATAACTCTGCCATAAAGTCAGCCTTGAAGGACGTGTCAGACTTAACCATTTCATGATTCATTCAAAGCGTTTCAAATTACGAGGAATTTGAAAGCTTTGAAGGGGGTCTTGTAGAAGCATAAAAAATACGCTGGATAGCTATACGCAGCATGTTGATGCTGGGCAGCATAAAAAGATGACTTCAGAGCCACTGGCGTGCAAACAGAGCTTTTTTGTTGGGCATAGCGTAAAAATATAAGCTCAAGGACTATCCGCGTAATACAGTATGTCCAGGCTGCTTCCGCGTAAAAAGGGTGCTACATCGCCTTTATGGCGTAAACTCACCCGCTTTAATGCAGCATGGAAGTGTACGAGAAATGCTTCGTATTCCCCGAAATGAACCTGTCAAATCATGCAATGAACCTGACGTCTGAACTCCTGACAAAGAGTACTGCACGACTACCCAGACGACGGTTATAATGATGGCGCGGCACAGCGACCCAGGCTGTCGTTTAGTGCCATTTCCTTGGCGTAAACTACTTTCACGCGTACAAGGGAATACGCTACCTAGTTTTACACAGGCAGACGTGAGCTTCTTACGCTCCACAGAAGACAAACAGGCTGCCACGTTAAAAGCTGCTCTTCGTACAGAGCTCGAGGCACGTCTCTGCATTTAATGCGCAGAGTGATGGCAGAGCTCGAGGCACGTCTCTGCATTTAATGCGCAGATTGATGGCAGAGCTCGAGGCACATCTTCGTATTTAATGCGCAGAGTGGTGGCAGAGTTCGAGGCGCGTATCTGCATTTAATGCGCAGAATGATGGCAAATCTTCAAGACACGCCTCTGCATTTAATGTGCAGAATGATGGCAAATCTTTGAGACACGCCTCTGGAATATGCTGCCTAGTTTTACACAGGCAGACGTGAGCTTCTTACGCTCTACAGAAGACAAACAGGCTGCCATGTCATCAGTTGCTCTTCGTACAGGGTTCGAGGCGCGTATCTGCATTTAATGCACAAAATAATGGCAAATCTTCGAAGACACGCCTCTGCATTTAATGCGCAGGATGGGGGCAGATCTCTGCATTTAATGCAAGAGATTTGATTATATCTCCAAAAGCCATAATTTTGGCTAAAACGTCCACATCATCACTTTGGCACATTACGCCATCGGGCTATTCTCAGCTATGGGAGCACGTTGTACGCTATCTCCTTGGAATACGCCAACTCAGGCCACAGTCAAAGGAAGAGGATCAACTATCTTCTACGCCCACTCGGCTTCTGCGCCCACTCGGCTTCTACGCCCACTCGGCCTCTATGCCTACTCGGCTTCTATGCCGGTTTGATAACTCTTTGGCTTCTATGCCATGGTGACAGTCATTGGCTTCTACGCCAACCTTTTCTACGCGAGGGATAACTACTTACGTGGCTTTTATGTCGTGATCTTCGCAGCAGTTATACGCATTGTCTCTTAATTGGACACGCGTCACACGCTCATTCAAAAGGTCATTTATACGCGGACAACGGTTATTTTAACCATCGTGTAAAAGGGTGCTGTACTTTCCACTACTCGGTTTCTACGCTGACTGAGTGGTCACTGTCACTAAAACTCTATAAATAGAGACCTCTATCAACAGAGGTCCAAGGTCGAAAATAGGTCAGAAATTGGAGGGAAAAAGGTCAAAAATTGGAGGGAAAACGGTCAAAGATTTGAAGATCAGAACCGAAGAGTCTTTGAGAGAGAAGAGTCCAGAGCTCAGGCAAAGAGTAGTGATCGACGACTTTGGCATCGAGCATCCACTCTCTTCAGCAAACCTTCGAAGCTGCTTTCTGTCTTCTACGGCACTTCTTCATCATCGTGTGGTCCAAGGGACAAAGTGATCGACTACAGATCAGACTCCTATAGCAATATTTACCCAGATTAAAAAAATTGTACTCGACATCCTCGTATAGGATTAATTATACTTCTTGTTTGTAAACATAAGAGCGGGTTTCGTATAAACCACGTTTCCATATCTTTCGTTTATTTATCAAACAACAGGTACTAAAACTTCCCCTAGGCATCCCAGATAATTATTTGATTGACTTTTGCAGAAAGAATCTATTACCTGCATAAAAGTTGTGAAAAATTTCAGTCCCACTCCAGGATTGGACAGCATTCATCATAAGCGTTGTCGGCGTAGAGAAAAATACAAAAGATGCCCGTTTGTTGGGACTACAGCTCCCTACCGGAGATGATAGAGGGAAGCGTCCCTTCAACAATAACGTCAGCACCAATGGCTATGACAATTTAAAGGGAAGCAAGCTCTCATTATCAACGTATCTAAAAGCTCGGTCACATCCACCCAGAGGATTAAAGAAGCACCCAAGCCGAACAAAACTTACCCCTTCGACAATGATGATGTCATAGATATTTTTTAAGTACTGATGAAAGGCAACAAACTATATCTACCCGACATCAAACGGCCGGATGAGGCAGATAAGGTTGAAAACCCCAAATACTGCCACTATTATAAATGCGTCCATCATCCAATACAAGATTATTATGTGTTGAAGAGGCTACTGGACTCCAAAGCACCCACTTTAGACTTTGAAGACAAAATAGTCACAACAAGCATGGTCTCCCTCCAATTCGGCGACTTCTCAGCGATAGAAGCATGTCACCCTCACATTTTTAATCAAGGATAGTTTAGTAATTGACATGGATAATTTATTTTTAGAATTGATTGTATTTAAATATTGTGCATGCATGATTAATTATTTGTTGTATTATTTAATTATTGATAGTTGAAGATTTATTTTAGACTTGTGTAGTGGACCTAACCAATTTAATTAGTTGCATGAATCCAATATTTTATATTAGTTTAGATTGAGTCCATGAATTAGGCCCATGGATTAGGAGGTTGGATTAATTAGTAAAACCATTAGACTAGAACCTTCTCTCCCTGATTAATTTCTTCATAAGAGGCCCCAAGGGGTAAATAGGACATTTTATATTGCTTGGAGAAGGGGGTATATGGTCGGCCACCATAGGAGGAGAGAGAGTGTCTCTCTTATTTTAATTTTCAATTACATTAGATCTAGTTTTCCCCTCTTTCAATTTTTCTTCATTCCCTCATCAATTCTCCACCAATTTTTTCATAAATTCCTTCCCTATTCTTCATTGGAGGTTTCTACATCAAGGATCTACAAGGAGTAAGCAAGGAGCAACAAGGAGGAGGCCAAGATCTACAAGGAGAGGAGCTATATTTTATTTAGAGATTTTTTTATTGGAAATCCATCTTCCAATAGGTACATTTTAGTTTTTCCTCTTGTAATAGGTTCTAAATTTGGGATTTAACCTTGAGAAACCAACCCACATGCATAGGCTACCCATAGGAATTTTTTTTAGTTCATAGGAGACCTATGGTGGAAGTTATGTGCAATTTGGTATCAATTTTGGGGAAATTCCGAGATTGACACATGTAGTGTTTATTATTTGGTCAAATAGATCAATATGACATATGATTATTTGTTTGTGACTAGTTTCGTATCCACAATTGGGTACGTGTAGGCCGTATCTCGTCGATTTGACGATACGGGTTGATTTTGGGGATTTTTCTCCGACACAGGGACTTGTGCATATCATATCATATCATGACACGGGCACGTAGTTGATCTAATTACTATACGTATTATTTATATTATGTGTATTAGACTTGTTCGTGTCCTCCAGGATGCATTTGGTTGTGTGATGGAGCCGTATCGCAAGCGTACAATAGAGTTAGTGTGATACGGGTGTAGTGCACTCCACATGTTTGGTGTTTTGCTCTTAATTCTATGTATGCTTGTGTGTGTGTGTGTGTGTGTGTGTGTGTGTGTGTGTGTGTGTGTGTGTGTGTAGATAGATGAGTATATGTATTGATATATTTAAGTTAGTGTATATAGCTATATCTATATCTGTGTAAGTATATATATATATATATATATATATATATATATATATGTGTGTGTGTGTGTGTGTGTGTGTGTGTGTGTGTGTGTGTGATTGTATATATACACAGATATAGATATACTTTATATATATATATATATATATATATATATATATATATATGTGTGTGTGTGTGTGTGTGTGTGTGTGTGTGTGTGTTTGTATATATATGTGTGTATGTGTTTATATATCTATATGTAAGAGTATATATGTATCTATATACATAAATAGTTGAGATAACTTGATATATATCTATATGTGTATATTTATATATATAGCAGTTATCTATAGATGAGTAGATATTGATCCATATAGATAGATTTGTATATATATACATAGAGGTATATGTATATATGTATTTCAGTAGGTGTGTGTGAGGGTAGGTGTTAGTGAGATCGAGAGTGAGGACAGTCAGTGCACGGTGCAGTGCACAGCAAGGAGAGCAACCTTCAACAGTGTATGTGCATCCCATTCAGCAAGTTCCAACTGAGAAGTAGCAGTTCAGGGTGCATCTAAACTGTGCGGTGACCAACTGCACAAGCAGAAAACTACCTGCAGCAGGAGCCACTGCAGTAGCCTGTGCAAAACAGTGGGCAGAAACCAAGCAGCTGGCATCCTCATCAACTGCAGCCTGCAGCATCCAACTCTTTAGCAGTTGCATCGACAACAAGGTATCGCAGTGTGCATATTCATGCACAGTACAGGAGAGTCATTCCAGAAAATTGGGAAAAATCCAAGTTTTAATAATTTGAAAATTCAGGGGGTTTACAACCTACCCAACTTACAAAAATTTCGTCCTCGAAATTTAAAATTATAGCAGGGTTCTCTCTGTCCAATCTCACTTGATTGCGGTCGCTACCCAACTTAGAATGTACCCATATATCCTCTAAGGCTGTACAACTAGTAAAGCTAGGTCCCAACTTAATAAATCATGGTATTAAATCTTTTAAGTCTGCAACAAAATACACCACCTATGGTATTCCCTTAGTCATAGAGGTTATCATCAATTTGACCGGTCTGAGGGGTACATCTAGCACTACAGATCAAATTTATACCAAACACAGGATTTTGTCTTTCCGAAATAAGGGAAGACGAGGATCAAATAAAGAGTTTAAGGGCGTGGTGGTAGAACAGAGGTATAGGGATCAAGGCGTTTTAAAGAATTCTAATGGGATTTGTCAGGCGGGTATGGATTGAGATTCTATTCTGATAGTCAATTATTCGCATGCTCGTATTAGTTCAATTATATAACTGATACGATATGCTCAGCATGTCTAGGTCAGGTATATTTGTCTACTAATCACTACGTATCTCAATCCACGTAAAGTAGTCGTGCGAAGTGCGAATCAAAATGCACTAAGGTTGATCAGACCGTAGTACACTGATTCTGAATAGACACTGGTATTAGTGTACGCGTCCAATAATACATGTGTCATGAACAAGCCTGATAAAGAGTAAGCTTGCAAAACTAGGCTATAGAATAGCAGCATAAACAAAGTACATCAAAATCAAGTGCGCTAGATGATGATGAAAGGAGGTACAAAATTTAAATTTCACAAAATAAGCAAAATAACAGAAGATTCTACAATCTCTACAGTTATTAAATATAAAAGCATACCAGGTTATTAGCAAGTTCAAAATTTCTAGGTTGGGGCTGAGGTCACGAACCAATAGGCGCGAGCTAAACAATAATAGAAAGGCAGCTAAAAGAAATCACTTACGCGCATTAGTGACTCTAAGAGTCTGCACGTTCTCCATGATCATCGCGTAAGCTTGGAATAACGGCACAGTCCTTTACTCGATGTGCTGCTGATCCACAATACAGACAGGTACCTAGTCTCTTTCTACAATCCTTCCAAATGTGACCCTGTTTTCGACAATAGCCACAAATGGGAACTCGTTTGTTCTGCCCTTGGGTTGGATTCATCTGGGGTCGTTTTGCAGCTCTTTCCTGTTGTGCGTGGTCGGGTGCTGACGCATACGGCCGCTTCCGGCTGGACTCGATCCTTGTGGTGCACTCCACAGGTTGCGCTGCAGTAAGAACGCCCTCGTCGAAGGTAATTGCATTTGAACTGCTTGGCTTCCGTGACTCCGAGCTAATTTTGTCGATGAAGTTCTCCGCCTGGCGTTGTTGAGATTCTTGTTGAACCTTCTGATAGGCTTGCATCATTGCGTAGAACATGCGGAACATCTGTTGTTCGTCCATAGTCGGTCCCAGTGGGAAGGAAGGCATCGGTGGAGTAGGCTGACTTGCTTGACTGCCTTGCGATGATTGGACGACTGGTATCACATTGTCTTCTTGGGTAGCCACAACGGCTTGTGGTGTTTCGGTGTGAGCCTCGTTGCTGGCTGGTGGGTCCATTTCCTGCATTCACAATAACCGATAAGAGGCGCACAGAAATCAAGGCAGGATGCAAGTCAATAAAATGATTCGGAACCGGTATGAATATCAAGAACGATTCAATCAAGTGGATGAGCTTTTCCTAAAATCCTCAATCTTATTGCAGGCCTGTTCGGTCCCTAAGTTGAAACCGAACAATTTAGTCGTTTGACCTGCATGGGCCACCACAAAAACGTGTCACGACCCGCACCCGGAAGTTCGGGCACGAGTGCGTGGGTACGTCCAGCCTACGCCGCAGAATCGGCGGTAGTACGCTGTCTAGGTCAAATCCACACTTAACTAAACTAGCTCATCCACAATTAACATAAGTAAGATAATAATGAGAAAGAAAACTTAAGATTGCAACTGAAATAAATGTGACAACAGATTCAAATGTTTAATACAGGAATCAAGAATGAAATCGGGGACAAACCCGATTAAATAAGATAAGAACAGAAATAAAAGATAGCTACGGCTAGCTACTCTGCAGCAGGGGTCTCCTGGGTAGGATCTGGCTCCTCACAGGTATCAACTGTATCCTCATAGGGACCATAATAAGTAGGGCAAGTTCTCATCATCACCTAAACAACGGATCCAGTCAGGAAAGGAGCAAGGTACACAGTGCACAACAAAATTAAACTAAATATTTATGATAATTAAATAGAGTATCATATTGAGAACATTGCATAAAGGAAACATCAATATTTCAGAGTTTAATGTTATAAGCAGGAATATGAGAAAAGCAGGAAATAAATGAGACAGAAAATGAACTACAACAGTCAGCAAGAGATATAACAAGACTAGAAACTATGTGTGTGAACTTGTGTATTTAGAATACATAGTTGGCATGTAGGGGCTTATAAGGCTAATCTGGCCGTCCTAGACGGCTATTAAACAATGCAATCGAGATCTGGCTGATGGACAGTCGTGTGCCAACAGCTATTAAACAATCCTTAGGGGAAGGGTAAACTACATGCCTCCTAGTATTCTCCCACCCGATATGTAAACAAGACATGAATTCCAATATTCAAGACATGAAATACAGTACTTTACGCTACGTGTAATCAACAAGGGTACTAGTAGAGCAGAGAATTAATTATCACAATATAAAGATTAACTTGAAGTGCAGGTACTTGCCTGTTGTTTGGATCCGATTAATGTTCTAGGGGAAGTTTCCACAGATGAGTCCAAAAGCTGAAATAGACATTACCATCATGCTCAGAAGATGTCAAATAGCTAGAAACGTCTGTCCTTGGGTCCAATTTGGAGACAAGGGCAAAACGGTAATTTCGGGCCAAAACGGGGTCCGCCGGTGGGCCCGCTTTGCACCGAAAAACGTGTCCAGGTCAACGGTCTCCAAATTCACCAAACTTAGTGCCAACAGGTCAGGAACGCTGATACGAACCCAACGGAACTTCCAGATTTGGATTCCGATGAGCCGAACACAAAATCGCCCGTCGAGCGGGGCCTGTGGGGCCCACGACACGCGATTTCGTCAACGTTCTCAGAATCGAACCAAACTTGACCCACAGGACCAGCGTATCGCTACGAGTCCGATGGCGCAAGTTTCGTCTCGATCTGACGAGTGTGCACGAAGTTAGGGCGAATTGCCGAAAAGGCGGATACGGAGCGATGTCCGCGGATACGCGTTGATTCCGGTGTGCACGCACACCCGAATCAGCTTCCGCAAAATCTCACACGTCCGTATCGACGCTGCGCACGTATCTGTGAAGACCGCACGCGACCAAGTCGTCCCGTTTGGCGGGACGTACTCGGTTCCGGGGTGAAACAGGGTCTGGTTTTTCCTGTTTTTGGATCGCGGTGTGCGATCACCACAGGACGCGGTGCCCCGAACAGTTTGTCCGGACACCGAGAGGGTCATACAGGCTTCACAACGCAATTTGCAGAATTGAAAACGGAGCTACGAGGCGAAAGTTATGAGTACCTGAACAGGGCTCGAAACCGGGGCTGAAATCGTGTCCGTGTCGTGTCCGACACGACACTGGCCGATCCGATTCAGGGGAACTAGGGTTCAGGTGAAACCCGGCGAGGATTGCGGCGGGGGCCGGCCGGAGGCTGAGGCGACGCTGCTGGGGAGGAGCTGGGGCGGCTCGGGGCGGCGTCGCCGGGAACGGGCGGAGCCGACCGGAGGCACGGCGAGGCTGGCCGGATCGAGCGAGAGGAGGAAGAGAAAGGTGAGGGGAGGCCGGAGGCTGCTGGTGCGGTGGTGCGGCGAGGGCGAGGGAATCCGCGGCGGCGTCTCGGCGAGGCGCTGGAGGCTGTCCGGGGCTGCGGCCTCAGGCGGGCGGCGCGGTGAGCTCGGCTAGGTTTCCGGTGGGGGGTCGACTGGGGGAGAAGAGGGAAGGGGAGGCGGGTTTTATAGGGAGAGAGGGGACTGGGCGAGGCCGTGATAGGCGGAGGGAGAGGGGGATCGTGGCGAGTGGAGCGGCGGTTCGACGCGGGCTCCGGCGACGTGGCCGGAGCCGCCGGCGAGAAACTCGGGGGAGAGAACGGTGAGGAAAGGGTCAGAACGGGTCGGGCGGGTTCGGGTCTGGCAGACCCGACCCGACCCGTTAGCCAACGGTTTGGGCCGAAAGTCGGGCCGCGGGCTGACTGGGCCGAGAAAAATAAATAATAAAATAATAATAAAAATAATAATAATAATAATTAGTTTAAATAGTTTTTAGGTATTAAAAAATAGGTCTGAGGCCCAAAAAAATCCAGGAAAATTACCCTAAGTCCAATTTTCTATTTTACACCCAAAAATGTTATTTTCATAATATTTTAACATTATTTATTACCAATTAAAAATCATTTATTAATTAAAAGCCTTGATTTTAATTACAGAAAATTCCCAGAAAATTCCAAAAAATTGGGAAAAATCCAAGTTTTAATAATTTGAAAATTCAGGGGGTTTACAACCTACCCAACTTACAAAAATTTCGTCCTCGAAATTTAAAATTATAGCAGGGTTCTCTCTGTCCAATCTCACTTGATTGCGGTCGCTACCCAACTTAGAATGTACCCATATATCCTCTAAGGCTGTACAACTAGTAAAGCTAGGTCCCAACTTAATAAATCATGGTATTAAATCTTTTAAGTCTGCAACAAAATACACCACCTATGGTATTCCCTTAGTCATAGAGGTTATCATCAATTTGACCGGTCTGAGGGGTACATCTAGCACTACAGATCAAATTTATACCAAACACAGGATTTTGTCTTTCCGAAATAAGGGAAGACGAGGATCAAATAAAGAGTTTAAGGGCGTGGTGGTAGAACAGAGGTATAGGGATCAAGGCGTTTTAAAGAATTCTAATGGGATTTGTCAGGCGGGTATGGATTGAGATTCTATTCTGATAGTCAATTATTCGCATGCTCGTATTAGTTCAGTTATATAACTGATACGATATGCTCAGCATGTCTAGGTCAGGTATATTTGTCTACTAATCACTACGTATCTCAATCCACGTAAAGTAGTCGTGCGAAGTGCGAATCAAAATGCACTAAGGTTGATCAGACCGTAGTACACTGATTCTGAATAGACACTGGTATTAGTGTACGCGTCCAATAATACATGTGTCATGAACAAGCCTGATAAAGAGTAAGCTTGCAAAACTAGGCTATAGAATAGCAGCATAAACAAAGTACATCAAAATCAAGTGCGCTAGATGATGATGAAAGGAGGTACAAAATTTAAATTTCACAAAATAAGCAAAATAACAGAAGATTCTACAATCTCTACAGTTATTAAATATAAAAGCATACCAGGTTATTAGCAAGTTCAAAATTTCTAGGTTGGGGCTGAGGTCACGAACCAATAGGCGCGAGCTAAACAATAATAGAAAGGCAGCTAAAAGAAATCACTTACGCGCATTAGTGACTCTAAGAGTCTGCACGTTCTCCATGATCATCGCGTAAGCTTGGAATAACGGCACAGTCCTTCACTCGATGTGCTGCTGATCCACAATACAGACAGGTACCTAGTCTCTTTCTACAATCCTTCCAAATGTGACCCTGTTTTCGACAATAGCCACAAATGGGAACTCGTTTGTTCTGCCCTTGGGTTGGATTCATCTGGGGTCGTTTTACAGCTCTTTCCTGTTGTGCGTGGTCGGGTGCTGACGCATACGGCCGCTTCCGGCTGGACTCGATCCTTGTGGTGCACTCCACAGGTTGCGCTGCAGTAAGAACGCCCTCGTCGAAGGTAATTGCATTTGAACTGCTTGGCTTCCGTGACTCCGAGCTAATTTTGTCGATGAAGTTCTCCGCCTGGCGTTGTTGAGATTCTTGTTGAACCTTCTGATAGGCTTGCATCATTGCGTAGAACATGCGGAACATCTGTTGTTCGTCCATAGTCAGTCCCAGTGGGAAGGAAGGCATCGGTGGAGTAGGCTGACTTGCTTGACTGCCTTGCGATGATTGGACGACTGGTATCACATTGTCTTCTTGGGTAGCCACAACGGCTTGTGGTGTTTCGGTGTGAGCCTCGTTGCTGGCTGGTGGGTCCATTTCCTGCATTCACAATAACCGATAAGAGGCGCACAGAAATCAAGGCAGGATGCAAGTCAATAAAATGATTCGGAACCGGTATGAATATCAAGAACGATTCAATCAAGTGGATGAGCTTTTCCTAAAATCCTCAATCTTATTGCAGGCCTGTTCGGTCCCTAAGTTGAAACCGAACAATTTAGTCGTTTGACCTGCATGGGCCACCACAAAAACGTGTCACGACCCGCACCCGGAAGTTCGGGCACGAGTGCGTGGGTACGTCCAGCCTACGCCGCAGAATCGGCGGTAGTACGCTGTCTAGGTCAAATCCACACTTAACTAAACTAGCTCATCCACAATTAACATAAGTAAGATAATAATGAGAAAGAAAACTTAAGATTGCAACTGAAATAAATGTGACAACAGATTCAAATGTTTAATACAGGAATCAAGAATGAAATCGGGGACAAACCCGATTAAATAAGATAAGAACAGAAATAAAAGATAGCTACGGCTAGCTACTCTGCAGCAGGGGTCTCCTGGGTAGGATCTGGCTCCTCACAGGTATCAACTGTATCCTCATAGGGACCATAATAAGTAGGGCAAGTTCTCATCATCACCTAAACAACGGATCCAGTCAGGAAAGGAGCAAGGTACACAGTGCACAACAAAATTAAACTAAATATTTATGATAATTAAATAGAGTATCATATTGAGAACATTGCATAAAGGAAACATCAATATTTCAGAGTTTAATGTTATAAGCAGGAATATGAGAAAAGCAGGAAATAAATGAGACAGGAAATGAACTACAACAGTCAGCAAGAGATATAACAAGACTAGAAACTATGTGTGTGAACTTCTGTATTTAGAATACATAGTTGGCATGTAGGGGCTTATAAGGCTAATCTGGCCGTCCTAGACGGCTATTAAACAATGCAATCGAGATCTGGCTGATGGACAGTCGTGTGCCAACAGCTATTAAACAATCCTTAGGGGAAGGATAAACTACATGCCTCCTAGTATTCTTCCACCCGATATGTAAACAAGACATGAATTCCAATATTCAAGACATGAAATACAGTACTTTACGCTACGTGTAATCAACAAGGGTACTAGTAGAGCAGAGAATTAATTATCACAATATAAAGATTAACTTGAAGTGCAGGTACTTGCCTGTTGTTTGGATCCGATTAATGTTCTAGGGGAAGTTTCCACAGATGAGTCCAAAAGCTGAAATAGACATTACCATCATGCTCAGAAGATGTCAAATAGCTAGAAACGTCTGTCCTTGGGTCCAATTTGGAGACAAGGGCAAAACGGTAATTTCGGGCCAAAACGGGGTCCGCCGGTGGGCCCGCTTTGCACCGAAAAACGTGTCCAGGTCAACGGTCTCCAAATTCACCAAACTTAGTGCCAACAGGTCAGGAACGCTGATACGAACCCAACGGAACTTCCAGATTTGGATTCCGATGAGCCGAACACAAAATCGCCCGTCGAGCGGGGCCTGTGGGGCCCACGACACGCGATTTCGTCAACGTTCTCAGAATCGAACCAAACTTGACCCACAGGACCAGCGTATCGCTACGAGTCCGATGGCGCAAGTTTCGTCTCGATCTGACGAGTGTGCACGAAGTTAGGGCGAATTGCCGAAAAGGCGGATACGGAGCGATGTCCGCGGATACGCGTTGATTCCGGTGTGCACGCACACCCGAATCAGCTTCCGCAAAATCTCACACGTCCGTATCGACGCTGCGCACGTATCTGTGAAGACCGCACGCGACCAAGTCGTCCCGTTTGGCGGGACGTACTCGGTTCCGGGGTGAAACAGGGTCTGGTTTTTCCTGTTTTTGGATCGCGGTGTGCGATCACCACAGGACGCGGTGCCCCGAACAGTTTGTCCGGACACCGAGAGGGTCATACAGGCTTCACAACGCAATTTGCAGAATTGAAAACGGAGCTACGAGGCGAAAGTTATGAGTACCTGAACAGGGCTCGAAACCGGGGCTGAAATCGTGTCCGTGTCGTGTCCGACACGACACTGGCCGATCCGATTCAGGGGAACTAGGGTTCAGGTGAAACCCGGCGAGGATTGCGGCGGGGCCGGCCGGAGGCTGAGGCGACGCTGCTGGGGAGGAGCTGGGGCGGCTCGGGGCGGCGTCGCCGGGAACGGGCGGAGCCGACCGGAGGCACGGCGAGGCTGGCCGGATCGAGCGAGAGGAGGAAGAGAAAGGTGAGGGGAGGCCGGAGGCTGCTGGTGCGATGGTGCGGCGAGGGCGAGGGAATCCGCGGCGGCGTCTCGGCGAGGCGCTGGAGGCTGTCCGGGGCTGCGGCCTCAGGCGGGCGGCGCGGTGAGCTCGGCTAGGTTTCCGGTGGGGGGTCGACTGGGGGAGAAGAGGGAAGGGGAGGCAGGTTTTATAGGGAGAGAGGGGACTGGGCGAGGCCGTGATAGGCGGAGGGAGAGGGGGATCGTGGCGAGTGGAGCGGCGGTTCGACGCGGGCTCCGGCGACGTGGCCGGAGCCGCCGGTGAGAAACTCGGGGGAGAGAACGGTGAGGAAAGGGTCAGAACGGGTCGGGCGGGTTCGGGTCTGGCAGACCCGACCCGACCCGTTAGCCAACGGTTTGGGCCGGAAGTCGGGCCGCGGGCTGACTGGGCCGAGAAAAATAAATAAAAAAATAATAATAAAAAAAATAATAATAATAATTAGTTTAAATAGTTTTTAGGTATTAAAAAATAGGTCTGAGGCCCAAAAAAATCCAGGAAAATTACCCTAAGTCCAATTTTCTATTTTACACCCAAAAATGTTATTTTCATAATATTTTAACATTATTTATTAGCAATTAAAAATCATTTATTAATTAAAAGCCTTGATTTTAATTACAGAAAATTCCCAGAAAATTCCAGAAAATTGGGAAAAATCCAAGTTTTAATAATTTGAAAATTCAGGGGGTTTACATATTGCAAATATTCATATTGTTGTTCTATATTCTCGTACATTACATGTATATTTATTGTTCATTCATTCATATGTTAGTGATCTTGTATTTCATTTCTATTAACTGTTTTATATGCTCGATTATGTTATTGAAACTGCTTTCAGAGGTATGTACTTCGCTCCAATTCTGGTTGGATATATTTTTCTAGATGATTGGTTTTTAGAGTAGTATCCCACATTCTACGGGCCGCAGGACGGCGTACCTATAGAGGATACTCTTGTAGACCAGGAGAACTTAGTTGCATAGCCCGAGGAGGTCTAGTTATTTGTGTTGGCATGTATTAGACTATTATTTTTATGGAGATTCACAGTTTGTATATTATTTAAGATTATGGATTGTATCTTATTCTTTCCTTCGCTATTCCATTCGTGCTTTATCTTTCTTAGTTTGTTTTGTGATTGAGATTAGTTACACTTATGAGATACCATATTGTTCCTCCGTTTGGAGTTGAGATGATTAGCAAGTACCATATTATATTGTTGAGATGTTAGATAGTTAGAAATAACCCAGACAGCGTTCTACCACCGATTCTGTGGCATAGGCTGGGCATAACCACGTACTCATGCCCGATTATCCGGGTGCGGGTCGTGACAAAGCCCAAAATAGCGTTGTTCTGATACATAGGACAATTATGGAGGTCGTTAACCTCCCTCTAGCCCGAGTAGCAGGGCTAGTACCACTCAACACTCCGTGAGACGAATTCATATGGGTTTACCCTGACCTCATCCCAGATCTTATACAACAAGCAGCACCTCCCGCTGCCAAATCTAAAAAAAAGAAGACACTACCAAAATATGATAAAATAATGACATTTTTAGCGATGTCATCAGTTAACGTTGCTAATTTTAAATAATTTAGGGACTCCATAAATAAATATTATTGTACGTGGTTGTTTGCGACGAATAGCGGTTGTACTTGGGTTTTTTTTTGAAAGAATAGTCACAAAACATCGCTAAATCAAAAACAATAACTTGATGAGCTGGTAGCAGTGGCAACTAGATGCAAGTAGCAGCATGACATATAATCAAAAGTGCACAAATTTGAGTTTTTTTATATGTTCCAGAATATAACCTTGTGTGTATCTAGGATACTTGTGTTATAAGAGTAGAGTTAGGTATCAGTCATAGAAATGGGTGTGTGGGCCATGTGAGGTAATTAAGATATTGTGTGTTATGGTAGCTATATATTGATAGCAAGGTATTGAGTATTAAGCATAGGTTAGATAATAGCCAAGAAATGGGGTAAGTACCTAGGTGTTGATAGATAAGTATTTTGAATTATATTAGGGTATGTCAGGGTAAGATATTAGTACTAAGTATATAGTTAAGATACTATATAATACTAGTGTACAAAAGTTAGATAATTATATATACATCTAGTATGATATCTAGCATATCATAGCTATTAGAATTTACCTAGAAGACCAAGCTAGAACTTGATATTAGTTAGTATGACTAGATAGGCCAATCTAGTAGATCAATTGGAACCCAAATTTAGATATGACCTAGTTTGACCTAGTTCGACTAGAGGAGCCTAGATTTGACCTAGAAACCCCATTTTAGCTTATTTAAATTATTTATCCCTTTATTACACCAAATGACATGATATTTCATATATAGGTTTGTGTGACACCAGTATCGTTTTGTGTCATTTGCTCAGGACCTCAGGCGAGTACATTCTTTGTTAGTTTTTAGTACTTGATGGTGTATCACATGTTCTAGATCTGTTTTACTTGATTCTGACACCATGTTACACCGGTTGGTATTATATGGATCGAGTTAGGAGATATTATTTATTTAACGTGTGTATCGGGTACTCCTTTTACATGTACTTTATTGTGTGCATCGGGTATTCCTTGTGCTCGTATCTATTCGTGGGCCCCGTGTGCTTATGCCATATTCGTGTGCTCTGCGTGCTCATATTATATTTGTGTGCATAACATGTCGTGATTGGATCCATGACTATTAGTCGGGACGGGGGAGTAAGAGTTGGTTATGTGATCAAACCTTTAGCGTATACTTGTGCATGCCAATTATACAATATACGTATAATTGAGTTATCATAGTATAAACTTGTGCAACCCAAGACGATCACATAACGAACTTGTGCACTATATCACTTAGATAGTATCACCAGCTCTCTCGTATGTACAATTCACATTATATTATTGTATTTATCCTTCCAGTTATCCATCGTGTTTATATGCTTATTTAGGTATATTTTATTTTCTAGTTACCTGTGCATCTTGTATTCATTTCTATTATTTGTTATCTATCATCTACGATATATATGAAACTGCTTTCAGAATTTTGTACTTCGTACCATTTCTGACTGGATATATTTTTCCAAATGAGTATTTAGAGGACTAGTGTCCTACACACTATGGCCCATAGGATGTGGAGTTAGATAAGATTGCACCAATAATATAGGAGGAGACAGTACCAGATATTGTTGAGGCCCAACTAGCTATTGCTTAGACTTAGTTAGTACTTTATATTGTACTGGATATGTCTCCAGCTTAGATATTGAGTAGTTATTGATATTTTAGTCCTATGTGATATTGTTAGACATATAGATTTGGATATTTGTTGTGACTTTGATTTCCCATTCCTTTTCATGATATCGTGCAATTATCTACCTCTAGTTCATTGTGATTGAGTATTGATGCTATATATTCATCTTGTCCTTCTTATGGAGTTGAGTTATCATTGACAGGTTGTATATATATATCATTGCGTGAGTTTATTAGATAATATTGTGGACCTTTACATCATTCTACCGTCGATGGTGCGGTGTAGGCTGGACGTACCTACGACTCATGCCCAATTTCTGGGTGCGGGTCGTGACATATTTTTAGTGGTGGCCCATGCAGGTCTCGCTTTGCAATTAGTGCGATATTGTGGTAGTACAACAGCTTAGTCGTATTACTGTGAGCCTGCGATAAGATATAAGATCTAGGATACTAGGATGAGAGAATACTCAATCACATCTAGGAAATTTCCATACTTATTTTATTCATTTGACTCTTGAATATTTGTTCCTACTTGTAAACATTTGAATTCTTATTCCTTGAAACTCATTATCTTCTCATCTATATCCTCAGAAATGACGACTTTGAACATGGCGGAAGGGGATGCAAGCATGAAGGGTTGTATGGAAGAAACCTCAGGGGATATAGTGCCTCCAACCTTGGATCACAAAAAAAGAGGGTTGGATGAAGCAAGGGTTATGCAAGAATTGGAGGAGCTGAGGAGAGTACAAAGGGAGCAGGGTCAGAGGATCCACCAACTATTGGGCATTATTCATTACCAAGAGGAAGGATCCAGACTCAAGAGGGCATTAGATGGCATCCACCCCGGGCCTCTAAATTGCCCCAGTATAGAAAATATACATCATGTTCCAGTTAGAGTTTTAGCTCATTAGAGGCTTGCCAAAAGGGGTCCCACTTGTGACTTTTGCAAAAGGTCAGGGCATCTATGGAAGAAATATAGGAAGATAAAGGGGCAGTGCCTCTTTTATGGATCCGATAGACATAAGATAAAAGATTGCATTCGAGCGCCACCATGCCCTCCAATGCTGAAAAGAGGTAATGGTTAGTTTAAGTTTTGATATATATTTCTTAAATAATTTCTTGGGCGTATATAGATGGATGGATTGATGATAATTGATACCTAAAATAGTAAAATGTGAATGGTAGAAAAAATCAAAAAAAATATAAGAAAAATAAAGGTTAGGTTAAGTATGGTCAGTCACCTCACATAAAGGTCTTTTGAGAGTATGAGTATCGAGAAGTGCAAAGAGGATACACTTTAAATAAATTGAGTTTGAGACTTATAATTTTAGAGGTTGAAGAAGTATTGAGGATGATGGTAATTAGATTTTATGAACTGGAATTATTGGGACAAGGCATAAAACTGAATAATAAAACCAAGGAATTATAAATAAGGGAGGATGGGAGATCATTGATTCTTGGATATAAATTTAATTTAGGAAAATAATAATTGACGACAAAATTTTGAACTAAGGAGGTTCAGATCATAAGGTTAAATTTGTAAATAGATAATAAAAGATTATAAATATATCGAGGTCAAGGTTTAATTTAGTGACACATGTTATTGAGGAATGATATGAGAATGTGACAGAAGCATTCATATTAAAAAATTAGTGAATTTGAGGAATACAGAGAATAATTCGAGATTTAAATAAAAAATTGAACTTCGATCGAGGAGATAAATTTTGACGTTATGAGATAGTTGAAAACACAAGTTGAGGAATAGAGAATATTTATTGTTTCAGAGATAATGATGGATTATGGAATCTGATAAGGGACCACAAGATTAAATGACAAGCAGGACCATAATATTTATTGTTTCAGAGATGATGATGGATTTTGTCAAGTGGAGCAGTGGGCCAACGATACGAGATTTTATCAACGTTCTCAGAATCGAAGCAAACTGGGTCACAGGACCAGCATAACGCTACGAGTCCGATAGCGCAAGTTTGTTGCGAAACGACAAGCACACACGAAGTTACAACGAGTTTCAGAACAGGCCCGATACGGGGCAATTTTAGCGGATACGCGTTGATTCCGGTGTGCACGCACATCCAAATCAACTTTTGCGAAATCTCACACGTCCGTATTAATGTTGCGCACCTTTTGGTGAAATTCGCACACGACCAAGTCGCCTCGTTTAGCAGAACGTACCCAGTTTCAAGAAAATTTGGGTTTTAAATAACCAAGATTTTGGTCGATTTCACCCGCGAATAAAACACAAACTACAGCAAAATAAATTAAACTAATTACAAAGTTTAAAACTCGGTTATATTATTTAATTTACTGTTTAAGTAAATTTTAGAATTATTAAACAGCTTGGGATTTAAATGGCCGTGAACTTGTGAGTTCGGGACAGTTTCAGAGGTCCAAAATTGGAAATATATTTTCCTGTTTTTGTGTCACAATTTACGATCGACACAGGACACAATACCCCAGTCTAATTGCACGGGGTTAGAGGGAGTTACACAGCGAATGTGTCATAACAGACCGTTCAAAAAATGACACGACGGGGAGAGAGAAATACTCACCTGAACGACTGAAATACACATGCCCGGGGTGGCGCGGCACTGCTGTGGCTACTGTTGCTGCTGGTCGGCGGCGGGGGTGGCGGCAGCTGCTGGTCGTCGTGGTGGGGTCGTTGACGTCGCCGGAGAGATCGCCGTCGGAGGGTCTTCGCCGGAGTCAGTATGATGGCGGTGGCCGGAGGGTCGCCGGGGAGCTAGGTGTCGGTAGTGGAGATGTGGTGGAGGCGGGGATCGACTCGGGGTCGCCAGAGTGGTGGAAGCGGCGGAAGCTAATGGCGGGCTCAGGGTTCGCCGGAGGTCGGCTAGTGGAGGAGGCGGCGGAGGATGTTGGTGCTGGGGAGTCGTGGTGATGGGGGCCGGGCCTATGATCGGCGGGGCTTATATAGGTAGGGCGGGGACGAGAAGGGGCGGGGCGGTTGTGGGAGGTAGTAGGTCGCAACTGTCGGGGAGGCGGAGCGACGCGGCAGCTGCGGGTGAACGGGCGACGGGGAAACGGCCAGGGAAGTAGGGGGAATTTGGGTTAATTATTGTAGCAGTTATAGTAATCGGGTCGAGTTTGGGTTTTGGGTTAGCGGGTTCAGATCCGAATCCGATCCGCTAGGGTTTAAAATAGGGTTCGGTTCAACAAGGGTTGGTTTATTTTAGGCTCGGTTTGGTTCAGTTTATTTAGGGTGGTTCAAACTGGTTTTATTTGGTTTAATTTAAAAAGGGTATTTTTAGCTTTTTAAAAATAGTTTTTGGGTCCAATAAATTCTAAAAAAATTTTACTATGTCTGATTATTTATTTTACACTCAAAAATATTATTTTTATAATATTTTAATATTTAATTTAATTCCCAAAATATTTATTTCCTGAAGAATATTTATTTTAATTATTTAAAAATCACAGAAAATTCCCGCAAATTTATTTTCAATTTCTGAAAAATCCGGGTGTTACAATCTACCCTCCTTAAAAGAATTGTGTCCTCGCAATTAAGAAAACATAGCCGGTCAGAAGAGATGACACGGTTGCAAGACATGTTTGAAGCAAGACACAAAGAAAGAATCATGAATAAGGAGAAATTGAGAGAAAGTATGAGGGTTAAGCAGAACACATAGGGAAGGAATACAAATATTTCCCTAAGCAATGAGAGATATGTAATTCAAGAGTAAAGGAATATGGATAGAGCAAGAAAATCTACATCTTAGGCAAACTTGGGTATCAAATACTAACAAGTTCAAAATACTAGGTTTAGGCTAGGAAAATGAACTAACAGGCACATGCTAAAGCATTACTAGGAATAGACAACTATGATAGAACTTAAATCTTACTCGTATTCGCTACTCCACAAGTCTGTGCGTCCTCTATTATCATCGTAAAAGCCTGTCCGCGTCCTTGTGGTGGTGTCCTCTGCTGTTGTTGGTGTCACACCCCAATCCCAAAATCATGTGGAACCAGGCCACGTGGCATTGGCCAGCTGACACGTCTCCAAAGAAAAACCCAATTTTGGATCCAAAGAGACGTGCTACGCTGTCCTAAAATACTAACAAGTCTAGTACTAGCATATAACAGGTAACATCTAATCTCATCCACAATATATCAAGGAACACTGAAATAAGTACTGGAATATAAGTGCTAAGTCTGAAATGTCATAGTACAACCCAGATATGTCTGGTGGGAACAAACCCAATACAAAAACTAAAATAAGAGAGCTGAATATAATATGACTAGAGCATCGGCTATCTAGATAAAGAGGCTCCAGCTCTAGATGGTAAGTCTACTCAACATCAGAGGAACACGGATGGCAGCACCTCTAGCTTCTCCTCGGATGCGTACCTCGTCTCCTGCCCAGGTCCGTACACTGTGGGACAGTACGCCTCATCTAAATCTGGAAGAGAACCAGGTCCTCAGTGGGACATAACAAGATACATAAAAGTATGCCATATATAAATACTGAATAAATAAAGGGTGAGCTAACCATCTAAGTGTATGCAATTGTGAAGATAACCTTGGTACGTATGGGTAGGCGTAAGCATAACGTCCAACATCCTCTAGAGTGTGGAATCTGCAACGTCCATCATTCCGAAGAATGAGGTATCTGTATATATATATAACGTCCAACACTCTAAGGGACGTGGTATCTGCAAAGTATATATACGTCCGTATCACTCCGAAGAGTGCGGTATCTGCAATAAAGGAGGTGGGTGTCCCATACGCCTACTAGTTGTCTTTCCTGCCCAATACTGATATACAAGTCGAATCTACAACGTGTATACCACGTAGCTATATGCCAAGTCACAACTTTCTAGATAATCCTGACTACGTGCTAAACTGTGATGTGTGTTTCATGCACCGGTAGCTAATCGAGTACGCGAACCCGCATCCCAACATGAGTTGTAATCGTAATGCGTGTACAAGTGTCAGGGTCTAGGAGGATATCATAATACCCTCGCATCTGCAGGTAGGTCTGCTAATGTCTAAGTCAGATACACTATGTATCGACATAATTGTCAATTGCACCCGAGTCAATCTCAGGCGCACACAGTTATATGTATTTTTGCAACAGGAATATATGCAATAATTTATAATTTAATCAGTAGAATTTGGCAATGTATACTTGCCTGAGCAAGGCTTCATATAGTGCACGTCCTGATAATGTGTGTAAGTTTTGGTGAAAGAAGTAGGATTAGAGTTTTGGGAAGTATTGTAATATATATAGGGATAAGGAGGCGGTGGAGAAACTTAGGGATTAAGAATTACTGTTGTTGCTGCTTTCATCCTTTCATTGGTTTAGGTTTTGGTTGGTCTGCATTGGTTTAGGTTTCGGATGAGGTTAGTTTAGGAATAATAGATAGAGAGGCGGTGGGGGATGAGTCATGGGGGATGAGTCATAAGATGGTTGTTTTACGCGCGGTGAAAGGATTTAAGTGGTGGAATTAGTTTACGTGCGGAGATTGCTTTATGCGTGGGTTTAAACTTTACGCGCGGAGAAGAAAAGTTGGTTTTGCTACTGCTGTTGTTTACGCGCGTAGAAGTATACGCGAGGGAGAGTGAAAGGAAGAGTTTACGCGGGTGATGGTTTAACGGGTTGCGGGTTTGGGTTTTTAGGTTTGATCCCATGAGAAATTTTATTCTAATAAATTATATATATATATCTAAAAACGGTTAAGCTAGCTACTGTCCAAAGGGTCGCCTACATGGAATAATTTAGGAGAAATTTATAATAGCTCCATAAATCTTCTAAGTGCTGAAATTTTCTCAAAATAAATCTAATAAAATCTATTCTCTCTATTTAGCTCATAGTTAATACGTTTTCAGGGTTAGGGGTTTTACAGTTGGGCCTCTTGATAAACCTGTTGTTGGGCTTGCATTATTGCATAGAATATTTGGAACATCTGCTGACCATCCATAAGCTGTCTTGGTAAAAAATTAGGCATCGGTGGAGTAAACTGCGGCGATGGTGGAATATCGTTTCGCCGAAATCTTGAGGCGAGATGATCTGCTTGATTGCTTTGCTGAGTTGATTGCCCTCCACCCACTAGTGTCACTTTATCGTCGTAGGTGACAACTGCAACTTGTGGCGTTCCTACAGAAGTCTCGTCGCTTGCTTGTGGGTCCATCATTCTGCATCCAAAATAAACTATAAAAGGCGCACAGGGGAATCAAGGCAGGATGCAAGTCAAGATTTTATTTCAAATCCGATATAGAGATCAAGAATGATTTAATCTAGTGGATGAGATCCTATAACATATCCTATCCTTATCGCAGGCTTGCTCGGTTCCTTAGTTGAAACCGAAACAATTTAGTCGTAGACCTGCATAGGCCACCAAAAAAACTATGTCACGCCCCAGTCCCAAAATACCGAGGGACTAGACACATGGCAATGGGCAACATCATACACCAATGGGCAAACCCAATTTAATGAACCCATTAGGGTGTACTTAATCTGTAAAACAACAATAAAGGTCTACTAAACATGTCATAATCTAATTCTAATCTCATCCACAGAAGATAAACACAATCAATATCAGAATAATCAAGATAAAATAATAATCAATAAGTCTCAATAAATGTCTCGGGGAATAATCCGATAATGAATTTAATACATTAATCTACGAGACATGAAATAGAGTATCAAGAACAGAAATGACTGAGTATATAAAGCAAATACTCAGGAGAAATCCTCTGGCATCACCTCATCCTCTAGTGTTGGTACTGCTCCAAAGTCTGCTCCTGTCACGTATACCTCGGGGTAGATCTCCTCTGCTATACCTGGGGACATAATCTGAATTCCAGGTTCTCAGGGGACATAGCAAGGTACAAGAATAACTCAAGCCAAATAAATACAGTATATAAAAATGTATCAATAGGGCAAACTATGTAACCAGCTAAGTGATATGCAAATTGAGAGCATTAATCATACTCAGGCTAAAACTATTAAAGGCTCTGGGAAACCCATAGTAGCATTTATCTCGAAGGGCCAATACGTGTGCCAAAGATCTGGTCAGAGTCTAAGGCACTCCCAGAATAACTATATATAATATAATCAGCCTTAATATGGTAAGACTCTCCCTACCCAATGTAACCTCTCGTCTCATATCCATAACACGCAAGATCATGACCTCTAACTAATGCAGCGAGTCATAATGATAGATATGCATATATAAGATCTATGTCACAAATCTTGTAACATATACATAATCACCATAAATGACTCAAGAAAGATTCTGTCTCATGAATAGTGTCAAGTGTCCTATGGTATGACGCACTAGATAATTCAAGCACGAAAATATATAGGATCGTAATATCAACTCTCTAAGTGACGTCACACGACTCCTCGTACGGCGTTGACACCCGAATCTTATTCGGACGCTAAACAACGTCACACGGTCCTAGGTTGAACATATATAACACAGTAATAAATCAAAAGAATATTATGAAGCAAGTACTGCAAGATTGGCAAGGTACAGTTGTCTGGGGTTTGGTTTCCAACAGTTTGCTTTGGTCATAGCAAGATCTTCAGGTACACCTCCGGATGTTGAATTATGACCATCATGCTCAGAAGATATGAAATAGCTAGTATTGCCAATCCATAAGTCCAATTTGGACATAGGGACAAAATTGACAGTTTCTGGTCAAAGTGGGGTCCACATGTGGACCACTTCGCACCGAAAAATGTGCCAAAGATAAAGTTCTCCAAATTTGTCAAACTTAGTGTCTACAAGTCCAGAACGACAATACGAATCCAACAAAATATCCAGAACTGGATTTTGATGAGCCTATCACAAAATCGTCCGTCAAGTGGAGCCGTGGGGCCCACGATACGGGATTTTGTCAACGTTCTCAGAATCGAACTAAACTTGGGTCACAGGACCAGCATAACGCTACGAGCCCGATTATGCAAGTTTTGTTGCGAAACGACAAGCACACACGAAGTTACAATGAGTTTTAGAACAGACCCGATACGGGGCGATTTCAGCAGATACGCATTAATTCTGGTGTGCACGCACATCCAAATCAACTTCCGCAAAATTCTACACATTCGCATTAATGTTGCATACCTTTCGATAAAATTTGCACACGACCAAGTCGCCTCGTTTTGCGGAACGCACCCAGTTTCGAAAATTTTTGGGTTTTAAATAACCAAGCTTTTGGTCAATTTTACCCGCGAATAAAACACAAACTACAGCAAAATAAATTAAACTAATTACAGAGTTTAAAACTCGATTATATTATTTAATTTACTATTCAAGTGAATTTCAGAATTATTAAATAGCTTAGGATTTAAACGGCCATAAACTTGTGAGTTCAGAACAGTTTCAGAGGTCCAAAATTGGGAATATATTTTTCTATTTTTGCGTCGCAGTTTGCGATCGACACAGGACACGATACACCAGTCTAATTGTACGGGGTTCGAGGGGGTTACACAGCGAACGTGTCACAATAAACCATTCAAAAAATGATACGACGGAGAGAGAGAAATACTCACCGGAATAGGGGACCGATAACGACTGAAATACACGTGCCCGGGGTGGCGCGGCACTACTGTGGCTACTGTGGCTGCTGGTGGCAGCGGGGTGGTGACAGCTGCTGGTCGTCGTGGTGGGGTCATCGTCGTCGCCGGAGAGATCTCCTTCGGAGGATCTTCGTCGGAGTCAGTGTGATGGCGGTGGCCGAAGGGTCGCCGGGGAGCTAGGGGTCGGCAGTGGAGAGGTGGTGGAGGCGGGGATCGGCTCGGGGTCGCCGGAGTGGTGGAAGCGGCGGAAGCTGATAGCGGGCTCAGGGTTCGCCGGAGGTCGGCTAGCGGAAGAGGCGACGAAGGATGTTGGTGCTGGGGATTCGTGGTGATGGGGGCCGGGCCTATGATCGGCGGGGTTTATATAGGAAGGGCGGGGAGGAGAAGGGGTGCGACGGTTGTAGGAGGTGGTCGGTCACAACGGTCGGGGAGGCGAAGCGACACGGCGGCTGCGGGTGAACGGGCGGCGGGGAAACGGCCGGGGAACTCGAGGGAATTTGGGTTAAATACTGTAGCAATTACAGTAATCGGGTCGGGTTCGGGTTTTGGGTTAGCGGGTTCAGATCCGAATCTGACCCGCTAGGGTTTAAAATAGGATTCGGTTCAGCAGGGGTTGGTTTATTTTAGGCTCAGTTTAGTTCAGTTTATTTAGGGTGGTTTAAACTGGTTTTATTTGGTTTAATTTTAAAAGGGTATTTTTAGCTATTTAAAAATAGTTTTTTGGTCCAATAAATTCCAGAAATATTATACTATGTCTAATTATTTATTTTACACTCAAAAATATTATTTTTATAATATTTTAATATTTAATTTAATTCATAAAATATTTATTTCCTGAAGAACATTTATTTTAATTATTTAAAAATCACAGAAAATTCCCGAAAATTCATTTTAATTTCTAAAAAATCCGGGTGTTTACACATATGCAAGTAAGAGAGAAATTATATTAGAGATAAACTAGATGGGAATACAAATAATGAGAGTGTTCGAGGGTAATGAAGGAAATAGTATTATGATCAAACACTAAATTATAATTTCAAACATGAATGGATGGAACAATATAAAACCTTGAAGTGGTAAGGATTATATAGTAAGATAAACTGATTCACTAATACAAATTGAGGTAAATTGGAGGTTAAGCTATAAGAGGAGAACGTTGGTGGTAAAAAGAAATAGTGAACCGGGACGAGAATACCACACACCGGAGAATAGTAGATGAATGGCAAATAAAATGAACTACGAGATATTTTGACTGGAGGAACATACACAACAGATAGAATCTTAAAATTGATACGACAAACTTGGAAACTCGAAGGGGAATTGAATTACTAAAGATGGACTCTTCTATGGACGAGACTGAAAATTTGAGGTAACTATATTTTACGAGAGTTTGCAATTGATAACAGAGGATCATAAGAGTAACTAGAAATAAAATAGAGAAAATATTGACGGATAAAGGAAAGTGATTTCCATGGAGTTCATGAAATATTTAAAATATTAAGGATGACATATCAGAAGGATATGATCGAGGTTAATGTATCAATAATGATGTAAGGACTTGAACTGGAAGCTTCAAGATTAGTATGATAAGGAAGCAAGATTTTGTGAAAATATAAGGATTAGGTGATATACCTACGAGAGGAGATGTCGTACACCCTTGTCTTGGGATAAAGTTGGAGAGAGAGCATTGTTGGGGCCAGAGATGACTATGGATGCAGCTGAGAGGAGGAATCTTATCAGAGATAGACAACGAGTGGCTCAGGACAGACAGCGATATTGGGCCTATAGTCACTGGAGACCTTTAGAGTTTGTAGAATATTTTGTTTTATATTATTTGTGATTGTGTTTGTTATAGATTGAGTGTTAAGATGATATTTTTTTCTAGGTTGGCGATCTGGTGTTCTTGCGGATTTCTCCGACATGAGGAACGATTCACTTTGGTGGAGGCGGGAAGCTTAGTCCATGGTACATCGGACCCTTCAGTATTCTTGCGAGGGTTGATGCAGTGGCCTACAGACTAGACTTGCAGCCTGCACTTGAGGGAGTACATGACATGTTCCATGTGTCCCAGCTGAGATGATACGTGACAGATCCTAGTCACGTATTAGAACACTCGGAGATCGAGGTGGGTTCGACTCTCAGTTATCCAGAGCAGCCAGTGGAGATTCTGGATCGCCGGGAGAAGGTTCTTTAGAACCAGACGATTCTCTTACTATGTGTCGCGCGTAGGCATCACTCTCCATAAGAAGTCTACCTGCGAGAGGGGAGTCGATATGCGCAAGCGGTACCCTTATCTTTTCAAGCCGTGAGGTATTTTTTTTCTTTCTGTGATTGCTTGTGTAGTGTTAGTTCTTCCTTAAATTTCGATGACGAAATTTTTCAAAGGCGGGTAGGATTGTAACCATCACTTTTTTGGAGAGGGATATTTTTGTCATTTCATAATAATTAAATTTTTATATTCATACTTCATATATATTTAATATTGTTATATATCTTTTATATAGATAATGGTTGTATGTTAGCCCCTTAGTTAGACTAGTTACTAATGAACCCAACTAGACTTGAACCCAACTAGACTTGTCATTACCAATAGTATAACCCAATTAATTAGTCTTGGTTAACTAGTAAAAGTAGAGAGAATGACTAGGATATCCTATTTATTTATATTAAAACCCTTCTTAGTTAAGCCCCTTCATCAAATAACCCTTCATGACATTAATGAAGGGAAAATGGGATATTTTGCCTAAACCTAACCCTAGCTAGGGTGGCCGACCACTATGTGAAGAGGAAAGAGCCTCTTCTTCTTCTTTATTTACTTGAAACCCTCCCAATTTAGTTCATCCCCCTTTTTCCACATTTTTTCTCAAATCTCAAATCCTTTCCTACCAAATACATTGCCATTTCCACCATCCTAAACCATTCCTAGAAGCTTGGAGGAGCAAGAGAAGCTTGGGAGAGGAGCTTTGCTTGAAGGAGGTGTCCATCTACTTCCTTGTGACCCCTTGGTGCACTACATTGAAAATCCATCTCCCAATAGGTAAAAATCTCATTTCCCTTGTCATTTTATATTTGAATGGTGTAATAAACACATAGGAACCCTCCTTTGATTTAAGACTACACATTGAAAAAAAAAGTAGGTCCATAGAAGGCCTATAGTGGAAGTTACATTAAGTTTTGTGTCCATTTGGAATTCGAGGTGGCACACCAAGTGTTTAATGAAATGCCTAGTGGGTCATTCCTCACTATTTCATATTATATTTGGTATACTATGGTGTGTATGATGTATTTTGAGGAGTGGTATCACATGGGATGGATATATGAGTGCGTATCATGGGTATCTTAATCATGCACTCGAGGTGCTTGACAAAATGATTATTAGTGTATATATTGAATCCACCCAAGCATTTCTTATGTTATATATAGATAGTTATACATATGTATATATTGTAATGGGGTTGGCACATGTGTGTGTGTTGCTATTGTGTGTGTTGTGTGCACTGTCACATGAAATTGTGTTGGGTTCATTATGCTAGTTGAGGGGGGGGGACTGTCATTGTAACAGTGTTAGTAATGCGCACAATCGTGACTGTGTGTGTGTGTGTGTTGTAGGATGAGTTGTTAGTGTGTTAGTGTGTCAGGGAGAAGTGAGCTAGGTGCTTGAGTTATACTTGTATACCAGTAGCAGCAGTGGAGTATTCCCCGGGATCTACACGGGTGCAAATCTGATGCAGTAGTGTGGGATGTTGGTGCAATATAGTGTGAAGTCTATGAGTGAGTGGTAAAAGGTGAAGATCGAGTATTAAGTATTTATGTGTGTAAGAAAAGTGAAAGGAGTATTTTCTAGTGGCATTGCACAATGGAGATTTGTGTGAATCGTGGTGTTCTCTAGTGTGTATAGTGTTGCATTTTGTGCAACTGATTGGGGGAACTTTGTTTCAGTCGGTTGTAGAGGGTCTGTCATGTGCAGTTAGAGGGGGAGTTGGGTCTACAATGAGCTTGAGTTATATCTAGGTGGCAGTGGGTTGCATTGACAGAGTAATTAGGGAGTATCGGGTTAGAACCTGGCAGCAAGTGCAGGCTTTACTATAAGTGATTGCAGCTACAGTTGAAAGCTTGAAGGGATTAAGGCTCAAGTATGGGTGTTCTCAGTGGTATCAGTAGTAACAGATACACTGATATCAGTATAGTGGCCTGGGTGCAGTATATAGTCGTGATACTCACTATAGTGGTTATGTTGGTTTGGACAGGTTGGTATCAGAGATAAGGAGTGTCAGGTACTCTGTTTAGAGTGATGGGTATATGTGTTATATGAGTAATATTATATGCAGGATGTAGGCAACAACAAGGTGATGGTGTAGGCAATGTGTGATACTTGGGGTCTGATACCAAGTACCGGTGCATAGGTGAGGTGATGTTAGGCATTCCAAGTATTGGGTAAGTGTTCTAGAGTGTGTATCAGTACGGGTCCTGCATTTGTTTTACAGCAAATTGATGAGCCGGTAGCAGTGGCGACTAGATGCAAGTAGCAACATGACATATAATCAGAAGTGCACAAATTTGAGTTTTGTATATGTTCCAGAATATAACCTTGTTTGTATCTAGGATACATGTGTTATAAGAGTGGAGTTAGGTATCAGTCATAAAAATGGGTGTGTGGGCCATGTGAGATAATTAAGATATTGTGTGTTATGGTAGCTAGATATTGATAGCAAGGTATTGAGTAGTAGGTATGGGTTAGACAATAGCCAAGATATGGGGTAAGTACCTAAGTGTTGATAGATAGGTATTTGGAATTATATTAAGGTATGTGAGGGTAAGATATTTGTACTAAGTATATAGTTAAAATACTATATAATACTAGTGTACATAAGTTAGATAATTATATATACATCTAGTATGATATCTAGCATATCATAGCTATTAGAATTGACCTAGAAGACCAAGCTAGAACTTGATATTAGTTAGTATGACTAAATAGGTCAATCTAGTAGATCAATTGGAACCCAAATTTAGATATAACCTAGTTTGACCTAGTTCGACTAGATGAGCCTAGATTTGACATAGAAACCCCATTTTAGCTTATTTAAACTTGTTTATCCCTTTATTACACCAAATGATATGATATTTAATATATAGGTCTGTGTGACACCAGTTCAGACACCGTTATGTGTCATTTGCACAGGATCTTAGGCGAGTATATTCTCTGTTAGTTTTCAGTACTTGATAGTGTATATATCACATGTTCTAAATCTATTTTACTTGATTTTGATACCATCTTACATGGGCTGAGATTATATGGATCGAGTCAGGCGATGTTATTTATTTAATGTGTGCATCGAGTACTCCTTGCACATGTACTTTATCGTATGCATCGGGTATTCCTTGTGCTGGTATTTATTCGTGGGCCCCGTGTTCTCATGACATATTCGTGTTCTCCGTGTGCTCATATTATATTCATGTGTGCAATGTGTCATGATTGGATCCATGAATATTAGTCGAGGCGGAAGAGTAAGAGTTGGTTATGTGATCAAACCTTTAGCGTATACTTATGCATGCCAATTATACAATACACATATAATTGAGTTACCGTAGTATAGACTTGTGCAACCGAAGCCGATCACATAACGAACTTGTGCTCTATATCACTTAGATAGTATCACCATCTCTCTCTTATCTATAGTTCATATCATATTATTGTATTTATCCTTCTAGTTATCTATCGTGTTTACCTGCTTATTTTAGTTATATTTTATTTTCTAGTTAACTGTGCATCTTGTATTCATTTATATTATTTGTTATATATACTCTACCATGTATATGAAACTGCTTTCAGAGTTTTGTACTTTGCTTTATTCCTGACTGAAAATATTTTTCCAGATAACTATTTAAAGGAATAGTGTCCTACACACAATGGCCCATAGGATGTGGAGTTAGCTGAGATTGCACCAGTAGTACAGGAGGAGCTAGTACCAGATGTTGCTGAGGCCTAATTAGCTATTGTTTTGACTTAGTTAGTACTTCATATTATACTGGATATGTCTCCATATTAGACATTGAGTTGTTATTGATATTTTAGTCCTATGCGGTGTTATTAGACATATAGATTTGGATATTTGTTGTGACTTTGAGATCTCATTCATTTTCATGATATCGTGCCATTATCTGCCTCTAGTTCATTGTGATTGAGTATTGATGCTATATATTCATCTTGTCCTCCTTATGGAGTTGAATTACCATTGACAGGTTGTATATATATATATATATATATATATATATATATATATATATATATATATATATATTATTGTGTGAGTTTGTTAGATAGTATTTTGGACCTTTACAGTGTTCTACCGTCGATGTTGCGGCGTAGGTTGGACGTACCCATGACTCATGCCCAATTTCTGTGTGCGGGTCATGACACTCCTCAACCTCCTACGCCGACCTCCTCCTTCTCTCGGCCATCCCCTTCCTCGGTCAACCCCCAAGATCAGCTAAACCCTAACCCTAGCTATTTGACATGGACATGACACAGACATGAACACGACACAAAAAAAGACACGATACGGGATATGACATAGACACATACACTGACACGACATGGGACATGACAGACCCTAACCCTAACATTATCTCTATTCTAGTTAGATGTCTGAGTTAATTAGACGCATCCTTGGATATCAGTATCGTGTATAATATGAGGCAAATATCAACTCAAGGAGAGTCGTATACACGGACGCGGAATGACTCTTCAAAGCCGAGATAAGATACGGTATTGGCTTCTTCTAGAACTCGTATCCAACTTGGGTTAAAGTAGTATCAAACCTATCATTGACACAAGAGTTCATGTTCGGGTGGTTGTGGTACGACATTAGTATATGTATCGTATAACCAAGGACACAACGTCCCCCTCAGCCCCGACGATCCCCCTCACTCCCGTCAACCCCGACGACCTCCCTCCTCGGTCAGAGGGTCAGATAACCTATATTTGGAGTGATTGTCATGAGTGGAGTATGTATCTAGGCTTTACTAGTGATGTGTGTGTGTGTGTGTGTGTGTGTGTGTGTGTGTGTGTGTGTGTGTGTGTGTGTGTGTGTGTGTAATAGCGGCAGCAAGCAATAGCAATAGCAGCAACAGCAACTTGTACCATATGCAAGTGAGTGCACATTGTATACATATGTGTGTTTGAGTATGTTTAGTGAGCGAGTGTTAGTGAGTTATTATAGGTTAAGTGTTTAAGTGTTGAATGAGGGTATGTATATTAGGATTGAGTATCCAAGGATATTTGAGTTTTGGTTTAGTATCCCAAGATACTTGAGTAGGTATTAATATACCAAGATACATTGATAAGTTATTGAGCATGGGGTATTGAGTTAATTATGAATATATTAAGTACTTGGGGTACTAAATGTCAAGTGATATCTAGATATTAAGTGCATATATAGCTACATGTATAGGATTAGCTAACATAAGTGGTAAATAATTTTACATAGATAATACTCATTATAAAAGTAGAATAACTAGGTTTATGTTACAAGCTAGAAAAATATAAGTTAAGTAAAAAATAGTTTTATATAGATAATACTTATTATAAAAGTAGAATAACTATTAACGCTTGTCGTCACCTCCGAAGTCAAGTGTCCATGTGAGCCATTCTCTAAATTATTTTTTTACTTCTGTAAGCCTTTTGAGGCTATTAGAGTTCTACCAGAAATCTAATAGACTTTTGGAAATCAAGTCTAACTCTAATAGCCTCAAAAGGCATACAAAAGTAAATTTATTTTTCAGAGAATGGCTTAAATAAAATACGTGACATTGCAACATATCATTTATTAGTGTTCACATGTGTATCCATCTTTGTATCCATTTGGATAATATACATAAATGATTTCTATTAATATTTGCAGAAGTATCTAAAAATGGATATGAATTACTATATGCATCATCGTTCGTCGACGTACAACCGTCATCCTGATGACATGTGTCATGCCCCAGTCCTAAAATATACGGAACTAGGCCACATGGCAATAGCCGGCTGACACGTCTCCGAGGATATCCTAATTTAATGGATCCACGAAGAGTGCTATGCAGTCCTAAAATACTAACATGTCCAACATCAGTCAATAACAGGTAATCTAATCTCATCCACAATATAAAGAGCAAGAAGTACTAAATAAACTGCTGGAAGATAAACGCCAGTCTCAAATATCATAGTACAACCAAGAATGTCTGGTGGGAACAAACCCACTACTATGACGAAATAAAGTACTGAAATGATAGATAAAAAGATAATGACTAGGCATCGACTGACTGGATAATGATGTACCCAATCAAGGCGGAATGCCTACCAACTAATCACGGAAACTTTGACGGTAGAACCTCTAGCTCCTCTGTGGTAGCGAATCTCGTCTCCTGTCCTGGGCCGTACACTGTGGGGTAGTAAGCCTCGTCCAAATCTGGAAAGGTACCAGGTCCTCAGAGGAACGTAACAAGATAGATAGAAGCATGCCATATATAAATACTGAATAAAATAAATACAATAAAGGGTGTGCTAACAATCTAAGTGAATGTAATGTGAGGACACATTGGTACGTATGGGTAGGCGTAGGCATAACGTCCAATACCCCGAAGAGCATGGCAGCAGTGCAGTATATCGGCCATATCGCTTCGAAGAACGTGGCAGCAGTACAGTATATCGTCCATATCGCTCCGAAGAACGTGGCAGTAGTGTAAAGGGACTCATTGGATCCGTGGCTCCTCTGGATACTACGGAATCCAATGGGTGTATCCCATATGCCTACTAATGTCCTCCCCGCCCAATGTAGATACGCAAGTCGACTACTCGACGTGCATACCACGTATCTATATGCCAAGCCTCTACCAATATACTACAATCTGAACTACGTACTAACCGTGATGTAGGTTACACGTAACGATAGCTAGTCGAGTACGCAAAGCCGCATCCCAATATGAATATGTCTCTATGAACGTATAAGGTGTCAGGTCTCAGATGATAACATGGTATCATCCAATGGGTGAGTCTGCTAATGACTAGGCCAAGTATACAAATCATTGACGTATCCGTCGAATGCACCTGAACAATCTCGGACGTGCACAGTTGTATAAAGTAAAAACAACAAGAATATAATATAACATATGCATAATTTAATTTAGACAGTAAATATGGCAAGGTATCTTGCCTGGGTCCTGAAGCTGTGAATGCCAGAAGCTGGTTCCTGCAGTGTCTTCCGGCTGATCCAAAGGTCCTAAACACAAATATAATATAACAATCTCATATCAGACGCTAAACATTAAATGTTTATGACTACCACGCGCTGCTTGAGTATTATCGCAAGTTCCCGTCTGTTCGAATACAGCGTCACATGTGCGCTTAGCTAAGGTGCACACGGGTTCTGTGCTCGATCATCCTGGCCCTTGAGATAATAAGTTCAAGTTACGGTCTGACCACGATCGCTGTTTTGTGCGAAAACGTTCATTGGTTTCTATGTTCATTACACGTGGTCTATGTACCTGGTTTAGGGTGGAGATGCAAGTCCTTGGCTTTATGCCTCATGATTTAGGGTTTGCTAGTAATACACAGATTCTAAACCTTATTATTCATTAATCTAATTTGCACATAGTTAGGGTTGTGTCCGATATCAACAATTATGGACACGTCGATACGATGCTACGATATTTACATAAAGAAATGGGGTTTGATGGGTTTACCTCTACGTGGCTTGCTCGGACAGGGTCTGCTCTCGTTGAGGCATACTCCGGCGAGGTGGCAGCGACTCCGGCGAGGTGGCAGCAGCGGCGGTGGTACAGCAGCAAGCGCGGCAGCTACAGCAATACACGGGGGGTCGGGTTGGCGCCGGCCACTCGTTGTGCGACGGGGGCTGGGTTGGTCGGCTGAAGTGCAGCGGGCAGATGTAGGGTGGCTGAAGGGCGGCTGTGGGGTGGATGTATGGGGGCAGCGGGTCGGCTGTGTATAGGGGCAGCGGGTCGGGGGTATATGGGGGCAGCGGTCGACTGTGTATGGGGGCAGCGGTCGGGGGCAGCGGTCGGCTGTGTATGGGGCAGCGGTCGAGGGCAGCGGTCGGCTGTGTATAGGGCAGCGGTCGGGGGCAGCACCGGCAATGCAAGCGGCGGTGGGGTAATGGTTAGGTGCAAGGGAGGGGGAGTATTCGGCTAGGGTTAGGTTTTTGGTGAGGCTTTGTTGGTTTAGGGTTTTTATATGGAGGAAACTATGTATTTATATAGGGGATGGGGTTTGGGTTTGGGTTTGGGTTTGGTCTCAGGGTTTGGGCCGGCCAGGGTCCAAGGATCTGGTTCGGTTAGGTCCAGTTGAGGTAAAATTAGACATAAGTCAATTAATTAATTTAATGCTTATTTGCGCAAGGCGAAGTTAATTCCCATTGTATAACTACAGTTGCACTATGGGCAGAGGGTACTTAAGATCGTCTTATAAAATTTAGATTATCTCGGTTTGTCCCTAGTATCAGTTTTTAAAATTATACCAAATTCCTAAATTGGTTGAGGGGGTTTACAATCTACCCTCCTTAGAGCATTTTGTCCTCAAAATTAAACGTACGTATAACAAGAATTTCTTAACTGAATAAATAAGGTGCTAATACGTACCTAGCCATTCGAAAAGGTGGGGATAGCGGTGTCTAATATCCTCCTCGCGTTCCCAAGTCAATTCGCCTGGTGCATGATGTCTCCATTCGACGCGGACTAAGGGAATGGTCTGACCTCGCAGTACCTTCTCACTTCTATCCAGAATCTCAACAGGCTCCTCTTGGTACGACAAGCTCAGGCCGACTGTGATCTCTGAATGGTTAAGTACATGACTCGGATCCGGTATGTATCTCCTCAGCTGAGATACGTAGAAGACATCATGGACTCCTTCCAAAGTCTGCGGCAAGGCTAATATGTAAGCAACCTCTCCGACACGTTCTAACACATCGAATGGCCCGATGTACCTCGGACTCAGCTTTTCTCTGCCTCCGAATCTGATAGTCCCTCGAGTAGGCGAGATCTTTAGGAATACGTGATCTCCAACCTGGAACTCTAAGGGTCGTCGATGCGCATTCGCCCAATGGTTCTGTATGTCCTGTGCTGCTCGCAGGTGTCCTTGGATCTTCTTCACCTTCTCTATTGTACGAACAACCAACTCTGGTCCGAAAATCTGTCGCTCGCCTATATCACTCCAATATACTAGGGAACGACATTTCCTTCCGTACAATGCTTCATAAGGAGCCATCTGGATGCTCGCTTGATAGCTGTTATTGTAGGAAAATTTGACCAAATACAAATGGTCCTCCCACAATCCTCCAAAATCTAGCATGCACGCTCTCAACATATCCTCTAACGTCTGAATGGTGCGCTCCGACAGGCCATCTGTCTGTGGGTGATACGCTGTGCTAAACTTCAGGCGAGTACCAAGACTCTCTTGTATACTCTGCCAAAAGTAAGACGTGAACCTCGTATCCCTGTCAGACACGATGCTAACTGGCACTCCATATAGGTGCACAATCTTTCTCACATACATATCTGCTAAGGCCTCCGTCGATTGCCCAACTCTAAAGGGTAAAAAGTGTACGGACTTGGTGAGTCTATCCACAATTACACATACTGCATTGCGACCACTATGACTCCTCGAGAAGCCCGTAACAAAGTCCATGGTGATGTGCTTCCATTTCCACTCTGGTATAGGGAGTGGTTGAAGCAATCCTACAGATCTTTGATGCTCAGCCTTGACTTGCTGACACACCAGGCACTTGGCCACAAAGCGTGCTATCTCTCTCTTTATTTCGTGCCACCAGTAGTACTGTCTCAATTCTTTGTACATCTTCGTGCCTCCTGGATGTATAGAATAGGTTAAACTGTGTGCCTCTGTCATCAACTCCTGACGAAGTTCTCCATTTGGAACATAGAGACGATCTCCGTATCTCAAAGTTCTGTCTTTATGTATTCTCAGTCTTGTCTGTAATCCAGCCTCCATCCTCTGTCTAAGCCTCTGAAATCTGGCGTTTGTCGGCAAAGCAGCCTTGATTCTCTCCACTATTGTCGATTGCAACTGAAAACTCGACAACTGTCCATCTATTCCGGACATAACAACCTCTATACCCATCTGCTCTAGCTCTCTCAACAGTTGTTGTTGGGTGGTCATGAAGAATGCCATGGGTCTTCTGCTCAACGCGTCAGCCACTACGTTGACCTTTCCCGGATGGTACTGTAGCTCGATCTCGAAGTCTGTCATCACCTCGAGCCAATGTCTCTGTCTCTGGTTCAGCTCCTTCTGGGTGTAGACGTACTTTAGGCTCTTATGATCAGTAAATATCTCTACTCTTTCTCCATATAAATAGTGCCTCCAAAGAAGCTCGGACCCGGTCAAGATCCGAACAACGACGGAGCACTCAACTACATGTTTAATAAGTATCAAAGCAAAAATCACCGTGGCAAGCTCCAAGTCGTGGGTGGGATAGTTCTTCTCATGTTTCCTCAACCGTCTAGAAGCATAAGCGACAACCTTTCCGTGCTGTATTAAGACACATCATAATCCTTTCCCGGATGCATCGCTATAGATCACGAATCCTCCGGGTCCAGATGGTATGGTCAAGATAGGTGCTGTAGTCAAGCGCTTCTTCAGCTCATCGAATGCCTTCTGACACTCCCCTGTCCAAGTGAACTCCTTCTCCTTTCAGGTCAAGCGGGTCATCGACTCTGCAATCTTTGCGAAGTTCTCTACGAACCTCCGGTAATATCCGGCAAGTCCTATAAAGCTCCTCACTTCTGAGACATTGGTAGGGGTTGGCCATGTCTCTACAGATGAAATCTTCGCCGGATCTGCTGAGATTCCATCTCCTGAGATGACGTGTCCAAGGAAAGCGACACGATCTAGAAGAAACTCATACTTGCTCAGTTTAGCATAAAGCCTCTCTCTCCTCAGCGTCTCTAACACTAGTCTCAGATGCTCTTCGTGCTCCTCGTGGCTCTTCGAATACACCAAGATGTCATCGATGAAGACTACCACGAACTGGTCTAAGTATTGGTGGAATACCCTGTTCATCAAATTCATGAATACAGCAGGTGCATTCGTTAGACCAAAAGGCATCACTAAGAACTCGTAGTGACCATAACGAGTCCTAAATATTGTCTTTTGAATGTCTTCTCTTTGCACCTTCACTTGATGATAACCCGATCTCAATTCGATCTTTGTGAACACTACTGCTCCTATCAACTGGTCGAATAAATTGTCAATCCGCGGCAGGGGTACTTGTTCTTGATAGTCAAAGCATTAAGGACTTTGTAATCAATGCACATACGCACTGTTCCATCCTTCTTAGGCACAAATAATACTGGTGCTCCCCATGGTGATGCACAAGGACGGATAAATCCCTTGCTCTGTAACTCCTCTAATTATAACTTCAGCTCCTCTAGCTCCTTCTTCGCCAATTGGTATACATTAGAAGATACTGGTGCTGCTCCGGGTACTAGTTCGATGGTGAACTCCACGTCTCTGTCTGGCGGTAAGCTTGGCAAGTCTTAAGGAAAAACATCCTCAAATTCTGTAACTATTGGCGGTGGTGCAATCTCCATGGCTATACAAGTTTCCGCTTTCTGTCCTACTCCTTGTTCGACGGTTCCTCGCCTATACTCGAATTCTGGTTGATCTGGCAGTCTAAAAGTGATGCTACCCTTCCGGCAGTTCAGTACAACATTATACTGGCTTAACCAGTCCATGCCTAGCACAACATCAAAGTATGGCATAGGCATTACCAAGAATCGTGCTCTCATCTCTCTACCACATACAATTATTGAGCACATTCTGATAGTGCTGGTAACCGGTACGATACCTCCTCCGGTAAGAATCTTCCAACTCTTAGTTAAGGGGAAAGTCGCTACTCTATGCATTGCTACGAATCTACTAGATATAAATGATAATGTAGCTCTAGAATCAAACAATGCAGTTGCAGGTAATGATACAACTAAGATGGTACATGTGATAGCTTCTCCTTCTGTTTTCTCTTCGGTAGCTGCTAATGCAAAGGCCTGTCCGTGCCTCTGTCCTCCGGTCTACTGTCGAGCTTGATCTAACTGCGCCTCCTGTGGGGCCAAGGGTGGTCACCTCTGAAATCCTCCGGGTGCTGGTGGACGTTGACTTCCTGGCGGTGGTAGTATCCTCGAAACTGGTGCTTTTGGCCTCTGTCCGGCCGGCGGTGCTGTCTCTCTGTGTTGCGGGCAGTCTCGAACTTGGTGTTGGTCTGACCCACAAATCAGACATGTCCTCAGTCTCTTTCTACAGTCCTTCTCGTAATGTCCTCTCTTACCACAATGGTAGCAAGTCGGAAGCTCCTTTGGCTGGTATGGCGTCGCCTTTTGCTGTGTTTGTGCTCCGGGACGTCGGATCGGTCCTCCTACTCTGGGCTGTGCTCTGGCTGGTATAGTCGTGCTGGAACGTCTAGCTCCTCTGACGATAGCCTCTTGGATTCTCACCTCTGCAAGAACCTCTTCATAAGAAATCCTCGCCTGTGTAGTGGTATACCTCTGTAACTCGAAATTGAGATCGTGATGAAATCTCTGGGCTTTCTCGAGGTCATTGGGTATCAGGACGGCACCAAATCTGCTAAGGCGGCTGAACTCCGCGTCATAGGCGTCAACAGTCATATTTCCCTGTTCTAGATGTAGGAACTGGGAGTACAGGGCATTTCTGACTGTAGCTGGTAAATACTTTGCAGGAAAGTATTCCAAGAATTGTTTCCAAGTCTGGTTCTTGCCCACACTACGCTCAATAGAATCCCACCAGTTATGGGCGTTACTTTTAGTTGGGCCCTCATTGCGGTCATCCAAAGATCGGGATGTAGTTGTAAAGCCTCTAATAGCATTTCCGTATTGGCGATCCAATCGGAGATCTATTCTGGAGTCTCACTTCCTGAGAAAGTATCTGGTCCCATCTGTCGGAACCATATAATAGTGCCACCTGCCTGGGCTGGTGGAGGTGCTGGTACGGGTGCTGGGACAGGTGTCCTCTCTAGTACTGCCATCAGACTCTGTCTCAATGTCTCTGTCTGATGCCACTGTGCTTGCATCATTGCCTGGAAGAACTGAAGCATCTGTGGCTGGCCATCTAGCTGTGGCATCTGGGGTGGATAGGGTGGAGGCGATGGTAGTGGATTCTCTGGCTGTGCAGTAGGCGTCTCCTCAGATGTCGGCCTCTCAGTCTGTGGCATCGGTATAGCTCTTAAAGTCTGGCCCTCACAATGTTGCGTGGGGATTGTCTAGGAAATCTGTCCCTCAGGCTGCGGCGTAGGATCGCCCTGCGACGTCTCGTGCCAATGTATCAACGGGGTCTGTAGCGGGGGTTGTCCTTGGGGTACCTCCTCTCCTTGAGTGGTGTTATCTGGCACCGCGGCACTGGGTGCTCCTCGTCCACTGCGCAAATTTATCTTGCTGCAAGAGATAGGTCTTCATTAAAAGAACACAGAATCAAGCAAACAGGATGTTAATTTAGAAGCAGTGTGATGGAAGTTCAAAGGCGAATCAAAAGTGGATGAGACCTAGTAACTTATATTCTATTGCAGGCTCGCTGGGTACGTTACCATACCACAAGCGAAAAGTCGGACCTGCATGGGCCACCACTAAAACCATATCACGCCCCAGTCCCAAAATATATGGAACTAGGCAACGTAGCAATAGCCAGCTGACACGTCTCCGAGGATATCCCAATTTAATGGATCCATGAAGAGTGCTACGCTGTCCTAAAATACTAACATGTCCGATATCAGTCAATAACAGGTAATCTAATCTCATCCACAATATAAAGAGCAAGAAGTACTAAATAAACTGTTGGAAGATAAACGTCAGTCTCAAATATCATAGTACAACCAAGAATGTCTGGTGGGAATAAACCCACTACTATGACGAAATAAAGTACTGAAATGATAGATAAAAAGATAATGACTAGGCATCGGCTGACTGGATAATGATGCACCCAATCTAGGCAGAATGCCTACCAACTAATCACGGAAACTCTGACGGTAGAACCTCTAGCTCCTCTGCGGTAGCGAATCTCGTCTCCTGTCCTGGGCCGTACACTGTGGGATAGTAAGCCTCGTCCAAATCTGGAAATGTACCAGGTCCTCAGAGGGACGTAACAAGATACATAGAAGCATGCCATATATAAATACTGAATAAAATAAATACAATAAAGGGTGTGCTAACCATCTAAGTGAATGCAATATGAGGACACTTTGGTACGTATGGATAGGCGTAGGCATAATGTCCAACACCCCAAAGAGCGTGGCAGCAGTACAGTATATCGGCCATATCGCTCCGAAGAACGTGGCAGCAATACAGTATATCGTCCATATCGCTCCAAAGAACGTGGCAGCAGTGTAAAGGGAGCCATTAGATCCGTGGCTCCTCTGGATACTACGGAATCCAATGGGTGTATCCCATACGCCTACTAATGTCCTCCCCGCCCAATGTAGATACGCAAGTCGACTACTCGACGTGCATACCACGTATCTATATGCCAAGTCTCTACCAATATACTATAATCTGAACGACGTACTAATCGTGATGTAGGTTACACGTAACGATAGCTAGTCGAGTACGCAAACCCGCATCCCAATATGAATATATCTCTGTGAACGTGTAAGGTGTCAGGTCTCAGATGATAACAGGGTAACATCTAATGGGTGAGTCTGCTAATGACTAGGCCAAGTATACAAATCATCGACGTATCCGTCGAATGCACCCGAATAATCTCGGACGCGCACAGTTGTATAAAGTAAAAACAACAAGAATACAATACAACATATGCATATTTAATTTAGAAAGTAAATATGGCAAGGTATCTTGCCTGGGTCTTAAAGCTGTGAATGTTAAAAGCTGGTTCCTGCAGTATCTTCTGGCTGATCCAAAAGTCCTAAACACAAATATAATATAACAATCTTATATCAGACGCTAAACATTAAATGTTCATTACTACCACGCGCTGCTTGAGTATTATCGCAAGTTCCCATCTGTTCGAATACAGCGTCACATGTGCGCTTAGCTAAGGTGCACATGGGTTCTGTGCTCGATCATCCTGGCCCTTGAGATAATAAGTTCAAGTTATGGTCTGACCACGATCACTGTTTTGTGCGAACACGTTCCTTGGTTTCTATGTTCATTACACGTGGTCTATATACCTGGTTTAGGGTGGAGATGCAAGTCCTTGGCTTTATGCCTCATGATTTAGGGTTTGCTAGTAATACACAGATTCTAAACCTTATTATTCATTAATTCAATTTGCACATAGTTAGGGTTGTGTCCGATATCAACAATTATTGACATGTCGATACGATGCTACGATATTTACATGAAGAAACGGGGTTTGATGGGGTTACCTCTACGTGGCTTGCTCGGACAGGGTCTGATCTCGTCGAGGCGTACTCCGGCGAGGTGGCAGCGACTCCGGCGAGGCGACGGTAGCGGCAGCGGCACAGCAGCAGGCGCGGCAGCGATAGAAATGCACGGGGGGTCAGGTTGGCGCCGGCCACTCGTCGTGCGACGGGGGCTGGGTTGATCGGCTGAAGTGCAGCGGGCGGATGTAGGGTGGCTGAAGGGCAGCTGTGGGGTGGATGTATGGGGGTAGCGGGTCGGCTGTGTATGGAGGCAGCGGGTCAGGGGTGTATGGGGGCAGCGGTCGGCTGTGTATGGGGCAGCGGTCGGCTGTGTATGGGGTAGCGGTCGGGGGCAGCGCCGGCAATGCAAGCGGCGGTGGGGGTGATTGTTAGGTGCAAGGGATGGGGAGTATTCGGCTAGGGTTAGGGTTTTGGTGAGGCTTTGTTGGTTTAGGGTTTTTATATGGAGGAAACTATGTATTTATATAGGGGATGGGGTTTGGGTTTGGTCTCGGGGTTTGGGCCGGCCAGGGTCCAAGGATCTGGTTCGGTCAGGTCCAGTTGAGGTGAAATTAGCCATAAGTCAATTAATTAATTTAATGCTTATTTGCGCAAGGCGAAGTTAATTACCATTGTATAACTACAGTTGCACTATGGGCAGAGGGTACTTAAGATCGTCTTAAAAATTTTAGATTATCTCGGTTTGTCCCTAGTATCAGTTTTTAAAATTATACCAAATCCCTAAATTGGTTGAGGGGGTTTACAACATGTACGGTGTGCGGGATAAATTCATACAGATGATAGAACAGTTCCTACAGTTAGCCAAGGCATTCCCTCAGTACGTGGACGATACCAAAATTAAGTGTCCGTGGGTGAGATATCGTAACTTGCAATATCTCTCAGAAGTGGATGTGACATATCATTTGTACTCGAGGGATTTTACGCCGAATTACTATTAGTGGACCTCACACGAAGAACTTGTGTCTTTAGCATCAAAGTCGAAGCCTTATATGGAGTTGTATATGGATGTCCATGACCATGCTGATTACAACAATGGGTACATGAACATAGTTTTTGATACTGTTGGACCTAGTTTTAATTCGGATTATCATGATACAGCTGAGGTGGCACCGAATGCAGATGCTGCAAAGTTTATGGAGTTATTGGAGAATGCAAGGACTCCATTACCGTTGGAGGTGGTTACAAGACTGTTGAGCATCAAGTCCGATTTTAACATATCGCAAGAATGCTATAACCGATTGATGGAATTGATTCTAGAGATCTTGCATGTGGGTGCTAAGTTACCTAAAGATTTCTATCGGTCTAAGAGGATGGTGAGATCGCTCTGGATAGAATACGAGAAAATCGATGTAGGATGGAGAAGCTCTTTTATGTTCTCTCTTTGCTCGTCTCTATATGCTCTCTCTGTGTTGCCCACCAGTGTGTGTCCCCCCTGTTTTGGCATGCCACCCGGGTATATATATAGTCATCCTTGGGCGCGCATATGTTAGACCGCATGGATGCTAAAGGGTACCACGTGTGCCTTCTTAATATGGTGCTGCTGTAACCATGAGCAGGCCAAGCTGCCACGTGGCCGCTTGTTGAGATTTTTTGTTGCTGAAGATCTGGGCGTTTCTCGTCCTTTGTGTGCCTAACTTGGTCAATTTTGACACGTGGCCCGCACTTGGTTGGAGAGAACTACTTCAGTTGTAACAGCAAGATTTGGTCTTCATGAAGTCTAAAACACATGTGGCCAGAGATGCATAAGACGCATGGAGTCTGGGATACATAGGGCCAGAGACGCATAGAATACATGGAGTCTGGGACGCATGGGATCCTTGTTATGCTATATATGTGGTGCTGCACACCCATCGAGAGTGAAGTTCTGTGCTGATGTGAGACTTCTGTCATTTAGTGTGTTTACATCTTTTGAGACATTCAGAAAATCCACTTTGTTAGGATTCTGTGTCAGAGAGGATCCCGTTGCTAGGATGTCATATCAAGGCCGTCTGCAGCCAAAGCTGCTTTGGCTGATTGGCACGCATGAACGTTGCCTTATTGGGCCACAGGGTGATTCTGCGGCCTAATCTCTTCTTAGCTTTACTTTGGGGCGCATGGTTGTTGGATGCATTGATGCATATTTTCCATGCTTCTACACTACTGTTTTGCCTTCTTTCGCTTAGAGGGTCGCCTCGCCACTCCAGGTAGGAATTTCAGTAACAGCTTTTGGGGGTGCTCTACCACTAGTTCTGAGGGCTGTTCCAGTAGTCACGGAGGAACTTCCACCCCCATCCCCCATGCCAGCAGACGGGACGCAAATGTTTGCCATATTTTGGGAGATGATGGAAGCACAGCAGAGGCAGACATATGTTCTACGTCAGGCATCGAGAGTGCTCTCCATTTAGCACTAGCAGCTATGGAGAAGGTAGCGCTTGTCCAGCCGCAGATCGTACTGCCTTATCCCGTCCCACACCAGCCGAGGCCGGGTACCATAATTGATTTTAAGAGGATGGGGCCCAAGGACTTCAAGGGCATAGAAGGAATCTTGTATGCCGATAATTGGATCGAGGACGTAGAGAGGACCCTATGACTAGCACAGATTCCAGAGAGTCTACGGGTGGAGGCAGCAGGCAGCATACAGCCAGATGTTCGACATTGCCCTGACATGGTTCCGTACAGACCCGAGGATCGCGGTGCCATGACTGACTTTTAAAGCTTTTAAAGAGCTTTTCAAGGAGCAGTTCTTTCCGGACGAGACTCTGAGTGCCCTAGAGAGCCAGTTTCTAGACCTCGTTCAGGGGAGCATGACTGTGGATGAGTACACCGTAGAGTTTTGCAGATTAAAAAGATTTGTGGAGGGGCAGAATCCCCTAGGGAAGACCAGAAAGTTCCTAAAGGATTTTATCAGGGAGGTCAAATCTGTCACCAAGGGATATCGTACCACTACATTCGAGGAGATCCTGATGGATGCACAAAAGAGTGAGGATGATATGGAGCTTAAATCCCAAAGGATAAGAGACACATCAGGTAGAGATAGCAGTAGTGTGGGTCTAGCCAAATGACCCTACTTCCAACAGCATAGGACCTTCCAGCCGGAGAGACAATAGTTTCATGCACCATTCCGAGCACTAGTGTAGCAGACGTACCAAGCCCCGAGACTGGCATAGCAGGCCCGTAGCGTAATCAATGTGGAAAGATTGTACATACATGAGAGGTTTAGAGGAAGAGGCTTGGAGTGTGCCTCTATTGTGGAGAGCCAGGCCACCAGTTGAGGGAGCGTAGTGGCTCCAGTTTGAGCAGGCTAGGGAGTAGAACCGGCATAGAGAGCACTAGCGAGGCCACCTGCGGGACAGCAGAGGGGACCTTCTTTACCGACTCAGTAGCAGCATTTCTTCCAACACCAGCAGCAGTAGAGAGGTGCACCGCGAAGGCGAGCTTTCACCATGACAGTTGAGGGGGAGGAGCCAGTCGAAGATGTGATATCAGGTTCAGTTCTTCTTGATTCGATTTCAGTTTATGCTTTATTTGATTCTGGTGCTTTCTAAAGTTTTGTATCTGTATCTTTTGCTCTTAAGCATCATTTAGAGTCTGAACCTTTGGGTAGGACTTGCAAGATCACGACTGGGGGAGACATTATCCTGGTCTGTGATATTTGTAAGGATAAAAGAGTTACACTAGGAGACCGAAAGTTGAGTGCGTGCTTACTCGTAATGCCACTTCATAGCTACGACATTGTACTCGGTATGGATTAGTTGAGTAGGCACCATGCTATTATAGATTGTCGTGGAGGCAGAGTTTTATTTTGACCGCCAAGAGAGCCAGAGTTTGTGATTGCCAGAGGAGCAGCAGAGCAGAGCGAGGATGGCCATCTGTGGAGCCATGGTGGAAGAGAAGGAGTTGCCACATCCTTTGATAGCAGAGTTCATGGATATTTTTCTGGAGGAGTTGTCGAATTTGCTGCTAGACCGAGATGTTGAGTTCTCTATAGACTTGGTGTCAGATGTAAAGCCGATATCTCAGCACGTCTATAGAGTTAACAACAGCGAACTGGTAGAGTTGAAGAAGCAGGTGGATAAGTTACAAGAAAAATGCTTCATTATATCCAGTTCATCACCTTGGGGTGCTCCGGTATTGTTTGTACCAAAGAATGATGGGTCGGTACGCATGTGTATTGACTACTTGGCTCTAAACAGCCTCACTATCAAGAACAAATACCCGCTGCCGAGGATTGATAATCTCTTCGATCAGTTGAGTGGAGCAAAGGTATTTGCGAAGATAGACTTGAGGTCGGGTTACCACCAGGTGAAAGTGAAGGAGGATATTCCGAAGACAACTTTTCGGACTCGGTATGGCCAGTTTGAGTTCTTGGTGATACCGTTTGGGTTGACTAATGCCCCAGCGGTATTCATGAATCTTATAAATAAGGTGCTCCACCAGTATCTTGATAAGTTTATGGTGGTATTTATTGATGATAGTCTGGTATATTCGAAGATCCCAGAGGAGCATGAGGAGCACCTGAGGATAGTTTTGGAGACTCTCAGGAAGGAGAAGCTTTATGGCAAGCTTTCGAAGTATGAGTTCTTCCTTGACAAGGTTGAATTTCTTTGTTATGTGATTGTAAGTGACAGAATCTCAGTGGACCCAAAAAAGATTTTAGCAGCAGGGTCGTGGGCTACTCCAAGTTCAGTGGCAGAGATCAGGAGTTTTCTGGGGCCAGCAGGTTATTACCGGAGGTTTTTATAGGACTTCTCCAAAATTACGGAGCCGATGACTAGGCAGACCAGGAAGGATATGGAGTTTGTCTGGACAGAGGAGTGTCAGGCCACTTTTAAGGAGCTGAAGAAGAGCTTGACGACAACTCCAGTGTTGACGTTGCCATCAGGATTATATGGATTCCCTATCTATAGTGATGCTTCAGGGAAGGGTTCTTATGCTTCCAGGTAATTATGTCCTCATGAGAAGAATTATTTGGAGTTGGCAGCGGTTATTTTTTACGAAATCTATGGAAATACTATTTGTACGGAGAGCGTATAGAGATCTTCACAGACCACAAGAACTTGAAGTACGTGTTTATACAGAAAGAGCTAAACATGATACAACAGAGGTGGTTGGAGTTGATGAAGGACTTTGACATATCATTACAGTACCATCTAGGGAAGGCTAATTTAATCGCTGATTCCTTGAGCAGGTATCCAGTGGCTATGTGCTTGACTTCGGACTGACATTTATTGGCCGACCTTGAGAGCTTAGGTATTGAGGTGCTGGTACCTGGTGTCGAGATACATATATGGGGATTACAGATACAATTTGAGCTGATGGACAGGATTCGAGCTACGCAGTATGACGATGAGTCTCTAAGGAACATCAGGGCACAGGTTCGAATGAGATTATTTGAGGACTTCACTATTGCTGAGGATGGATCACTACGACACGATACCAGGTTGTGTGTACCAAGTAGGCCGTTGCACGAGGAGGTTCTTCATGAAGCGCATCGATCGCAGTACTCTATATATCCAGGTCCCAACAAGATGTATAGAGATCTGAGGGAGCATATATGGTGATATGATATGAAGCATGAGGTGGTGCGCTTCGTATCCATATGTTTAGTGTGCCAGTAGGTAAAGGTAGAAAGGCAGAGGCCAGGTGGTTTACTACCACCTTTACCTATTCCAGAGTAGAAGTGGGAGCATGTTACTATAGATTTTGTTTTAGGGCTTTCACGTTCTCCAGGAGGTAAAGACGCGATTTGGGTCATCGTAGACAGGTTGACAAAATCGGCTCACTTCTTGATATTTAAAGTGGGTATGTCTACGAAGAAGCTAGCGGAGATGTATGTGCGATAGATTTTCATATTGTATGGAGTTCCTGTGAGCATTATCTCGGATTAGGATAATCGTTTTATATCCCACTTCTAGAGGAGTTTCCAGGATAGCTTGGGCACCGAGCTCAAGTTTAGTACCGCATATCACCCCTAAACAAACGGACAGTCGGAGAGGACTATTCAGACTCTCGAGGATATGATTCGCACTTGTGTTTTATATTTCAGAGGCTCTTGGGAGGATCATCATCACCTGGTAGAGTTTGCTTACAAAAACAATTATCAGGCCAGTATCGAGATGTCACCATTCGAGGCATTATATGGACGAAGATATTGCACTCTTCTATCTTGGGTGATATTGATGAAAGAGCCTTGTTGGGACCGAAGAAGATTATGGATGTAGCTGAGAAGGTGAAGCTCAATAGAGATAGACTTCGGGTGACGCAGGACAGACAACGGTATTGGGCCGATAGCCATCGGAGACCTTTGGAGTTTGAGGTATAGATTTTGTTTGTATTGCTTGTGATTACTTTATTTTAGGTTGAGTGTTAAGGCTGTATTTTGTTCAAGGTTGGCGATCTGGTGTTCTTGCAGATTTCTCTAACACTAGGCACGATTCGCTTTGGTGGAGGCGGGAAGCTTGTGATATACGTGTTATAACGTGTCATGATTTGGATCCGTATACTAGTCGATAATTGGAAAAGTATTAGTGGATATGTGATCATACCTTATAGCCCATGATTTAGTGTAGCCCGTGATAGCTAGCAGATCATGCAACTCACGTGTGATCATACTAGCTTCCCTTTTATATATAGCCCGTTATAGGCCCAAGCCGATCACATTATCTTACTAATATTTCAAGGCATATTTATTATATTATTTTCTTTATTTCAGTTCATTACATTAATGTTCCTCACCATATTGTTCTCAGTTTATTGCCATTATTTACCATGATGCTCTTTCTCATGATATTTGCTAGTTCAGTTACTTCCATCATTTATTTTTATTGCTATTATTGTTCATAGTTTTTATCAATTTTTGGAACTTCTATTGGGTTGTACTTCGCTCCAATCCTGATTGGAGATATTTTTCAGATGATTCATTAGATGACTGGTATCCTACGCATTATGGGCCACAGGATGGCGAGCCAGTTGAGATAGCACCCGTAGAGCCTGTTGAGATAGTACTAGCAATCGATGAAACTTAGCTAGTTCATTTATGATTTGTATATGTCAGTTAGATATTTTTGGTATGTATTATATTTGAGATCATTGTGTTGAGATTGGACTTGGACTTATGATGTATTGTGACTCTGTTTTTTTTTTCTATTCCATATCGTACCATATCTTCCTCTAGTTTATTGTTGTGATTGAGTATTGTTTACCATTATCATATTATCATATTGTCCTCCATTTGGGAGTTGAGATATCTTAATAGGTATATTATATATATTGTGTGAGATGTTTAGATAGTATTGTTGACCTAGACATCGTTCTACCGCCGATGTTGCAGCATAGGGTGAACGTACCCACGTACTCGTGTCCTTACACCGGATGCGGGTCGTGACAGTTATTATGGGGCAGTATTCTCTTAAAGACCCCACATAATCAAATCTTGCGATTATTAACATCCAAGATCTTCAAATAACCAGGACATGACACGTGTCGCACAGATTATGGGCATTAGCAATCCCAGATATTGAATTACCACATGCCAGCAACATCATGACATGCGCCTATGAAAGTCACGTACGCATGCGCATATATGGTCCTCTGAAGGCTATAAATAGTAGGTGTCTCCCATACATAAAAGAGGGACCACCACCGCAAAAAGGAAAAAGGGGAAAAAGACAGAAGAAAGAAGGGACATCAACTGAGTCGCATATGTTCCCGGAGGCCTTGCCAGCCTTTTCAATGTCGGACCGTCAACGGAGTAAAGTAATCGACTGCAGATCAAATCTCCACCGTCATACTTGCCGAAATTTATTTGTACTCAGACTCTACGTATTAGAGATCATTTGTACTTTTTGTTCTACTCCAATTAATACAAAAGTCCTCGCTGGCCTACACTGACTCCCAAAATAAACAATGCTCAAGTATTGAGGTAAGTCGGTACCAATGACTCAGTCAAAGACATGACTCTGCCCAGGACATATATTCATAATAGAGACACATGATAGATATCACATATCACGAGATACGAAGGCAAAATAATGGGACGAGAAACTCACCTTCACTCACCGAATATACAGAATCCAAAGAAGAAGGCTGATCCCCAGGAATCGGCTGGCCTACAAGATGATGCTTTGCCATAGGCTGAGCGCGAACAATCTTATCAGAAGGAACATAAACAGTGTCCTTAAAAGTTAAAGGACACAAGGATCAAATCAGAGGGATATGATAGATCAAAGATGAAGGCAGATGACAGGTCAAAGGATCAGAGATATAGAATAATACGAAAGAGATCAAGGAGGAGCAATTAAGGATTGAGACATCTAAACAATAATAGCTCCCACACGTCTGAAAACCAGACCTGCATGGGCCACCACTAAAACTATGTCACATCCCAGAACCAGAATACTGGAGAGTAGGGATAGACAAAGTCAGCTACGCATAACAGAGCACATCAGTACCCCCAAAATACGATCACGGTTGTGAAACACATAGAGGATTAATACTACAAGCCAATAGTCAATTTTAGGTCAAGCAATCCTAGGTGTCTCAATTACAAGCAAATCAACAAGATATATGATCATCATACATAAAAAGTAAAGCGTCCCAAACTATATATATATAGATGATCATGAAGCTAGTAGAATAAAATGAAGAACTAGCGAGAGTATAAGTCATACATAAACAACACTAGTTGTAAACTAGGTATAAACAAAATCATGTTAGCCCGCATGCAGGATATCAAGTCAAAAATATGTGCTAAACACGTGCTCGGAGGCTAAACGTCGCAAAAGAATAAAGTACATATACTAGTGGGAGAATAAAATAAGAACCCACTCAGGTACTCTGGTGCTCCGGGTGGTCACCATTGAGTGGAAGATAAGGAAAATCCTCAGGTTCTGCCATGAGATCTGGCCATACAAAACCAGTGGAGTCAGACCCCTAATAGCAAGTACCACAAAGGTAACCAAAACTTTGAACTAAAACCAGTAATAAATAATACAATAATAGATATAAAAAGAAGTAAATAAATGCGGATCGAGACTCGTGCGCTACCAATGCACTTATCTCGAGAATAGAAAAGACAATAAGTAAAATAATATGGGGCAAAGGTAAACAACCAGTGAAATAAAGTAAACAGGGGACAAGTAAGATAAAATTGGACATGTAAATATATAAGGTATCCGAAGCATGTGCACATGTACAATATAGAAGTCATGTATAACATGTGAATGTAGGATCCAAAATATAGCACAAACAACAATAAACATGTACATGAACAATAACTAAACATAATGGCTATAGAAAATGATAAGCTGATAAGTGATAAAAGAGCTTAAAAACTTCTCAAAATTGAAGCCACAACCCTTAAAGCAAATAAGAAGCAAATAAGGACAGGGATTGTAGATCCTTTCTCGAGTAAAACTTGGCCTCTGGCAACTCACCGACACATATAAAGGTAAACATGAACTTGAGCATGTAAGGTCAACTAGTAGGAATATAAATATATCATGATCGAAATATAGCAGGAATAGGAAAATTATATGTATAATAGAATCAAGAATAGTAATCTGGAACAAACCTGAACAAGACTAGATAATCAATCAATCAATCAATCACGGCCAATCATGACCTATGACTTGCTATCATTATTTTCCTAAGGTTATCATAAATTTTAATTACTAACATATGTAATTTGATGAATTCCAACGGTCATACGCCCTGCAGTATGTCCAAATTATCCAGGCAAAATCAATTAATCAATAGTAGCATTGGATTGTATCACTCAATGGTGAGCAAATAAATGATAGTGATAGTATGTGATAATATGCATCACACGGCGATGAGCAAGAAGTATGCCCCTCACGACGAAGAGCTACAAATTCATATTGGACCGGGATAAAGGAATGCGTGCGACCTGGAAACCTCCTCTTCCAAAGAATCAATATTATCAATCTAGTTATTTTAATCCTTAACATTTTTATTTAGGATTCTGGGTATGGCATTCCGTAGAATCCATCATACACACGAAGTTTTGGACCATAATTCGGAAATCCGTCGAATTTTCCCGATTTTTTGTCAGATTTTCGAATGGTCACAACAACCAAAATTCACAAAACTTGTTTCGGCCATAAAAACTTTATTTTAACTTGAAATTCAGATTTTTTAAAGGTTAAAATTGAATAAAATTGAATTTCCCACAACATGGGAGAATTAAATTTCATAAATTCTGAGTTTTGATAAATCAATTCTTCAAAATACTCCAAAAATCGGTTTTTGAAAACGCGAATCGTGTCTGAATTCCACCAACTCAAAATCACTAGGGTACAAGCTAGGTAAGGGTCTCATATAGCATATAGGCCTAAATTACACAAGTAAAATATGGGTATCACACATTATATCAAGATCAAGCTCCGTATCTTACGGCTAGATCTATAAAATGACATGAGCATAAACAAGTCTAAAACCCATGAAAATATATCAAGCCAAGAACTAAAGTAATAAAGAATCATGTCAAAAATATTTTTATCCAATAATATTCAAGAAATAATGACAATAAAAGAAAATTCAAATCTCATATTCATATAATGGCAAGATGTACTTGCTTAAGGTCGTGCTCCCAGCCTAAAGCTTCTACTCCAATACCAAGAGGGATTTATAAACCACACTCTTAGGCCTCAAGACCAAGCTCCAAACTCCCAAGAAAAATGAAGAGAAAATAAAGAGAAAGGAAGAAAGAAAAAGAGAGGTTAGAGAAAGTGAAAGAGTATATATAGAAGGGATGAATTAATCATGATCGTCGGATCTGTCACGTCAACGATCCACATCATGATTCAAATCAATCTCATCCATTCAAAAGAAAACCAAATCACCATTGGATAATAGAGTGATTCATAACCAAGAAACCAATGGATAATAGAGTGAACCAAACACTATTCACAAAAATATCCAAACGCTATTCATGAAAAATATCCAGGTATTCGGATTTCCACGGATCACCGGTCGATCATCCGAATGAAAGCAAAATTTTTTACTTCAAAAAATTTCAGGATTCTCCGTTCTATGCACGGGCCCTAACACGGGTATATGGCAATGCTAATGTATTTTTCTACTGGTCCAGGATAATCTCTCATATCAAAATAAAATCCAAAATTACGAAAATGCAACAAACATGAATGCAAAAATTATAAAACACGGTCTAAGTTAATTTTTCAGATTTTTTTTTAAATAGCAAAAATTCAGAAATACAAAATTCAATAACGAAGGTTACACATGGGGTTGTTTGGAAGGGTCGACGGTTGTTCGACCATGACGAGGTTAGGGTATGGGTCCGAGAAGAGTTCGACAACAAAAAATGATGGTGATGCTGGGTTGAGATCGAGCTGATTTGTATGTTGGGTGAGGAGAAAGATGGCTTTCCTCTTATTATCATCTCTAATTCATGCTTGGAGAAGAGATGTATGTAGTAGACTGTATGTGCTTTCAATAGGTAGGTACCTCTCCATTCTACTCAATAAGCTATCACCATCAGCTGTAGTCTACTGTCTACACTCTTCTTTCAATAGGTACCTCTCATTTCATGTTTGGAGAGAAGGCTATCACTATCAGCTGACTCTACACGTTAGCCTACAACTTGTACAACTTTCCTTAAAAATAAAATAAATTCCAGGGGCACTGCCGCACCCCCTCGACCATATGTGTCTACGCCCCTGCATTCATATATGTTATTATCTTGTATAATCTTCCATATATTTTTATTGGCAATTACTAGACATTACGAGATATTGACATAGGAGATCGTATTCTTTTTTCGAGATGTGTATCCAAACTCATCATTAATATATATATATATATATATATATATATATATATATATATATATATATAAGGATTATTTACACTAACTATCCATATATTTGATGTTTATTACACGAAAAAAAAATCCTACTTTTAAACTAATTATACTGACCACCCCTACTTGTTTGGTTTATTAAACATGGTACCCTTACTTTAAGATAAAAATAAAAAAAATTATAACACTAACTACCCCTACTTTTAATTTTATTTTCTAAAGGGAGGGGTGGTCAGTGTAATTAGTTTAAAAGCATGGTATCTCGTGTTATAAACAAAAAAATTAGGGATACTTAGTGTAAATAATCCTATATCTCTACTATTATAATGTGGCTTCTAGACGGCTCGAAAGTGAGCCGTCTAAGCCGTAAGTAAATACTCAACCAATTAAATTTTTAAAAAAATTACTTATGGAAGATAAATAAAACCTTAAACTAACTTCCATCTTATCCGTCAATTAATAAATATTCATCTCTACTTTAGAAATCTAATTTTTGAATAAATAAATAAATATATATATATATATATATATATATATATATATATATATATATATATATATATATATATATATATATAACAAATTTAAATTATAAATATTTAAACTATTTTTAACGATATTAGAAAAAAATATTTTACGTGCAATGCACGTGCATTTACTAGTAAAATAAAAAATTCTATAGCTTGTACATTCAAAATGAAATAACTTAGAAGGTATGCATGCAAAAAAACACATTTATTTTCGGAAGATGGTATGTTATCCGCTGATGGACTGGTCCGTCCGCCTACGTGACTGACTCCCATTGGTCCTTCCTGTATTCGCCGGTCCATTCCGATGGCTTTTGATAAGGGCACTACAAAGTTTACTAAGGGCTAGCCCAGGATTGGGGCTAGCCCATTAATGAAAAAAGTTTACTCACACTAGCCCATTAGTTTACTCATACTAGCCCAAACTTGAAACCCTCCTCCCAAACCCTCCAAACCCCACCGGAGCCCTCCTCCCTCCCGTCGGAGCCGTTCTCCTCGACTTCGTCCTCCTCCTCCTTGTCGATGGCTCCCAAAGTCTCGAAAGAATCAAGGTACAATTTTTCCTTCTCCTTGTTCTATTGCATTTACAAAATTTTCCAAAAAGTTTAAAAATTTCCATTGCATTTCGAAAATTTTGAGTGATTTTCTTTCCATTCTTCAAATGAGGGTATACAAGTCCTGAATGTAGTTTAGGATGTAGTTTAGACGTTTACTTGGATGGTCGTACCCGATTTTAGGCCTACAATGTCGACAATCGTCGAAAGTATCGAGCAGTATCGGGCGGGACTGTAGAAAATTCTACAGTCCTATATAAATTAAGGACTGTAGAAATTTCTACAGTCCTAAATTTATAAAGGACTGTTGAAATTTCTGTAGTCCTGTATACGTATAGGACTGTGAAAAATTCTACAGTCCTGAATGTTAAATTAATTTAGAATGTTAAATAAAATTTTAATTTTTGTCTTATAGTCATAACCCTCGGAAGGGCACTGTGGATGAAGATATCATCAGAAGAAGCCCTACTATATCGATGCGTAAGGAACACAATGTTTTGCGTACTATTGGACCAGGTGTCACTATCCGCGACCCCGAGGCACGCCATGAAGTCAGGAAACGTCGATTGACGAAGAAGACTGTCACTCGTTTGAAGAGACGTGCTCCTCCTAGTTCTTCCGGTTCTTCTTCCTCCTCCGATGAGGACATGCCAAATGTCCCAAATCGGCCTACTGATGGTTCAGGACCTTCTCAGCCTGCAGATAGTCCTGTCGAGAGTCTCCCACAAACCCTCGGAAACCGGGCTACTGATGGTTCAGGACCTTCTGAGCAGCCAGATTGTCCAGTCGAGACTCGTCCAAACGGTTGCTCTATGTTACCGTCGATCGAAAACCATATTGCATATCAAATATGGAACAATCCGGTAAGTACATTACGTTATGATAATTTTATATATAGTTGTAAGTTCAAAGTTTATCCAATTATTTATAGATAAGTACATTTTATATAGAGGTATAACTTCATCCAATTGTTTACTTTTCAGGAGAGTTCTCGTATGTTGACGGTGATCAACCACGGGAAAAAATACAATACATGGAAGTATGAATTATTGGGAGACGATGTGAAGGCAAAAATCGGTCCCACCGGTTTACAATATTTGGGTAGCTACTCATATACTATGGTGGATAATGCACTGATATCAACATTTGTAGAATGATGGCATCCAGAAACCAACACTTTCCATCTACCCAATGGGGAGTTGACGATTACCCTTGATGACGTCCATCATATATTGGGACTTAGGGTTGATGGTCGAGTCATGATGAATCAAACTTTTGATGATTCGAGCATCAACTTTTACGACCATATTGTGGATTATGTATCAGGGTATCTGGAGTTGATGCCACTAGTTTTACCAGTCTTCGAGAATTCAAGAAGTCCTACGAACTTTCTCTTAAATATTTGGAGGAGATATTCGCTGATCCGGACTCCGAAATAGATAATAGTGATAATGTGGCTCGGGATATATGCAGTTCATCTTAGGGGCTGTCGGCATTATGGATAAGTCTGGAACGTCCATACATGCCAAAAAAACTCCTCAATTTGGACAACATTGACAAGGTGGAAGAAATATCTTGGGGAAGCGGTATACTAGCATACCTTTACCGTGAGCTTGGTGCGGCATCCCGCGTGGGTTCGAAGACAATATCCGGATGCCAGACTCTACTACATGTATAGATATATCATTGTCAACTTGTATACATAATTTAAAATTTTGTTGTTAATTTTTGGACTAATATTTTTTTAACCTGGTTACGTGAAGGCATGAATATACGAGCACTTTTCAACCCTGCAGCGGGCTAAACTGAACCGAGGGTATGACGAGAACCTTCATAGAATGTGCCGATGGAAGCCAACTAAGGAAGATGCCAAACGTCCTCACACATTGGCTGCCCTACGGAATGCACTCGAAGATATGACGACAGAAGAGGTAAATTGAGACCTAATTTTTTAATGTTTGATAATAATTAACTACGTTATGCTAAATGACGTTATGCTAAATTTTATGCGGTACAGATTGTTTGGGATCCATACCATGATTTGCGACAGACTAGTCGTCCATTGCAACCAGTCACTTTATATCACGGTCTTATAAGTTGTCATAAAATCGAGGAGACTTATATGCCGGATAGAGTGCTCCGTCAGTTTGGCTACGTACAAACTGTCCCAAAGCGCACTTTGAAAATGATAACTGCTCCGAGAGGTACCAAACCGCTAAACTATATTCCTGCGACGTTCAACTAGGTCTCGGACTTCTTCACCGAGTGGCAACGCCATGTTATTAGAGACACTGAACGACAAGCAGCAGTAAATATGACGGAATGTAGCAACGACTACCTCGCCTACTACGTTGGTGTCGGACTACCTACCTTGTTCCAACGTGGAGGCGATATTGTGCGTGTACCTTCAGATCTTCCTGCCAAATCGGTCTTGTATACTGCATTGGTCAAGATGGTGAGCCAACTTCTTCACTTTCAGTTTGATATTTGTAAAAGTTTATAACAGAAAAAAGTTTTTTAATTCTCATGAATAGGCTAGGAAAGTGAAGAAGTTGGAAAGAAGCCTCGTAAGTTGCCAGGATTCGAATTATATGGCAATCAATGATGAACTACAACAAATTGACAACGCTGAAGATTTTTCTTTCTTGGAAAATAGAGAGCAACGTACAAAGAGGCGGCATGAAGTTTAGGCCCCGTTTGAAGACTTGTAAAACTTTCAATGAATATGACTTTTGAGACATGTAAAAGTTTAAAGTTTGAATTTGAGTTGTAAAACTTTGAATGAATTTGCTACAATTCGCACTTTAAATAATTGTGTTCTAAGTTTGCTACAATTGCTACAATTTTAAATTTTGCTACAATTACTACATACATACAATTTGTGTTCTAATTTTGCTACATACATACAGTTGTCAAATGTGCAGATTTTGACAGTGAAGATAGTTTAGGACTGCCAAAATTTTGACAGTCCAACTTTCTTCTAGGACTGTCAAAATATTGACAGTCCAAAACTTACATATAACTGTCCAAAGACAGTGGGTAAAGTTTAGGACTGTCAAATTTTTGACAGTTCTAGTATCTTCCAGGACTGTCATAATTTTGACAGTCCTAAACTTACATATAACTGTCCAGAGACAGTGGGTAAAGTTTAGGACTGTCAAAAATTTGACAGTCCTAAACTTACATATAACTGTCCACAGACAGTGGATAAAGTTTAGGACTGTCAAAATTTTGACAGTCCTACATTCTTCTAGGACTGTCAAAATATTGACAGTCCTAAACTTGCATATAACTGTCCAAAGACAGTGGATAAAGTTTATGACTGTCAAAAATTTGACAGTCCTAGTATCTTCCAGGACTGTCATAATTTTGACAGTCCAAAACTTACATATAACTGTCCACAAATAGTGGATAAAGTTTAGGACTGTCAAAAAATTGACAGTCCTAGTATCTTCCAAGACTGTCAAAATTTTGACAATCCTAATTTCCTGACAGTTTTACATATAATTTTGACAGTCCTAGTATCGATTAGTATCAATGCACAATATACAGTCAAAATCGATTAGTATCAATGCACAACATACAGTCCTAGGGTTTAGATAACTTCTTTCATTGCACAACATACACACAACATACAGTTCAATATACAATTAAACATACATGGCTCTTTGCACAACATATAATTCAATATAAAATATCAATCGATTATAATATCAAAGTAGTCGTTCGGCATGATTTTTGGATTCTCCATCTTCATCATCTTCTTATAGGCAGCCATTGCATCCGTGTAGGGTGTCGTCCATGCGATCACTTCCTCTGGTGCGTGTTTATACCAAAGCGTAGAAGTTGGCGGAATAGGAGAATGACCGATCAACCTTGGGATGACGAAGTGTTGTCCGACAAACCCTATCGAACATAGATTGGATACTCCGTGTTCGGCCGGGGGAGCACACATTGGAAGAAAGTATTGTTAATACCTTGTGAGATAATTACAATAGGTATCTCATACCTATTAGAGAATACGTAAGCAGCAGACGGGACATCCATGTAATGGTCTGGTTTGGTAACTGTTTCCGTACAAGGTAAACTTGCCAACAAATCTCCAACAATTTCTTCGCCGAGTATCTGCCTATAGAAGGGTAGTCGAGACTCCAACTCCTCGTACAGCTCTTCCCTAACCTGTCTCCATCATGCTTCAACTGAATAGCCTAGTTGTCTTGCTAGTGCATGATATCCACAATGGCCATCCTTAGGAACATCAACAATAGACCAAATAAAATCCCGTATCTCAGGTAGAAAATTTTCAATGTATAGACTATATGAATCAGAAAAGTTATATAAACCCTCCGCCGTGACTGCATCATTTGTTTTATGTTTTTTCCCCTTAGAATAGTAAGCTTACTCTTTTTCTGCGGAAATACCACCCTTTCGATTACGGACTTTGCCTCCAAACCGCGTTCAATATGTTCAAACAAGGATGGACCTCTTTTAGTTGACTCCTTCTCCTTCTTTTTTGCTCTACTCTTTCTTGAGTATGGTCTTCCCTTAGGAGTTCGAACAACATATGGCTATTGCAATCAAGTTGTTGCCGGGACTGCAATTTCTTGGATTTTAATCTCAATGGATCTTCTCTCCGGTTCCGATGCGACACACCACCTTGCGTTCAGGAGTTTCACTTGTGGTAAAGAAAAGAAATCATCTTGAACTTCCACCGTCGGCATTATCGACAGCTGTCTCCAACGTTGATCAACAATATCTATTGGAATATGTATAGATTCACGACGATATTTGTTAATTTCATGTGCACAAGGAAGTCCGAGTGAATGTCGATATGAACAACTGCAAACCTCGAGATCATAACCAACCGACTTCGACCTACCAATCTCCTTAAACAATAAGCCCAAGGCCTTGTAAGATACTACATGTATTAAACCATCCAAGAGGTGTTCATGCTTGTATTCATGCTTTGCAATATTGAGGTTCATCTCAAATGATGCTACAATCTCGTTCACCGTGGAAATAATCATCAAATGAATCGATTGCCAAACATTACCGACCGATGACCGTAGATATCTTTTTAAACTTGAGTGTGATCCTTCGACCCGGTTCATAGTAATTGTGCCATAATGCTTCACCATGTTCGTCCATGCTAAGACGAATTGCTCTTTATGTGGTTCTAGCCAAGTATCTTTGATATAAGATATGTATGTCGGGTTACTCGTCTTCCACTTTTGTTGGAACATGTACCATGCTGTGTCGTAGCTGTCTGTAGTACTTGCCCACCATACAAGACTCCAATCACTGTAGAATTCTTTGAAGCGAAGCATGTCGATTTTACCGTCCACATTTTCAAATTTTCTCTTGCATTGAGCTTGGATATTTTAATTTATATGGAAAGTGCATAGTAGACTATGCGCATGAGGAAATACAATATCTATAGCATTTATTAGCGTATATTCCTGTTGGTAACAAAAACAAAGGGCTCTTTGTAACCTGTATAAAGGGATTGTAGTTTCCTCAACGTCCATGTGTAATCCTCTACTGTCTCACTCTTCATAAAATAAAAAGCGACTGTAAATGTTTTTCCCGTAGACGTAAACCCAACAACGTGAAAAAGAGGCATCTTGAACTTGTTGGTCTTATATGTACAATCAAGGATCAACACGTCTGCGAAGGACCGAGCCAAGTGTGTGCAATCAGGATGAGCCCAAAACAACGAAAGGAGTTCATCAGTTTGTGGATGTCTTCTATGGTACTCCACGTAGTGATGCTCCCCAAGCAACTTCAATACTTGCTGCATTGCCATTCTTCCTTTCATACTATTATATTTCGCACTGCCCAAACTATTATAGATGGTCCTCATGGTAGACTTGTTCCCATCTTCTTTTTGTCGCACGGCAGAATAAATTTGTTTCGGTGCAACTCCGGAAAGGAAGAATTCTTCAACCAACTTTCTCTCATCCTCCTTCAACCGTGCCACGTAGGCATGACCCGTAAGTGTCCCTGGAATAGGGTGATTGTGTCTTCCATTCTTAACTTCGATCATCCACTTCAAATCTTCTACTTTTACAATCAACACCTTAAATGGACAACCACATTTTCTCGTCCCAACGTTTTTCTTAGGGAATTTGTTTTCAACAACACCCTTTTTTTTATGATGCTCCCTAAACACACCTCCTCTTTCGCACCCCAGCTCTACATATTTTCGGTCCGGCCGAGATTTGATGGATCTTGCAATGACAATTACTATGTTATGTCGTCTTCCAACTTCTCTGTACCAATCTAATGCTTCTTCCTGGGTTGCAAATTGAATATCCGTTGAGAATATATCATCCACATCAACCCCAATAGCAGGATGTACCACAACATCTGTACAATGTTGGTCCTATAACCAATATAAAATAATATAAAAATTAATAACTTCATATAATTGACACTTCAAATAATTTAGTCTTTAAGATCCAGGACTGTCACTATTTTGACAGTCCTATTATACTATAGGATTGTCAAAATTATGACAGTCCTACTTTTATATAGGACTGTCGAAATTCTGACAGTCCTGTATTAATATAGGACTGTCGAATTATTGACAATCCTATATTTATATAGGACTGTCTAATTTTATACAGTCCTTACACGATGACTGTCGAAATAGGGTTGTCGTTTTACGTACCGTACGTGCTTCGGAACAACCGACATGTTCTTCGGAACGTTCGGAGTGCATATTTAATGGATTGCATGATCCAACATCGTCATCGAAGATATTTTCATGCATTGTTCCTACAATAGTAAAAAAAAACTAATTTTTTTTCTGACAATCGCAAAATTTATTCATTGTATGTTATCGAAGACATACTGGAAGAATATTCGTTGGACAATCACCAAAGCAAAATTCTCTTCCACTTGAGACCACAACTATAAATTTTCAAATTTAGGTTTAGACTTGGAGAATGAGAGTTTCTTCAAGTGGTGAAAAGCCTAAAATAGAAAAATTGTTCACTTATATAGCTTGGTGTGGACTAGTCCTAAGTAACTTTAAAAGTGACAAACTTGTAATTTTGAAAAAAATTATATTAAACTAGTCCCAAATAATATGTGTAGTGCCCTTATCAAACGCCATTCCGATTGACCTGACAATGGGGAGTCAGGCCACGTGTGGACAGCCGTCCGCGGGCAACGTAGCCGTTCACTTTATTTTCTGTTCCCGACCGAACCGATCCAATATCAAAATAGAACTCTTCGTGTGGGTTCGTCGAGGATTCTCGCAGCCGTCGGAAAAAAAAGGTTTCTTTCTGGCGCCATGGCGAACGTAAAATCCCCCAAATTCCTTCAAAGATTCGGTAATACTATCCCTCTCCTAAATCCATCGATCTAAAATGTAGGGTTTCATCTTCATCGCTCTGATTCGAGAACTTCGCTTCTTCTGCAGGTTGGGATCTGCTACTGGGATCGATCGCCGCCTTCTACGTGATCATGGTTCCTTACACCAAAGTCGAAGAGAGCTTCAACGTCCAGGCGATGCATGACATTCTCTACCACCGCAATCATTTGGAAAAGGTGAGAATTTTGGTCATGTTGCTGTCACTCGATGAAATTTTGCTTCCTTTTATAAAGTTGTTGAAATGGAGATTTGTGTGTGTTTTTTGCAGTATGATCATTTGGAGTTCCCTGGCGTTGTCCCTCGCACTTTCCTAGGCAAGTCTTTCGCTATCGGTTAAGTAGCATCGGTGCTTCTCATTACATAACGACATTATTAAACTGTATGTCGCTAAGTCCGCAAGTAGATAATAAATCAATCGGGACTCACGACATGACTTGATACAGACACGGCGACTCGTGCACGATAGTGATTTTGGTGCGTCCTAGTTTATTTTGGAGAGTCTAAGATGTGTCCTACCCGGCAATCTGCACAGGAACAACTCCGATTCCTGGAGCGTCCGTGCTTCCTATTATACACCCTATGGAAGTTCATTGTTCTCAAGGGCGGACATAGAATTGTGTGTGGTGGTGGTGTGGGGTGGGGGACATATTTTAGTTAATTATTTAAGGGATGTATAGAATTTTTGAACACATTTAAAAGATTAATTCTATAATAGACAAATGTAGATAGAAAGATTTGAACTCGAGACTTCTATGCTAGAATCCCGTTCGCTTAGCCACTATACCACTATTTACTTACTGATTTCTTAATGGAACTAAGAAGAAAATTAAAATCAAAACTATATTGTAGGAAACTGATATCTCAGGGGGTCACCAATGCTGTTGTACTTGTTGAACTACGTCGGTACCTACATGCCAGAGAGTATGGTGACATCTGGGTTACGACAAAAATGGTTGTTCTGACGTTAGCTAATGGTGTGTTTGGAAGTAGTCACAGTGAGAAGCATAATATTATTTTCTCTCTCCATTTTTTTGGATAGCTAGAAAAGCGTCACTAAGGTTTTTGTTAACATAGACGCTATGAGGTTAAAAAGTGGAGTTATCATGTAGCTAAGAAGAAGGAAATCGTTATGATTTAAAATATACTCATACAAACTCTTGATTCTAGGAATTGGAAGACCCAGTTCCCAAGAACATCAAATGTTATTCTAAAAATAAGTTAACATCGCAAATATACAACTAGGTTTTTTTGCCGTTAGTTTGGACCCAGGTTTTGTGTGCCATATTTTCACCTTTTCGTTCCGATCGAAGGCTAAATTACTTTAGATGCACCTTTCCCTACAACTTCTGCAAGTGACACCCATGCTTTCTTCCTCTTGCCCCACTTCTCTAATTTTCTCCTTATCTATTGCCATCACTGATGTTGTAAATGTTCGTAGTTTTTATTGTACGAATGATCTTTGGAAAATCTTAACCCGTTTTATACATACGTGCCTGTGGTAGTGAATTCATTTGCTTATTTTGCAGAAAATATGAGTGATTCAATGTGGTGAATCTTATTTCTTGTCCATCTAGACTCCTTGGTAGGCAACTTTGAGGTTTACTCCTTGTTTGCATGATAAGAAAGAATTTGTTGTTCAATGTTTTAAAATAATTAGCAATTGAGAAGTCTCTTTAAAATTTGGCACAAGTACTATAGTGGTTCAAAACAAGTACACGAATAAATTATATACAATAATACAACAAAAGGTGGATTAAAGTTTAAAAAAGAATTTATGCATGTAAAAAAAAATTAATAGTTACATCTTTTGTAAAGTTGGAAATATACAAGGGTTTAATTCATAAGTTGGATATTTAAAGATTCACCATCTCTCTTAGGGGCCGTTTTGTACGCAGATTATGATATTTCCTGGAATTTTGTATTCCTATGAATAATATTCTCGGACATCGAATTTTCAGGTCTTATTTTTTACTTTGTTTGGTAGAACATATAGTATTCATGGGATTAGAGAATTCCATGTTTGGTATTATAAATTAATTGCTGGGAATATAATAATTCTACACTCATTTTTCCTAAAATTCCTATCACACAAAAATATATCATAATAACCTAATCGAGTTGGGTAGAGTTTTGGTCGAGTCAAGTTCATGTAGGATTCTTGTCGAGTCGGGTTAGGTTCCGGTAGAGTTAGATTGGGACAAGTTCTTGCCGGGTTTGGGTTTGGGTCGGGCTTACCCTGGTTCGTTGAGTTTGAATCCAAGTTGGGTCCGGTGAGGTTTCAGTCTGGTTGGGTTTGAATCATGTTGGGTTCGAGTCCAAATTTAGTTTGGCTCCATGTGTTAAAGGACAGATCCAGAAATTGAATATGGGCTAGGCTACAATGGATTAAGGTGGGCTAGAAGTGACCTATATAAAAAAAATTTAAAAATAAATAAATATATGGAAAAAAGAGTAAAAAATTTGGGGTGGGCTGGAGCCCATCCCATCATAAGGCTGGATCCGCCCCTGCATGTGTGTTGATCGTGGGTAGTTCGGTGATTTCAATTTTTTTATTTATTTCTGTAGGTGGAATTAATGAATACCCACCTCTCACCATGGGAATATTATTTCCTGTGGTGGGAATATGATGCCCAAGGGAATATGTTACGTAGTAACATAGATGGGAACAATATATTCCCATATGTATTACGTCGTACCAATTAATCTTTAAATCAATATCATAATTTAAAGTAATGCATGTTAGATGGAGTTTTAACTTATTAAGGAAATGGCCAAAGCCCTAAAGTGTGTTCTGTAAACCCCTCATTAGTCGGAGAGGTGTTAAAACTGACTTTGAAAACGCCTGATAAATCAGGTTAGGGGTTTTGTTTACAGAACACAATACTCTGTGACATGGCAGAAACGGCTTTTTGGTTTGGGTTATGTTTTTAGAGTCCCTCTGTGAGAAGTGTTGAGTAATGAGCATATGAAATTCAGGCAACACATATGTTGACTAATACATGTTTAATAAGGCCATTAGTGGTGGTTATTAAAATCCAATTTCATTGAACACATTCTAGAACAAGAGAAAACAATGTGTCTTAATCTTTTTTGGCAGTAGTTCTTGAACCAATTTCAATTTCCTACACCTCTTCGTCAATGCTCTCTATATGAGCACATTCTAATATGAGGAAAGACATTTTTTTTGGCGTTAGCTTATTAGTAATATTCAACTAACATTGAGGGTTGTTATTCAGATTTTGTTGCGTAATCCGACCTTGAGTAGTGCAATTAGCTTAAATTAGGCAACAAGATATTCCTAATGCCTTTCTCTGTTAGACCTTTTTGTTTTATGTTAAATTACCTATGTATGACATTGTTCATCTCAGGAAAAGAATATTGTTCTTACATCCTTTTGACGAAGTCTTTCATTATTATCTGATAATTACATAATTCCACAAAAATCTCGGTCTGTGGTTTGTTTCAATTGAGACCCGGTTGTAGATGTATATCATACATGCATTGCCTCTGGTCTATTATTTTAAGAAAAGGAGGATTCTTGCTTATATCTATCTGTTTGGCATGGAATTTCTTTTCTCAAGTCTGAATAAATGTTACTTTTTTTATTTGCTTTTAATTCAGGTGCCCTCATTGTGTCAGTTTTGGCATCACCACTGGTGCTAATGGTGGAGTTACTACATATGCCAAAGACTTGCTGCCTCTTAGTAGGTAATTTTACATATCAGGTTTCCCATGTGAATTGATGTGTATTATTTTCAAGTTTTCGTATTATTTTCAAGTTTTCTAATCATTGTTGTACAATCCAACCCCACCCCCCCTTCCCTCCCCCCCCAACCCACCCACCCACCCAAAAACACACACACACACACACACACACACACACACACACAACCAACCAACTTCTGAAAAATTAGAAGATTTCTACTTAAAATTTTCAAAATTTAGAAATATATAGTGTACCAGCCCCTCCTAAATTTTACAAGAATATGTGCTTTATGTTCTTCGCCCCCTCAGCACTCATTCATGGTTCCGTCCTTGATTGTTGCAAGTTGTATACTTGTATTGCTACTTGAGGCAAATGCCAATTTTTTTTCTTTATATGCATGAAACATTTTTCTCTATATGCATTGGACTGAAAGCTTCATATGCTTGCAAGTTATGAAGCATAGGTACGAGTACCCGGTACGGTACGTACCTGGTACGTGTATACAACAATTTCTAAAAAAATCACAGTATGGGTACGGGTCTGGTTGGGGGTACACCAAAGTGTAGCATTACATCTTCCTGACTTTTCATGACTTCATAAGTAAAACTATGAGTCTCAATTTCTTTCATTATAATCACCAAATGAATTTTAGTCTAATAATTATGTAGTTTAAGTTTAAAATTAGATAAAATTTGATTTCTTATACAAAAGTACCAAAGCTATATTTTAAAAGATAAGGTCATATCCGATGACTTGCACTAGAAAGTATCCACAAATTACCCATGCCGTACCCAAAATTAAAATTGACAATACAAATCCAAAATTAAAATTGACATTACAAATAGATAAAATTTTGGGTGCGTACTCAGTAAGGGTAAGTACCTAGGTCCTAGGAGTACCCAAGGAGTAGCAAGGTAAGCCTTCATAAATGGAGGACCCATGTCTCATAGCTTTGCTAGTTGTTTTACATGTAACTTTCAGACTAAAATGTAATAGTTATATCTCCCTGGTTGAAACGTTTTTTTTTTTAAATTCTAGATCTATTAATGACCCGCATGTTTGGTCCCTAGGTGCTGACTCACATTGAAGGTAGATTCTATGCCTTTCTCTCTCTAATTTCTTCCTCCAGGAATTGGACACCTTATAATTTAGAAGGTTGGTGTTACTTGATGCAAAACCTGATCGATCACCAATGTGAAACCTTCTCAATTGGGAACTATTATTGCATGGATATGACAATAATGCCCACTGCTTTGCTCACATTCGCTGCAAAATTTGAAACATTAGTAAACTTCTGTGTATGCCCACTTGTTATTAAGTTTGTAGAGAGTGGGGTCTATCTCTAATTGATTTAGGTTAATTATGCTCCGGTTTACCTTGAAGGCCTAGATTGTAATGTTAGCCATATGATAGGGTTGTTCAGGCTTCAAAGTCTATTGGTAGTGTTACAAAAGACACTGGAGTTGTGAAGACTTACAGTGCAGTATATGGGTGAATCAGAGTGATCTGGACTTTTGTGGTGTCATTGTTTGGCATTCACTGCTCAAGTTTAAGCTTCAGTCAGGTTTTCTTTATTGTTGTAGAGTTATACTTTTCCTTCATGTTGCAATCTTCTAATTTTCAGGGTTAGTGATAATCATGTATTTTGGACTTCCTGTAGGATTAATCTTCTTAAAATGTTTTTTTTTTTAATTTTAATTTGAGGCCTGATGAGAAGCTAAGACTTGATCTGGACTCCTTGAAGATGCGGGTTGAGTCTTTGAGATAACCTCCCCTTAAATGGGGTAGGGCTATGTGCTTATTATTAACCCTCCCCTGACTGCATTACCCGTGCCTCAGGAATGCACTACTTAGCTATTTCTAAGATTCCTAACCTTGAGAGTGTTGAAATTTCCTTTTCATCCTTTCTTTCTGATCTCTTATGCGATGTTTGAGTCTTTGACATGAGTGTGAGTCCTGTGATTGATTCTTCCATGATACCTATGTTAGATAGTTGTTTAAAAACCAGTTCCATGGTTCTTCGTCTTTCTTATTTCTTTACTTTCTATTCCTATTTCTTTATTTTCCTTCCATTTGTCCATTGCCATAGAATTCTCATTTTTGTTAGAGGTTTACCGTTATTTGCTCCAGAGTGTAAGCACAACAAATATAATTTTTTATTGAATGGAAATTAAGGATGTACTCAAGTCCAAAGTTTGGGGATTGAAGATTTGTTGTCGTAGTTGGTTCTGCAGTAAACCTCTTGTTAAGTATTATTATTAGTCCAAAGTTTTAGTCCCACATCGGATAGATCCATAAAGGAGAGGCTGACTCTCTATTATATATATGTATACTCACTCATTAATAAAGATAATCCCATGAAGTTGAGCCATAATATTCTACATGTTATTAGAGCCAAAACTCTTACCCTAGCCGACCCCTCTATCTTTCATCCCCGCCCCTCTCTTTCTATTCCCTACCCGCAACCATCCTCCCCCTGCTCCGCTACCTGAGCCCGTTGCAATCATTAACCGCTGTCTCGCTCTACCCGCTGCTCCACCACGACACACCTAATGCTCCGCTACCCGCCGACCTCCAGCACCAGACCTCCCGACCCCTGCCCCCCTCCTCAGCCATACTAGATCCCCCCCGACCACTATACCACTACACCATATTCGTCCCCCCCATTGTCCAGATCCGCCCTCCGACCCCTACACCAGATCCCCCCCCGACCCCTGCTCCCCTCCTCCCCACTAGATCCCCCCCGGCCCCTGTAATCCCTCCGACCGTACGAGACCCCCCCCTCTTTTCTCTAACTCTAACCTTAGCTGTCACCCACAAACCCTAACCCTAGCCGCCACCCACAAAACCTAATCCTAACCATGATATCCAAATCTAACCCTAGCAAATCTAAACCCTAGTCCTAACCCTAGTCGCCACTAAAAAAGAAATTGTTGGAGTTCAGATTTTCAGAGGACAAACTATGATCGTTTGTGTGAACATTTGAACCTTGACAACGACATCAGAAGTTAACATAGAGCAAACTTGATTGTTTGTGTGAATCTCTGTTCCTGACCCGGTATCCACATCGGGATCCAACAGAGAACAAACTAGTTTTGTGTAAATATCTGTCCTGACTTGTGTGATCCACCTTTAATCTCTGCCAAGAATGCGCAAGCCAGTATTGGTGACGTTGTTGTAAACATCGCGCATTGGCGAGGTTGATGTGAATAGCGGGTCATGGCGATCAACGATAGTCGAATCGAGCATCTGAAGGATTTCGAAAACTGAGGTGAATAGCATGGCTGACAACACCAGTATCGGTAACGCAATGGCGGGGACATCAAGTACTGGTACTGTCACGTCCCGGTCCCGTAAGGGCCGATCTTACTCGCTTGGGTGTGATGCAGTGCAAGCCTAAGTATCCGACACTGGTGTCTGTAGCACTGCTATTTGCGTCAGAGCTCGTCATCCTTCAGTATTCCGGATTCGACTGTCGGTATTATCTTTCCAACTTGATAATCACATCAACTCTGCCAATGCGCTAGAAACGTGGTCAGCACCGGCACGCGTATAGGAAGTAAATAGTGAATGTGGATCACAAATGGCAGGACAGAGAGGCAATCCAGGTTACTCCATGTTAGATCCCGATGTGAAGATCAAGGAAGGAATAAACAAAGATTCACGCAAGACAAACTTGTCTGCTCTTTGTTCCGTAAACCGATGTCGAGAATTAGAGATTTCAGCAAACAAATAAATGTTTAACCTCTAAGAATCCCAACAATTTTTTTTAAGATGGAAAAAAGCGGCTAGGATTTGTGGTAAATGGACATGGTGGCTAGGGTTAGGGTTTTGTGAAGGGAGGGCTGAAAGGGGAGAGGGGGTGGGGGCTGTAGAAGCGGGGAGCGGAGGGGGGGGGCTGCTGGAGTGGGGCAGCGGGCACGGAGGAGGGAGCAGCGGGAGGCGGGGCCGGAGGCGGGAGGCAGCGGGAGGCGGGGCCGGAGGCAGGAGGCAGCGGTGCAGGGAGGCAGGGCCGGGGGTAGCGGGAGGCGGGGCTGCGGCAGGTTGGGGGGGCGAGGGAGGCGGGGGGAGAGAGGAGGGGGGCTGAGCTGGGGTTAGGTTTTTTTTTTTGTGGAGAGAGAGAGGGGTGGATGGGTTATGACTCTGATGCCATGTAGAATTGGAATAATGGAATAATTTTTATTAATGAGAAGACTACATATATATAGGAGAGGCTAACCCTTCTCTCTATTATTATACCCAATGTGGAACTAAAGTCCATTACTAATATAACACTTAAACAATATTCTACACCTTTCTATCTGATTTGATTGTCCTTTAACCTATTTTCAGCTGTGGGCATATCCTCCTGAGAATGTCATCTTCATAGACGTGACAACTTCCGTAAATGATATCCTTCTCCTATGTACAGTAGATTATCCATATAGTTATTCTGACTCTCCTCTTTATCAATGCTAGATGACCTCACTTTTTAATCCTTACTAACAAGTGACAATACCATTAGTATATGATATACTTGGGAGTATACTGAACTACAATTAACACCAAAGAAATATAATTTTTTTTTTTTTTGTAGAATGTGGACAGTTGTTTCTGCTGTGGTATGTATTTTTTATTTTATTTTTGCTTTGTAGAGCACTTCCTTAACCTTCTCTTTTTTTGTGATCTCTAGTTCGCTTGGTTTTGGGTTGCATTGTATTATCAGCATTGCGGCTTTTTAGGATTCAGGTATGTTTTTCATCTTCAATATCTAATATTTGCATCTCATACTTGGAAAGTGATCTTGTGAAAGAAGTCTGCAAATTTCATATATGTAGTCTTTAAAGAGACACTGCATCTTCTTCACATATTTTTCTCTTTAATGTACTTTGTATTGGAGAACAAGGGTTTGTACATCTTTTGGTTGATTCTGCAGATGTTCTATCTATTAGAAGGCTCTGTTTGTATTATGGTGCATAGTTACGATAACGTTGTCCATACATAATAATATCTTCGGTATCTTAGATTATCCATGTTCTGTAAGAAAGGACGAGTTAGAACAGTGTACTTGACAACTATCTGTTGTTTGAAATGACAACTATGTTATGTTTGAGTTTTTCATTACTTTTTTCCTCCTTGTGCTTGTTATCTTCTTGAGTAAATTCCTCATTAGTCCTTTTCACAATTTTGTTTCTTAATTGTTAAATTGAAGCCATACCAATCTCCATGCGCAAGTCCCTTCTTCATACCATACCCTATATGGCTAAAAGGTAATTAATTCCAAGAGAAATCTCAGAGCGTATCCTGGCCAATTGACTAAATCACTATTTCTGGTCCACCGATCCTTAATGGACAGAACCCTTTATGAAATGATTCCACCATTATTCTATAAACTTTTCAATTAACATCAACCTACAGGATCGAAGCCAAAGTCATACAGAACGAAACCTTTCCCAATGTGGCATTGCCATGAAGCCTAGCAGACTCTCTAGTGGATATATCAGTATTTTTGTGTATATATTAGTAAAATTGAGGAAAACCGCTCAAGACTTTTTGGACATGGAAAATTTTGAAGTTGTAGGAAGAATATGCTTGGTTTGAACTGCAGCATTGATCAGTTCAGTCATTGAGCACACGTGTTAAAGTTGAAAAGGTAACTGATAAACTCTCCAGTTTCAACAGTGTCATTTGATGGCTTCTTCATAATTGATTCTGTGGTTAGAGTTTTCTTAAACACATGGAATACAATGGTTTCTCATGTGCTTTTTTCTTTCTCTCCACTCTATTCCTATTTACATGGTTTCCATATCATCACTGCTTGAGTTTCTTATACATCCTTTTTATACTATTTCTGCATTCATTGTATAATAGATGCGCTGAATAACCTGTTACATGTTTTGTTTCTGTTAAATAATATTTGAACAGGTTAGAAGGATTTTTGGCCCCCATGTAGAAGCATTTTTTGTGATATTAACGACTCTGCAATTTCACTTGTTGTTCTATTGCACACGACCTCTTCCAAACATATTGGCGTTTACTTTAGGTGATCACTTTCCATTCTACATTTTACAATATTGGCTTTTACTTTAGGTGATCACTTTCCATTCTACGTTTTACAATATTATTGAAATGATTTTGTTTCAATCTAGTGCTATACTTGTTTGCAGATCTTACAAATATATGAAATGTGAAGAGAAACCCACAAGCTTTAAATTTTCTTCAAGATTGATATATCTTTTAATATACATGCAACAAGGCGTCAATATCAATAAACAGTTCTCTTAAATTTGAGGTTGGGGCTACCTTTGCCAACAAATCCTGTTTGAGGTAGGACACGAATGATGGGAATGCCATTCCTTTTCAGTCTTTGGCCTAATGTGTTAAGAAATGACTGCAATTCCCTACATATTAACTTACCTCTTCGTCCAGGGGAACTTGGAGGGTTGCATGAGCTTAAAATTCATATCCAAAAGGTAGGTCTATGGTTTACGTACCCGATAATTGACCGCATTGGTTTTATGGCATGGTCGTCATGCTCATTAGCTAACCCGGCTAAGAATTTGTCACCAACATAGAGGTTTGACTTTAGCTCTAGCTCGACAGATTATTTTAAAAACATTGTCAATTCTTTTATGGAGCTTTCTTATGCTCCATAGCTGACCTCACTACGATGGGAGAAGGTTTGAATGATAGATGGGTTGGAACACAGATACATGGCCTCTAATATATAGTGTACGGGAATGGATAAAAATGCACTTTAAATCAATACGTCAGCATTTATAAACTTTCTAAAATTACCCAAATAATGTTGTAATATTATCCTTATATAAGCAATGCCATGAAATCGAAAGATGATTAAGCAAGCTAACCTAGAAACTTGAATGTTTCAGCAATATAATAGCAACAATGATGAAATAAACTACTGGAAGATGCAGATTTCAGTTGATCATTCCATATTAATAATATGCTTCAGAAATCAAGGAAATATTTTTAAATTATAGCCCATGCAATATAAGAGAGAAAGCTGCAAAGATGTTGTATGCATTGAGCTAAATATTTTTCTCTTTTATCACTGGTTTGATCTGAATTTTAGCATCTAGTAGATATTAGCCGTCCTGTTCTGTGTTTCCAGTTGTATTGTTATTGCCTTTGCTAATGTGTACGCATGTTCTACATGGCTTATAGACCAACGATAACGTTAATTGCAAGACTATTATGTGTGAAATAACAACTTTTTGATGTCAAATTCTTGACCTTCTCATCTCTTCTGGATAGTTATGTATGTTCAATCTTTATTTAATTAGACCTTTTTTTACCTGTTAATAAATAAAGAAACAGGAAAGTATTTCCTTGTCTTTAGAGTTACATTGTACATTTATGTTGAGCCTTATCATAAATTTGAGTAGTTACCATCTTTGATGGTATGGAATGTTTTATGCTTATTTCTGTTACATTATTTGTTTATTTCAAAAGCATATCCAATATCTTCAACTTATCATTTATTGATTCTATAGGACTTTATTATAATCAATAATCTTTCTTTATGTTATGAATTTCAATGTGAGTTATCTGGATATTCAGCTATGTAAAAGTAATTTAGAAAACCATTCTTTTAATTTAGAGATGCGGATAGCCTCAGAGACTAGATAACATGATAGTTTGATTAAACAATGTGGATATGTAATAACTAATTAGGCAAATTTACCAATCCTTTGTAAAACTTGCCACTGATATTGTTCTTTATTGTGCAGTTAACTTAGCATACTCTTTCTGGTTGAAGGGGAACTTCTTTGCTACTTTGAAATGCTTGGTATGTTCCTTTCAGTTCTTTATTGATTCTAAATTTGAAGGTGAAGCTAAACTTTCCTCTGCCTATCAGTATAGTGGAACCGTTTCATGGTTGAAAACATCCAATAATGAACCAAGGCTGAAAAAATTCTGATTTGGTCCTTAAGTTATGTATTGTTTTCTGTGGACGAGTTTCAAAATTTTAGTAATGTTAGAGTATATTGCATGTAGAATTTTAGAAAGAAGCAGAGGTCATAACTCGTTAAATAAATGGAAATGAGTGAGATGTTCAGTTAAGTTTTCTGTGTTGTTTGTAAATGAGTTAAAGATGATTGATTATGATTAATATGTTCAATCTGTTATTATGTCAACTAGCCAAGTCAAACCTCTTGAAGAACCATTGCATTTGCATTAGTAAATGTATCAGTGGAGATTGAAAAAAGATGTGTAGAAACCTTGCTAAGGAGGGTCTCTCAGTTAAGTGGAAAATTGAAGAAATTGAGGAAAAAAAAAAATCAAAGAACCAGGTGGGCTCGGAGAAAGGATTTGGACTAACTGACAGCTTACACTGGTTTACCACAAATAGATTGATATTCCGTTGGTAGAAATGCTGATTGGTACATCCCCTGTTACATTGATGCTCATGAGTGATGGTTATCCGACAATCTTTCCATCATTAATTTTCAATTTGATTTATATGGATGTTAAGAGAGAGCGCTTATGAACCTGAAAATGGAGCTGTGGTCCTCAAAATTAGTGGGAGTAGACTTTTTAATTATGATGAGTTTTTATACCGTACGGAATACAAAGCCAGTGAATGATAACTTAATTCCTACGAGAAAAAGGGTAGTTGAATGAGAAATTGTAAAAAGTAACATCAATTTTGATTTTGGAAGCAATAAGTCTATATTCTCTAGACATGTAAAGGGTGCTCGTGGTTCTAAAATTGAATAGAAGACTGTTGATGATAATAAATGTTATGTTTGTGATGAGTTTTTATTGGATGCCGAATAAAAACCAGTAAATGGTAGTTCACATGACTCTCAAACTGAAGGGAACACTGTTCATGATAATAAACTTTGTAACCATGATGAGTTCTTGGTAGGTGCACTGCTTACAAAGCTATAAATGCATAGCTTAACTTCTACTAGAGAACAATAGTTGAATGAAAGTGTAAAGAGTACCAGCTATTGATTTTGGAAGAAATTAGGCTATGTAGATTCTCTAGACCAATTGTAATCAGATTTCACTATATCATTCACAATTTCAGGTAGTATTTTTCCAATATGGTTTAAGTGTTGTCTAGATTAGATAAATCAAATTATTTACCACCATAAGCATAAAATGCAAATAGACATGCACCTAGCACATTGTTTTGGGGCCAAACATACATCTTACATTGCATAAAGCATCACTTTTTTAGCCATCTTATATTTTCTGCTTACTATGTGTGCATAATCTAGAAGGACATTGGAAAGCTGAGAAATAGGGACTACCAATTCAGTTTAGTCTGACAGTAGAAATAAATAACTACAATGCTATATAGGGGATGATCCTCAACAGTGACATGGGAATATAAGGATTCATGCAGCTGACCTAAATTTTTGGGTTAGTTATTGGTAAGGCCAAAATGTATAATAAAAAAAGGTTTTATCTCATGTCAAAATGATTCGGTGAGGGTCATTTCCTCCTCCCTTGTCCGTTCTTACTAAAAGGTTGTACAACTTATGTTCCAAGGTTATGTTTGGCTCCCTTATGGATTTGATACATGACTCTTATCCCTGTCCTAGTTCTTGTTTTTCTTATGACATAACCTTATGGTCTTAGGGTATTACGTTTTTTGAAAGGAAAGGTTACTATGTAACAACATTCACATGTGGAGATTAATTGGAGCATTATATGTAGTGTAGGTTAGTATAGTCTCGACAAGTTTCTGAACGATCTTTCTTAATACTAAATCAAGGTCCTGTAGATCGCCATAATTACTAGAATACCCCTACCCCCTAGGAACTGCGTTTTTGATTCCCCGATCCTGAACTCGGTGGGTTCCAAAACCGGATAGCCACAAGCGATGACCCAGACAAACCGGATCCTTACAAGATGAAGTTCAACAAAATGGTAATATAAAAAACTATAAAATCAGTTAGTGTCAAAACTAAGCATACAAGAATAGGTTGTTGGGCTTTGGTACTAATTCCTCCCTAGCTGACACATCTATACAATCATAATGAACTCTCTTAAGCGAACAGAAGCTTACTTTTTAAGTCTACTGCCTCATACTGCTAACAAGGAAAAGTAGCATAACCCGGGCCGTACTATGTATTCCAAGCGAACCACAACCCTAGTAACTATGGATTGGGCACTAAAATTGCTGTGACATTTGGTATCAAGGTCTAGATACTAGGCTGATAAGCACCACCTAAACATGTGATGGACAACTTTTTACTATCACTTAGAGGCTTCATACAGATTTCTTTTAAGATGCAATCTCATTATTGAGTTCTTAAATTTTTATCATACTTGTTTAGAGAATGGGACAAAGTCACTTCAATATTTGTTCTTAATGTCTATCACACTAGTTTGAAAAAATGTGATGAATCAATAGGGAACAATTTAAGTCACTTCATAGAATGCCACATGTTGCTATTTTATTTGAAAGATAGCAAGGTAGGTGTGCTAAGGCTGAGATACGCTTGAATATCTTGATAAGTTGTTTCATTCTTATAGATTCATTTCCGTTTTGAATTTTCTTTTTGAAGAAGGTGCCATTTAGTATTCTATTGTTACTGATTTTCTATTGTGTCATAGATGTTTTATATTCGGCTTGAATTGTCTACTACTCTACTTGTTCCAATAACTACTTTCTGCTATGAGACCACTATTTGCTGTTTGGAAAATGGAGTTCAAGTAATGTAGGCCCAATTATGCAATAAATTTGACCCACAGGATTATAAGAGGTAGAACTAAATTTTACTACTTGCATTTGTTCGAGTAAAACTTACCAAATGAGAAGTGAAACTTTTTTACATGTCAAAAGAACATAATATTTAGAATAGGTTCATTCTGAGTCTCTGATCACCACAATTGTTAATTCAAATGTCAATCTTCATAGACGTGGCAATCAAATACAATTCTGTAACATATCATACTATCAGTTTTTTATATAAAGCATAAGGGACACTAGTAAGTTACATCCTCTTAACTATAAGTTGTGTTAATTACTTCGTTTCCGATCATTGTGGTACATGAAATCATGTACAACTACAGATCCTCTACTTCCATTCTTTTGCATCCTGCAGTTAGTTTGTACGGTCTCAACTTATTCCTCTTTTTATCAAAAACAAGGTTAGCAGATTCATGGTATGTTACGGTTAAGGTATGCAATATGGTTACATGTATGCCATGCGTTAGCTTAATCTCTCTGTGTTACGCTAGAGGTAGGTTTAGTAGGTGATTGGATATTGGGATGTGACTGTCCCATTAATGACAGCTAATGGAAAGGACTATAACAGTTGTTCTTCACCATCTCTTAGGAATGAGAACATTTACTGTTAGTTGAGGAGAGAGAGAGAGAGAACCCCCCTCCCATTAGCAGTATGTTTTTTTTTCCAAACCTGGTTTAGAAATATAAATTACTTCATCAAGTATCATATGAAAGCCACACAATTTTATGAACATTTTATTTATTCAAGCAAACCATTCTATACCCCGAATTCAGATATGGTCACAAATGCATTAAGCATTCAGTCTTCCACATTGGCATTGTAGTTTTAAAGGTGTCAAAGGTATGAGGATCAAGCTACTTCCCATGTTCATAACCTGCCTTTAAGTTTCTGATCATATAGGCTTCATGTTCCATGCTTAAGCCTGCTTGAAATATGGCCATATCCAGAGAGCTACATATTCATCATCGTTTGTATCCTGCTCCAAATATCTCGAAAGTGCTCGTGTAATATCCTTCACTTTAGGAATCAGGTTCAAGCTTCCCTGTCCCTTTTTGATAACAGACTCTCCAAGAGTTACTTTCAAATTTCCGGATTTAGTGTTGGGATTGTTGCCTGCTAACTATCAGGTGCCTGTCTTGAACTGTAAATAGAGCCTCGGCTGCTAGTTGATCTCTTTAGCAAAAGAAATTGGCTAACTTGAACTTTCTGTTAATATCTTTGAGTTAGAAGCTTTTTTGAGTTGCTTGATTATGCTTGCAGACTTATAGCTAAAGTTGAAAGTGGACTGGAGTCTGGGGCCCAGGGCTTGGGCAATAGTTACCTGGTCACAGTTCACTTCAATATGTGGTACGGGTGCGGGTACATAGTGCACTACTTTCCACAGTATGCAGTATGAGAGGGGTAGGCTTAACCAATATGCGGTTCTCGGAAGAATGGTTCTTTTGTCTCTCTCTCTCTCTCTCTCTCTCTCTCTCTCTTTCTCTCTCTCTACACACACACACACACACACACACACACAGAGTAGGGAAGAGTTTGTAATGAATCTTACAACAACATACTCTTGTATGCTTAATTTTGACAGTTAATTGGTTTATTGTCTTATATTACTGTTTGAAATCTTTGTTAGACGAATCTTCTATGATCAGTATCGCTCGGGTTTGCCACTCTTGGCAAACTCCAATCACAAACCAGCCAAGTTTGGGGTTGCTGGATACCGAATGCGGTTCCTAGGGGGTAGGGGATCCGAGGAACTATGGATTGGGCTTTGTTTCTGCAAAATTTAGACTGTAAATCCTAAAGCTCAGTCTGTATCTAGTGTAAAGTAAGGTCTGAAGTCCGTCAATAACTTTCTTACATCTCTTTTCACTTTTAGTTGCAAATTCCAAGACAACATTTTCATTCTTTATTAATCAAACATCTCAACAGTCTAGTTTTTCTCTTTTTGTCTTCTGTTTCCGCTCTAGTGTGTGCAAATCAAGGTTCAAAGTATCGGAATCGGTATCGGACCATTCCTATGAGTATCGGGATCGGCGGTATCGGTAGTATCGGCGGTTTCGGATCGGAGTATCGGATTTTTTGGTATCGGAAAGCAAACAACTATTAGTAAATTATTAACATTTTAGAGAATATATTTTATACAATTATGCATAATTTAAAGTATTTTCAGTATTGTTTCTTAGTATTTTTGATATTGAATGAAATAGTAGTCATCCTTGTCGATTGATTTATATGCGATAGATAAGTTTTCCTCTTTTATATGTTTTTACAACCTTATTATGCTTTTACATCCTTTCTAATTGGTCTTTTTAATTCAATTTTTTTTGCCGAATTGACTGGAAAAGAGACCTCTAATGTCGGTATCGGTCAGTATCGGGTATCGGTCGGTATCGGATCGGGCCATGCCAAACTGTATCGGTATCGGCCGTATCGGATCGGTATCGGCCGATACTTTAAACTATGGTGCAAATGTGACCTTGAATTTAGATGTATGACGTGTCATGTCATGATATATAGTCCTCGGGACGTGATGTCATACAAGACTAAGTTGACTTGTAGAAGGCTTAGGAATTTCGATTCTCAATAACCAGCAGAATATACAATGCAACAAAATATTTCAAAAAAATTACATCAAATGAAGTTTAGAATCAAGCTGAAATTAATAATAACTTTGCAATGAAAATCAATCCAAGGAAATATTCCATAAGAAACCAACCAAAAATTGTTTATATTCAAACTTACTAAAAAAACATGTTCCATACATCATATCCATAATTAGAAAAGTAAATACCTTCTAATAAAATAAAATGCGTCGAAAAAGAAAAAGATAACAATCTACCGCCTCAATGCTCCTGCCTCGTTTCCCATACTTGAAATGGTGAGGACCAGTACAAGAAAATGTACGATGTGGTGCAAAACCACACTAACCTAAAATCAAACACAAGTAGTTATGTGAATAAAGAAACATTCTTATTGACATATGATCTTTATGTTCTTTTCCTATTTCCATTGCTATACTACTTCCGTAACCAATCAAGCATCCATCATACCATCCATATTTCTATATCGTTCGTGTATAATTCCTCTTAAGGTCATTATCTCAATTTTATATACGTTAAATTTTAACCAAAGGAACAAACATATTATTATGCATTTAAGTAGCACATAATCTATTCAAGCATTCATATTCAGTGGGCCTGTGATTCTGTCTCTGCAAAACAAATGTTAGAGATACGAATTTTATTTTATAGGCGTCGAGTTCCTCTATGCAAAATAATAGTTTTTTTTATCCTTAAGGTCCTATAACACAAATTTATTAGTATGCACCATATCAAAATGATAGCTAATGCGTCTTTTTCCATAAGTGGATTGTAAGCCAAACGTCTTTTTCTCTTATCATAGGGTTATCGTCCAAGCGTCCTTAATCCCTCGCCGATACGATTCCAGTACCCGCACATTGCTCGAGGGACTAGTTATGCACAAGTTGTCCATGACCAATGCTTATGCAATCCTATCAAATAAAATAGTCAATGAAATAATACAACAAATCTAAAATGTAATATGGCAATCCTCTTTTGTACGACCATGTCGTGCCATTGATCGATTACTAATCTTATTCCTAGATGTGAGTGTAATTCAATTATTCTTTATATGTTCCGTAACTAGTATTTTTCCATGTTCATTCCGTACTTCCGTTATTCTAAGTTTTAGAATCTATTATTGGAAGCAAATTAAAGATCTAGCATTCTCAAATTCCGTATTTCCATTGTTATTCAATTTAAAGCGAAGAAAACATCTTCTAATAGAAACGAGTAGCATACCAAAAGCATACCAAATCATGAATCCATCTTTATCTTACATCTATTTTAATTATGGTTTCTAATTAAAAAGGGAGGGATAAGAGATTTTTTTAATTAAGAGTGAGAGATCCAGGAGAGGGAAGTTTGACCACCCACTGTTCGATGATATGCTTAAGGATCGCATCGACGAATTCTTCTACAAAGCTAGCCTTTCGTCTTTGGTCTTTCGCACTAGTCTCTCTTCCACAAAACCTTCCTGTCTTTATCTTCTTCTTCTCTCTCTCTCTCTCTCTCTCTCTCTCAAAATATAGAATATAATAGAATGTTGGAGCAAAGAATGAATTAGGGGGTGGAGGGAGGGCCTCTTATATAGCCGTCCAAGATGGTTACACAAAAATAAAGTTCTCATCTCCAAACAAACCAATCTCATTCATCTAGGTCAAGTACATTGAACCTAGTCACAATTCTAACTCGAGATAACACAAAATATATTATGCCCACCAATCTTACGTTTAATAACCAATCTGTTTCCAAAATATATGGTTCAATGAATATATGCACATTTCCAATCCAAAAAAGATATAATAATGATAATCGAAAGATCCTCCATGATATCGAATCAATTCCACAAAGATATCCAAAGATTCTAGAAGCTCTCCAAATATATCCAAGATATTCTTAATGGAGACTATCTCAATACGGGTCTCACCCAATAACATCCAATATCCAATATCCAATAACATCCAATATCCAAACCATTAGGCCGATTCTTCAAAACCTGTTAATCAACCAAATAAGCCATTGAAATCAATTAGGGACAAGTGAGCTAAGTCTAACCCAAAGCCACCAAATCGAACTTAAGCCAACCAAACCAAGCATGAGACGCAATTATAACAAAACCCAAGGTCTCACCATCTAAGACCAAACTCACCTTAGATCAGGGGACAAATCAATTCCAAATTCAATCCAAGAGACTAAGATTAGTCATAAATCTAAGTCCAACTAAGCGACAACTAAAGGATCTAACCCAAGTCTAAATCCAAAGGTCTAAGTCAAAACCAATAAAATCCAAGAGACCAAAATCACATTGCAAGTCTAATCACCAAGACTAGGTAACCAATAAACCAAACTTGATCTCAAGAGCCGAATCATCAAGTCTAAACCAAATCAAATCTTTATTCATGAAAGTTGAATCCAACCTGAGAATTATTAGTCGAGCCAAACCAATGCAAACCCCAAAGTTGACCAAAAACCAAGTCCAATAATCATTAGACAAAACTAGAGTCTGGGGCACTTAATGATGCATGCCTAATCCTGTATCCTTTTATGCACTAAGAGGATCAACTTGAAAATTTGTATAGGCTTTAGACAACTAATTTGCATATTACAGCCGTTGTTTGCGTATTACAGCCATTCTTTACAAGTTATTTTTTCTCATTCATTCCTCTTATCATGATTCTGTAAGTGAGATATTTTTAATATGGAGTGCGGAGCGCATGACTCTTTATGATTACTCATGTATCATATAGTCCATTTTGTTTGATCCTAGGAAGCACGGAGAGTAAAAGAAATGTGGTCGTTTCATATTGGTCATGTATTAGACATAACATTGACACTCCAAAATTTAGTCGGACATCAAAATAGGTCGTATCCTTATTGTGTCATGTCGTATCTGATCGTGCAACATACTTTGATCCATTCATAACTTGAATTTTGAATTGCCAATTTTCTGTCTGACTTATTCAATTACATTTTCTACTAGGAAGATTATGGAAAAATCTAGAGAGGAGAAGAGGGATGGTTTTTATTACTTAGAACTTTACCGCAACCTTAAATATGAATTTGACACTAATTTATAGGGTTGATGTTAGGTTGACAGTCGATTATAAAATTTTTTTTTTTTTTTATGGAGCTTATAATTATTAATTTTTTTATGCAGCTTTCTTATGCTCCATAGCTGGCCTTATTATGGTGGGGGAAGGCTTGAATGATGACGATAAGCAAATGTTTACTATCGAGGAGGTGAGGAGATAATGTGGTGGGTTTTGGTGAATAAACACGTTATAGTAGTAATATTGAGATTACAAAGGATATTTATGATGAGGTTATGACAACTATGGCGACATGAGGAGACATTACACCATATCCTAGTACCGTTGGCTTAGATAAACGATAACCATTAAGTTGTTACTATTTTGTTTTAGTTATGGATAAAATTACTAGGCATATTTCAGGGTGAAGGATGAAGTGTCATTGTATATGTTGCTTGCGGATATTATTGTCTAGTTGATTATACTTGAAGAGAATTAGACTCTAAATTGGAGTTGTGGAGAACTTTGGAATCTAAGAAGTTTAAAATTAATAAATCGAAAACAGAGTATACAAAATGCATCTTCAACCAAAAGCCAAAGGAGAGTATACAAAACGGATCTTCAACCAAAAGCCAAAAAGAGAGCGAATATATGTTAATGGAGGAGAGATACATTGGAGCGATACTTTTTAGTATTTAGGATCGGTCATTAAAGATGTTAGTGATTGTGAAGGATGTTTTTATAATGTTTACAAAATTAAAACATGATTGTTAATGGAAGAGTGCTCTTGGATTGATTTGTAATCGCAAGGATACCATTGAAGTTGAAAGGTAATTCTTAAAGAGAACTATAAAACCAATAAATACCATGCTTTATGGTTCAAAGTGTTGGAAAATTAAGAAACATGTCCAAAAATGAGCGTAGCTAAATGAGAATGATAAGATGGATGATTGGCAATACATTGAAAGATACGATGACAAATAGTGTTGTGGAAAGTTGGAGGTGGCAACAATTTAGTAAGATGAGAGAAAATGTCGTTGGTGGTTTAGACATGTGCAATGTGGACTAATAAATGCACTATTTAGAAGCGATAAGATGATAGCCAAATCAGCTGATAAACTAGTGGTAGGCCAAAACAAGATTTGATCGAGGATATATAAAAGGATATGATCTTTGTTAATATTACCCCTTAACAGAGCTAAGTGGAAGAAAAAGATACAAATAAAAATCAAACAAACATTTGGGGAAAGGCTTTGTTTTCTGTTTTTATTTAGTAATCTATTTCCTCATCTTTTTGTAGAGTTTTCTTATAATATAATCATATATAAATTTTATTTATAATATTATCATTATGTGTTCTTTTTCCATTCTTATTGTGCATATTATTTGATTTAATCACATTAATGTTCTGTACAATATATTAGGTAACTTGGTTTTCTCCATGTTTCTTAATGATGTTTTCTTATTTGACAGACTTTTGCTACAGTTGTATTCAGGTGTGATACAGTGCTTCTATTTGGACCAATTGGTTTAGAACTTTTGCTGGTATGTTTTCTACATCTATTTCACGAGTTATGGTTATTGATTGGGAAATTGGATTGTGATGCGATGGGGTTTCTCAATTGCTTGTGCCTGTATTACAAACGGTCACTAAATACTCCATTATAGAGTTAACTGGAGATTTGCTACACACAAACTTTAACCTTAAATGATAAAATCATCCTGGATTCTTTTTCTTGTGAACTTACACCTCAAGCGGGTTGAGTTTTATAGACTTGCTGATGTTGGATTCACAGCTGTATTGTTGCTGTTGCATTCATAGTGAAAATGCCTTAATGAAGTTGTAGATATGAACCATTTTATGGGTCAACTATGTTTCATTGATAAGTTCAACTGCAGACCCTCATTCAGGTTAGAAGGTTGCAATAGTCCTCCATTTGCTATTACCGTCCTATGTACATTATCGACCTGGATGTTATAAGGAACAAAGGTGTATTATTTGTTTGTTTTCTACATGTCAGACACTTGTTTACTTAAAATATGTTTTTAACACCAACAACGTACTAAAAGTTATGTTCAACATCATATCCAAATAGTATGACATTTTTATTTTGTAGTATCCAACATTTTTTTTCAAAAGTATCATTGTAATTGCCTTTATTCATGCTCCTGAGTTTATCAAAGCTTCTTATGTACTTCCAGTTAGTTCCTTATCATTTCTATCAGTGACAGTGCATATATATTATTCTTCATATCGTTTTGATACTGCTACCGTGCTACGTAGTCCATGCATGTGTGTCCTGTTCACAGACTCTAGGATTTCTAAGCTTCAAATCCCTCTTGCCTCGAAATGTCGATGCTGCTATGAAGCCACCTTTGAAACTACTGATTCTCCATATACAGTCAGCTTGCCACCACCCAACGGATCCCGTTCTCTCATCTTCTCCCCAACTAGTGCAATCCCTCTTCCATCCATGAACTCTTTCACCAGTGGTTAGGTAACTCCCATATCAACATCTCAGGAGGTTTTACCCTTGCTGCTTACTTTATTCTCTCTCTCAGGGGTATCTAGCTAGATTGCAGTGCAATCATCCATGATATTACCTCTCGCTTCTCTCCACTCTACCCTAGTGCCCATCTTTTCCATAACTTCACCCCGTTATCCAGGTCTTCTCCTACATTCATTATTCTATCTGCCTTTCACCTTCAACCAAAACCTGACTCATTGAAACCACCACTTCAAAAATCATGGTCTGCTTCTGTGCACGGATGCAAACTTAACACAAATGGTTCATCTATTGCCAACACAACTTCAAGGGGCGGATTAATTCGAGACACAGAGGCCAGTTTGACCTGGGATTCTCAGCAAATTTTGGTCCAAGCAGTTTTCTTGAGGCCAAAATCACAGCCCTTCACTTAGGATTATCTCTATCTTCAGGGACAAACACATCCAAGTACATCATATTGAATGAAGTTGATTCACTTGTCCTACGAGATCTCTTATTCAAGCAAGCAAAGCCCCTTGCAGGTTCACCTACCTGTTATGGTCTTCATGCCATTATTTCAAGTGATACTTACCCATGTGTATATGGAAGGAAACTTTTCAGCAGAAACTCTACTTAAGGCTGGGCACTGCCTTCAACATACCCAATTATTTCACCATTCCAGCCAACTCCCTGCCGCGTAACTGAAGCTCTACTTCATGATGCTCGAGGAACGAGTACTCTCAACTCAGAAACCGTTCGTTATATGATTAGTATTTTATTATGAATTTTGTTACCTATCATTTCTGATTCTAGGGGAATATAGACCATTCTCCTTGTCACTTTGTAGGGACATGTGCAATCTCCCTCCCAACCATTTCATTGTATCCTAGATCCCCAGTCCCCACCAATCATCCGGTTTAATAAAAAAATATTTTATACTCAAAACAAGAAGACTTTATGGTTACTTAAGAAAAGGGTTTGTCTTCTTTTCCTTATGAACCTTATGTTGGGCTACTGTTTTGTGTATATGAATTTTTTTCTTTTTTCTTTTTATGTGTGGATCACGATGGACCGTTTAGATCATGGATTGGATGGTCGAGATGGTCGTGTTCAATGAAAGTCCATGCTCAATGGATAGAATCTCTCTCTCTCTCTCTCTCTCTCTCTCTCTATACACACACACACACACACACACACACACACACCACATATAACATTTGTGCATGGACCTGTTGTAATTAGATTGAAGCTGCAAATTTTGTGGATGTTGTTGAAAGTCGATGCTCTTGACTCTCCTTTCATGTTTTGTCTTTTTTATTTCATCATTAACAGAGCAAGTCTATTTCATTGTGGAAAGCTGTGAAATGCTGCATATGCTCTGTACTTGTGTTCATTGGTAAGATTTTATTGTAACAAATGTTTCTATTCTATTAAAACTTGATAATTACTGACAACACATTTCAATATTCAATTATTTTTATTTCAGGTGTTACTGTTTTACTTGATACGATAATGTGGCAGAAAGTATTGTGGCCAGAGTTCGATGTTTTCTGGTTTAACTCTGTCCTAAATAAAAGTTCAGAATGGGGAGTATCCTTGACGGTTATAGAAACATAATAAAGTATTCTAGTGTAATGGTATTCTAGTGTAATGCACTAGTCAAGCAATTTTCGGTAGTGCAGAAACTTATGGGTAGTGTAACCTTCCTATATTTCCTTGTCTTCTTGAATTTGCTTGTGTTACTTTAGTTTCACTCTTTGTTATCCTTCGACTGCATTTGGCATTGATATGTCTTGTTTCATTCGGGCTGATCTGTCAAAGGACACTAGATCAGTTCAATTTGGATCGGTGTGTACATGAATATGCCATCAAGGTTAGCAATTTTTCCTATAATTGTTTTTGGATAAAGATGCATGGTCTTATAAAAGAAACAATATAGTGATCTTATGAAGAAATTTATACTAAATACTATCCTGGTTTTGGGCTAAGTCTACATCTATTGTCCGGCTTATGCTCGGGTCTTTGTATTATATATATCACCCTGGACTCTTCTCCGGGTTTGTATCTCTACATGTTGATCCTCAATTTTTGCATCTTTTGCATCTGATGCAACTTCTCGATCCTTTGTCTGGCCGATCTCCATCGCACACTCTACCCAACCTAGACTGTGGTACCACGATCCTCTTCTCTGGATAGACCGTTCCTCCAGGTCCGCCTCTCAATTAATTGATACTTGAATACCTTGGCTCATCCTCTTTAATATTTAAGTTGATAGCGTGCCTATGGGGATTCGAACCTCCGACCTGGTTTCGCGAGTCTTATGTCTTCAAGTCATGATCACTTGGGCCAATGCTTGTTAACACACACACATTATATACTTTTGAGGAAGTTTCAAAAGAAACTAGTACGTGGGATGCCACATGACGAATGGATGAAACAGAAAGAAGTTGTAAGCTACAATGGTTCATGCGTGTGACATATTGTTAAAAACTTAAAATAGACTGCATCTGAACCCACAGCATTCAAACTGAATTCTAGAACACCACCTTTTTTTCTCAGGTTATTTTAGACTGACATGTGAAGTTGATGTACCCTTGGTAGACTATAATGTATTATTTAGTTCTTAGTTTCTATTATTATTCATTCCCATGTTTGCTTTCAAACTCTTTGATTTATTTCATTACTGCATGAAACATATGTAGTTTTCTTTAATTGTTTTGACTTAGACACATTCATTTCATTGGTACTTTACTTCAGCACTTCCCCGCTCTTTGCTTGTGGCATATCCTCTTAGCATGGTGAGTTGATAAAATGGTACAAGAATTGGAATTTATTTTAGTATCATAACTCTTCATGCACTATATATGTATTAATGGGATAATTTATATTACTGAATTTATTTAAATTATCATCTTGCGTATGTTTAAAAGCTTTTATTTATGCTATAAATTATCTATACTATGAAATACTATTAATCTTTATGAAGAAGAAGAATTAGTGTGGACAAATTGATGACAGCTTCAGAAGCGTGTGTGAGTGCATCTACTATTGCATCTTCCCTCACATTTTTTTTCTATGTATTAATGGGATAATTTATATTACCGTACTCTTCCTCAAGTTGCAGAAGTGAACAGACACTCTAACTCGTTTTAACAAACATACCTGCCAAAATCTGAGTATCGTTATTTCCAGTTTGAATATGCAGTAAGTCTGGACCCTTTGGCTAAAGTACTAAATGTATATCCAAGTGTAGGATTGGAGGTGCTAACAATCATAAGATACTTATCACTATAAGAGGTGCTACAGATTATCATAAACTGACTTATCAGTACCTATACGAAAGAACATAGTACAAGTAATGAAACACACACAAAAGATATCAGGAGAAGGGATCTACGGAAGCTGGCTTGGTCCTTGCTTCGTGTGTACATTTCCTAAATTGTGTCAGATGGTAGCAAATAAACCAGTGGAGACTTCCAGTCTAGGAAAACTTTTCTTTGATAATTACATGTTAAGCATATGCCCTTACTGGAGTCTAACAACAACAACAACAACAGAGCCTTTATCCCTGATTTTTGGGGTAGGATATTTGAATCCTTTTCTTCCATTCAGCTCTGTTAAGGGCCTTGCCCTCTTTTGTTGACAAAAACTATATCCTTTTACTGGAGTCTGACTCTCTAAATAAGTTACTGTTTTGTTAGTTCTGTAAGTTGGACATCAGTTGTATACATGCACCTTCTTGCGTGGTGCTGTGTTCATTAAGAGTCTTTTTCGTCACTTGCACTTCTTTTAGATTCCTAATTGCCAATATTCTGACCATTGACCAATAAAGCATGAACAATCGTGTTGTCATCTTATATAAAATATCCTTTGCTCTTCTTGCAATGCTTCAAAAATTCCAACAAAGAAGCATTTCTTCACTTCCGAGGTTTCCTTCAATTTATACTATGTACTTATTACTAAAGATTGAAAAAAAAACATCTTGTTGGGCAATATGGAATCTTTTATACACATACAAAACCTGGAATGAAATATTCTTTCTTTTCATGTCTTTTGAAAACATCCGGATGTGTCCCATTTCATGTTAATTATGCTTGGGTTTGGGTCCAAGTGGATCTGTAACATACCAAACCCGGTCCATGTAATAATCATTAGAAAAATTCCTGATGTGTCCTATTTAAAAGTTAATTGAGTTTGGTTTGGTCCATGTGGACCCATTAACATACCGATCCTGGTCTATCTAATAATCCTTTGAAAAAATCTAAGCCCTTCCCTTGATTGGAGGTTGCTTTTCCGGTTGAAGATCCGGTTACTTTAAAGACTTTCCGATCCCAATATTTGATCTAAATAAAGTTCTCCCTTTCCTCGGCCTTCGAATTCGAAGTGGACGAGGGAGAAGATCCTTGCCTTGGATGTGCCTCATCTAGATTTAGTTGGGTCTGGGTTCGGTCCAAGTGGAACCAAACCAATCTACGTAATAACAGGTCAAACCTTTAGTTAGCCGTACCATTATATTAAAAAAAACCTTATGTAACAATTGTTGTTGGCGCTATAGTGATTGACCAAGGAGGAGGATGCTTATGCACAATCAATAGAAGTGCATTTGACATGGGAGGATACACGGGGCCGAAGGTGCTTCCTGTGTGGGTTTTGAGAGTGCTAGGACGGAGATCTCATCGAAGATGAAGCAGGTAGGTTCGTAGGCGTCTGGAATTTGTTTGTCAATTTACTATAATGTGGAGGAGTAGCTGAAGAGACTATATAGGAAGGGGACGAGGGTGGGTGGTGGTGGTGGTAGGGAGAAGCGGTAGATGGTGTCTAGGAGGGTGGTGGTGGGAGAGGGAGACTATGAGAAAGAGACAATATGAGGAGTGGTTGAGGGGGAGGGGAGAATTCTTAAGGTTAGATTGGGTTTGAAATGTGTTTGATTGTGATTAGGTTTTGTTTGTATGTATATGTTCTAAACTCTTCATATTTGCATGCACAACCTCATCGATATTGTTCTTTATGCTTACCATTATCAAGCGTTTAACTTAATTTATAGCTTATAGACTTTTTTATTAGTTTTCCTAAGAATAATTACCACAGAAGGTACTAGAAAGTAAGAAAAGTAAAAAGAAGAAGAAGGAACAATAAACTCATTGATAGTCAAATTTTGTTAATTAAATAATAATAACAAAACATTATTCAATTTGTTAAGAAAATTATACAACTCTTTAAGGGTCATTTGTGTCGAGGGTATACATGAAAATAAGTTTCTACAAGAGTATATATCAAGGTTGTAAAAGTCGGTAAGCTGTAGTCGGACGGGGAACCACAACCTAGCGCCTAGTCCGTCCAGACGGCCACCTAGTTCTAGGTAGTCCTAAAAATTGTATAGAAAAAATCATACTTTCTGTGTTATTTACCGTTTCCAATGTACAAGGTGGACACATGACCACTCTTTGAGCACAATTTCCAAATGGATAAACACCACTAATAAAAATCCACCACACCACAAGTTCACTTCACCAACTTTCACCACCAAAAGAAGTAGTACCAGCAGCCATGATGGTGCAGATCTTAACCACTCGATGCCGGCACTTGGCTACTCGTCGGCGCTTGGCTACTTGTGGAGTGGTTGGTCGATAGCCGAGACTCGTGAGGGTGTGGCGGTCGTTGGTGGTAGAGGACATCGGCAGTCGGGGCAGTCTGAGGTGGCCGGTGGTGGACGCAGTTGGAGGTGGTAGCTCCCTCTTCCTTTGACATGTTTTTTTTGCAACTGTCGACTTTAGGTGAGGGAGTAGATATATCTCAGAATGACTTATTGGATTTAGGCTATATTTTGGGTCGGGTATTTGGACATGACTTAAAAAAACTGACTACATCTAGGCGGTCGCTTAGAGAAGTCGGTGACTATATCTAGGCGACCGCCTACCCGCCTAGACGACTGATTAATCCCGACCTTTTAAGCCAATGCCTAATTATGCGACTCAGGTTGAAACTTAGGTGTCCCATGACCGCCTAGCGTCTAGACATCGATTAATTTCAACTTTTAGATCACTGGTATAGATACAATCTGAAATTTTACAAGGCATACACAACATTGATTGAATATGCTTGAGGCTTACATATGCAAAAGGTATTTTCAGTTTGGTTGAAACATGTCGGGTTGGGCTTGGGTCAAAGATGGATCACAATCTATTTAATAATACTAATCTAAGATTGTTTCTATTTGCTATAAAATTTATTCTTATTTATTTTTTTATACCAAGAAGAAATTATAAATGTCCAAAAATGTTTGTGACAAGGGTATTCATGCAAATAGAAATACATTGTAAGGATATACATGCTATTAATTTTTTTTGCAAAGGATATATATAATTATATATACACATATTTTTTAATATTTAGAGAGTTATACATGTAAAAAATATTATTTTATTGCTACCAGTGTTACGTCCTGATCCCGGAGGATCGAATAGTCGTCACTATATGTGATGTCGTACAAGCCTAAGTTGCGTTTGTACAAGACACAGACTTATACATAAACAAAATAGACTGAATTGAGATAGAAGCAACAGATCTGTAAAGTAGAAAACCAAATAACAACAATGAGACAAAGAACAAAATCTCTTTTATTCGTAACTTGCAGCGGATAAAAAGGTTTTCAATGGCCAACTGAACATACCAACTTGGCTTATAACTTTTGAAACTGAAAAGAATTACAATGACTTCGTTTCTTACATCATATTCCTTTAGACAAAACAAAAATGTGCCTTCAGAATCTCAGATCTCCAGTTTCCAAAGTTTAAGGGTCTTCTATTGTCTCAGAAAGTCCAACAAAAAATCCAACACTTGTGGAGGTGAGGGTTAGTGTCACCCCGGTTCCACAGAACTAAAAGGAAGTCACTGTGCGTGATGTCGTACAAGTCTAGATTGCACTTGTACAAAGCAAAAAGATAGACAGTTAATGGTGTATCTTGAAACAACGACATTACAGCAGAAAATGATAGTCATAAATGAATCACAATAGATATACACGAAATGAATCTTTCGCATTGCTCTGAAATAACCCACTAATCCAACCCACTAGGCCCACACTATGCCTTTGTCCGTTGCGGGGCAATACTTTGATCACAAGGAACTCCGCATACTACCTGCACATGAAACCAAATCCAATCATTCATTCTTCGAGTCAACGCACCATCGTAATGCACCGTTCAGAACGGAATATTACATAATATACCACTCAGAAAAAGTTTCGTTCTCGAAACTTAAACCAATACTCATTCCTGATTCCTCTTCATCTCAATAATAACAAGCAAACTACCCATTCGGTTCCGGTTCAACATCCAACTTGTCCCTCTGCAATACCAAACTTTTGTTTCAAACACCAATTCCAATCCACCTTCTATGTTCTGTGTGCAACACTCGTCCAAATTTCTTAACATACCACAATCCTCCCTACAGCTCCGTTTGAATTCAGCATACAATTTAGTTTGGATCGTACACACATCTTTGACGTCTCCAAAATATAATGCTTTTCAGCCAAAGCCAGTAATAGTGAAATTGAACAAGCTGCAGGTGCATTTACCCACCATTCAATCATCATTTAATACTTGATTCACATCATTCTTCTAATAAGTTTTGAATAGTAATATCCAACCATACATCTCAAGTCTGAACATTCATTCAACTGATTCAGTCATTGTCTTGACGTATAATTTTCTTCACTTTTCTCTACAATTGTCCATCTTATACTTTCTCAATTCTCATCCGTCGTAACATCTATTGATTCGAATCTGCTCGTAATTATTCAAACCCAATGCATCGAGGAATTTCCGAATCAAATACTACCATACAAATTTCCAACCGAGTCTCGGTACTACTCCATCCTCCGCGGACAGACCTACCGCTATCCATACAAATGTTCCGACGCACACATCGCTAAGAAGTATATCATATACCACTCAAAACTCAAACCATTACCTACACCATATTTCCTCTGCATTGATCTAACATCCATTCCAATCTATCCATCTCACAGTGGTTCTTCCGACCACAAACATAAGATTCACTTACCCACAAATCTGAAACATAACTCAGCCAACACATACGAATCAAGTTACGACTTCTGTTGATCTCATCCGTTGCAACTCGTGCAACGTTTTCTTCTCGATATGCCATGCCACCACTTACAACTGTTACAATACATCTATTATCCTTCAACATTCCTACAATACTAGATATTATTCTACAAATCGACTTGTTGCACTGATACAACAAACATCTTTCGGTGTTACTCGGCATCATTACAATCAATAAGAAACACATGCAACAATCACACATAACATTATGATATATATAGACTTATTGTATGGAATATTCAATGCAGCATCGAGTATAGTCTAGAGTCATTCGATCGCGAACTTAATATTGAAACGAATAGCCAAAGGAGGGTCCAAGGAAGTGACGTTGTGCTCTGATACTATTTGTCACGTCCCGGTTCCGTAGAACCGAAAGAAAGCCATTGGATGTGATGCCGTACAAGTTTAGATTGTACTTGTACAAGGCAACAAGATAGACAGTCAATGGTGTATCTTGAAACAACGATATTGGAGCAGAAAATGATACAGTCATAAATGAATCACAATAGTTATACACGTAACGAATCTCTCGCACTACTCTGAACTAACCCACTGATCCAACCCACGAGGCCCACACCATGCCTCTGTCCGTCGTGGAGCAATACGCTGATCACAAGGAACTCTGCATACTATCTGCATATGAAACCAAACCCAATCAGTCCTTCGAGTCAACGTACTATCGTAATGCACCGTGCGGAGCGGGATATTACAGTCAGTATAATGGGGAATCCACTGGTGAACGACAAAACTACACTCAACTGAAAGTAGACACCAAGGTTCTAAACGGCGGTAGGCGGGTGCGCGGCGAAAAGAGTCTGCCTACCACCTAGGCCGTCTAGGCACCGTCTAGGCGGTTGATACATTTTGAACATTTTATTTACTATTTTATCACAGTTTTTTGTATTATATACATATTTTAAGGATGTTTCATGCATAACTATGTTGTAGAACAAATATTTATTAAGTTTTAGTCTTGTAAAAGTGAACCATAGGCCCATAATGCTTACAAAACTATTTGACCAAAATATCTTGTTAGGTATTGCTCCGTCTAGGCGTCCACCTACGTCCTCTACGCCGTCAAAGCTCTGTTGACTGCCTACTCCACCGCCTATCGAAAAGTGGTGCAGAGAGAGACCACCTACCACCTAAGCGTTGTCACGTCCCGGTTTCGCAGAACCGATCGTCCTCGCATTCGGTTCCGCAGAACCTTTTGTCCTTGCTAGGGCATGATGCCTACAAGTCTGTGGTTGCACTTGTACAAGGCAAGAACGTGCACATGTGTCAATCTTTTATAAACATTTCAGCAACACAGCAATAGAGTATTGAACACACATTGTATAGGAAGAAAAATATTTCATTTATTCATTCATTGCAACAGAGTACAATTTTATCAGTACTGAAATAGAAATGTCTGAACGGTTTACATAACTTTCCATAAAATGAAAGAGTGGTAAACTGACATGAAATAATGTTCTTATCTTATACATTATGCTCTTTTATTATATTCTTGAAATTAGAAAGCAGAAACTTGAAATCTTGGAATACTTTGAAGATATGAAGCTTTGAATTCATTCTCACTCGGTCATTTGTGGTGTAGCACCACGATGGACATGCCGTATAGGACTTCGATGGACGTGCGATGCGCCATTCAAAGCAGGTAGCAAGCCTCAATGAATGTCTCGCTTATACCCGGCGCTACCAAAGCGCTACTATTTTTTCCGGGCCAAACGGTCCTCAGTATCCCAGGTTTCGTTCGAGAAAATTTACTACCTTGTGCACAAGTTGTCCATGACCATATAATGCATCTACGACTATATGATAAGCATAAATAGCAGTGTAAGGTATTGAAGTATTTAGAGCAACATTTACAATCATTCGTTCTCGTTTCAGCATACTTATTCAGTTTCTCGATTGGTAGTCTGCAGACTCCAATTTACCTCTATCTCGAGGCCCAAGCCACGATATGATATTTGTATCCTTCCATGTTATGTAAATAAAATTCTCTTATCAATGCAATTCATTGATTTACAATAGTTGTATTAAACTTGTGGCCTTAGTAGCTTTTATCGATCATTGGACTTAGCAAGGTTACAAGAGAACTTATTGATTATTGGCATGAAGGAGTAGAGAAGAAGGGACAGAACCGCTCAGCAAATAGAGAATGCCGAGAGAAGGAGGACGCTTACTCGCTGAGGCTCCGATCACGCGCCTATCTGCATTGGAACCAACATTTGGTCAGACTACCATCTTCCTTTCTTTCAGAGTTCTCTAGAATGAATGCATGCAACCGATGAAAATGGACAAAACAATCGATCATCGAAAACCAATCACGAAAACACATTCATCAAAATCAAGCAACGAAAATCCAACCTAAAAGCCAACAAAATCCAACAAAAACTACTGGACTCATTCTAATACTCATTCTAACATAAACCGATCCATTAATTGGAAATGTTCATTGCATTCGTCTGCGATTGATTATGCCGAAAACTTGCGATTGATTATGCCGAAAGGTTTTTCCAATACTCATTTTCGACTGAGTCAATCGAGCCACAAGCCTTATATAGTGAACCGCTAGAAGCGGGACACTACAAAATATACCATTAAGAAAAAATTTCGTCCTCGAAACTTGAAACAAAGGTCCTACCTCTAGGCCGAATAAGGAAGGTTACTGCTTATCTCTTCCTCGAGTTTCCATGTTGATTCTTCGACTGCATGATTCCGCTATAACACACGAACCAGAGCCACTGATCGATTTCGCAAGGTCTTCTCCTTCATGTCCATGATCTGAACAGGTTCCTCTGCGTAGGATAGGTCGGCACTCGGCTCGAGTTGATCGAAATTTACTACGCGACTTGGGTCATGCACGTATCTTCTTAGTTGGGAGACATTGAATCGTGCACTTCAGGCAAAACTGGAGGTAGTGCAACTCGATAAGCCACTGAAGCCACCCTCTGTAGAATCTCGAAGGGTCCATCAAATCGCGGACTCAGCTTCCCCTTGATGCTGAACCACATTACGACTCGCATGGGTGTTACTTTTAGGAACACATGATCACCCTCCATGAATTCCAAGGGTCGCCGATGTACATTCACGTAAATTTACTGACGGCTTTGAGCGATTTGGAGATTCTCCCGAACCATGCAAATTTTCTCGACGGCCTGTTCAATAAGTTTCGGTCCGAGCATTTGCCGTTTGCCGACTTTCTCCCAACATATTGGCGATCGACACTTGCGTCCATAAAGTTCCTCATACGGGGCCATCTAAATGCTCGCTTGATAACTACTGTTATAAGTAAACTCTGCCAGCGATAGATAGGTATCACAATTTGCCTTCAAATCCAGTACGCACAGTCTCAACATGTTTTAAGGATCTAGTTTACCCTCTCGGTCTGTCCATCAGTCTGCGGATGGTACGTCAAGCTGAAATGCAACTTGGTGCCCATTGCCGTCTGAAGTCTATTCCAGAAACGAGACGAGAATCGTCCATCCCTACCCGACACAATTGAGACCGGCACTCAATGTAAACGGACAATCTGATTCAAGTAGATCTGAGCCAAACGATCAGCGTCCCATATGATTTTGATTGCAAAGAAATAAGCCGACTTGGTCAGTCTATCTACGATGACCCAAATCGCATCATTTCCCCATTGTGTCTTCGGTAAACCCACTATGAAATCCATTGAGATATCCTCTCACTTCCATTCCTGAATGACGAGGTTCTGCAACTCTCCACCTGGTCGCTGGTGTTCTGCTTTCACACGTTAACAATCCAAGTACCGTGACACGAACAATGCTACTTCTCTCTTCATGCCATGCCACCAAAATGTTGTGCGCAGATCCTTGTACATTTTGGTGCTTCCCGGATGCAAGGTATACTCAGCATAATGAGCCTCAGTCAGTATTTTCTTCCTGAGTTCATCATCCTTAGGTATGCACAATCTCCCTTTAATCCGCATCATTCCATCTTCATGTTCCGCAAAATTGGTTGCCTTCCTTGCAGAAATTAACTCACGTATCTTCTGCACGAATATATCATCCTTTTGCGCGGACTTGATCTTTTCTAGCAAGATCGGCTCTAGCTGCAGTTGAGCCAGCTGCGCCCCCTGATTTCAGACTGTATTCAGTGTCCATTTTTTTCAACTCTCGAAGTAGTCTGCTTGACACAGATAACGATCCGACAAATTTCCGACTCAATGCATCCGCCACAATGTTTCCCTTCCCTGGAATATAAGCAATCGATAAGTCATAATCTTTTATCAATTCTAGCCATCGCCTTTGCCTCAAATTTAGCTCCTTTTGGGTGAATATGTATTTGAGGCTCTTGTGATCTGTAAAGATCTCGCAGGACACTCCATATAGATAGTGTCGCCACAATTTTAACGCGAGCACAATTACCGCAAGTTCCAAGTTGTGAGTCGGGTAATTCTTTTCATGTTGCTTAAGCTGTCTCGAGACAAATGCGATCACTTTCCCACGCTGCATAAGAACACATTCCAATCTGAGCCGTGATGCATCGACGTATATCTGAAATCCCTCAGGTCCATCTCGAAAGTTCTTGGAAAGTGCTCTCACAGTCGTTTGTCCATTTGAATACTACCTTCTGGGTGAGGCGAGTCAGAGGTGACACAATCTTCGCAAAGTTCTTTACAAATCTTCGATAGTAGCCAGCCAAGCCAAGAAAACTTCTAATCTCACTAGCCGATGTAGACTGTTTCCAGTCCACCACTGCCTCAATTTTCTTTGGGTCAACTGATACACCATAAATAACATGCCCAAGGAAGGACACGTTGCTTATCGAAAACTCGCACTTGCTTAATTTCGCATATAACTGATGTTCACGAAGCGTTTGCAGTACGGTCCTTAAATGTTCAGTGTGAGTTTCTGTCTCTTGAGTAGATCAGGATGTCATCGATGAACACGACGATGAACTTGTCTATGAAGGGTCGGAATACTTTGTTCATCATATCCATGAAAGTCGCGCATTAGTCAAACCAAAAGGCATAACCAAAAACTCGTAGTGTTCATATCTCGTACGAAATACCGACTTTGGGACATCCGCTGGTTTGATCTTTAACTGGTGATAACCTGAGCGGAGATCAATATTTGAAAATACGGTCGCACCCTGAAGTTTGGTTAAACAGATCATCAATTCTCGGTAGAGGATACTTGTTTCGCACTTTCACTTTGTTCAGCTCCCGATAATCAATGCAAAGACGCTTTGTGCCGTCTTTCTTCTTCACAAACAACACTGGAACCTCCCAAGGTGAAACACATGGACGAATATAGCCACGATCCAGTAACTCTTGTAGTTTTGATTTCAGTTCCTTTAATTCAGCAGTTGTCATCCGATACGGTGCTTTTGATATCAGACGAGTATCCAGAAATGTGTCAATTGTAAACTCAATTTCTCGATCCGGAGGCATTCCAGGTATCTTGTCTAGAAACACGTCGGGAAATTCGCCACGACTTCGATTTCACCCGAGTCTGCACCCTTCATCCGAGTGTCCCGAACAGAAGCAAGGTACCCTTCACACCCCGAATATAGCATACGTCTTGCCGTCATCGCTGATACCACCATCACCGACTTAGCCATCGAGCTGCACGAATAAGAGAACTTTGTGTCGCCAGGAATGCGAAACACAACTATCTTTTTCGCGCAGTCAATTTTCACATTGCAAGTCCCGAGCCAATCCATGCCCAGGATGATATCATAGTCTGCGATACCCAGGACTAGTGTATCCAAAGGCACATATCTTTCCCCAATGCAAATATAACCGTCCCTGCAAATCGAACTAGCAGGCAAATCTACTCCGGACGGAGTACTGACACTAAGATTCATATCTATCGGTGTCTTACAAAATTTATGTTTATTAGCAAATTCAAAACATATGAAGCTATGGGTAGCACCCGAATCAAATAGTACGTGAGCATGTATTTCTCTGTAAAGTAGTGTACTTGTTATAACAGTGTTTGAGGCAAGCATTTTTTTTAGTTAGTGCAAACACTTTACTCGGTGCTACAGGACGAGGGTTTTGAGCATTCACCGGTGTTGCCGGAGGAGCTCGTGGCTCTTGCCTATGATTCTGATTGTACTGCTGATTACGATGGGGGTTCTGATCCCTTCCTCCACTGTTGCACCACACAACTTTATGATCCAGGCTGCCACACCTAAAACATCCCGCACGACATTCCTCTTGACGGTGTCCAACCCGCTTGCACTTATTACAGTACGGTTGCTAATAGGGTCTTCGATTGTCATTTGTGTTCTGACGCTTGAAAGCATCAGACCCGCTTGTTGCCATGTGTCGTTTATAATTGTTCCTACGACTGCTCTATGTCGTCCTTCGATGATGAAATTTCTCCATCTCGAGAGCCGTTTCATAGGTCTCCTTGTAGGTTGTACACTCCCGACTGAGTACATCAAGCTGTAGGCCTTCATTCAGACCATTGATAAATCTTAGCCGTTTCGCCTCGTTGTTCGGTACCATATCTCTGTCGAACTTGGCTTTCTTCAGGAACTTTGTTTCATAGTCGTCGACGAACATATTATTCTGCTTGAGCACTACAAACTCATTTTCTTTTTTTTGGCGGAATTGTGTGATAAACACCTGTTTGAATGTCTTCCAAGAGACTTTGGCTTCTTGGTTGGCATCGCAAAACGCTTGTCTTTGGACTCGCACCAGTCATTTGCTTTCAGACGAAACTGCACAGCAGCACAATCTACTCTCTTGGTGTCTTGGACATCCAACATACGGAAGATTCCTTCCAGAGTCTTTAGGAAGCCTATTACTTTCTCTGGTTTCGCCCTGCCATTAAACTCAGACGGATTGCAGCTCTTGAATTCAGAAAACTTGAACGTCGATCGTTTCCTTGTAGGCTGTTCAGTTTCCTCTGCCTTAGCTACCACTGTTTCTTTAGTTGCGGTCACTGCGGTCACCTCATAGTTGTCGGTAAGAGAAGTGACTAGTTGAGTCAAGCTATCGACTTGCTGCTGTTGCGCATCAAATTGCGCCTGGAACTGAGTCGTTAGCTGCAGTTGAAGCTCACGATGTGCCTTAATCATCTTGTGATGTGCATCGCTCTGCTTCTTCTGCGCCTCTAACATTTTCATCACTTTCTCCATTGGGTCAAACGACAATGTCACCTTTAGAGTTATCCCCTTTTGTCATCTGCAAAAGAAATAACTTCCATTAGCACTCATAAAATATTTATGGGCTTATTGTATGGACATTATTTCATGCAGCGTTATCGAAAAGCAAATCATCTAAGAAAATAGTTATTGTTTGAAAACTTCCAGTTGAAAACCAATTTTGAAATCCGAGGAACTTTAAACCGTGCTATGATAACAACTTGTCACACCCCGGTTTCGCAGAACCGATCGTCCTCGCATTCGGTTCTGCAGAACCGTTCGTCCTCGCTAGGACATGATGCCATACAAGTCTGGAGTTGCACTTGTACAAGGCAAGAACGTGCACATGTGTCAAAATCTTTTATAAACGTTTCAGCAACACAACAACGAGTATTGAACACACATTGTATAGGAAGAAAAATATTTATTTTATTCATTCATTGTAATAGAGTACAATTTTTTCAGTACTGAAATGGAAATGCCTGAACGACTTACATAGCTTTGCATAAAATGAAAGATTGACAGGCTGACATGAAATAATGTTCTTATCCCATATATTATGCCCCTTTATTACATTCTTGAAACTAGAAAGCAACAACCTGAAATCTTAAAAAACTTTGAAGATAGAAGCTTTGAAAAGAACTGCAACAGTTCAAATAAGCAACACGTTAAGCAGTGATACATATAATTCTTTGCACATATGAAATCTTACCCCGGCCAATGGCCATTCCTGTATCATTTACAAGATTGTTCTTACCGCCCCTACATAAGACATAATTAGCATGAATTCATTCCCACTGGGTCATTTGTGGTGTAGCACCACGATGGACATGCCGTATAGGACTTCGATGGGCGTGCGATGCGACATTCAAAGCAGGTAACAAACCTCAACGAATGTCTCGCTTATACCTGGCGCTACCAAAGAGCTACTATTTCTCCCGGGTCGAACGGTCCCCAGTGTCTCAGGTTCCGTCGAGAAAATTTACTACCTTGTGCACAAATTGTTCATAACCATACAATGCATCCACGACTATATGATAAACATAAATAGCAGTGTAAGGTATTGAAGTATTTAGAGCAACATGTACAATAATTCATTCTCGTTTTAGCATACTTATTCAGTTTCTCGATTAGTAGTCCGTAGACTCCAATTTACCTCTATCTCGTGGCCCAAGCCACGATATAATATTTGTATCCTTCCCTGTGTTATGTAAATGAAACTTCCCTCTTATCAATGCAATTCATTGATTTACAATAGTGGTATTAAACTTGTGGCATTAGTGGCTTTTATCGATCATTGGACTTAGCAAGGTTACAAGAGAACTTATTAATTATTGGCATGAAGGAGTAGAGAAGAAGGGATATAACCGCTAACAAAATAGAGAATACCGAGGGAAGGAGGACGCTTGCTCGCCCAGGCTCTGGTCACGCGACTATCTGCATTGGCACCAACATTTGGTCAGACTACCATCTTCCTTTCTCTCAGAGTTCTCTAGAATGATGCATGCAACCAATAAAAATAGGCAAAACAATCAATCATCGAAAACCAAGCACGAAAACGCATTCATCAAAACCAAGCAGCGAAAATCCAACGAAAAAGCCAACAAAATCCAACGAAAACTATTAGACTCATTCCAACAGAAACCGATCCATTAATTGGAAAGGTTCATTGCATTCGTCCATGATCGATTATGCCAAAATGTTTTCCTAATACTCATTTTCGACTAAGTCAATCGAGCCACAAGCCTTATATAGTGAACCACTAGGAGCGGGGCACTACAGACGCCGCCTAGACGGTCGAGGGGGCCGCTATTTAGAACACTGGCTGACACTAAGTAATCATGTGAGAAACCACTTATTTTAATAACGGTGGTGTTTCTATCTTTACCTACTTTTATTTAATATTAATACTCAAAATCAAAAGCATACTTCATTTTCAATACTTAATCATAAACCATACTTTCTTCTTTCATTCGTTCAAGCATTAGAGTCTAATTTGCGAACAATATCCATTCCTTTCTACCTTTAACAAACGTAACGTTATTCTTAAAACATATTCATTTCTTAGGAATAGGATAGTAGCATTTCACTTAAACCAAATTCTTTCTTGGGAAGAATTCATAATAAGAAATATAAAACAATAGGAACATCATTTATACAGTGATTTTTACTCATAACCAACTATCCATCCCTGTCTATCTATCCCTGTAACAAGAAGGACTAGAACAATTTGCATATACAATTTCTATAATTTTCTTGTTCGTCTCTGCATCAAACTGTTAGCCAGCAATAATATTATCCTTAGTATGCTACCTAACTACATGAAGGTCCATGAGCGACTCCCTATAATTAGAAGTTGGGACGTACAAGCCCATCTCTCTAATAGACACGACACCCTCTGATCGCGATCGCGAGAACGTAAAAGCCTCAGGGTGTTCTGTCTCTCCTAAGTAGATACGATCCCGGTGCTCCAACAATCGTTCGAGAGACTAAATCTTGTGCACAAATTGTCCAAGAACAATGCATGATATGCAACTTCTATCAAATAAAACAATGCGAAGCCGTATCTAAATACCAACTGAAACATTTCTATATTTCTTTCAAACCATAGAGCCGTAGCTCTGTTCTTCCTTTCACTTATTATGATGGTCATGTCGTATTCTTTCTTTCTTTCTCACAAACATACTATCTTAGCATGCCACTTTCATTTACCAATTCTGTTTCATATTCACATCTCTATATACAACATACATTTCAAAGCTATAATTTTCATTCTTTCTATGCAATAATATATATATATAATTTTAATTCTATCAAGGCTACAATTGTATTCACAGTCTAACTTTAGCATGCAATTCTTATATTTTACAGCATACTTAAAGAGTATTATGTAATTATTCTATCTTTTTTTAACAAGCAGAACAACAGTTTTTTCGATTCTTCAGTGTCTATAACTTATTCAATATCATTATCTTATCAAGAGCATATATATTTCATGTAATTATCATTCTAGTTATTTCGAACTTTATTCTTAGAAGCAAAGCATATAACCATTCTCTGGGTTCATTACTAATCGTTAAAGAATTATAAAGCGAATTTTTGCCCACACGCCTATGATGAAACGTCTTTCTGCCCCAACAAGAGAGCTCTTACTGAAGGCTTTCCTTACTTGAGCCAGCAACCAACATCAATAACAATATAATGCCACCGCTAGGAGCGGGGCATTACACTAGGGCATACGGAGCTTATTTGTTTTAAGCCCAAAATGGATGAACATTTTGTTTCATAGGATTTTGGGAAAGATTTAAGTTGGTTGTAGGCTATCCACACTCCGCACGGATTTGTTTTAAGCTTGTTGCACAGGAGTAAAAAAAAAGGTTTGCTCTAGTGCAAATTTTATATCTTTGATGGCTTTCCTTTGTTATAATTTTATAAGTTCTATAATTATTTCTAAGTTAGAGTGAAGTTTTTTATTTGTCTTGTAGATCAGAAGTAGTAGCCACCCAAACATTAAATGTCCAGAGTAAAGCAGTTCTATAATTTTAATATTATATTCACACTATCATCACTAAGAATAATACATGTAGGCAATTTTCTTTTTTTGGTTAAGAATCAACGGATGCATGTTAGTGTAGTAAATGGGTGCCTTTTTATATGACAAACCGTATCAGCAGATATCCTCCACCACTAGGCTTTGCACAGAAGAATTGTGAAATAATTCGACTATACTATCTCTGCTGAAGTATATTCTTTTTAACTGATTTTTAGTAGATACATTTGAAGCTACCTACGAAACTTGCTTTGGCTCTTGGAACATAGATGCTCTACACATTTAGGTCGTTGATGTATAGTCTCGATCCAACTCCTTACCACATGCTTAGCTTCATGCATTGGAGGTCATGTGAAACCGCTTATTTGTAACTAAGCCCATATTGATTCTTGGACATTCCATGTGCTTTGTGAAGCACACAGAACTCTTTGCTTTAGTAAAAGTTCCACTGTTTAAAGCAGTAAGGGTTCACCTTACCATAGTTTCTTACGATGACTGACTCCATGTAGGGCCTGGTCATGCCAGACTGTTTTTGGGTAAAACCTTACACAGGCTGAAGGTCTATAGCCCCTAATATATTCCGATCTGAACTAACTGGTTCGAACAAATGACTATCCCAAACTTGAATGTGATCAAGAGGGTTGGGGTTCAGAAAGATCGAAGGAGGCCTTGAATAAGTCAGTGGGAAAGGTTTGTACAAGTTAAAGGGCCAAATTGAGAATTCTGCCAAGCTTCACAATTGGCAGGTTGTCTCCTGTCTTCAGACCAGGTACACAGCTGTGTCATTCAAAGATTTGCATGTCTCGGATTATATTGTCAAAATCAGCTGTGTTACCTTCAACAAGCCTGTCTTTATGTTCCAACTGTAATGAGTGATTTTGATGTCACTGAGAAGGCCCTATTAAAGAAACAATAATGTACTTACTGGATTCAATGTCAATATGCTGGGCCCAGGCTTCTGCCATTGGCTCGTGAATAGATGATAGGCTAAAGAGTTGACTGCTCTGTAAAGTCCCTACGGGAGTCAATCTGGTCAACTATGCTGCACTGACACCAAGGTTCGTACTATCGGTATTGGAATCAGAATTGGACCCTTACTATGAGTATCGGTATCGGCAGTATCGACGGATTTCGGAGCGGAGTATCTGATTTTTTTGTATCGGCAGTTTAGAAAAAATATTTTATACATTTAGGCATAATTTAAGTATTTTATGTGTTCTTTTTTAGTAATTTTGGAATTGAATGAAATAGTAATCACTCATGCTGATTGGTTTACATGTGATAAGTTTTTTTTTTTACATGCTTTTACAACCATGCTGGTTGGTCTTTTTGGTTCAATTTTTTCGCGAAATTGACGGAAAAAGAGCCCCTCAATGTCGGTATCGGTCGGTATCGGATTGGGACATACCAAATCGCTTTGATATCGACCGTATCAGATCAATATCGGCCAATATTGCAAACTAGAAATGCTAGAATAGTGGTCCATGTCCGTGTCTATACATACTATGCATAGGTTCAGCCGAATCTGAATTGTTTGAGAAACTGTTCTTGAAACACGACGCAGTTTTGAACAAGCAAATTCTAATGAAATCACAACGAATTTTCCAGTATAGGGCATAAGATAGCTAATGGAGCTCTCTTACTCCCGTAAGCAAAAGATATCGAACTTGTGCAAGCTGATAAAGTCTTTTAAAGAAACAATGGTTCTTAAGGAGCCCCACACTCTATGATTCCAATAACATAAATAAAGACACGAAGACCAATGTTTTAAATTTTAAAAGGCGTGAGGTGCAACCGAGTCTCTAGGGTCCTCTAGAGCCTAGGCACGAGGTTCATGGTGAAGCGTGGTCTTCAATGAAACAAGGTATAGAACGTTTTAAAAATCATATAGTTTCAAATAAACAAACTCTTATTGTATCTAATTAATTTATAACACCATTAAAATAGTAAAAAGTGAAATACATAAAATCATAAAGATAATAACTAACAATTAACAATTAATCATCGTCAAAACTCTTAATTAACTATGACAAGTTCATAATAATAGAAAATTAACTAAATCCAATACAAAGCCTATTAATACAATTGAAATATTTATATTGTTTGATGGTTAAATATTTACCAAAACTCTAGAGGTTTGATGAGTGTTGATGGTTAAATATTTATATTGTTTCAACAACCCTTTTTTGGCAGAGGGATGGAATCACGTTGAGGTAAGATTTTTTTTTTTTAATGAAATTTGCTTAAAATGCGTGCCAGAAGATTTGAACATGTGTTGTTCTCTATCATATTAAAGTCCTTTTTCTGCACCAAAATCTAGATCTTTGATGACGGTTAAGGATTAAATATTTATATTATTCCAACAATAACCATTAATCATCATCATCCTCCAATACAAAACCTATTAATACAATACCTGAGGCTCTAGGGTCCTCTAGAGCCTAGGCGCGAGGTTCATGGTAAAGCGTAGGCTTCAATGAAGCAAGAACTTTTTAAATTATATAGTTTCAAATAAACAAACTGATATTGTATCTAATCAATTTATAACTCCATTAAAATAGTAAAAAGTGAAATACATAAAATCATAAAATTTGCTTAAAATGCGTGCTAGAAGATTTGAACATGGGTTGCTCTATATCATATTAAAGTCCCTTATTATGCACCAAAATCTAGATCTTTGATGACGGTTAAGGGTTAAATATTTATATTATTCCAACAATAACCATTCATCATCATCATCATCATCATCATCCAATACAAAACCTATTAATACAATAGAAATGTAGTCGAATCAACTTAATACATTTGATAGTGTTTCAATCATGCAGATCCAGTTGGCTATAATAATTTCAACCTGTATTTTTTCTTTAGTGACCTTATAAAATCAGAAGTCATGGTTGAAAATCTATTGATTACAATAATAAGATTGATTGAATTATTATATAAACAATAAATTACAAAAAAATATCTTTTACAGAAAAGAAAAGACAAAATAAAAAGAAAAGGTAAATACTAGGTTAACGAGTTTCGGTGTAAAAGAAAAGACAATAAAAAGAAAAGATAAACATTAGGTTAATGAGGCTCGTGCTTTAGGAGCGCGTAGTACGCGTGAGGTGCACAAGGCACACACCTCTAGAGTAGGCATGAGGCGCACGAGACATGCCTCAGGTGTGCCTAGGTGAATGAGCCTCGCCTCTTGGAAACGAGGTGCAGAAGTGAGCGGCAGTCTCACACCTCATGCGTGCTTAGGCACCTCACCATCTTTTTAAAACACTAAGACAGAGCAAGCTGAAGGGCAAGGATATTCCCCTTCAGTTTGAGTTTTCTCAAAGTATAATACTGTTATTCGGGTTCAGGTGGATCAACCCTGCTCGCATTGGTCGAGACTGTCTTACAAGATGTGGAATGGCAGGCCCATGGGATAAGGACAAACCTAGAAGCATTTTACATTTTAATCATATAGATAATATGTATGAAACGAATGATTTTTTTCACTTTGCTTAAGGTTCTAATGCTTCATATTTCTTCTTTTAAAAATTGATCATGTATTGCAGCTTGGTGTGCTGCTTGACAGAAGAGCCTTGCGATACGTAGCTCCAGTTTTCACTTTTGTTTTACTTTACTCAAAGCTTCCGCACAAGGTCCTCTTTTGCTTCAGAACTTTTGACTTCTTGTTTTCATGGGAGTTTGCTATAATTTTCCACTTTCATCTAACCTAATTTCTAATGCTATAGGAGCTTCGATTTATTATTGGCTCTCTTCCCATTTTCAACATGTCAGCAGCAGTAGCAGCTAGCAGAGTGTATGCACCCTTTGTTTACTCTGTTCCCTGAATCTATAGTTTGTTTGATATACCTTAAAAGTTGCAGAATCACATGCTATAAACCTAGTGCTTCGACATTTCCCCTCATTCCTAAATTCTTTTTAACTTTTTCAGAACTCTGTTATTATATTACAGAACTTACTTTTTATTTATCATTTGCGATGACAAATTTTAACATTACCTAAAATTCTGGAAGGTTGACATAAGGTATACAGCGGATTGTAGAACAAGGCTGTGATGTAATGTATGATATGACATAATGCATGGGAGATTGTTAATTGTCCTTTTGTGTCTTCTATGTTATAAAAACAGTCCATTAAATTTAATTAGTTGTTATAAAAGAGAATTTGGTGTATGGTATCTCTATTTTACTTCACAAGGGATGCTTAAACATGTAAAAAAATATGCCCAAGACTTCGTGCATATAATTTTAGAAGTAAAGTAGTAAATTTTGGCACCTGAAAAAGTCCAAATTAATATATTGCTGATATCTGTTGATGAAAACAATATATGAACAATATGCCACCTAGTCTAACCTTTTATTTCACTAGTTACCATGAAATTTGCAATTTGTTTATCATCATCTAAGCCTTCTCCCATAAGAATGGGATTGGCAATGGAGCATAAGAAAGCTCCATACAAGATTTGACAATGTTTTATGACCGATTGTCGACCTGAGTCTACCCTCTATGTTGGTGCCAAACTCCTGGCCAAGATAACTATGAGCATGAGAGGACTATGTCACAAAACCTAGGTGGCTAGTTGGTAGGTAGGTAGGTAGACTTATATTTTGAATTGCAGTTTAAGCTCATGCAACTAAGGAGCACCCTCTAAGTTCTCCTAGACTATAAAGAGCCTACATAAAGAGAGAGATGATACAAATTTAAGAGGCAACCCTAGATTTGCGACTTGCTATCCTAAACTATTTTAATAGGTAAGTTAATACCCTGATGTTTTAAGTTTTGTGCAAGTTAGTACCCTTTGCTAGACTACCATCCAAGTTAATGGTCATGTGCCCATCACATGACCATTATGTACATTTTTTCCTTCAATCAAGAAGAAAATCGTAACTTATCCCTTCTTCCATATAATTAATCCTAATCCTAAATCTAACCCTAAGTTTTAACCTAGTTGAGGATAGAGATATTTGAAAGGTTGTCATCCAAGAGGGGGTCGTCTACTAGGATGGCTGATAAGGATGGTGGTCGACAAGGGGGGATGGGTGGCTATGGGGGTTGTTTAGGCGTTGGGAAAGGCTAGGATAGGAGTCAACAATGGTGGGTGGGAGGAAGTGCTTGGCCTGGAGGGGGGCGACCAAGAAAGGAGTGACGGGACCTCCAAAAGGAGAGGGGAGAAGATTGGTTGGTTTATGATTATGGTTTATAGGGCTAGTAAGCATGAGGAAGGCGACAATGATAGAATAATAGTTTTATTTTTTATTTAACATCGCAGAATAGCAAGTGGCAAAAACTTAAAAGTTCAGGGTATTTAAATACCAATTTTGAAGTTTAGCAAGTTGTCAATTTTGATACTTTAGGGTGTGAAGTTTCAGCTCTAGGATAGTTCAGGATATTTAGTTGCAAATTAGCCTATGAATAATAAGCCACCTACTCCATCCTTTTATTTACATATCCATTCTAAAAGTTTCATTTCTACTAAAATCCTGTTGTTTCTTGTTTGTATTGTCATTTCCCTCCACAATGAACCATACTAATACTATTTGGCGTGCTTTATTGAAAAATATGGTTCCTTAGACCATTGAAGTACACATCTATTGTGTAACCCCTGTTAAAAACATGTGCTAACATAACATACCAGGCTTAGAGCCCATGAAACAGCATAATCATCACCATCCAAGACTTCTCCCATCCATATGTAGCCTCTATGGGGGCACAAGGAAGCTCTACAAATGGATTTAAGAAGTTTTCTGACCTTTGTCAAACTGACATCAACCCTCTGCTGGTGCCAAACTTCCCAAGGTAGCTAGGAGCAAGAGAGGACCTTGCAATAACATCTTCAAGGTACACCTACCTTTGTGATGAAGCCTTTTAAGCTCATGTAACCAAAGAAGAAATCTCTAAGCTCCCCTAGACTAGAAACGAGCTAAACAACCATGATTACTGGTTATGATAATTGGAATTATGTTAAATACTTGTTAGTGCGCCCCAATCATGGTGTGAAACTTCACCCTTAAAATAAAATAATTACCTTGTTTGCGATAAAAAGTAAATTTTTTTTCCCCAGTTTGAGCTGAAGGAAAGGGAATATGCTAGATGGAAAGCTTTCTGAATCTATTTGTAAGAAATATAAGATATAAAGATCATTCATGTTTAGCATGACTATCACTGTTTGTAACTTTAGTAAAATAATTACCTATTTTTGTATAGACATGCACAATGCTTAATATATTGACGATACATAGGTTACTATCTTCAATTTTTCCAACATATCAATGATATATCAGTCCCCTGTTATATATTGCCAATTTAAGAACCACTGTTTAGACAAGGTGTATAACTCTAACAAGTGCCAACTTTTAAAGGAAAACGATTTAGGCATTTGAAAATAGGTACAGGAGAAAGTTTGGTAACTTTTATTTGGTAGGAAAGCATCTAGGAAATGCCTGTGAAACTTTCGGAAGCATCTGAGTTGGGTTACCCAAGGTCAGCTGACTTTATCATACATACAGAGACACCAGTTGGAATGAAGTGGGAGGTACCTCAAGTTTGCTAGGCAATCTCTTGATTTTCGTTTGATCGGGTTGGCCATATTGACCTGATTCTTTTCTTTCCCAACCTTTGGGAGATAAAACTTTTTTGAATGTTTGCATTTGGCTCTGGTGATGGTCTCACATGTTGTATTGTAGGTTCTTTATTAAAAGCCAAGAAGACTTGACTATAATTTCTTTTCCAATATGTCTTGTCTATTTATTCCTTCTTGCATTAAAGATCCAAGATTATAAAACGAAGCTATTCTTTGTGGAATAGATCCATTATCTGATGAGATATGTACGATATTATTAGCTCCTAAAGAAGCTTAGTGATACCCGAGGAATGCAAGAAATTTAGAGTATAGTTACCTGGAATGTGGTACGTCTTGGGTAATGGTATGAGTTTTCGGGAACATGGTACGTTGCTTTTCTTTATTTCGGTACAGAGGGTGAGTTGGTTCGTCAATTTGGTTTGCGGTACACTTTAAAATCCTAATTAGGACGATACTAGTTACATGTCAAATTTGACTAGATAATTCTATAATATACAAAAAAATATCTTATATAGAATATAGGAAAAATTCAAACTCATAATTCTATTTAATTCAATAAGATGCAAAATTTTACTTTTCTTAGTCATACATCAATTTGTAACACAACATTTCAAATGAAATGATACAATGGTATGAAACCAAAATATGTGAATAAACCATAAAATAAAATAAAATGACAAACGACTTAGAACCTTCATATAAAATAACAAAAGTATCACAAAATCTCATAAGCACATTCTCTTTTTTGCATGAGCAACTTGCAAAACTGAGTGGTGGATCATAAACAATGAAGAAGCAACAATTTTATGAATTGCAAAGTCAAATTTTATAAGAAATATGTAGCTATGGAACCCCAATTGACCAGAAACTCAAGCCTTTTTTTCTTCCAACTTCCTTGCATGGAAAGAATCTCTTGCAAAAACAAATTTATAGTGAGGCTTCAACGATTAATTTAGATCGCTAATCCGGATCTAGTACCATAACAACCCAGATCGAAAATGTACCCGAACCGGATTGCTCGTACTCAGAACGGGTTCGATGGAAGTTTTGGTGTACCTGGTAACTATGATTCAGAGTGTAAATGGAGAAGGAACCTCATCTAGACAAGGAGGTCAACATCTTTCACTGACTGCCAACAACAAAGGCTAGAGGTGGGGAGTTCTTATGCAAGTAAAATAAGAAACAAATTGTGATTCCTAGTGGCCTTGGTCTAGGATATATTTCATATTCTTCACAATAGTACTTGACGACCAAGTTAGACTTCTTGATTTCCCGAATGCCTGTAAGCAAATGATTCAAACAGCAACGCGAGTGACAGCAGAGGTGAAAAAGGAAAGATAATGAGCTCAACAATAGAAGGGAAGAGATGACACAGAGCAAAGGAAATAAAAAGAATAAAACAATTATGTTACTATGATGTTTCCAGTTGTAATTATATGTTTTTTTTGTGTGGCTGTGATTTAACTTACAACGTATGTTGCACAAATATAGAAATAGGTACAGATGTAGACATGATGGGAGACAGAATATTAACATGTTCATCTATGCGACTTGTATATGCATTCACGCATAATGATTCTTGATAGTTCAGTGACTGGAATTGTCAAGAAATCATAATTTAGTGCCTGATCACCATAAAAGTAGTTTTATATGGATTCAAGCAGCCGACCCCAAAATTTTGGGATAAAGGCTTTGTTGTTGTTGCTGCTGTGAAATGTGTTAAATGCATGTGATGTGTTGTTATTTGATGATACATAGCATTTAATATTGTGTAGTGGGAGTCCATTAGCAACATGGCCTTCATCTACAACGTCACCAATACTAATTTATGCTGCTTGTTGGTCTTGACAATGATAGGGGAAGACCACCTTTAGAAATTATAGTTATTATGTGACATTGCATAGGACACTTATCTTAGGTCAAGGCCAAGAAACTAGGTGAGGCTAAGCTAAGAACACAGTTAGCTCTGTCACATGAGTACAACAAGATGGATACAGGCATCATTTTGCAGTCTGTGCAGCGTAGTTTTCAACCTTTCTGGTTATCTAAGTCTTGATTTTTCCTTATGGTCTCCTGGATACTTGTTTTGCGTGTCTTTCAATTTGTTAAAAAAAAGTAAGTGAGATGCTTAAGTTTTGTCATAGTACCTATGCTTTCACCAGTGGCTACCTGTGTAATGCAGGATGTTATTTATAAAATTGGTCTTTTCCGTGTGATATCATTTTTATGATAATGCTTGGGGAAAATTAGTGATATTTGATTGATCTAGTGTTTAGAACACTTTCTATGTACTAAATACTTTAAGACGTTGATTTGTTAATTGTGTAAGGTATTGATCATGACCACCTTGTTATGATCTTATTCAGATATCACAACAGAAAGAAGAATCTGTGGAGATGGTTTTACATCGCAATGCTTGGATCTTTTCTAGTCAGGTTGGATCACTAGTCAACATTGATGACAGAAAATATTGTATGCCTTGTTATGCTCATATCATCACATTTGTAGTCTAGGATGTTCAATCATAACATTTATGGCTTCCTACAACAACTATCCTGGTGCTTATGCTTTACAAGCTCTACATCAAAAAGGTACATTTTTTAAAACCTTTTGTCCATCTATCTAGTGAATTAAGTTTCAAGATCTCTTTGCATGTGTCCACACACACCAGAATTTTGTGGCATTGCATGTCTATGACTTCCATATGATGTATAGAAGGGTGTGATTAACATTTATGATTATTTAGAATCTTACAGAAGTACGTCTTTTTATTGGATATTTTAGCTTTGCTGCTTCAACATCATACTTTCCGGCAACTCATTCTTCCTCCAAAACACAGTTCTGCTTGAGCCTGGCTCAAGAGTGTTCACCACTGTATCAGTTTAAGTTTACGGACTATGCTCCTGATGTTAAGAAGACAGAACTTAGTAAGGTTATATTCTATAATATGTAGGACACTTCTTCCTACTAAAATTTTCATTGCCTATCTGTGTGAACACGACCCACATTTCGGACAGTTGTATCCTCTTTTGAATCATAAATATGAACAAGATTAAGAGTATTTTGTCCCTATTTAGGAAGGGTCCCAAGTTTGTTTTGCTAGAAAATAGCCCTGGACAAACAACAGTTATCCTCAAGGTGGTTTACCTAAGCTCCTTGAACAACTAGAACTACCTTATGTAGATTACGAGAAGGACAAGGGTGATTTGGAGCTCCATGATTTTGTGGACTGATTCTTCAAAAAGGTAATGAATTGTTACGATAAAGTCCCTGTTACTTGTACCAAAACTCAGTGCGGGTTTATATTATTCTAACAAGTCCCATCAGGTCGAATGTTCATGGCAAAGAACTAGATTCACACAACATTTTTTTAATCCTCTTGAAACTAAAATGTGTCAGATGATTTGAAGTAACCTTGGTTGCAATGATACCATGTTAAAATTCCTGCTACTTGCACCAAAACTCTAAGAGTGATAGTGTGGGTTGATGGTTAATATTTATGTTATCCTTACAATTATTTTGATGACCTTATAACCATAGTATAGAGACTATTACGTGTATCTTATGCTGACTAAGAGTAACTATATCATGTAATGTGTAGACAAGATTATACTGATTCAAATAGAAATGTCTCTAAGGATGTCAATTATGGATGCCAACCATTGGAGAATCTATATATGATAATACGAATTCTATTATTATTGTTTATGTGCTTTCTTAATGATCATGTAATCTGGCATGGTTGTACTTGATGGGAGAAATGATCAACTGCCATGTGATTCAAGATCATGCGTACTTGGGTTTCGATCATGACGTAAGTGGTATATTTTGAACGTGAAGACAATCAAGGACAATAAAGTTGAATAAACACAAGTTTTTGAGTCAATTAAAGGCTATTTCATATGCATTGCTTATGTAATAATCCACTAGCATTTACGGGATCATGGAGTTTAATATCCTTTTGCATAAGTTACTAACATTTGTACCTTGGAGCTAGATCTTAGTGGCATCTAAATGAGATCACCCATGAAACATGTGTACCTAAGAGCTAGGCTCTAGGATGACCAAATAGGATCGTTGTCAAAGACTAGACAATCAATTGTATGCAGGATTTAGCCTCGATAATCTACTTGCAGGATTTAGTCTCGATAATCTACTTTTATAAGCATGGTGGATTTAGTCATGGATCGCCTTTGTTTGTTGATGGTTCAAATAGGTTGCGACTTGTGGGTATTAGGGTTGTGTTGTAAGATCAAGGGCCGTCACCAGAAGACAATATACAAAGGAATGGGATGATGCTTAGGCGTGCAAGTTCCCTTGTGTGCACTTTACACAATAGGGTTGCCTTAAGTGGAGCTTAATAACCTAGTGATTAGGCTTGGCATGGAGCCTTGTGCAACATAGGAACATTGAGATATGTAGAAGGGTCTATTATGTGGTAGTTTCTTTTTTATGCACCTATCATCTTTAACACATGTTCTATCCTACCTCAATAAAAATATCCTAATTATTTGAGTTATTATCTCAACATGGTACTAGAACATAATTGTTGCATTACCTACAAAAGGTTTTCCCCTCCCTCTTCTTTTAATCCTTGCCCTAACCCTAATCCTATTCCCTCTTTCCCTAGATGCCACCCACCTTCCCTTCATCTACCAGCCTCTCCTCCCCTCTTATTCCCACATCCCCATTTGACCCCTCCCACTCCCGCTTCTCCTACGACCCACCCTCATCTTCTCCACTCAATAACTTGGACTGGAAGAAGGGTCGGAGGTTGTGATGGTAGGTAATGGCTTTGAGCATCCAATAATTAGCTTGATCTAATATGTACTATAAACAAAGAAAGGGTAAATTGTCTCACACCTCATGGCAAAAGAACACTATTACAAATATAATTTGGTTTGGAAGAGTTATTACGAAGTAAAAGGAATTAAGAGAGTAATCCCTAAAAATAATAAATTCCACACAAGCCTTATTATTTTCATCCTTTTCCCCTCTACATAACAACAGAAATAACAATAATAAAAGTCGATATTATGGTCTTTGTGGTTGGATACCTGTATCGTTTTGCTGCTTATTTCATTACGAGCCATCTCTTGAATTAAATTCACATTCATTGTGGCCTTTTTTATAGCTAGTCTCTTCTTCTTGTCACTAATTAGACTATGGCACAATCCAAGACAAATCGAATTTGAAATTGGGACTAAGTGACTTACCAATAACATATTGCACATCACTCCCCCCCCCCCCACCCCCCCCCCCCCCCCCACCCCCCCCCCCCCCCCCCCAAACCCAACAACACACACACACACCCCTTTTGTCATTTACTTTATCACATGCTACCTTTTGAATTACATTCACAAGCATCAGGCAAAATAGTTCCTAAGATGGCACCTTAGAAAAAATTGAAGGGGGTGTCCACATGTCAATTTTCAATTGGATATTAATGCTCACATGCATTACACGTAATCCCAACTAAAGATGAGGAAGGAACGGTAATTAGTGGAGGATATGATGAGCCGCCATGATTTTGACACGTGGACTCTACCTTAGAAATTTTTTTAAGTGGCACCTTAATCGTTTATGCTATGTGGCACTTTAGGAACCATTTACCCTATGTGACCTTTTGTAAATCTGATCTCCTCTTATAAAGAATTAGACTACGGAAATCCAAGCCTCATATCGAATTTGATATTGAGACTAATCAATAACATATTGCACTAGACTAGCATCAATTACCACATCCACCTACCCACCCTTCACACTCACAAAGAGAGAAGATAAACATAACGACTAAAAATCCAATTGCCATGCACGTGCACATCACTGTTATGACAGTCACATCCGTGTATGCTTTCTTTCTCTCACACACACTGCCATAACTTGACATTACTCCCCTCTCATAATGCATCATAATTATGATGTAAACAGTTCCTTGAAATCCCAGAACTCGTAATGATTACATTTACTAGTGGACTTTTAGAAGTAATTGGTGAACACGCTGCCATAACTTGACATTACTCCCCTTCACAATACATCATAATTATGATGTAAACAGTTCATTGAAATCAAAGAACTTGTAATGATTACACTTACTAGTGGACTTTTAGAAGTAATTGGTGAACACACATCCCATCTATTCGGGAGACCTGTTCCTTTCTCCATCTATGTTAGAAAGACCATAAGAGACTTTAAAGATGTTACTCTGTTTGAATTCTTATGATAACTTCCTTTTGTCATTCAATATGGTGGTTTGTGGTCTTCTTTGGCTTACATATTCTTGATATCACCAAATACAATTGGCATCTAATGTAGTCACCCAACACATCGGTTACACGTATGGACCAATAATACAAAGCCCAAGGTAATGTAGATTAGATTGAACAAATATTGTGGAATAATGAGCCACATCTTAAGCCTTGATGTCTGATTGCAGCAGGTCCATCCACTCCTACATACTATATGCGAGGGTCCGCCATACTGTTGGTACCTGCAGTGTGAATCTCATTTGAACAGTACCATAGAAACCACAGTTTCCATATTGGATGAATTTTAGAAAATCCCCATCAAGTCTGGGTGTGTTTGAAGGTGATGCTGACCAAAGCTTCCCCAAATCAGCTGAAACTATCATGATTGTTTTAGTTTGTCCAAAATCTGAAAAAAAATATTTGTGTTATAATTTTTGGTCAATTTTGGGCCTTTGATCCTAACAAAAAAGTCAAAAACTGGCCAGGACATTCTGAAAGATATTGAATTTTGCAAAACTAGCCAAAATTGAACTTCCCAAAATTGATTGAAGTTTTGCTGAAACTGTCTGGACAAGGTATTTAAAAGATTTGATTTTACTTTCATTTTAATGCTCAAACAGAACTTTTGAAACCGTGTATATGGTAAGTGATATTAATCACCATCTTATGGTTTAAAATCAAGCAATACTGTAATTGTTACCAAAGTAAACATAAATAAATTCGTTTTAACTGCAAAATTCCATTTCTTGTATTTCAATGTAACTTTCCTTTTTATATTTTTATTTGAGGTGCCCAATTCCGGTACTCAATCATGGAAACATTTCTGAACCTCCCAGGTTGCTGCTGTGATACTCATAGAGAAGACCAGTAACGGCACATATACAACATTCTTGAACCTTTATTCTTGTGTTGTCTTCTTGAAATGCTGGAGTCAAATAAAGGAATTGCTTAGTCAGACGAGAGCAAGCCACTTCATCTTGTATTCTAGGGGGGTCAATTTAATCAGGATATGGTGTTAATTTCTTCGGTAGTTTCTTAAAAATCATCATATAATTTGTGTTGCTGATGCTAAGCAATTGTTAACATTTAATAAGTGACACCTTCCTACAATATTGAAATAACACCGCAGCCCCTTGGTACTGGGATATGCAATGCAGTCTGTATTTGGAAATTGTCTGTTAAACTTTAGGTTTCATAATCATAGGTCTGATATCTGAACTAATTATGATGTACACTGTTCAATTGATACTTAGCATTCTAAGAAGGCATCTATTGAAATTTACACATTGTAGACATTTTACCTTATATAGATTCGAAATGACCTTTACATTGATATTATCTCTTGATATCAATTTTTTTGTCTCTTGTATATTACTTATTAAGCTAATAGTCTACAGGTTCCTCTGAGTATATGAGAGATAAGTTGGTACATATTGATCCCTTCACTGCAATGAATGGAATCTCCCGTTTCTCTGAAGATTCTCGATGGAGGTATGCTGTTAACTGTATATATATATATATATATATATATATATATATATACTTGGAAGAAAGGAAAAGGAAAAGGCGAAAAAGAGTTGATATTATTTTAATCTGATCATACAAGGACCATTTTATTTAATGCTTGTTGTGTCTCTTTATTATATTTCCCTTTTGTCCTTCTGTTCAGATTTTAAAATGGTAGATAATGTTTTATGCATGATGGTGAAAAATTAAGTGTCAGGTGGAATTGCTTAATGTAAGAAAAAAAAAAGAAATTTCCAGACTTGAATTTTCATCACAGCAATCGTTACCAATATAACATGAGAACATGGCAAAGTTACAGATATTTACCCATGAAATTAATCATTTGGTCTGAACTGGCATATGAAACTTGTTGCATCATGGTGAATAAAACAATTCAATTCATGATGGCAGCAATTTTGCTGTGACATGGATCAGATAATTGGAGGATTATGACTTGTCACTTATGGACAATTTAATGATATATTTTTCTATTTGCATATAACAGCATTCATAGCCTTAGTTTTTTTACGAGTTTCCTTATATTTCAGTATCATGGCATCTATATTTCGATTACTTTTTTGAACAATTCTTATTACTTTTAAACATATTTAAATATGTGAAGTTTGAAAAGAAATAAGAGATCCCAACCTCAGTTAGAGTCATCATGTAATCATCAATGCGATCTTTGATCTTTTACATAGTTTTCTGATGTTCTTGGTGGAACACAGTCTACAAAGGTGCACAGATATATCTAGAATTTGGGATCGTGTGCAATTTCTGTTAAGTTATTTTGGCAAGTTTGTGATTCAAGAGAAGTTTGGAAGAACTGAAGAAAGAATTGGATGGAGAAATGCATGACAACAACAGTCTTGATCCCTTTTCACTGGTGCCTTCATTTCCAAAAAAACATCCGACACTATATGAAGTTCTAGGATAGCTAAAGGTTACCTAATGCAACTCTTGTATCGGTATCTGGGTTTCAAACTATGTTTAAGTTATGACATTAGGCCCATAGATCGACTTAAATTAGAAAATTGTCATTCATTTGGAAATTGGCTGTTTCTTGATGAATCTGTTGCGTATGAGAAGAAATTGTCAGGAAATAGGGGAAGAGCAAAAACAAAAAAAGTTTAAATAGGATAAGAAACAATAAGACTTTCAATATTGTACAAAAATGTGGGCCCTAGAGTTTTTCGTGATATAGTTGGATATAAGATCCTTTTTTTTTACTGACAATGTTCTTCTACCAAAAGGATGCACTATTTGTTTCCTGCTAATTCAGCGTTCACATTGTTCTTTATGTTCCTTTTCCAGTTTTTGAGGGGAAGAATAACCCCAGCATATTTCCACTCAACTTTGCTGTTGTATTTGATAACTATCGTAAAAGCAACTACTGCACTGGAACTCAGATCAAAATTGCTCAAAATTTGAATTGTAATGTTGAGTCTCAAAGTTAATGTTGACCATAGTAGACTGGTTATCATGGTAATATTAAATCAGATTTGCCAGAAGTGCCTTTATTGAAGAGAATAATATGAAGTCACTGAACCATGGAGTTCACTACATCATGCAGGCTGTGAACTGCCTTAATCCCTATTTGGTAAGAGATACAAGAGTCACCAAGTCGAACATAAATATTCAAAGAAGAGCTGTGAAAGAAGTTCTTCTCTCGCCTCCCTATGTACATGTTGAACGTGGAATAACATACCGATCAGGAAACATGTGGCCTATCAGTTGGATAGGGCTTTGGGTAACAATCTTTGGTTTGACTCCTTTCCGAATGTGCTTATGGAGGGTTTGGCAGCTGGGACTAGTGATTATTGTCCTATCCGCATCAGGTTCCTGGAGCCCGATGTTGCTAGAGCTCGGGCTTTCCGGTACAACAAGTGGCGCTGGTGGATGGTTACAAGGAGGCGGTTGCCAGGGGGTATGCGGGTGGCAGTGGTTGGCAATAAACAGTTTCAACTTGTCTGTCGCCTAAAATGGGTTAAGGAGGAGATGAAGAGGTGGAATAAGGCCTTGCCGAAGACGTCTCTTGCGGACAAGGAGCGGGAGTTACACGATGTTCAGAGCAGACAACAATCCGATATTCTGAATAAGAGGAAGGCCGCACGAGAACGCACCTTGATCCAGGAGGTTGGTAATCTTCGGATGCTCAAGGAGATACAAATGGCACGGAGGGCCAAGTGTTCGTGGCTGCAAGAAGGTGATAGATGTTCCCAGTTCTTCTATGACGTGGTTCGGAAGTGTAAGCGCAACGTGGTTGAGGTTGTTAGGTACTATAGTGCATTATATAATGTATTTCCTGACTTGATATGTAAGCGAATTGTTACCTCGATGGGGACAACTTGCTGCTAGCACTAGTTACTGTGGAAGAGGTGGAGGCTATTGTTATGAATGCTGATCCTAACAAGGCTCTTGGCCCGGATGGATTTAATAGCAAGTTTTTTAAAGTTCATTGGGTTGAGATGCGGATTCAAGTTGTTGACTTTATCTGTGATTTCTTCACCACCGGCAAATTACTCCGAGAGGTTAATCATACTTTTATCACGCTCGAGCCGAAAAAGGAGGAAGCTTCAGACCTTGCTAACTTCAGGCCCATTGCATGTTATACTTTTATTTATAAGTTGATTACCCATCTTATGCACAAGCGCATAGAGTTGATTATTCCAGGCTTGGTATCTCTTAACCAGACGACCTTCATCAAAGGGTGAAGTATTGTTGATCATAGCTTACTAGCGTATGAGATGGTCCGTGGTTTCAACAAAATTGGAGGTAGGAAGGCATGAAAGCTAGACCTGCGGAAGACGTATGATATGGTTAATAGAGACTTTGTTTGTCATATCTTTCTTGTTATGGATTTTGATAAAAGTTGGGTTGACAGGATCCGCGAATGCATCTCTACGGCTACCTTCTTTGTACTTATCAAAGGGCAATCATTTTGGTCTATTAGGAGTAATTGGGGACTTTGTCAGGGTTGTTCTCTGTCTCTGTACCTATTCACTTTGGTTATGGAGTACTTTACGTGCATGATGGATGTTGTTGTACACAGACGGACTGTCCTGCCTTTATTTAAACAGGTGAAGCCGCATGTCTTTCATCTGATTTATGTTGATGTTTCTAGTACCCACGATGTCTGGTCTCACGGTGGTGTTAGATATTATGGAGAGGTTTGGGCAACTCACGGGCTTATGTCTCAACAAGGATAAGAGTAAAGTTTATTTTAGCCGTCAGTGTACGTTGAAGGAGGAGCGAGCAGTCGTGCTGGAAGTTGGGTGTGGTGATGTGCCTGTAAAATATTTGGGAATCCCACTTTCTTGTAACTACGCTAGAAACACGGAATGTCAGAGTTTGGTGTGTCAGAGTTTGGTGGAGTTTGCTCAGGACAGAATTGAGGGTTGGCAGGTTCAGTGTCTCTCTTTTGGGGGACTCATCGAACTTGTCATGTCAGTCATTGCTACTATTGTCCTATTATGGCTACAGTCTGTATTGCTCCCAAGAGCAATGATACGGAGGGTGGAAAGGATATGCACAAATTTCATTTAGGGGGGTGTCCATGGTATATCCTGGGCAATGTTGTGCATGCCTCGTGATGGGGGGGGGGGGTTACGGTCTATTCAGACGATGCGGAAGGTTACAGGTTGAAGCTAGTTTGACGATTTCTGCAGTGTGATTCACTATGGGCTACTTGGATGACCAACCGGTACCTTGGGGGTGCTAACTTCTGGACGTATCAAGAGAATAACGAGTCTGTTATTTTTAAGCACATTCTTTGTTGTCGTAGAGACCTGCAACAATGCATTTCATGTCGCATCTGTGATGGAGCAGATACGGACTTATGGCTTGATCCTTTGGTCAGTCACCGCAGCTTAAGTGGTCAGGCGATCACCTGGCTGCTGCAAGCTGCAGCGACACAACAAGTGAGGGTTTGTTCCCTTATCCACGGAGGGGGTGGAGGTTGGATGACCACCCAGTGGCACGAAGGTTCGAACACATGATTCGGCAAATTCCTATTGATGGCAGCATGCAACGCGATACATGAGTGTGGGACAAGAGCATATATGGCAACTTTGAGTTTAAGGTGGCCTATAACCAGGTTTGCATTGTACATGAGAAGATGGAGCATGCGGATATTATATGGCTGAAAGGTATCGCGAGGAAAATGCAGTTCTGCTTGTTTAAACTTCTCATGGGTAGACTCTTAACAAGGGACAGAATATCCAGATTTGGGATTCAACTGGTTGATACTCGGTGTGTTATGTGCGGACATACTACTTAATCGATGGGACACTTGTTTTTCGAATGTCCCTTTATATGAGATCTATGGAGGAGGTAGTCGTCGAAGTTGGACATGAGGGATAGTGATGACCGAGACATTGATTTGGTTATTCGGAGTATCAAGAACACACGGAGCAAGGGGTCATTGTGGTTTCAGGAGACTTGTACCAGGTTGTCCTCTACAGTTTGGTACATCTGGAAAGAGAGGAACAACCGTATCTTCGAGGGGCTCTGTACTACAACTGTTGGAATTTTACACAATATTGAGTTTAATGTAAAAGGGATGGGGACTATCAGGAGTACCACCTGAGGGTGGGTGAGATGTAATATGGAATTTATTAATACAATTATCTTCTTCCAAATATATATATGTATAGTACGCCCAAAGAAAAAAGAAAAAAGAGAGGATTACAAAGAAAAAATGCACTATATCTAAGACTCCCAGTCAAGCTGGCACATATATACACAAAGTAGGAAAACTACTTGGAGCTCGGCATCATAGTAAGCCATAGTAGAAGAAGGCTTTTTGGAAGTGGCTTGAATTGCCAAATCGGAATTGTCGTCAGGAAGAAGCAAATAGACAGTTGTCGACATGCGACCAAATAGAAGCAGCAACAGTAGAAGATTGCAGCTGTACCAGACAAGTAGACATTCAAAATAAAGGTTATAGGAGTAGCGGACAACATAGGAGACTTTCTGGTAGAGACTATAGCAACATGAGAGGTTGACAATCACCAAGTGGAGTAACAGTAGACAGATAAAGATTGCGATAGTATCATTAACAGTAGTAAAGAATGACAACAACAGGGTAAAAAATTAACTCATGGAATACAAGTCAAGGTTTGAAAGACGAATGTCAAATAGACTAGACTTTTGTTGTGGCTGGAATCGAGCATAGTAGCTAGAGGCTGCTAGGGCCAACAAAAAGAGAGGAGAGGGGGACGGATCAAGGGAGAGGGTTGGGAGGAGAGGGAAAAGGTTGGGATTAGTTACAGTGGAGGGGGACATGGTACAACTTGGAGGGGGTGAGTGAAGGTGGTGGTAGTGCCAGGGATAACACAGCAGAGGGAAGGGTGGGACAATGGAGAGAGCGAGACAGGTGTGTGGGCCGTCAGGAGAAGGGGCGAGGGTGTCGGGAAGGAGAAGAAAGTGGAGACAGTAGGTGGGGGTAGCTGGGTGGGTGTTAATGTTGTGTTGGGGTGGTAAGGTGGGGATTGTTTTGTGGAGGAAGAAGGTTGAGAGCGAGGAGTACGATTTTCCTTGCTCTAAACCAAGTTGAGCAGAAGGTTCGACTAAATGTTTTTTTTTTTTAGAGGAGGTTTGGGTACAAGTATATAGCAAGGTTCAAAGTATCGGCCGATACCGATACGTATCGGCCGTATCGGATCAGATCTGAGCCTACCCGATACGATACTCACGAAAAATATCGGTATCGGCCGATATTGGGGAGAAATGTATTGTATCGGGTTGTATTGGTCCGATACGAGCCGATACAGACCGACACGACCCGATACAAACCTAAATCCTACTGGAGATTGGAATCCTCGCCGACCAAAAACAAAAGCATATCAAATGATTTTCGACCAAAAACAAAAGCAAATCTAATCCAAAAATCAGCATCCAATAAAGCAAATAATGCTTTGCAGACGACGTCAAATCCAATAATCGAAGAAAAATATCAGTGTAATCAAAAACTTCTATAAATACTTGATGATTTGCCTAAAATAACACACAACAAACAACAAACCCTAATTTACAAACAGAGAAGAAGTCCAGAAAGTAAACCTTTTCCAGGTAACCAATTCCTCTCCAGTCGAGCTCGTCCTTGGCCTCCTCCACCGCCTCCACCGCGGCTCGAGAAGTCTTCCTCCGCCTCCACCGCGGCTCGAGAAGTTCTCCTCCGTCCTTGGCTCGAGCGGTGGAGGCGAGTGGAGGCGAGTGGAGGTGGAGAGAGAGGCGAGCGGAGGCGGAGAGTTTCTCTCCCGGGAAAAAACATTCGGCCGAATGTTCTCTCTCCGCCCGTGTTTTGTTCAAGTTTTTTTAAAAAAAAATGCCACGTCAGCATCCATAATAACTTAGAAACGAATCAGCACCGTCCATTTCGCCACGTCAGCGATCCAGCGTTCGGATCCATGCCACGTCAGCATCCTAAAAACACAGATCAGCCAATCTCCACCGTCCAAATTGACACGTCAGCGATCCAGCGTTCGGATCTCTGCCACGTCAGCATCCCAAAAACACAGATCAAAAGAATCTCCACCGTCCATTTAGCCACGTCAGCGATCCACCGCTCAGAACTTCACCACGTCAGCAACCTACAAACACACATTAGATAAATCTCCACCGTTCATTTCGCCACGTCAGCGATCCACCGCTCAGATCCAACGGCTGTGGAAAAAAAAACAAAAACCTAACGCTGGATTCGAACCCGTGACCAGTGTTACCTACAGTCATCCCACTAGCCAGAAAGCCAATGGAATTTGGTTGTTTAAGTCAGCATCAATATAGTATTTTAGGAGGCAACTTATATATATATATATATATATACATATATATGTATTCTGACTTTTTTTATTTATAAAACTAATATATATATATATATATTTATATATATATATATATTTTTTTTTCTATATATATATATATATATATATATATATATATATATATATATTCTATTGTACATATACACTAATATATATATATTGTGACTTTTTTTTATATTACATATACACTAATATATATATATATATATATATATATATATATATTCTATTGTACATATACACTAATATATATATTATGACTTTTTTTTATATTACATATACACTAATATATATATTATGACTTTTTTTTATATTACATATACACTAATATATGTACGTCTATGCATCATATACTATATACTATATATTGTACGTCTTTTTTTTATTTATGCATCTAACAAAATTATATATATAGTTATATACTACATGTTATTGTTATCTATGTAATGTTTTATATTATTGCAATTTATATATCGTATATATGACTATCTAACAATATTTATGAATGCATGTAACAATTTTTTAATTATTGTATGTAACATTTTAGTTTATATAACTATATTATTGTATGTAACATTATAGTTTATATAACTATATTATTGTACGTAACGATATTTCTTTGTATTTTTGGTCAGTAATTATTACTGGAGAATACACATTATTTGTCAGAGGCATCTACTGGAGAATACACATTAGTTATCATTCTTTGTATTTTTTATTATTGCATCTAACAATTTTATACGTTTTTATTACTGCATGTAACATTTTTTTATTATTGTATGTAACGTTATATCATTTCAGGATTACTTAATAGCACCAAAAAGTCGTACGCCGGAGGAAATGGATGCTGGTTGGAAACATAGAAAATGTGTCAATCCTAATAATAAGAGGAGGGTGGAATGCAATTATTGTAGCAAAATAATGGACGGAGGTGTTACTCGGCTGAAACAACACTTAGCGGATATTACAGAAAATGTAGCATCGTGTCCTGAGGTACCAATTGCTATAAAAAAAGAAATGTTGTTGCTTGTTGAGGGTACAAAAAGGATAAAATAATGGCGAATCAAAGAAAGCAAAGGGTAGAGGAGGAGTTGACAAGGATAGCTCGAGTAGATTCCTCCTCAGAAGAAGAAATTGAAGACTTCACGGATCTTAGAAGGGACATGAGACAAAGTAGGAGAGAACATGCAGCTGAGGAATGTGGTAGACAGTGGAGTGTCGGGGACAGAGAAACATGGTCAAGCAGGGGTCCGACGTTAGGTGTCCGATCAAAGTCAGTCGCATATCGTGGGGAGGAGGTGAGAAATATTCCAGAGATAGAAGTAAGGAGTATGGACCCTTATGTCCTCAGAAAACAAGGGGCAATGCAACCCAAAATAAAGGGTGCAATTAAGGGGATAAAGAATGCCAAAAATCATATAGGAAGATTTATATCAAAATTCTTTATATACAATAATATATCATTCAATGCTGCTAAAAGTCCACACTATCAACCAATGATAGATGCCATAGCAGCTTCCGGGGCTGGAGTAAAGGGTCCAACTCCTTATGAGATTTCAAATACTTATTTGGATATGGAAATAAGTGACATGGAGGAGTACCTAAAATTATTTCATAGGTATTGGGATGAGTATGGATGTACCATTATGTGCGATGGATGGAGTACACAGAACAGAAAATGCATCATTAACTTTCTTGTGTATTCTCCACAAGGAACGATATTTCTTAAATCTGTAGATGGCTCTAACAAGTACAAAGATAGTAAATACATATTTGGACTGATGAATGACGTTGTGGAACAGATTGGAGAACACAGGGTCGTCCAAATAATTACTGACAATGGCTCCAACTACAAGAAGGCGGGAATGAGGTTAATGGAGGTGAGAATGCACTTATACTGAATTTTTTTTATTATAAATATGTTTGTATATATGTTATTTATTATTGTAAATATAGCTTCTTTCTAATTATATATATATATGTTTATATGCAGGTGAGAAGAAATTTATATTGGACGCCATGTGCAGCACATTGCATAGATCTCATGTTGAAGGATATAGCCAATGATCCACATATTAAGCCACTAATACGGAAGTCTCAAGATATGACTTGTTTCATATATAATCATGGTTGGGCTCTTAGCATCATGAGGACTGAGACTCAGAATGGAGAATTGGTTAGACCAGCCATCACTCGGTTTGCTACCAATTTTATTGCTTTTGATTCCATCCTTAAACATCAGGCTGATTTAAAAAGGATGATAAATACACGGGGTTGGACAGATAACTACATGAGACTCAATCGTAAAGATAGAGAAAAGGCAGATGTGGTTGTCAGTTTAATCGAGAGTCAAACTTACTGGAGGGATATTGCAGGGGTCACTGCTATATTTCGACCTCTAGTAAAAGTTTTAAGGATGGTGGATAGCGATGATAAAGCTGAGATGGGTCATCTTTACGAGGCTATGGACAGGGCTAAAGAAATGATAAAAAAGAATGTTGGTCAAGGATATAGGAAGTGGTGGAAAATGATTGATACCAGATGAAATTCTCAACTACATCGAGATATACATGCAGCTGGTAACTACTCTATAAATTTAATACCCTTCAAATGTTATTTTATAATGTTTGTAGGAATTTTAAAACTAGTTATTTATTCAATATTGCAGGTTATTTCTTGAATCCCAAATACCAATATTCTAATGATGTTATAAATGACGACGAGGTACTGAATGGTTTCCACCGCATCGTTAATAGAATGGTAAATGACAATACAACACGTCTTAATATAAACAAAGAGGTAAATATTATTTGATATTGGATTTTTTTATAACTTTACAATATTTAATTTTAATGTCATAAGACCCATAACTGTTGTAATATTACTTTGCACGCAGAAAAGTTCAGATTGAGAAGTGGTGTATTTAGTTCAAATCAATTCAAAAGTGCTGTAAATAGATGTCTTCCTGGTGGTAATAGTTCATATTTTAAAATATTTATTAATTAAATTTATATACTTACAAAGCTAATATATTTTATTATTTTGTAGCTGAGTGGTGGTCCATACATGCTAGGGAGGAAGCCCCAAATTTGACTCGATTAGCTGTGCGCATCCTAAGTCAAACAGTGTCTTCTTTCAACTGTGAAAGAAATTGGACAACATTTTCTCTCATCCATACTCGTCCCCGCAATAGACTTTTAATGACAAGACTAGAAAAATTAGTTTTTGTCCATTATAATATGAGATTGAGGGTTCGAAATATGCAAAGATCACAAGATGAACAAAATATTATTGATTTGGATGAGATATTTCATGAAGAAGATCCACTCATAGCTTGGACTAGAGAAAGGGAAACACCACTCTTAGATGGCAGAGAAAATGAGTGGTTAGATGATAACTTGGATGTCGATCCACAAGATATTGCCGAAAATGCTGGAAGGCCTGGAAAAAGAAAGAAAACACCAGATGTACAATCTCGACAGGTCGACAGTGATAATGACGACACTACTGATAGTGGAGGCAATGGAGCTACACTCGCTGCTGGTGCTGACAATACTAATGAATATGAAAGTCCTAGAGATCAGTCTCATGAATACTCTGAAGACTGGCCAAGTGATTATCAACCTAGAGAGCACCGCATGGATGATTCATATGCTGGAGGATCTAGCCATCATGATGTACCTACTCTTTCAGACAATTACAACAATACATATGATAGTTCATACACAAGTTATTATCCATACAACACTCCAGAGGCGGAACAACATTCAACATTTGATGGCCTCATGACAATTTTTTTTCATAATACAGATATCAGTCACTACTACCCTCATAACCAAGAACCATATCAGGACGATCATGATAATTATGAACAATTTTAGTGATATATTTGTAATTTTTGTATTTGTATACAAATTGTAGTTTTTGTATTTGTATACAAATTTTTGTATTTGTTCATACACAAGTTTTTGTATACAAATTGTATTTGATAGTTCATACACAAGTTTTTGTATTTGTATACAAATTGTAGTTCGTACTTATTGTAAAAAGACTATTATTCATGAAATTTAAATGAAGGGATAGGCCAGAGTCCCGATGAATTTTTTTGGCCAAGTGATTTTTTGTCGTACTTTTAAATTTAAACATGTAAATCTTGTTGCTAATTTTATTTCCATATATTATGAAACAAAATAATTGGTATCATAGATCACATTGTAACAATTTATAACTACTCACTTATACTAAATTTCTGAATACAATTAAATATTTATTTATTTACAAAAATTTAAAAAAAATTCTCGATTCCTCGACAAATATAATTATGGGTCTTGTCACTTGTCTCATTATTTCATCCTGCCATTTGCATTGCTTATTTGCTTCTAATCTCTTGTGCCTCCCTCTATGCGCCTTTATTCGTCAAAATTGAAACCTACAGAACAATACAAGATTCAATTAGTACGAATATAATGACATAGTAAGATTGTAACTAAAAATATGTAAAGGAAGAAAACGTATATATCGCAGGTAAACCATTCAACAAGGATGACTATTGTTTTATTCAATTCTAATTAAAAAAACATGAAAAACACTTAAATAATGCATAAATATGTAAATTATTTTTTTCTATTTTTTTTACTAATTAATTAATAATTATTTAAATTGCCGATACATCCGATACCAACATATCCGATACTCCGATCCGATACCGCCGATACTGTCGATACTGCCGATACGGCTACTCATACAAACTGTCCGATACCGATACCGATATCGAGTTCTTGAACCTTGGTATATAGGATGAGGAGAGGTTTTCCTCATTGTATATTGTTTTCCTCATAGTATATTATTAGATGTGGGACTAAATGAGACCAAATAGGAGCACTATATCTAACATGACGTAAATGTTATTCTTGAAGTTTAAGCATACAAAATAAATTCTTGCTGTTATTGTCATGAAGCGAAGTATTGACAATCAGAGTGAGAACGTAATGAACAATCAATGCATAATGTAGGATGAGAATAATTGATTAATTTTATTAAGAAGAGAGGGGAGTACATTATATAGGAGAGGCTAACCCCTCTCACTATTAGTCTACCTGATGCGGGACTAAACTAAACTTAACACATTACTCAACACCCTCCTCCAAGCTGGAGTATAGATGTCAATCATGTCCAGTTTGTTACAGAGAAATTGAACCCGATGACCTAGAAGAGACTTTGTAAATATATCAGCTACTTGATCGCCGGTCCTCACGTGGTGAAACTTTATCATCCTTTTCTGATACTCATCACGGACACAATGAATGTCGATTTCAATATGCTTTGTCCTTTCATGAAATACATGATTAGTAGCAATATGAATAGCAGACTGGTTATCACACCACATATCTGCTGATTTATGTCCTGCTTCTTCTCCCAGTTCCTGTAGAACATGCTACAGATATAACACTTCTGTTGTGCCATGAGCAATGGTCCGATATTTCTCTTTCGAGCTTGATCGTGCGATCACACTCTGCTTCTTGCTCTTTCACGATACCAAGTTTCCGCCAATGAAGACCGAGTAGCCAGATGTAGACCGTCTATCCGTAAGACTGTCACCCCAGTCAGCATTAGTAAAACACTCAACATAAGTATGCCCCTTATTCTCCATCCGAATTTTTTTTTCCGGATTCTAAACTAGATAGCACAAAATTCTGAGAACTGCCTCCAAATGTGGAACTCGTGAAACGACCAAACCATACATGAGGGGATTGTTTGAGACCATAAAGCGCCTTCCGCAGATGACACACTTTAACCTTCCTTGCAATGAATCCGGGAGGTTGCACCACATACACTTCTTCGTGAAGATTTCCACGAAGAAATGCATTCTTGATATCCAGTTGTAGCAACGGCCAGTCATAGCGAACAACTAAGGTCAAGAGTATGCGCACAGAGGTCATCCGAGCAACTGGGGAGAATGTCTCAAAATAATTCTCACCATAGGTCTGAGAATATCTTTTTGCCACCAAACGAGCCTTCAGACGATTAAGAGTGCCATCCAGTTTTACCTTAATATTGAATACCCATTTGCAACCTAGTGCCTTCTTACCATGAGGTAAATCAACCAAGTTTTATGTATAATTTTTTCGAAGTGCTTTCATCTCCTCTTTCATAGCAGCACGCTAGCCAGGATGTTTAGGACCCTCCTTTACAGTATCGGGAATCTGAATCCCATCAATAGTAGCCACCAATGATTATGTGTGGCTTGCAAGCCCTTTGTAATTGTCAACATACTAGGGATTGTCACGCTTGTACGACGAGGTCGAGCTGGCGGATCAGGCGGAAGTAAATCATTGGATCTAGAGGAGGAGGAGGAAGGCGCTGTGTCCACGGGCACTATCGGCAAAACTCGTTTCGGTGATGCTGGTACTGACAGAGCCTGTGTTTGTGGACCATCGGGCTGGGAGATTGGCTCGGTAGGGGAGGGCACCCTTACGGGGGCCTGTTGTGTTTGAACAGAAAACAACAAGAAATCCTCTTCTGGATAAACTTGCGGAGCCGGATCAGTAGTTTGTGAAAGTGGAGGAAACTCGGTTTCAACAAAGGTAACATCCCGAGAGAAAAATACATTTTTAAGATTGGAAAAAATATCGATACCCTTTTTGATCTTTAGGATACCCAAGGAAAATGTATTGGATAGCCTTTGGATCTAATTTAAAAATAGTTAGTCGTGTATCCTTACATAACACAAGCAACCAAAGATAAGATTCAGAGAGGTAGAGGAAATGACTCTCGTTTGGGATATAACCGAGAGTAGTGAGTATCGTCATTGAGAACAGACGACGTCATGCGATTAATTAGATAGCAAGTCGTAAGAACGACATTCGACCAAATTTTTTTGGAGTACGTGCTTGGAACATAAGAGCACGCGTTGTTTCTAAGAGATGACGATTCTTGCTTTCAGCCACACCATCTGTTGTGGTGTGTAAGGACATGGAATTTGGTGGATGATGTCATTCCGAAATAGATATAAAACAAACTCACGAGAAATATACTCACGACCATTGTCACTGCGAACACATTTAATCGGAATACCAAATTGTGTTTTGATTTTCGCATAAAAATTGCACCAAATGTTAAATAATTCGGAGCTATTTTTTATTAGATAAACAAAAGTGACATGTGAGTAGTCATCAACAAAGGTAACAAAGTACTTGAATTCCATCATAGATTCAACCGGACAATGTCTCCATATATCGGAATGCACCAACTCGAAGGGAGCGGAAGCAATTTTATTCTGACTGACCGGATAGGAAAGCCCGAAAGTGGTCCTTATGAGACTTGTCATCCTGTTCTGTCCGGTAGACGCCGACGACCGAGTCGTAGATACAAGACGAGTTGTGTTTTTTATAAAACGTCGTCGCTAGGACCTTCCATAACTCCTTTACCGTGTCCGTATTCTGAATTGTCCTCCACTGATGGTTCCATTGAGTTCATCAACTGTGTAAACAGTCGACTATCACCCGTCTCTCACTGCTCAAATATGGGATCAGTCGTCTCCGGAGGGTTGTCACTCAGATGCTTGGACAATCGCATTCTCCGAAGTGTTTTCTCAACCTTCTTTTGCCATGTTGAGTAATCATCTGGTCCGTCCCACCGTCGATCGACGAGTCGAATCGAAGAAATTGTCGTGCCAGTGTTCGTTGATCCCGCAATGTGTTTCCGACACCGGTAGTGGTAGCACTGCTAGTCACCTCAGTGCTTATCATCCTGCAATGCACTTGATTCGATCATCGCTGGATCTTTCCAACCCCAATAATCACATTAACTTTACCAATGCACTATCAACATGGCCAAAACCGACACGCGTATGAAAAGTAGAGATTGTATGGGGATCACACAAGTCAGGACAGAGAAGCAACCTAGGTTACTCTCTGTGTAGATCCTGATGTGGATATCAGGATAGGAAAAAATAAAGATCCACGTAAATAAGCAACTTGTCTACTCTTTGTTAACTCCTGAAGTAATTTAGGAACAGAGTTTCAGCAAACAAATCATTGTCTACCCTCTGACCGCCGATATACGACTATTTTTTTTAGGGTTAGGGTTTAGACAGGAAGGAGAGACGGCGGCTGCATGTTAGGGTTAGGGTTTTGGGCTGAAGACTTGGGGGGGGCGGGATCGGGGGAGTCGGCTATACGGTAGGGGGGCAGCAGATGGAGGCGGAGGCAGGGGCGGGTGCAAGTGGCCAGAGATAGGGCAGTGGCGGGCGCGGAAGGCGGAGCAGTGGGGGGCTGCAGGGCGGAGGGGGCGGCCGGGAGGCGTGCTGCGACAGGGTGTTGGACAGAAGGGGGGACGGTGCGGAAGGGTGGTGGTGGTTGCAGGGAGGTGGTGGCGGCTTGGGGGGGAGGGGGGCGGCGGCAGCAGTGGGGGGACGGAGACGAGATGGGGCTAGGGTTTGAGGGAGAAGTGGGAGGGAAGAGAGTCAGAGTTTTGGCTCTGATACCATGTAGGATAGGAATAATGGATTAATTTTATTAAGAAGAGATGAGAGTACATTATATAGGAGAGACTAACCCCTCTCACTATTGGTCTACCCGATGTGGGACTAAACTAAACTTAACACATAACTTAGCACATAACTCAACACATAACAAGAAGTTAGAGATATCCCTAGTAGTTGGTATACCATCGATATTTTACAAAGTTTGGCATCCAATTGTGAAGCATTTTTGGTGCTCACAAAGGTCTATTAGAGGTATATTGTCGGTATACCTTCGAGTAGAAGCTGTTCCAAATTTGTGTCTCAGATCTGAAGTTGTTTTCTCGACGGTTCTGATCACTCCTGACTTAACCTAAGTTATAAGAGGCCTATTTAAGGTTCTCTATCATCCCCCTAGGGTTCAAGGTAAAGTTTAAGGAAGTTATCAAGAGAGAATTTTCTAGGTGGCCATCAAAATGTGTCTTCAAGACACTGACACGATGTAACTCTATTTAGCGGATGAAGACACTGAGCACGATGTAACTCTATCCGCTAAAGGGGTGTTTAAGACCATCACGGAAAAGGACAAAAACTTCCGTTGTGATAGAGGATGCATAGTATGACATGGATCAAGACACTGAGCACGATGTAACTCTATTTAGCGGATGAAGTAATGTGCAATGTTATGTCAAAGACTTCTGCGGCATAGTTATAGGTGAAGCTAGAAGGCTTGTCTATGACAAAGTTATTGTCTCACAAGTTGTATCTCAAGAAGCAAATCTACCATTTACGCATGAAGGGACCCTAATTATCAACTACTTGAACAAGTTCAACAAGATAGTCAAATGTTCTTTTGTCTCGATGTTAAGTTGGAGTAGGAGGAGGACCGAGCACTATTGCTGCTATCTTCACTTCTGGGATCGTATGATCATTTGGTGATGACAATCTTTATGGGAATGAGACTCTCGAGATGGAGGAGATAACTTGTACTTTTTCTTAATAATGAGATTATAAAGAGGCCAGATCCAGTCGAGGAGTCATCATGGTTGTTTTCCAATCAAAGGGAAGGTCAAAGAATAAGAATGGAGACGAGAGCGGAAAGAAGAAATTGAAATCATTGGGATAGGATAGTGATGCATGTTTTTTTTTTCTTTTTACAAACAACATGGCAAATAAAGAAGCATTGTCCTAAGTATTTGTAGTGGTCGGAGAGAAATAAGGTAAATGTGCCAATTCAGAAGATCATGTCAAGTTAGTGTTGCTACGGAAGTCGAGGAGTTACCATATGATGTGCTTACGGTGCTTAGCGTGAAGGACAATTCTCCAAGGCTTGGATTCTTGAGTATGTGTGTTTGTATCATGTGTCTGGAAAAGGAATGATTTTGTACCTTTATGGAGCTAAGTGATGGTGTTCTTACAGGAAACAATGTATATTGCAAGACCATTGGCATAGGGGACATCATGCTTAAGATATTCGATGGGCTGGTGCAGACGCTTGTGAACTTGAGACATACTCCAGATTTAAAAGGAAATCTTACCTCTTTGGACAAATTAGACGTGACATGTTACAAGTTTGTTGACCATGTCGATTCGCTAAAGGTAATGAAGGATGCTATGGACATAAAGTGCCGTCAAACTTGTATGGGTTGGACGGGAGCACAATCATAGGTGGTACGACCGTCATTACATAGAATGAAGTAAGGGGAAAGTTCAAGGCCGTTTTGACTTCCATTAATGTACACTCCCAGTGGAAAAAGGTTTTCGGCCTTGGTAAGAAGGTTGTGTCAGATACAGTTTTGCGGGATATGGGACAAATTATGCCCGTGGCCAAAGCCAGTTTTATAGTTTTGGGACAAAGACCGTAGTGTTCGCAGTTTCTCGATCTCTAAGACAAAGATCGTGCAAGTGACCAGGTGGAGGTAGTTTCTCAGTTCTGGTTGTAAAGACCGTGTATGAGGCCAGTTTTAGATTATCGACTATGGAGTAAACACTGTGTCAGTGGTCAGTTAGCAGTTTCTCAGTTTGGAGGAAAAAAGTCTGTGGCAGTGGCAAGATCAGTTTCTCAGTTTCTGGAACAAAGAACGTGGCACTAATGGTGAAACCTCTTTGCAGTTTTGGAGGCAAAGACCATGGTGGATTAGTTTCTCGGTCTTGAAAAAAAAGACCATATAAGTGACAACATTCAACTTCTCAATTTCTGGGTAAAGACGATGTCATTGGTCGTACTCAATTTTGGATAAGAGTGCAATAGGTAATTTCACGATTCTAGTTAAAAGCCATGCCAATGGAGAGAGAACCGAAAGTCGAAGCTAAGCTAAAATATTAAAGAGTATCGGAACACTCTCATTAGGTAACAAGTGAACAAGTCGTCAAGGTGGAGATTGTTGGAATTTTGGCTCGGGCATTTAGGAGTGTTATGATTGTCGTCCGAGGAACCGAAGAAGCCTGGGGGGAGTCGAGACTGAGAGTTTCAAGGGCTATCTATAATAACCCAAGAGGAGTCGAGACGAGCATATCAGGCTCTATAATAAGAGCTATATGGCGATATACCGACGACATTGTCGTCGGTATGCCACAGTTGGAAAGAGCGGCAACAAGTTGTAGGGCATTCTTGGTACTCACAAAGGTATGCTGGAGGTATACCGCCGACATAGCTTCGGGTCGGGGCTGCTCCAAATTTTTGTGTGGTTCAGACCTAAAGTTGCTATCTCGACGGTTCAATTTACTCCTCACTTAGGTCAAGTTACGATAGGCTTATTTAAAGCTCTCTATCAGTCCCCTTAAGATTTGGGGTGAAGCTTAAGGATGCTATCAATAGAGGATTTTCTATTCTAGGTAGCCATTAAAAGGAATCTTCAAGAGAAAGAAAGAAAGAGCTTGTCGGAGATCTAGTTAAGGGCGGTTATCATTACGGTGTGTGCAAAAGGTTTCTCTTGTTGATTCAATAAAGTATTTTTCCCTTCGTCCCGTGGGGTAGGTCAATCTTGACCGAACCACGTTAATTTTGTGTGTTCTTGTGTGCTATTAATTCGGTATTTATGCCTTGTGTTTTACTCGTCGTCGTAAGGATATTGTCGTGTTCGCGTCCACGTGTGCAGAACATGAAGCTTTACTAGATGCTCCAGGACTTGGTTCATTTTGGTGTCATTTCTTTTGGCATTAACACCAATAAAATCTCAAGCACTATTTGAGACATTGAGTTCATGGAGAAGATGGTTTTATGTAAAATTGGTCCTTTCTTTGGTTGGGGCGCATAAAAGGAAACTGAAAGTTCCTGCACGATGGTATTTTTTTTGCAAAGCAGAGAGTTCTGGTAACTAACTGACCAATCTTCTACATTTTCTTATTTTGTAAATCCATTTTTTTTTCTGCTTGATAAATCAAAGGTTGGAATATTAAAGTGTGCAAGCCTTGCCTCTCTATTTACTATCCTGTCCAATATTCTTAAATGTGTAATCTATTTATTATATTGAACAAATTCAGCTTTTCATGTGTACCTTACCCTTTTTATGGAAATATGTTTAGGCTGTTAGTAACCCTTGCACGAACCAAGAAGTCACCATAAAATAATGTCACTTCTGTTAGTATCCCCTTGCCTAGGAAGTTTTAGGCTCTGTAAATTCTCTTCTAATTTGACTTCTACACATGTTGATGCTATAATATGTTTGTTGTTTGTCGAGGCAGATACTCTAAGGAAGAAGGGATCTCCTTGGATGAATATGGCAACAGAAATTTTACATTCCTGCTGAAGTGAGTTCCACTGTTGATGTTTTTAATTTATGCTTGCAGAGGAATTCTGTAGTGCAATCATCTATAACTGCTTCTGGTTTAGGCGGAGTACCGGTTCCCATAGCAATGGCATATTTTTGTTCATGCCTTTGTTCATACAATCTTTTACTAAAGAAGGAGCCATTTGCATTGTTACTGTTCCAGCTGTTAAATTAGGTCTGCATTTTAGGAGGTTTTCTTCAATTTAATCTCAGTGTGTCACGTGTGTATAACCTGCAATCCTTTTTCAATTTCATTTTTGTGTTGTCTTTCCAAATTCCAAATCTCTTGTAACTAGTTGAAGTTCGTCTAGTATAATCCTAGAGTCACAGGAATAAGATGGCTGATTTAGTTTTTCCATTAAAATAATTGATATTGGGTCCATTGATAAATATAAAATGATTCTCTGTAAATTCAAATAGATCAGCATAACCGTCGTCTTCAATGGGGTGTGTGTGTGTGTGTATATATATATATATATATATATATATATATATACACACAGACACACACACACCATTGAAGACGGCGGTTATGCTGATCTATATATATATATATATATATATATAGTTGACATTCTTGAACTGTTAGGCCTGCATCTTCTTTGTTTGCCTTTATGAAGGGTTTTTATGCTCTTCTTTATATTTTCAGGCTTGGATGGCTCCAATGTCTTGTAATTGTTATTTCCTTGTTTACATGTTTATGTTATTATTACTAACCTGTCGCACGAATATAGACACGATACTGATTCGGGATTCGAGTATATTTTCATATAGGTAAAAGTATATAGCTTTGTTGCTAGAATACGGGCACTAGACGGATACGGACACCATTTTGTCGTGTCCGTGTAATATAGACTAAGACAAGTGCTTGTCCTGGTGTGTGGTTAACTTGGTGCAGGCCTGTTTCAGACGAGATAAAATGATATCGTATACATATTTGCGCACGTAGGCTCTTTCTAAATCTGCTACTTTTGGTGTATGAATGAGTCGTCTCCTTGATGGGGAAAAAAAGTAACAGGATGGCAATTTATGTTCTTAGTTCATCATTTCATCCTTGATTGCATACTTGATTTCTCCTTTTATTGTGTAACAGTGAGCACCCTTATATTGATGGGTTCAAGTGCTTATTTGCCGTAGAAGGATTCTCAGGAGTACAACTACAAATTGGTTTTCCACCAGTTATTTTGGTATGATTTGTATCATTTTTACTATATCTTTGTGGTTATACAAATTTCAACTCAACCAAAGAATCCAGTGCTTAAACTTCAATCTTTTCTTTGAGCTAAAATATTGATCTAATGTAAAGCAAAGAATCCATTTAAGTTATGTTTATCTACCTAAAATGTTGTTTAGTCTGTTTTTAGATTTTCCTTCTCATCGTTATCGTCATTTATTCAAGCTTTTGCCCCTTTTTGGAATGGGTCGGCTCCATGAGCACAAATAGCCCCACAAAAGAATTGCAAGAGTTTTGTAACTGGATGATGTCAACTGCATAATGTTACCGACTTCCTAGCCAATGTAGCTAAGAAGAGCAAAGAGAGCGCCTTGTCAAATAGTAGATGCCTGGCGTGGGTAGATAGATCTACCATTTCAGTCCTGCGCTTTAAGCTCATGCAACCAATTTTCTTTATGTATACTCGAAATCTATCGTTTATAGTTTTCATACTAATGTTTGTTGTTCTTGATGCAGTTAAAAGAAGCAAAAGTCTTTGCTCATGGCAGCTTAAGAGACCAGGATGTTGCACTTTCGAGTTGGCCAGGCTGCTTGTGATTTCACATCAGGTTATGTGAGCTGGACAAGCATGCAAGTAGAAAATTTTCTGTTATGTAATTGTACGATCTATATTTGTTCAATTTAACTAGGAACAAAGCACATGGGTAACTAAACAAACTCATGACAGTCACTTGTTATGATATGTCTACTGATCTAATAGTTATCTATACTAGTGTATAATGAGAAAAGTAGATTTCACTGTAGAAGTTTTTTTTTTTTTTTTCCAAAAATGCTCTCATCTATGTTTATTAATTAAAATTGTTCATTAGATTTAATATGAATAGTTATGTAATTACCTATAGAAGAATAAGAAAAATAAAGAAATTGTTATTTGTTCTTCTCAAGTATTATGAAATATGTACAACACACGTATATATATACTAGTATAACATAGATCTGTTTTAATGAGAAGTTAAGACTTTGCACTATGGCTGGCAGACTCAATGGTTGCAAGTTTGGGCTCGATAATATCATTCCATGAGTGAGAGCTGAGCTACAAAGTATTAAACTCGACTCAGCTCCATTGCTGTCCTAATCTCACCTAATGATAAAATCATTCATTTTTTACTCTGCCACCACGTCCTCCATCTCATCTCCATGTGAAGGTAGAGATATCCAACAGCAGATTCAGGTTGAAGCCCCGGACCGAAAAGTCCAAAACCGGGTAAAATAGACGGGTGAATCGGCAAATCTAAAATTCAATTTTTGTTTTTGGTTTTCGATTTTGGACTAAAATTGAATAAAACTTGTACAATTATTAAATATCCTGAATTATATATATTTTATGATTAAAATTGGGTATACTTTTTTGTATATTTTTAAAATAATAGCTCTATGTCTATGTATGTGTAAAAACTTTAATGCCCAACTATGTTCAACTTTGAAATACAACAAATTTATGTATAAAAATTATTATTTTTAATATAATTCAAATACAATTCCAACTTATGGTATGATTGAAAACAATAAAAATAGTCCAACCAAATAAATTGAATTGATTTTCAGTTTTGTTCTTGTTATAGTTTCGTTCTTGTTTGGCTAATTTTGGTTCGATTTTATTTTAAATTTTTAGAATTTTAGTTTATCCGATTTTGACTATATCAGTTCAGTCGAAATCAAATAAACGAATGTTCACCTCTAACTAAGTCTATTGTAGTCGGTTAGCTCCTGGTTTCGCCTGGTTTGGTTTCGGATGCTTTACTTGTGAACATGTTCGAGTAATAGTCAATTTGGCTCAACTTGACTAAGCTTGACTTGGCTCGAGGAGTCTTTATTGACGAGTCCTATTAAGCTTGAACATGAAAATGAGTTTGATTTCTCAAATTCTGCGCTTAGCCATAGAAGGAAGCTCGAACTGGCACAACAGCGTGCAAAGAACATTTTGTTGTTGATAAAATGAATCACTACACCAGAGTCTACGGATCTCCTCTCGAGTCCAATCCAGCTGCTCACTAGTGCAGTAGAGGTCAAATTTGAACATTGTTTTGGAACTCGATCTCGTTTGATAGTTTCAATCTCGAAACGTGTTAGACTCGGAGGACTCGAACTGACTAAATTGCTTTTCAGCTCAGAGTCCATCGGCCAAAGCTCACAAACCAAGTTGGCCAATTAGCTTTGTCAATTTTCCTTTTTCAAGCAGCCAAGAAGCTGTTTTGTAACATCAACTGATCAAAAAGAATGTTTTAACAAAAAAATTCATAGGGGGGATAAAGTTTCGAAGAATTGCAGAGAAGGGTTATAAGCTAGGGGAATTAACAGTGGAGGAAAGTTTAGAGAATGCGCCAACTCAACATCTCTGGTTTCCATAGAGTGCGCCAAATCTGTTGGTGCCCTACAGTTTGTTTTAAATGACTTTTAAGATCCAAATGTTCGAATTTATCTAATGGCTATATTTATGGGCTATATAAACTCTTCCATTATATTCTTCTCTTCTCTTCTTTTCTCTACAGAAGCTCTCATCTCCCTCACAAATCTTCTCCTCTTCTACAGAAGCCCTCCCTCTTTATACAGAAGCTCTCTCTCTCTCTCCATTCAAAAGTTTTATCGAAGTTTGTTTAGAAGCTCTTTTTTTAGAAGCTGTAACACAATCACTATTCGTCATGGATCAAAGCATAAGAATATTATGCTTGCACGGAGGTACACTAAATGAGGTATCTTACGGAGGAGGTTTTATCCAACTTCTTTTAATTTATCAGAATATTACGCTAGATAGTTTACGTGATCTTATTATCGAACGTTTTTCTATCTGATGTGAATTTATATTAAGGCACATTTTGCTTATAGTTGTTTATTATTAGATAGTGAAGAAGTATGAAATTTTGTTCTTGAAGTTAATTTACAAATATTTATGTTAATCCACCACCACCAAGAATTGATAATATAACTAGTCAACGTGTTTCTAGTTACCAAACTGATAGTATTGGTCATAGTTATTCTCAACAAGTTGTTTCATTTATCGAAGAAGAACGTATATTAGATGAAGGTGATGGTGACAATAATTTAATTAAAAATTTAGATGATGATGAGTGATAATGTCAATAATGTTATCACTCCTGGATTATTTGTCAGCCAATCATTTGATGGTCGTTCAAAATTTAAAAGTTTATAAGTGATATAATAATTGGACATAATTTTACTTGTTCAGCTAATGGTATAAAAAATGCCTAAGGAATTATATATACTTGTAATCAATCAAATTATAATTGGAGAATATACGGTAAAGTCATTGGTGAAGGCGGACCATTTATCATTCGTACATAGTCAGCATTCTTGTTTAAGTGGACTTACAACATGATGCCATCCTCTAGCTACTATTACATGGGTTAAAAACAAGATAATTAGTACATTTAGAGATAATCAATCATATAGTTCAGCACAAGTTGTTAGGGATATATATAGTAAACATAGGATACATATTACTTATTCCAAAGCTTAGAGAGCCATATAAATTACTTTAGCTAAAAAAATGGTAGTCATGTTGATTCATGTAGTAGTCTTGAAGAGTATATTTTTACAATTATCAAGACAAATCCAGGTAGAAAATATTTATAAAGATTACATAAAAATAATAGCTTTCAAAAAATTTGTATTTGTTTCATGGCATGCATTGACAATTTTTTAAAGGGTTGTTTATCGATGATTAATATCGATGCTACTTTTCTTTCATTTATATATCAAGGTATCTTATTTATTACTTGTGTTCAGGACCCTAACTATCAATTATATCCAATTACATATGTTGTTGCTGAAAGTGAAAATATTGATTCATGGACATGGTTTTTAAATAATTTTATAATGTCTTTTGTAAGTTTTCAATGAATGGAGTAGAATTTTATTTATATTAGATAAACAAAAAAGATTAATAAATGTTATGCATGTAACTTTTCAAGAATTGCAACATTTTTTTATGCAATATTTTAAACAAAATTTGAAATATCAAGTAACCGGAGTAAGACAATATCAACGCATGTTGGACTCTCTTACAAGATCTTACAATAAAACAGATGTGGGGTATTGATTTAAAAGAATTGAAGTTGAAAACATGTTTGTTTTTTAAATGTCTTGTTGGAGTATACGATGAAACTCGTGCTTTTTGCGCACAAGCGCTAAATTTGAACTACCATCCTCCCCCTCCTCCTCCTCCTCCTAAATAGGTATCGGTACCAATGGAATCGATAATAACTTCGAATAGTATGCCATACCATTAAACAACTCCGACAGGCCATCTTGTAGAGAAGTGCTCTCGCCAGCTTGCTGAGATGTGTCCTCATCAGTCTGTTGAGAACTGCTCATTGAAGATGCCTTAGGCCTACGACAATGTGCCTGTCTCTAACTAATGGTTTCTGCTATATAATCTAGTGGGATATGTAATGAAGGCATATGGATGGGGCTTTGGGCCATTCCCCAGACGATCCATACGTTAACAATATTCTATATTTCTATATAGAAAGTTCACAACAAGTATCTTGGTTCTTTTACTTAAGCATTAACAGTCATATGGAATATAGTAATTAAGATTAATTTTTTTTTTTACATGAAGGTAAAAGAGAGAATAATCAAAACCATCCACCATTATGAATGTCCCTTCTGTCCCGACCGAGCAGATACTGAATGATTCCTCAAAGGTACGATTTGATGTGATGTATGATCTTCTTAATTGGTATAATCATACAAGCAAGTCATGCTCTATAAAGCATCAAATCCGACCAAATTAAGCAAGTATGCATTACCGCGCAAATCCTATAATTTCTTGCATAGCTCATGTAGTGCCCTGCTACTCATTCAGGGGCACTGTGTTGGCAATCCTATCGATGTTGATTGATCTGGACAGATTAAATTAAGACCCTTTTCTATTTTTGGATTCGTTTCTTCAGAATCAGGTCCGGGGATCGTGTCTTGATGAATAGCTCTATATAAGGGTCGCTTCCTCAAACATTTTCAGTGTTCATTTTTATTACTATTTTTGTTGTTGTTTTCGTGGTTGGTTTTATGAATACATTGATGGTTTTCATTGATTGCGTATATCAAATTCATATCAAATTCTTGGAGAAAGAGAGAAAAATAGTGTTGACCCTCTGTTGGTGCAAATTTAGGTAACCGTGTAGTTGAAGCGTAGGTGAAGCATTGGAAATCTCTTTCTCTTGACAATTCTACAACAGCGAGTAGCTTTGATCCTTCTTTCCTTATCTTCACACCTTAACAAAATGACTTTATTGTTATGTAAATCGGTCAATGATACTATTAATAAAAAAATTAAGATAAAAGAGAATAACCTTATTGTTGCATGTTTATCATATAAAATGTGTGTTTTAGTACCATGCTAAGTAGAAATGGATTCATAGTTATATATTGCAACAAGTAGTACAAAGTTATGAGCTATGGCTTGAGGCAGGTAGAATACAGAATGAGAATATGTTGCAGTCATATCAAGTTTCGGTTGTCTTGTATGCTATGTTTATTAACTTAGTTCTTAGACATGCATAGTCATGGACAACTTGTGCACAATGTCTTGTTCCTCCAATGGCTAGGGGCACCAGAACTGGGTCAGCCTAGGGGAAACAGTTCTAACATACTAGCATGGGGGGTAATTCAGAGTTTCAATGGCTAGATAACCTGAATTAGAAGCATCATCATCTCACTAGAAGCCCAAGATGGCTAGTGGTGCTAGTGACCCTCACATAATTAAACTATTTAGGTAATAATGTCTTGTTCACATGGAAGAAGATGATAAATTTTGGTACATTAACTTTGATATATATTTGTAATTGACTATTTGTACGTTTTAGTCCTTCTTAAACTGTAGAAACAAATGGATTCAGAAAAGCACAAATTACTACTCGGTCTTCCAGTCTAACCGACTCAAAAACTCTTCGCAATGATGCTTCTACAAGACTCAAGATTTTAGACATTCTTGCTAATAGTAAAGTCCTTTATAGAGACTGTAAAATGTCTTAGTAAACTTGTAAGCGCTTACAATGGTTCGCAATATTGAAAGCTAGGCTAGAAAACTTTCAAACCAAGTTTTAACCTTCAAAATGACATACCGATGGTATACTGGTTCGTACCGCCGTTATACCATTTTTTTATAAGTTTTACTCTCTATCATTTTGACCAGTATACCGACGGTATGCTAGTTCGTACCGCCGGTATACCAATTTTATATAAGTTTTACTCTCTGTCATTTTGACCGGCATACTGACGGTACATTAGTTTGTACTGTCGGTAAACCATTTTTATGTAAGTTTTACTCTTTGTTGTTTGGATCGACATACCGACGGTATACTAGTTTATACCGTCGATATACCATTTTTATATAAACGTGTGCTCTCTGTCGCTGGACCAGCATACTGGTGGTGCACTGGTATATACTGATGGTATATCGATTATAATTCTTCCAACCCCTTAACGGTATCCAACGGTCAGATTTTGTTGCATTAAATGCGTCCAACGGTTAGATTTATAGTAGTTACTGTTACAGAATATTATACCGACGATATTCTATAGTATATCGGTGGTATACTGTCTGTAGACAATTTTGTGCATTTATTTCTTTGTCTTTGTGAGTTTGTATTAAAAGGCTTCGAACCCTTTTATTCAAAGTTATCTCTTTGAGCTTTAAATTTTGTCAACCACTAAAGACCAATCATTATTAACTCTACCAAGATTTTGTTTGCCATCCATAAAGTGTTAGTGTATCAAATAGTTGTAACCTGGATCTTCACGTGTTCTTGTAGATCAAAACCTTTTCTTGTGTGCAAGAAGTTGGCGAGCATTCGGATTAAAGCTCGTGTGTAAGAAGTTGTCGATTCTTTGGATCAAAACTCGTCGTATAATATTTTAGTTTCAATAGTGGATTAAAGTCAGATAGAAATTTTTGGGACTGGATTGACCGGAAGGATACCAGGTTATATTATGTATTTAATTTCTCGCTCTCTTCTTTTAATTATGTATTATTATTGCTTAATTGTGTCGGTGACTTTTATTATCCTATTCACTCCCCCCTCTAGGGTTCCTTCAATTGGTATCAGATCTTGCTCTCTATTTTTTGGATTAACCTCCTTAGAGTGATCAAATTGCAACCAACCCTAGTTTTAGCTTAAACCATAGTGAGGGACACTTCACGAATAGACCTCCTTTATTCAATTGAACCAATTATAACTACTGCAAAAATGAGGATGAGAATTTATTTGAGATCCTTAAATTATGATCTTTGGGATTATGTTATAAAAGGACTCCCAACATCTCAAGTGGTTATTGAAGAGGGTGTTTCAGATAGGCTTATGGAGAGATGCACAAAAAGTGATAAAAATGCATCTTGTCGAGATGCAAAGGCAATGAATGCTCTTTACTGTGCTCTTGATAACAATGAGTTTAATAGAATCTCCACTTGCAAAACTGTATACTGAATATGGAAACTTCTTGAGGTTACAAATGAAGGTACTTATCAAGTTAAGAAGTCTAAAATTAGTAGACTTACACAAGAGTATGAGGCCTTTAAAATAAAATATGATGAGTTAATCACTTTTATGTTTACTAGATTTTTTTTGATGTGATTAACTCTCTTGCTTCTCTTGGTAAGGAATATCACACTCATGAAAAGATTCAAAAAATACTCAGAGGACTTACCAAAAGCTAGAACCACAAAGCTATTGCAATCATCTAAGAAAATGATTTTAGAATCATGAAACTTAAAACGCTTATGGGAAAGCTAATGACACATGAGCTAGATATGAAAGATCAAGATGACACCTCTATGCAAGAGAAGAAGAAAGAGAAAAGAAAAAAAAAAATGAAAAGGCTCTTGTCTTGAAGGTCAACAAGTGCAAGCACTCCTCAAGCGTGGACACTGATGATGATAATTTTGATCGAAGAACACACCCTATATGATGTTCCCTTTGGGGAAATGCTAGAGTTGACAATAGATTAACAACGACAATCATTAGCTTGCCAATGCTAGAAATCCACGTCACTAGAATCACTAGGACCTAGAGTGTGTTGTGATGTCCCCATGACATAGTGAAGACCGTGTCATTAAAAATACTCTTCAAGCTCCTCCAATAATTGATTTAAGGGTCCTATGTGTTTAGCTCCTTCCAAATCTTTAATGGCTCTGATAAAAAAAATTCTAAAAGATAGTTTAATGACGGTGAAGGAAAAACTTCTACCTGTAAACATAAGGTTTATGCCATGTTTGAGGTTATCGTAGAAGCTCTAAAATGCAACCAAGGATATAATCATCCATAAGCACTTCTGAACCTGGCATCATGACAATATTGGAGATTGGAGTATTCTCTGCTTGACAAATTAACCAAATCTAGTGAGTTTAGAGCATGAATCTGCATGGCAAGGGCTATAATGGTGGCTGATATATGAGAAAATCTGGAAGCGAAGATTGAAGCAAAATTAGTAGCAGCCAGGACAACAAGTGAAGTTTGTTGTGTATCTATGATGTGTGACATTAATAGTTAAAATAAATATAGCTACATATCAATTACTAGTAAGATATGAGACACAATACCTTTAGAGGACTAGGGAATAAGCATCCCAACTGCAGAAATAGTAGGTTTACCCTGCTCTTCTCAGGTTGTCTCGTGCTAGATGGAATAATCCAGTGCGATATTACTTTCTAGTGGATCATGGCTAGAATGGTCACCCATTGTATAGTCAACACCAGTCTTTGACGTTCTCCAAAGGCGTTCAACATTATAACTTAAGAAGGTCACATATTGGGTGTATTTGAAGTATCAACGACAATTATTGTCTCAATTTTGAGAGAAGCATCCTCCTCGATTGATTTAGTAATAGGAGAAGTCATTTCTCTTGTCTCTTTAGTAGGGTGACCTCACTTTTTTGTTTTGATTTTCAACCCTTGTAGGAGTTGCTGCCATTTTATGTTGTGTTATCGCTAGGGCTACGGTTGTCAAAGTTTCGATCATAACATAGGTTATTTTTACTGGACAATCTGTCACTACCTCAGTAACTTCTGGCATTTCTTTTTTAGTATAGGAGGTATTGAGGATGAAGTATGACGAGTGACGATCTTCTTGTGTCGTTTGGCTATTACTTGTCTTTTCCTAGGAGGATCTGGAAAAGAAGATTTATCTCGTGGTCTTTTGAAAGGTAGCACCATAATGGATCCCTTTTTGCCTTCTAGATCTTAGGAGGAAGATCAACGGGGCCATGATCATCTTCCCCAACTTTATTATCAGAGGACCAAAACTCTTTGGTAGTATGGCAGCCTTTGAAGGCACCATAATCATCCTCCTCCTAGCGGTCAAACTAGTTTTCTTTACCCATGTCCTGTGGTTGTTTCTCTTTGTCCTTATCATCAACTTTCTATTGTTGAGATCATTTTCTGAGTTTCATTGAACTACCATAAAACATAAATCATTTGTAAAAGCGATACGCGATAACATAATAAGTCATGTAGGCCACGGTCATATCAAGGTACAGTATAACAAAAGAAAAGTTTAATTTAGCGTACGTACAACCAATATTGAAGTATCTCCAAGATCTAGCTCTGTCAACTAGACTGCCTTCATGCCCTAAGCAAGAGTTGGGGCCACTCATATATAGCTGGTCATAACCAAATTGATGAGCAAACGTGCTAGGGATGTATGGTTCCAAGAAGCATGTATCAGCAGATCTTAGCACCAACTGAGAAGGTCGAATATTTATGATTCAATTAAATGTGCCCTTTGATAAAATCGTGTGGGTCTTTCCTTCCTTGTATTTGTCCCAGGATTTTTTGCCATGTCTTATGTTATCAATCTGAGGAAAGTAACAAAAGAAACTTGTTACATCATAGTCCAAAAATACGTAGGACCAAGCTACAAAATGATAGCCAGCATATACGCATTCGAGAATTTTCATTTTAATAAGTACCAAATTACATATCTATATTCTAGCTAACAGTGAACTACAGTCCACGCTAAGTGACAGAGTCCAGGTATAACTAAATCTCATCCACAAATATGAAATATCAACTAGCCTGAGTATAAAAAATATGTAGCCACAATATTATATATACAAATCTATAACGGTAGTCTACTAACCTAGTAGAGACAAATCCACTACTAAAATAAAACTAAAAGAAAATAGAGAAAGTAAGATAACTAGATCCAAACTCTGGAGAAAGACGACATAATCCAAGATGGAGCCATACCCAATCAAATGAACTCACCTGGAAGGATCTCCTCGGGATTGGTTTCTGTTCTCTGATACGAAGAATTTTCTGTTCAGACCATCATCTTCAAGAATGGTTTTCCGAAAATCCCTTGAAATAGGGCGAGAAATGTCTGTCGAATAAGCCATACTTTGAACTTTTGAAAAAGATTCTGACTGGACTTTTGGATGAACTTCCAACGGCCCAAGAAGAAGAGTCATCTTCAATGCTGAACTCTGTGTGTTTCAGGGACTTGTAATGTTTTGTAGCCAAAAAGGAGCATTTTCTGCATAAACCCTTGTAATTGGCCATATGTAGCTTTTGAGCGTAGAATCGTAGATTTGTAGCCTCTTGAGCGTAAAAAGCTTTCGAGCGTGAAATCATAGATTTGTAGCCTCTGGGCGTAAAACCGTAGGTTTGTAGCCTCTGAGCGTAAAAGCTCCTGAACGTAAAAGCATCTGAGCGTAAAACCATAGATTTATAGCCTCTGAGCGTAAAACCGTATATTTGTAGCCTCTGAGCGTAAAAAACTTTTGAGCGTAAAATCATAGATCTGCTCTGCGCATAAAATCTGGATCCACTGACTATCCGTCTTCTTTTTTCAAATGATAGGCTGACGTGGTCCCAAATCATAACCGAATATTAAATATCGGATTGGGTTAGGGATTCGAAGAGTTATCCGAACTCTATAAATAGCCCAAGGTCTTGAGAGAGAAACTCTTTATCTGTCTTCGCAAAACTCTTGCTTTTCAAGAACCCTTCTTCTTCGTCTCTTTCCTGAGAACTCAGATTCGCCATGGCACCTAAACAGGCTTCCACTGCTAAGGGAAAGAAGATCTCTTCCTCTTCTTGCTCCTCTGCTTAAGCACGAGCAACTCCCATTAGGCTGAACGAGCCTCGATCGGAACGCAGTACCCCACCGTCGAGTTGTGCTCCGGACATTACAGGTAGAGATTGCGAGAAGAAAACCCTCCGCACACGTTGTACGTGTATGCGAACCAATATGCCCACATTTCTAATGTGTCAGCGTAAAAACTCCATCTTTTCGCAGTCTGGCGTAAAAACTCAGACTGCCGAAATTTGGCGTATACTTCCAACTTTGGGTTTTACGCGCTGAATAAAAATTCTGACGTAAAAACTCAAATTTTGGCAGTCTGGCGTAAAAACTCAGACTGTTAGATTTTGGCGTATACTGCCAACCTTGAATTTTATGCCTCGAAAATAGGTTCCAGCGTAAAACTCAAGTTTTTGCAGTCTTGGCGTAAAAGCTCAGACTGATAATCTTTGGCTTAAACTGCAAAAATGTAGCATCTAGTGTAGAAACTGACTTGTTTTCTTACATTTTCTAGTGGACTTGTAGATCCCTCTTTTGGCTGAGGTGATGGGCTCTGCTGTTGGGATGCTGAACTCAAACTATTTGGAGGACTTGTCCCATGTGACATTCCCTATCTCTGGAGCCAATTATCTTGAAGAAAGGGGAACCCTGATCTCGTCCCAAGGAGAACGTATGCTGCTGAGTATGATCAGTGGGGAGCCCCTGACGTACATAGACGGGACGGAGTATAAGAAATCGGGTTTCTTATTTGGGGATGATATCGACAAACAATCCCAGACCAAGCCCAAGAAGGAGAATTGGGTGTTTACTGTTGAGGGCACGGTGATGTATCTGCCCAGGATGCCCAGGGATTATCCTATCTCGGCATTCTTCCATGCCACCCATCCCAGGAAGATGATGTGAACTTTGACTCCCGATCTTCACGGCCGACCGGGGAATATCTTATACAACAAGGGATACGACCGGGGGGACTATATGAGCCGTCCTTCAGGCCCTGTTATGCCCTTTAGGGGATTACTGTCGGGTAGCGTCCCGAGTGAGGACAATTCGCTGATCCAGCCAGTGAGGATATCGACCTTCTGTAATGACTTCATGGGGCAGGGAGGAATGTATCCCAAGGTCAACCCTCGGACCAGTGGATGGCTTAGCTCGGGGAATCTTCGATGGGCCAGTTTAACTGTCTGGGCCCTGAAATACTTTCAGGTGGAGTTGGAAAATATTGGCTTATTCGCGGCTATGAGCGCCACAAGTGTTGGGCTGCCCGTCAACCCCAACTTGTTCTTAGCCTTGATGGAGCGATACAACTCGCTCACCGGGACTTTTGCCACTCCGCTAGGTGAGTTGGGCTTAGCCCTTCATGAGATGGCAGAGATTTCAAAACTGCCGATAGGGGACACTCCTTATGAAGAGTATGTCCCTATAAACAGGGAGCTGAGGGATATAAACCCTCGGGCAGTGGCCGTGTACCAGGAGCTGATGTGCCACTATCTTGCCTGCACCACTTTCTACAAGAAGCCCTCTGATTTGGCTCACATCAACAAGTTGGCAACCTACCTCTTCTTCCACCAGGCCAGAAACGCTAAGCCGGACAAGGTTGTGGATAGCAGAGATAGACCCTTGAACCTCCTGAGCATGCTCAATACTAACACGGTCGATGACCTTATTGAAGACGTAGGGGCTTCAGATCATATTTTTGACGAGGAGATAGGGGGTTATCCCGCAGGCACAAAAGTCTTCAGTTATATGAGGCATTATCGCAAGCCTCTGTCAAGGGAAGCTCAACTGGCTGGCTTCCTTTCTATCTGGCTACGCCGCTGGGTAGTACCTAGCATCGCGTCTGCATATCGCATACACCGCAACACCTTTTGGCCCGCAGTGCATTTGGTGTTCGGAGCAAGACTGGGCCTGCTTCCTGCTATGGTATGTAGAATATACGCAGGCCTGAGGGCCCTTATTGATGGGCTGCTGGCAGATGAGACGCAGCGTGAAGGATTTCCCAGAGTGGAATTACCCTTCTTATACCTGATGGGATGGTTGATCCTTCACAACACCAGGGTGATGCCTCCCGGCTCAGCCAGCAGTTCGGGAAATAACTTCTTGTTGAATTATAAGAATTCTCCTTGGATTGTGGCGACCATCATAGATTGCCGGCGGGAGTTAAACGTTGCCCACAGCTGGAAGCTCTTCTGTACCGTCCCCCCCGTACATATCAATCAATAGGGGACGAAACTTAAGGATGGGGGCCATAGGAGGACCATTTTTTCTCCTGAAGCCTTCTACTGGTTGGTCTGTATTAGACCTTCCCATTTGCTGTACAGAAGTGAGGACCACTGCTACCTGGAGCCTTATTTGCCCAGTCGATTTGTCAGGCAATTTGGGTATGACCAGTTGCAGGTGGGGAATCCCATCACCAGCTTCAAGTCCAAAGGTGGACTTATTGATGGAGCCAGAGGATGGCGGTACTTCATCACGGGCTGTACTGGTACAACTTTTGCTATGCCCGCGACTTCTCTCTCCATAGAGTTGCGTATTTTGCACTCGTACGCGCAGTTCTATGCGTCCATCAATACTTTCTATCGCGATTTTGATGTGCATAGAAGTTTTAGGATGCCTTTCCATAGGTCCACTGGAAGGGAGAAGATTTCGTCTGTTTTCTCAGATGAGAATGAAGACACCGCTGGGGCAGACGAGTTCTTGTTGATAATACCGAGAGGCGTAATAGCTCCGCCAGCAGAGCCTCTCGTTATCCCCCAGAAACGGAAGGCTTCCACTCTGAAAGAGCCTTCCCCCCACAAGAAGAAGACTGTCAGAGGTTCGAAAAGGGCTTCCACCAGAGGGGCTTCTAGGGGCGAGCCTGTCGTTTCCCCTGTTGGGGATGATTCTTTGATTAGAGGTCCTTCGCCTTTTAGAGAGGGAACCTCCATAGTTCCGGCTGACAGTGCCAGAGATTCTTTGCTCGAGATCGCTGCTACTACTACTGCTTCTGGTAGTGCTACGAGATCGCCTTCGAGGCCGAGCATATTAAGGATACCTTTATCCAAACAAATAATGGGAATCACTCCTCCTTCATCTGTAAGTATTTCCAGCAAGATTCCACCCGATGAACCTCAAGTGGATCTTGGTGACGACTGGGAAGACTATCCTCCAACATTAGTTGGTGCACCCTCTTCTCCAGGTATGACAGCTCGCTTAGCATCATTAAGAAATGATTTAGCTGTACAGGCTGCGGACGCGACATATATACCATCGGCCATGGGTAAATGTTGTCTTTATGCCTCTTTTAGAAAAATTAACATCAAGTTGATATTAACTTTCTCTTGTCTTCTTTTCAGGTGAAGATATCTCAGGGGAGGGCGGAGTTGACGCAACCTTTGACCTTGTCGCGGATCCTGCCGATGAAACAGCGGTATTTGATATCGAAGAGGCATGCTTTAAAGCTGTCGATCCTTCGTCCGCAACATTTTTGGGTGTCGTCTCGCCAATAACAGTTCAGATATCATCGGAGGAGGATAAGCCCACTATCACGACTGTGCCTCCTTCGTTGAGTACGCCAGCCACTTCAACTATTGATGGTGTTCTTTCTTTTGTCACGCCATATGTAGAGGCAACGGCCGTTGTAAGCCCCCTGATTTTTCAAAAATTTTAATTTGGGTTTTTCACAATTTTTCTGGAATTTTCTGGAATTTTTCTGTAATTAAAACCTAGGTATTTGGTAATTAAATAATTTCTAATTGCTGTTAATTAATATTAAAATATTATGAAAATAATATTTTATGGTGTAAAATGGAAAACTGGACATAGGGTAATTTTTTGGGAATTTATTGGACTCCGGAAATATTTTTAAAGCCCTAAAAACTATTAATAAATAAACCAATTAAACCCTGAAATAAATCGGATTTATTTGAAATAAACCAAACCAACTCAGACCCGGTTCACTGAACCAAACCCAGCCTTAACGGGTCGGGTCGGATCCGAATCGAACCCGACCCGGACCCGAAACCCACACCGAAACCCTAAACCTAATTCGGGTCAGAATCACTGTTCCGACCCGGCGGCGCGCCTATTTAAGCGCCTCGACTTCCGTGCCTAGCAGCTGCCGCCTTTCTCCAGATCCTTCTCCTCCACTCGCGGCACCGCTCCGGTCATCCTCCGCCCTAGACTGAACCCTAAGCTCCCTTATCGTCGTCCTTCTCCCTCAGCCATCGACCCGCAGCTGCTCTCCCCAGCGCAGCCGACCTCGCCGCCCGAAGCCGCCCTTCGCCTGAACCCTAGGCAGCCGCCTTCTCCTTCTTTCACCCGACCCCATCCGACCAGTCGACCGACTACCATCTCCCTTCCTCCTCCGCCCTCACTCTCGAACACCCCGAGCCCCCATCTCCTCTCTCCCTCTCCTCCGCTCGCCGCCTCCGGCCCTCGCCGCCTCTGTAGTCCCCTGCCTCCCTCCGGCCGCCAGCAGCCGCCGCAGCTCCGGCGAAGCCCCTAACCCTAACCCTAACCCTAGAACTCGGACATGATACGGACACGAGAAATCGGTCTTCACGGAGCCCTGTTCAGGTACTCTTTTCTCTTTCCTCGTTGCCCTATTTACGATTATGTCAGTTATGTCGCGTAGACTGTATAACCCCCTCGATGCTCGTGTAACTCGCTCGGTGCGTCGCGCCCTGTGGCGATCGCAAACCGCAATCCAAAAGCAGGAAAACCCATGCCATGTTTTACCCCGGAACTGAGTGCGCCCCACCAAACGGGACGACTTGGTCGCACGCGATCTTTACCGAAACATGCGCGTCATTGATACGGACGTGTGAGATTTTGCAGAAGTTGATTTGGATGTGCTTGCACACCGAAATCAACGCGTATCCGCCGACAACCCCCCGTATCCGCCTATTCTGGAATACGCTGTAACTTTGTGTACACACGTCGGATCGAGACGAAACTTGCGCCATCGGACTCATAGCAATACGCTGGTCCTGTGACCCAAGTTTGTTTCAATTCTGAGAACGTTGACAAAATCGCGTATCGTGGGCCCCACAAGCTCCACTTGACGGGCGATTTTGTGATCGACTCATCGGAATCCAATTCTGAAAGTTTCGTTGGGTTCGTATCATCGTTCCTGACTTGTTGACACTAAGTTTGACGAATTTGGAAGACCATTGACCCTGATACGGTTTTCGGTGCAAAGCGGCCCACATGTGGATCCCGCTTTGACCCAAAAATATCATTTTTGCCCCTGTGTCCAAATTGAACTTAAGGACAGGCGTTTCTAGCTATTTGATATTTTATGAATCTAATGGTAATATTTATTTCAGCAACCGGAGTAGTACCTGCAAATCACACTGAGACCAGATCTATAGTTGGAGCTAGAACCCCAGGCAAGTGTACCTTGCCAAATCCTGCAGCTTTGCTACTTATTCCCTTGACTTATTTATACATTATTGTGCAAGTATACCTTGCCAACTTTGCAGTTCTTGTTGCATATTTCCTTTCTTTATTATATTGTTGTGCATGCTTGACCTAGGACCGTGTGACTTACTTAGCGTCCGATTATTAGTCGGGTGCCAACACTGTATGCGGTGTTGTGTATTGTCACCTAGAGATGGACATTCGTGACCCTTTGCATTCTCATACTTGTCCTATCAAGTACATTATACCCAGGACACTTGACACTATTCATGGACAGGATCTTTCTGAGATATTCATGGTGATTCTGTATAGGATACAGGTTTATGACATAGACATTATATTCAGGGATACTCTATGACTTGCTGCATTAGACATGATCGTGCGTGACATGGACATGATGCATCGTGGACATGAGACGTGTGATTATATTGGGTGGGGAGAGACACACATGCTACAGGCTGATTATATATATAAACCCCCTATTATTGTGAGGCACAAGACTCTGAAGCTCGAGCTTTGCCCATTACTCATTATTACTGCTACCGGCTCTCCGACACAGAGCTTGTAGTGGCTCAGCCTGAGTACTCGTGATGCTCTTACTTGCATTTTCACATAGATGGTTACATACTTAACCTATTTATTTTATTATTTGCTGCACTGCATTTATTTTGGCTTGTATTATCTGTACCTTGCTATATCCCCTGAGGACCTGGATCCGGATTATGTCCCCAGGATTTGCAGTCGAGATCTATCCCGAGGTATACGGGACCGCAGCAGGAGCTGATACAGGAGCTGTACCGACACCCGAGGACGAGATTGCGCCAGAGGACTTCTCTTGAGTATTGGCTTGAGATACTCATTTATTTCTGTTTCTAGTTATTTTATTTCCAGTCTATTTCATTGATGTACCAGACTTATTCTCGAATTGTTCTCCGAGACACTTTTATTGAGATATGTTAATTTATTTTATTTGTATTTATTCTGGCATTTGATCTGTGATTATCTGTTGTGGATGAGACTAGAATAGACTGTGACTTGTATCATTGGACCTACTTATTGTTGTACTACAGCTTAAGTATGCTATGATGGATCCATTAAATTGGGTTTGTCCATCGGTGTGTGCTGCTGGCCATTGCCACGTGTCTAGTCCCTCGGTATTTTGGGACTGGGGCGTGACAGCCGTGGCAACGTCCTCCGCAGTAATCCCTGAAAGGAGATTTCCCGGTATCGCAGCCACTCCTAGCGTGCATCCGGTCTTCGATATGCTGATTGAACAATATACCAGCCTATTCTACCGTAGTCTGAAGGAGTTGATTTCCATGGTGCTGGAGAAGAACCTGAGCTTTGATAATCTGCTGACGTCCTTCCAGCTTGCGATAGCGTCGATCAAAAATTTCAACGACGTTGGAAGAGCTGATGCGCTGAAGCAAATAGTTAATGGTTTAGAATAACCCATTAACGAATATTTGCAACTATCTCGAACCAGCGTCGATGATATGGTTCAGGCTAAATATGACTCCTTGATTGCGAAGCTTGCTGAGCAGATGGAATCTCTGAACAAAACCATCCAGACACAGCAGCAAGATATGGATGAAGAGCAGGCTGTCTTGGCGGAAGTTATTCCTCAGCTAACCAAGTGCGAGGTCGAATGTGAGGAAAATAACGCGAGGGTCCGCAAGCTAAACTCGCTCAGGCAAAGGAGTGGGCTCTCCAATCATCGGCATCTCGAGATGTGTTGAAGGGCCGAATGGATACAGCTCAGCAGAACTTGGCACATGCGGGTGTCATTCGCGCCGGTTTTGTTCATGCTCGGTCCAAACTATCCCTCATGAGCGATGACGAGGCACGACTGGAGCGGGCGCGCGCTAACATCTTGGGCTCCAGGAATGAGAGGATGGCTGCTTTAGCGCAACAGATTCGCGACTTAACTGCTCCTCCCCAATGATGTACTTTTTTGCTTCTTTTGTAATTTTGCTCTTCCAAGAGATAATAAAGAGACTTTATCTGACTTTGTGGACCTCATCATTTTTGAATATAAATGATAGGCTAGGGTGAAAGTGATATCAGAGGTAATATGGACGTGATATACTTTCGGTAAGCTTTAGTTGGATATATCTATTCAGAGGTTATATGGACATGATAGAATATGATCCAACTAAATTTGTATATAAAACACTATCAGAGGTAATATGGACGTGATAGGTTTTGAAGTTTCAAATTAGTTAAACATATCTATTCAGAGGTCATAAGAACATGATAGAATATGCTCCAACTAGTCTTTGTACGTAGTATCGTCAGAATGAGATCTTCACCATACTCCGTTTAAACAAGGGAGATTAAGCATAGTACTTCTTCAGGAATTTGCCGTTGATATGAGCCATTATCAGATCTCCATTAGGCTTGGCTAATCTGTAAGTGTCGTTTGAAAACGTCGTTTCAATCACATAAGGGCCCTCCCATTTGGGCTGAAATTTACCCTTACTCTTGTGCGTAATGATCATTGGCCTCTTCACAGCAAAAACTAGCTCACCAACTTTGAACACTCTTTCCTTCACATTTTGATTAAAAGCTCTGGAAATGCATGCCTGGTAGAACGCAATACGCTGTTGGACTTGAAGGCGTTTATCGTATAGTCCTTCTAGCTCTTGAAGCCGTAGCCAATCATTATTTTCTTGAGTCAACTCATTAGACATTGCTATTCTGAGTGATGGAATTTGGATTTCAATGGAGAGAACTGCTTCACACCCGTAGACTAATGAGAATGGGGTACAACCCGTCGGTGTTCGTACTGTTGTGCGGTATGCCCAGAGGCATTCTCCCAGCTTCTCATTCCAATCTCTTTTGTTCGAAGAGACGAACTTCTTCAAGAGTTTGATGATGGCTTTTTTGAAGGCTTCCGCCAAACCATTAGCAGCCAGATTGTATGTCGTAGAGGCCATATTTTGTATCTGATTCTTATCGCAAAATCGGTGAAACGCTTGGCTGATGAATTGGGGCCCTTTGTCATGAATTATCCTTCGGAGTATCCCAAAGCGATAAATTATATGGTGCTTAATAAAGCTGATCATGTTGGATGTCTTTACCTTAGCAAGGGGGATTGCCTCCGCCCATTTAGAGAAATAGTCGGTGATAGCCAATATGAACCGGTGTTCTCTAAAAGATGACGGGTGAATAGGACGAACGATATCCATACCCCATGCTTCAAAGGGCCATGATGCAATGGTGGGATGTAAATACTCAGAAGGCTGATGTATAAAATCCGCATGAACCTGACAGGCTTTGCATTGTCTTGCATATTTTACTGCATCTGCAATCATAGTAGGCCAGTAGTAGCCCATCCTCCTGATACGATCATGTAACTTAGGACCGGGTTGATGTGCACCACATACACCGTCGTAAGCTTCACGGATAACCTGCTTTGCATCATCATCAGAGAGACATCGTAGCAGTAGTCCATCGTATGTTCGACGATATAAATTTTGTGAAGAATCATCAAAATAGAAACGTAATGATCGCCTCTTGATAGATACTACTTCTTTAGGGTCCTCTGCTAAGATTCCGTATGCCATGAAATCTATAAAGGGACTTCTCCAGTCTCTCTTAAGAGGAACCGTGTTTGAGGCGTAGCTGTGTTCTATGTGAAAATTATTTTTCATACAGAATAGATCTCTGTTGAGAAGGATCACCGGACTCTGCCTTCTTATAGGAATGGCTAGATCTGCAGCTAGACTGGCCAGAGCATCAGCTTCCAAATTTTGAGATCGAGGCACATGTTCTAGGAAAAATTCTTTAAAAGATATGGCTATCTCGATCGTTGCTTGGTGATAAGGAATGAGGTCTGGATTGCGGACTTCATATATTCCTCTGACCTGATTAACGATCAGCTGAGAATCACCAAAAGCTTCCAGGTATTCGACCTCCAATTCTTTAGCGACTTGAAGCCTGATTAGTAGAGCGTTATACTCTGCCAAATTATTAGAGCAGGGTTCTCTAAGAGAATATGCTCGATAGATGACGAGTTTATCAGGAGTTACCAGGATAATTTCTACTCCTGAAATCATATTTTTCTTGGGACCAGTCCTGGAGGCGCTATCGAAGAATAGCTGCCATGTATCACCTTCCATTGCAGAGTTACATTCTGCAACTTCGTCTGGAATATCCTCGTACAGTTTGGAGGTTTCCGGAATCGGATGAGCAGCTAAGAAATCAGCCAAGGCTTGACCCTTTATGGACTTCTGAGGGACGTACACCATATCATACAGTATTAATAACATCGCCCAAGTCGCGAGTCGGGAATTAAGGACGCTCGGCTTATTCATCAATACCCGAAGATGATTGATTCTGGAGATGATATGAATAGTTTGGCCTGTGACGTAATATCGCATCTTCTGAATGGCAAACATTAGGGCCAAGCATTCTTTTTCTACTGGATTGTATCGGTGTTCAGCTCCGACCATCATCCTGCTTAGGTAGTAGATAGCCAGTTCATGACCCTCATTATTCTTCTGTGCGAGGAGAGCTCCTAAAGAATGATCCATTGCTCGAACATACAACAAAAATGGTCTTCCTATGACGGAAGGTACCAGAACTGGAGGATTAGTGAGATAGCGTTTGATATTATTAAACGCTTGCTGACAGGCTTCGTCCCATACGAACGACACACCTTTCTTCATCAGGCGAGAAAAAGGTTGACATCTCCCAGAAAGGTTGGATATGAATCTCCTGATATAAGCTAGACGCCCTTGAAATCCCCTGAGTTCTCTCAGATTACGGGACGGTCGCATTTCTAGGATAGCCTTTACTTTATCAGGGTCAACTTGAATGCCTTTAGCGGTAATGACAAATCCCAGGAATTTGCCACTGGATACACCGAGAAAAGACTTTGTAGGGTTCATTTTGAGTTGATGTTGACGCATCAACTCGAACACTGTCTTCAAGTCTTGGATGTGAGTACCCTTGAGGCAGCTTTTAACAGCGATGTTGTCTACGTAACATTCCACTGTTTTGCATAGATTCTCATGGAATATGTTACTCATAGCTCGCTGATAAGTAGCCCCGGCATTCTTCAATCCAAAGGGCATGACTGTGTAGCAATATACCCCCAGTGGCGTACGAAAGGCAGTATGCTTCTCATCTTCAGGATGTATCTTGATCTGATTGTACCCTGAGAATCCGTCCATGAAGGACATGCGTTCAAAATCGCATGTGTTTTCGATCATGACGTCTGTGATAGGAAGAGGGAACTCATCCTTGGGGCAGGCAGCATTAAGATCTTGGAAGTCGATACAAATGCGAACTTTCTCGCTTTTCTTCATGATCGGGATAACATTGGTGATCCAATCAGGATGTTGTTCTTCCCGGATGAACCCGCAGGCTATCAACTTCTTGATTTCAGCTTCGATGGCATCCATCATATCCGGACAGAACAGGCGTTGGTGCTGCTTTACAGGTTTTGAATTGGGCAGTATGTTGAGCTTATGGGTAGCCACTTTTGGGTCAAGACCTGGCATATCCTCATAATTCCACGTAAAGATATCGATATATTCTCTTATCAGCTGGATCATCTCTTCCCTTTCTTCTTCGGAAAGATTGTTACTGATAAATATCGGCTTTGGTGAAAATTTATCCCCAACATTGATTTGGATAACTTTATCTTTAGTGGGCGGTTCCCTCTGCTCGAACCGGAGTTCCCATTGTGTATCCATTTATTGTGCCCATGAGTTATTTTCAAACGATTCAGATTCCTGTTCGTCTGCTTCGAGAGAATCTGTTGATATCGTGTTTGCTGACAATACTAGTTCGAGATCAACATATGATTTGGAGGACAACGACCCATCCTGAGAAGAGGAAAAGGTATCCATACTTGACTCAGAAGTTGTAAGAGACGTGGTATACCCTAACCCGAAGTGAGTTCGTTGACAGTAGGGATCACCATGCAACGGCATTCGCCTGCCTTTTCCATAGTTGAGGCCTGGCTCTGACTTCAGATCATAACCCATGCTTTGCATAATCTTCAAAGCTTGTGGGCTATATTTGTGAACCTGCATTTTCCCAATATCGCACTCGTGAGAATCTTCTTGTATAATCGGTCTGCTCCGCATACGACCGAAGACTATTGGATACTGATTGTTGTGAGTAGGCGGAATAATAAAGATAGAATCTTCATGTGGCCCATATGTCATGATGACATTAGATGTTGATGCTGCTTCCCATACATACGGATGATAGGAGTCTATAGCTTCCAAGAATTTTTGTGCTATAGGCTCTAAATCGTTATGAGGGGAGGATTCCTGGTTTGGAAATTGAGCGTCAGTATACAGGAAAAGAGAATCTTTATTATTATTATCAGAAACCATGTTCCCGGTTGTATTTATATCAGTCGGTTGCGTGCTGCACCAAAGGTTGATGACCAAAGGTAAAGGCTTCTGGTTTAGAGTGATCACTAGGGGATCATTTCCTCCTCCTGATCTGGTTTTGTTCAAGTGGATAGCCATGGGTTCCATGACTTTCGGACGGGTAGTCCGCCCTTTCACCTGGATTGACAGAGGTTGCTCAGCAGATGGTTCTCCTGGCTCCCTGTGGGATTCCTCCTCCGTCTTGCCTGACACCTCCTTCATGTAGTCTTGGGTGTACAACATGGCATCGAAATAGTAGGACTCTACTCCTTTGAACGTAATGTCAGAAAACTCTATTTTTACTGTTCCTTGGATATCTACATATTTGAAGCATTGATGTAGAGTGGAAGGAACAATATTGTGATCGTGGATCCATGGTCTACCCAACAGAATATTGTAGGACACCTCCGAATCAATGACATAGCAGGTAGCCACTGATCTAAGGTCACCAATCTGGATCCTCAGACGAATCTTCCCCAACGACTTACTTTTTCTGGCGTTGAAGCCCACGATTGTAGTGGTGGTGTAAGCCAGTTCGCTTGTAGGAATCCTCAACGGTCTGAGCAGACTATGAGGGATAATGCTGATCAACGATCCCGGATCTATGTGAATATGGTCTACCTCTATGGAACCGACGTATCTGGTGTAATAGAGGGGCCTGTCATGCTTGTTATATTTCAACAACATGTCCTCTTGAGTGAAAGTGATGTTAGGGACCACTTTCATCACACTATGGCATTGAGGACATGCCACAGGCTCTTTGTCGGGGGACTTAAGCTGAGTCAAGCATACATCCGCCTGCATTAAAGTTTCACTCAAGGCTTGACGAGTGTCTTTGGAACGCCTGAGTAGCTCGAAAATGGACAGTCTGGCTGGAGTATTAGCCAATTGGGCCAGGATGTCAAAGTTATATAGTTTTTCTAAACTTTTGTTTTGAATATTCTTCAAAGGTTTATCGAAACGAACTTCTTTCTGCTTGCCCTTGTCCACCTAAGTTGGTCTAGAAGGACCTGCCTCTGGTATGACAGGTTCGAGTTCTGGAAGTTTGGCAGCCGAGGCGTCTGCCGTTGCTTCTTCCTAATTTCCTCCATAGTCCTTGAGGTAGACTTTCCCTGAACGGGTTCTGGTAGCCAAAGCCTCTTCTTCTGATGTCGGGGATGTTGCAACCATATGGCATGGTTTGCATCTTGAGTTCTTTCTGGACTTAGCCTTAGCAGCTTGAGTCCCTTCCTCAATCTCTGACACCAGATCAGGATGAACCCACATAATCTCACCACGCTGGGTAGTTAGGGGTACCAGGTCATGATTTTGACCCCTGGCCGGAGAGAGATTAACAATGTTCATCATCATTCGGGAAATAGGTACAACACCATCCGGGACTTTTTGAGGGGGCAGATTACTGAATTGGAGAGAGATCATGTTGGCGGTGACCGTCTTCTCGCTATTACGCAGAGTGATGGCCTTGGCATCGATCAACTCCTGGATTTTCCTTTTTAGTACATAATACGCCTTTGTAGGGTGATGTATGTACCTGTGGAAAATACAGTACTTAGGGTTGTTGGTACTGTCGACTTCATTGGGCCGCTTTACCTCGGGGAGGGTGAGCTTGCCACTTTTGACCAGACAATCAAATATGCTCGGAATATCGTCGTCGTCAAAAGAATATTCTTCTTTAGGCCTGGAAGTCCCAGGATTCGTCTGCGTAGTCCCTGGAGTATGTTGCCTGGACGTGTTGATCGTCAGAGCTTCTTTTCCTTTGGAACCACGAGGATGGTCGCTATTGGAGGATGACCGCTTTCCTCTTTTAGAGGTAGAGATCATGATTCCATTATCACGCGCCTTCCGACTGTTATCTTTAGCGGCTATCGCTGAGATGATAAACGAGGGCCAATCATGGAACTGATATGGTCCTGTGAACACCGAGATCAGTGGAAGCAGGTTCTTCCTGCAAATGTCCACCAAGGCTGAATCCGGAACTCCGGGAGGCATCTACAAAGTGGCCTGATGAAAATGTTCAATAAAAGTACGAACGTTCTCTTTCTCCTTCTGCTTTACTTCGATGAGTGATGACATAGACATGTTCATTCCTCCTTCGTAGAATCGAGCGAATAACAGAGTCTTGAAATCTTCAAAGGAAGTAATGCAGTTGTCCGCAAGACTACGGTACCATTGATAGGCCACTCCAGACAAACAACCCTTAAATACTCGAGTGAGAAGGGCGTCATTCCCTTGCAGCAACACCGTCATCATGCTGAAGTAGTTCATGTACTGACTTGGTGACGTCTTTCCCTCAAACAAAACCATAGCATGTGGTTTGTATTTTGGTGGGAAAGGGATCTCGTCCCAGATAGCTGGGTAAGGCTGGTTGATGCCCAACTTCTTGAGCTGATCCTTGTGCTTCAAGGTATCAAATTGGACTTTCAACTCCCGAACTGCATGCATCGGATCTTTAGCTAGGAAAGGGATCGCAGAGAGGTGAGAGGTCGGTTGTATTGTAACTCCAATAGGAGGCAATACATTCTCTGGGTTCAGAGGTGGAGGAGCCGTTGACTCTTAATTTGGAGCAGGCTCCTGGTTTATGTTGGATGGTGGCATGTCCACCCCCACACGCAGTTGAGTTGGAGGAACCGATGCTTGAGCTATAGCAGCTGCATGTTGAGTCAGCATCATCTGGTACATATTCTCCATCATGGAATGCATCTCTTTCAGCGATGTTTCCAATACAGCGATGCGTTGCTCAGTACTCCCTGACGGGGAAGCCTCTTCATGTTCATCTCCGATGGCATAGACCCCCATTTCTCTGGGTGCTACCGAGGGATCAGTATAGACCTCTGTGGAGATTGAGTCTATACTGTCAGTATCACCTTCAGGAAACTGGCGACCCCCAGTGTCGGAATCGGAAGAATACGAAGCCGATTATTGCGACCTCAAGCGAGTGTTTCGAAAGACACATGCTTCAATATTCTCCAGGAGTCTATCAAATCTCCTTTGGCTTGGAGTTCTAGAGGGATGACGTCTCAAACTGGACCTTCCTCTAGGAATGTGTGAAGCATGTTCACTGATGCGAATGTAGGCTCTTCTTCCTGTAAGGGCAAAGAGTAGTTCAACCGGTCAAAAACTGACCGTTTTGCCTTAGAGCAACAGTAGTTAACTACAACTTTATGACTATTACAACAGTGCTCCCTAGGAGACGTAATAAATATATTAGAAGATCCCCTGTCTTTGCATTTCTAGATCAGAAAATCGCGCAAGTCAGGAGGATTAACAGGAGAAGAAGAAGGCTTATTTTGCCTTTTTACATCAGTTAGGGTACGAAGATTGGGAATCATAACTCTCTCCCTGCCATAAGAATACAGCAGTTCAGCCATGTGAGTAGCGTATGATCCATCATCCGTCTGAGGAGCGTATGTTCCCGTGAACCGTGTCTTCTTTACGCTGAGGGGCTTGTCCTGGCATAATCTGGAACTTTGCACAGGTTGGCGTAAAACTGAGAAAGTCCTCAATCGGCCTTCAGCGTCCCGCGCAATCTGAAGAGTAGGCAAATTCTTCTCTTGATGGCGTAAAAGCCGAGAGGTTGAGAAATCCACCACTTGTTTTTTCTTGCGGTGATTGCAGGGACCATCTGCCTCCTTATAGGTGGGAGATATATTTTTACGCGCGGGGCCCGTTTGGAATTTCTGAATTGGCGCTGAGGTATTGTCAGAAATTTTGTCTGCCACGTCACAGACGAAAGACAAAATTTTACGCGCAGGGCACGGAGTAGACTCCTGGATTGGCACTAAGGCATTTCCAGAAGCTCTGTCTGCCACGTCACAGACGGGAGACAAAATTTTACGCGCAGGGACTTCTAGATTGGCACTAAGGCATTGCCAGAAGCTCTGTCTGCCACGTCACAGACGGGAGACAAAATTTTACGTGCAGGGCACGGAGTAGACTTCTGGATTGGCACTAAGGCATTGCCAGAAGCTCTGTCTGCCACGTCACAGACGGGAGACAAAGTTTTACGCGCGGGGCGCACAGGTTGCAATGTTACAACCTTGTTGGTCGGAGTGAGAGAGCATGCAGGAAGGGTAGAGGATGTCCGGGGCATCCATACTTTACGCAGCTTTCTGTTGTCCTGGACAGAGAGGGGACGAGAGCCACCCCCTGCGCAAAGCATGTCTTCATACGCAGATTGGTCGAATTGGACGACCAGAGTCTTCTTCGTTGATCCGACGGATACAGCATCGTGCTGAGCAATGGCTTTCTCGTCAGATGAGAAAGTAGTCCCCAGCAGAGTCGCCATCTTGTGTTTGATAATAAACGAAAGAAATTGAAACTAGACTTATACGAAACCCTTTCTTTGTCTAGAAACAAGAAAAAAAAGTACAATTAATCCTATACGAGGATGTTAAGTACAAAAATTTAATTCTAGAGAAATATTGCTATAGGAGTCTGATCTGCGGTCGATCACTTTGTCTCTTAGACCACACGATGACGAAGAAGTGTTGTAGAAGACGAAAAAGAAGCTTCAAAGGCTGCAGGAGGGATTGAACTCTCGTTGCCAAAGTGGTCAATCAACACTCTTTGGATGTACTCTCTTTTCTTCCTTGAATTCGACCTTTGTCTGTGACTCCTGAATTCTCTCCACTTTTCTCCGACCTTGATTTCGATCTCGGACCTCCGTGGCCGGAGGTCTCTATTTATAGAGTTTGGTCACAGTCGGCGTAGAAATCGAACAGCGGAGAGAGCTGCACCTTTTACGCGGCGGTTATAATAACTGCTACCCACGTATGAATGATCTCCTAAATTGGCGTGTGATGCGTGTCCCATTATGAGGTAATACGTATAATCGCTCATCGAAGATCACGACATGCAAGCCACGTAGATAACTGTCCCTCGCGTAGAGAAGGTTGACATAAAAGCCAAATAACTGTCATATTGGCGTAAAAGTCAAATAGTTATCTTGTTGGCGTAGAAGCCAAGTAGCTATCTGGTTGGCGTAGAAGCCAAATAGCTGTCCTATTGGCGTAGAAGCCAAATAGCTGTCTTATTGGCGTAGAAGCCAAATAACTGTCTGGTTGGCGTAGAAGCCAAATAGCTGTCTGGTTGCCGTAGAAGCCAAGTTCTGCATAAAGCTTGATTCTGCATGGATAGATAACCAGCGTAAAGATAGCCAATTATCCTTCTTTGACCGAGGTCTTGAGCGTATTCTGGGCCAAGTAGCCTTATCACGCACCTTTGCAAATATAGCCTGAGTTGGCGTATTTCGAGGAGATAGCATACGACGTACTCCTATAGTTGAAAATAGCCAGGTCGGCGTATTTCGAGGAGATAGCATACGGCGTACTCCTATAGCTGAAAATAGCCTGGTTGGTGTAATGTACAGGGATGGTGATGTGAGTGTATTAGCCCTAATTATAGCTCTCTCGGTCATTAAAAGTAGAACCAAATATCGTGCATTAAATGTAGAGGTCTGCCCCCATCTCGCACATTAACTACAAAGACATGCCTCGAGTTCTGTACGAAGAACAGCTTTTGACGTGGCGGTTGGTTTTGTCTCATCCTGAGCGTAAAAGCTCATCTTTGCCTGTGTAAAATAGGCAGCGTATTCCTTGAATACGTAAACGACGTCTTATATCAAGGATTATGTCACTAAACGACAGTCTGGGCTCTATACAGAATCATCATAACAATCGTCCTCTTGATAGTCGTGCAGTACTCTTTGTTAGGAGTCAGGTTCATTGCTTCGTCTGACAGGTTCATTCGAGGAATACGAAGAGTTCTTCGTACAACTTCCCGCTGTATTAAAAGTAGACAGGTTTTACACCGAAGTGGCGATGTAGCAACCTTTTTACGCCGAAGCAGTTTGGAAGTACTGCTTTACGCAGGTTGTTCTGGAGCTATGTTTTACGCTGAATAGCGTTGAAGCTCAGCTGTACGTCAATGGCTCTGAAGTCATGTTTTACGCCATCCAGTGCTGGAGCTCTGTTTTACACTGGCTTCCTGCATGTTGGGTTTTACGCGTATGATTTTCCAGCGTATTTTTCATGCTTCTACATAGGGCATCTAGGAATTCTTGTGCAAAATGATCAACATTAATGTAGTACAAAGGGGAGTCTTCTGTATTTATAAAATAAAAGATTTCTTCCTCCTCCACGCAGTCAACAAGAGTTTTTGCTTTAACCAGAGGTTCGGTAAGATCAACGACTAGGGGTTGATTTGCTGATATCGATTCTTTACTGCACCGCAGGTCGATGACTAAAGGAGGCAACTTCTTAGGAAGATTTATCACCAACGGTTCTTCAGCTTTCCCTTCACACATTGGCATGCATAGGTTAATAATAAGAGACTCTGAAGTAGTTGGACGAGTAGTGCGCCCTTTAACTCGGATCATGAGAGGTTCCTCATTAGGGGTGCTCTCGGGCTCACCTTTAATCTCATTAGCCTCTTCTTTCATGTACTTTGGTGTATAGAGTATGGAATCAGAGTAATCTACTTCAATACCTTTGAACGGATTAATGTCGATAAACTCTGTTTTGACCTCCCTCTGACTGTCCATATACTTAAAGCACTGGTGAAGGGTGGAAGGTAGGATTTTATGCTCGTGTATCCATGGTCGTCCCAACAAGACATTATAGGATACGTCTGAATAAATCATATAACATATGACTTCAGTTCGAATGTCGCCTATCTGGAGTTTTAGGAGTACCTTTTCCAGCGGTCGACTTCTTCCGACATTGAAGCCTAAGATGGTAGTGTTGGTAGCTGACAAGTTATGAGTTAATATTTTCAGAACTCGCGACAAGCTCTTAGGGATGATGCTCAGTGATGAACCAGGATCGATGTAGATTTATCTAACTTTAATGGAGCCAACATAGCCAGTATAGTACAAAGGTCTATCATGCCGATTATCTTTAAGCATCATATCATCTTGAGTAAAGGTTATGTTAGGAATTTTCTCCATAACACTATGGCATTAAGGACATGCTATAGGTTCTTCGTCAGGGGTTTTGAGTTAAGCTAGGCAACAATCTGCATATAATAGTGCTTCACTCAAAGCTTCACGAGTTTTCTTTGATAGACGAAGTAACTCAAATATGGAAAGCCGGGCTGGAGTATTGGCCAACTGCACCAATATATCGAAGTTATATGGCTTTTCAAGTCCTTGAGGTTGGTTCTTCTTTAGAGATTTGTCGAAGTGAACCTCTTTTTGTTTTCCTTTCTCAGCTGTTGTAGGTTTTGATAGGCCTAGTTCTGTAGTGAAAGGAGCTACATGAGTCGAAGAGGTAGGAGAAATAGCAAGAGCGTCTTCTTAGGTAGTCTCATAATTTTTGAGATATTCCTTTTCAGACCTAGTGTCGGTCATGGCTTCTTATTCAGGCATTAGAGAGAGAAGAACCATGTGACATGACATGACCTTCCTCGTCGTATGTCTTTTATTTTTCTGGCTCTTCTTGGATTTAGAACTGGAAGATACTGCCTCCTACTCTAGATATGGTAGTAGGTCCGAGTGAACCCACATGACTTTACCTCGGTACGTAGTAATGGGTACCAATCCTTATGTTTGACTTTGAGTTGGTGGAAGATTGACTATTTTTATTACTGCTCTAGGTATCGGCATAACACCATCTAGGACTTCTTGAGCTGGGAAGTCCCCAAATTACAACGACACCAAGTTGGCAGTAACAGTCTTCTCATCATTGTGAAGAGTGATTGCTTTAGAGCCTATCAACTGCTAAATTTTTCTCTTTAGTACATAGCACTCATTCGTTGGATGATGTACGTAACGATGAAACAGACAGTACTTTGGGTCATCCGTCTTATCGGCTTCATCCGGCCTAATATCAAACAACTGTAAAATTTTTGCTCTTTACCAAGCAGTCAAAGATGCTGATGATGTCGTTATCATCAAAGGAATATTCTTCTTTGGGCCTTGAGGACTCTGGAGGTTTCTGTGTTGGCAAAAAAGTAGGTCGTTTAGAGACGTTTATGGCAATGGCCTATTTTTCCTTATTGTTGTGATTGTTCGCATTAGTAAGGGAGCGTTCCCTTTATCCTTTGTACTTGGCATTTGTAGTCTTAGCAAACGAGCTTCCTTCTTGGTACCTTCAACGGCTTTAGCACCTTTGGTGAAAGTCGTCTAATCTTAAAATTTGGTGGGGCCTGTCCAGAGCCTTATTGCAGGCAGAAGATTCTTCTTGCAGGTATCTATGAATACGGAGTCAGGAATACCATAAGGTAACTTTAGAGTTTCTTGCATATAACGCTCTATGAATTCGCGAGCGGTTTTCTTCTCCTTTTGCTTGATGTCAGTGAGTGAAAACATAGTCATGTTCATACCTCGAATTGGGTAAGGAAGAGACATTTTAGGTCATAAAAAGATGATATACAGTTATCAGACAAACTGCAGTACCAGTCATAGGCTACTCCAGCTAAGCATCCAATGAATACCCTGGTGAGGAGGGCATTATTCTTTTGCAGGTAAACTGTCATCATATTGAAGTATTTGATATAGTAACGCGAAGACATCTTTGCATCAAACAAGACCATTAAGTGAGGCTTGTATTTAGGAGAGAAGGGAACATTATCCCAGTGAGGTGGATAGGGTTGTTTCAGTCCCAGCTTCTGGAGTTGGTATTTGTTTTTCAAAGCATCAAACTGGGCCCGTAATTCGCGAATGGCTTCGTATGGATCCTCAGTTTTGGGGGGTGCAGCCGACTGAAGTGATGCTGGTTGAACTTGTATAGTGGCTGGTGTAGTTCCACCTCCAGCATTGAGGGGATCAAATGTTGGTGCGACTGATTATTGATTGGGAGTTGCATCCAGATTTATATGGCCCTGAGGAAGTGCCACTCCTGGGTGGGTTGTGTGGCGATAGGTGTTGCCACCTGAACAGGTACTGGTGTGGGAGAGTGTTGGACCATCATCATCTGATGCATGTTCTGCATCATAGTTTGCACGTCTTTGTGTGTGGCCTCCAACGAATTGAGACGTTGCTCAATATTCCCTGACGGAGAAATATCTTGTTCATCACCAATGTCGTATATACTAGCATCTCTGTATACAACAGAAGGGCTAGTAGAGAGCATTATGTAGTTGGAGTCTACATTGTCCATCTCTAACTCAAGGGAATTGCTACCCCCAGCATCAGCTTCTGAGGAATGAGGATTCCTAGAAAGGGACCATTTTGGTCTCCGAGACCAGGTATTCTGGTATACTATACCATCAAAGGATTCGACAAACGGATCGAACCTCTTCTAACTGGACGTCCTTGGGGTATGCCGTCTTGAACGTCTTTCATTGCGGGGAAGACGTAAGGCCATGTTTACTGGGGCAAAAAGAAGTCCATCTTCATGTTCTTCAGCTTGCTTTATTGCCTGTAGTCTAATAGGTGTATTGTAAGTCAAGCAGCCAAACACAGACCATTTTACTGATGCACAACAATAATTGATTATAACCTTATGACATCTACATAGATGCTCATCATGAAGCACCATTCCAGGCATAGAGGACCCCTTCTCTCTACGTTTTTGTATAATAACTTATCGTAAGTCAAAAGGAGGAATATAAGGGGAAGGCATACTCTGTATTATTACATTAGTTACAGTCAACTTGGAACCTAAGTTCTTGGTGCCCTACGTATACAGTGCGACACTGAGTTAAGCAGTAGTACTCTGTGATGTATACTGGGGTACTGGAGTGGAAGAAGAAGCATTCTGCCTTTGTCTGCATAACTTTGCACGTAGGTCTGGAGTCTTGGAAGACACACAATCTTCCATCTGTAGTGCGTGCAATTTGAATATGTGGTGGAGGAGCCTGCAACAACTTCTATTTTGTGCGTCGATAGAAGTCATGATGCGGCAGTTGATTTGTGTGCCCAGAGCAGTCAGGACGTGACTGTTTAGTGCCGTCATGAGTGCGCATATTTTTGTTTAGACGCAAGTTGGCAACAACAACATCCTTGTCTTGCATGTCATAATGAATATATGAAGGCTCAGCAGCTTGGGATTGAACAACCCCTTTGGCATCATAGTAAATTTCTCTGCCAAGGAAAGATTGGTTCACCCCTCGCTTGTTGTTACGAGAGATCTGCGGTTTGTTCCTCTTGTTTGGCACAATGGCTTGGCCAAGAGGGGTATGCACCAAGTCACAGACTAGGAACAGAGTAACTGAGTCGACGATGGGGTCCTTGTCAACAGTGGTCAACACATATTTTCCTTTGTTGCCAGCCGCTTCAGGAGTAGAGGAGTAGGACTTGGGAACCCACATCCTGCAGATCCTCTTTGTCTTAGGTACGGATGAGGGGCTTGTGCTACCCCAACGTTAAGCAACTCTTCATAGGCTTGTTGGTCAAACTTTATGACCAAAATCTTCTACGTTGAGCAGACCAACACAGTGTCTCATTAAGCTATCACCATCTCATTAGAGGAGAATGTCAGCCTTAGTAGAGTCGCCATTTTGTTTGCCATGAACACAATTTTATACGAAACTTTGTGTTACAAACTATTAAAAAAAAGAGTACAAAAGATCATAAGCAAGAATCTAAGTACAATGAATCTGGAAAAGTATAGCTATGGAGATCTAATTTACAGTTGATTACTTTACTCCTTTGACTACTCGACACAAGGAAAATATGTTGGAATACTTGGACAATTTGGAGAGTCTGGCAATAAGAGAGCTTGGCTATACTAGCACGAAAAGCTTATATTCTTCTTCTCCTCTGTCTATCCAGGCCACTTCCCTCTCTAATGGATATGTCGATCCACATATTTATAGAGTTTTATGTTGAAAAATGGTTACCAGCATACGCACGTACGCATGAGCAATATATACTGTGTTTGTTGTTGTACGCGTATATTTGGAAGGCATGCAACCCACATTCTGGATAGTGAATGCACAAATCACTGATGACTTGACACGTGACTCCCTTTGCAAGGAAGGCTCAAGTCATAGAGGCAGTTATCTGTAGATGATCCACGAGGAACACGACATGCAGGACACATCATCATAACAGTTCATTGGCTATTGTTGGTGTATTTTGAAAGAGATAGCCATGCTGGCGTACTTTGGAGGAGGTAACCATGTTGGCGTACTTAGTTGAAACTTTATATTCATTAGCGCAAAGTGTATTCCGACTGTAGAATGAATGTTGGCGTACTCAGCGAGAGATAGCATCAACGGCGCACTCTTGCTAAGTTGAACTACCAATATTGGCGTACTTGATGAAAGGCAACTTCATTGGCGTACTGCTGCTAAAGTGTCAATGTTAGCGTATTCTGGAAAAGATAACATCAACGATGTAATCTATCTGAAGTAGCACTATTGGCGTACTATAGCAGAGAAGAAATATTAGCGTACTCGAACCAAAATAACAAGCTTTGATTGCTAAACGACAACCTAGGTCGGCATGCCAATGATCTTCTATATTAATAACCAGATCTCCTCAACTGATGTGTTAGAGGCGACAACTTTTGACGCGTCGACGTTGGCGTACTGAAGAAAAGTAACAGCTTCGGTGTACAATCCTGGAGTACTAAAGTGAAGTAGCAACCCTTGCGTACTGGGAAGAAGTAACGTCCCTTGGTGTACTAGGAAGGAATAACATCACTTGGCGTACTATCAGCGGAGTACAGCTTCCATTGGCCGCTAAACAACAACCTGGGTCTTTGTGTCCAGAGATCCTCTGCATTTAATGACTTGATCTCTTCGATTATTGTGTCAGCCTGCCAGGTTTATTATATTCAATGCTTAGGAGGAAACCGTGATCATTGTGCACGACCGAGAGAGAGCATATGGGGTACGCCACTGATACGGAGTACGTCACTGCTTTATCGTTTGGAGCTTGAGGGGTAGTACGTCACTGTTTCACTGAACTGTGATGTGAAAAAGTACGTTATTGCCCCTTTAATCTCCTTTGGAGGCATACTTTTTTGCTTTTATAGATTCATGTTATCACACCAAGTTGTGCATATAGATAGTATCAAATCTGATATCAAAAATAATACCATGGTTCATCCCATATAATTCTAGGTCTCATTACTAAAAAAAAGGATAAGGCGTAGCCTTAACACAACCTATTAACACTTTACACTACATATAATAGTAAAATGCTCCCAAAACTAATTAAATGTCTCTGATGTCGCATGGTATGTTGTCTTAGTATAATTGGAAAGATAGAGCTTTTTTATAGTATATAGATGTTAAGGTATACAACCATTATACCATGATGCACAATAAGATTCCTTTCCAACCTTACTTTCTATGTCAATTCATAGTTTATAATTTCAAGTTAAGTTACTGCACAGATTTCATATATTTTAACTTAGTTATTGAGCATTAGCAACCATTCAATTATGAAAAAAAATATTATGCACTATAACTTCATATACTTAAATCAATTTCCAACTTGTACCATAGTTTATAATTTCAAGAATAAAATTTGGGCATGTTAAAATTTTAAAAGGACAATTGCATTTTCATTACATGATTATTCTTTAAATCTAATAAATATGGAATATGGATTTCAAAGAATGAAAAAAAAAAATTAGAGACAAGAGACTTGCCTTTAATTTGGGAATAAAATTCCAAATTCCTTCTCTCTACTTTCTTCCTTCCTCCTTTTTTAATTTCTTATTTCTTTCCTATTATCTTTCGTGATCCTTCTTCTTCCTTTTTTTTCTTTGTTGCTCCTCTCATTTCTTCCTTTGGAAATGATCGTTCCTTCTCCTTTGAGGTTGTTGCCGCCAACATCCTTATAGGAGGTAGGGTAGGGGTAGGGGGTCGGTTGTGGTGGTTGTGAGATGGGGTCTATGAGGTGGTGGTGGATGGTGGTGGTGGTCTTCCGTTCAACTTCTTCTTCTTTATTCACTTCTTTCTTTTCTTGTTTCTTGTTTCTTTCTTTCTTTCTTTCTCCCATTTCCTTTTTGTTTATCACGAAGATGAGAAGATGAGTCATGACTAAGAGATATGGTGTTATAGGTGGGTTGAACCATGTGGCCTCATAACTAGGTGCATGACACCTACTCCATGAGGTGTCCCATAGTTAAATAATAATAATAAAAGAAATAAGAAGAAAATTGGTAAATTAAAGAATAAATTAGCTGTTTAATTAATATAATTTGGTGGACTAAGGGTAGGCTTGAGGATGAGGCTAAGGATGTAGAATTAGAAAATATAATATAAATAATGTATAAGTCGAACAATAATTAATTAAAATAATAATGACAATAGAAAAAAATAAATGATGAACTAACATAAAATATTAAAATAATTAATAGTGGGTATGAAACTATTACAAAAAGATAGTAAAAGACTTATTTATCCCTCTACTAACTTCATATTTACATTTTGAAGCCTACAAAAATTGTAGCACATATGCCTGCTTATTTTAAATATCGACTTCTGTTAATCATAATATAATAGAGAATTGTTATGCACTCTCCAATTTTTACTCTGACACTCCAATATGTGGAGTACTGGAGTTCATATTGGAGCGCGAGGGGATTGTTATTCACCCTCCACCTAGTCGAGTTTAGGAGTACATAATAGAGCACGGATAACAATTTCCATAGAATATTATACTTTTAAATGAGTTAATTGCTCACAACTCTATTTTAAATATATTTGGAGGGCTAAAACAATTAATAAAACAAAAAGATTATTCATACGAAAATATTTTTAAAGAAATATGATGAAAAGAAAGAACTTTGAAAAAATTGGAACCCAAAATAGATTTTGCCAGACGGACTTGCATAATTTGTGCATGCACAGATTTCGCCAAATGGTCTAACGAAAATAGAGCGGGCTAGATTTCTTTGGTTTGATTTATTTTGGTACTTGGGGTTAGGGAGTTGGAGGATTGATTTATTATGGGGTAGGGGAGGGGGTACCTGTATATATTTGGAGAGGAAGAGAGCTAACCCGAGAGAAGAATAAGAAGAAGAAGAAGAAGAGAAAGCAACAATACAAAAAAGAAGAGAGGAGCAATAATAGAAAGGAGAAAAAGAGCAGAGCAACAACAGGAAAAAGAAATTCAGAAAGTTGAAGAGAGAATAATGGAAGATGAGGTATTTTTATTGCTTATTTTTAATATACCTTCATGTGAACACAATATTGTTATACTTTGATTCACGTTGAACATAAAATGTAGAGAAAGATCTGGAAGATTAAATACAACTCGTGAAGTTTTTTTTTTTGAATGTAGAACTTCTGAATGTAGCAGGAAATGGATATCAGTTGTAGGGAGAGAATGAAACAAAATTTTGTAGAGATGTTTTTTTAGTATGGTATTCTGGTGCAAACACTGGACTTTATAGAGTATGAACATTGAGATAACAATCCGTTGGAGAACTAGTCGTTGCAAACCAAACCAAATCCATTCCGACTTCCAAACCAACCAAACCAACTAAACTCAAAACTACAACCAACCAAACCAGCTAAACCCAAATCCAACCAAAGCAAATAACCCAAAATAAATCGAGCAAATCAAAATGCTTGAGGTTTGACGAAATATATTGTATTTTATATTTTCTATAAACTACTTTCTCCCTGTCCTATTTATTTAAATTTTTTCGTACCTTAAATTTTCTCTTAGTAAAATTAGAAAGACTTATTTCTAAAAATACGTTAACTACCCCTATGTTTTATACTTATTACACTAATCATTCTTATTTTGAAACTAATTACATGGACCACCCATATGTTTTATATTTTCTATAAATAGTTATAACACTAACCACCCTTATTTCAAAAATAAAACATGAAATAGAGGAGTAATTAGTGTAATTATTTTTAAAATTAGGGTTCTCTCTGTAATACTCATCTCTGCTATTATAATGTGACTTAGAAATGACTCAAAAAATGAGCCGTCTATGCTATATGTATATCCTTACTATTTAATTTTAAAAATTTAAAAATCTTTTAACTACAGTAGTTCTCTCCTTACATTGTTGGAAAAAAAATTAAAAACCTAAAATCCTTCTAACTACCTAAACATCTATAAATCATAAAATATATTTAATATTTAAACTATATTTAAACTAACTAAATGTTATATCTAACTAAACATATATTCAAAATTCTAAAAATATATTTATATAAATTATAGTTAAAGTATATTCAAATCATATTAAAAATATTCTAACAAAATTTAAATTTCTATCTAATTTTTTTAGTAATATTATAATCTTCTTTTACTTGCATTACGTGAAAGTGATTTAATGAAACATAGAAGGGTTAGTGTATTTATTTTTAAATATAAGTAGATTTGAGGAACTTATATACAAAACACCTTTTGAACAAAGTCCATGATACACATATGGATAATATGTGATATTCCCTACTCACCTCGCCACACTTTCTCCCACTACACCACCAAATGGAAAGGTTGACACACCCAACCCCAAAATAAATAAAAAGGGATAACAAAAATAAAAATAGTAAATAATTAAATAAACAACAAAAAGGCAGTGAGATGAGAACTACCTCTCCTATTGAGGAGTCATTTGCCCAACACCCACACTGTGATATATTAAACAAACAGGAGAGAGAAAAAGGAAGAGTCAGAGCGAAGAAATATAGTATAAAGAGAAGGAAAAAAAAAAAAAAAAAAAGCCTTCCAATTCACCTCTTCTTTTCCACCACTATTAAATTTGATTCCCCTCAATTGGTCTCTCTTTGGATTGTACAGATGCCCACCCCCCTTCTTCAAAAGAATGAAATGAATGAATGAACGAACCCTCAAATAATTCCTTCTTCTTCTTCTTCTTACATTGCTCTCTCTCTAAAAAACTCTTGAATTTTTTTCTTTCTTGGTTTGAGAACAGAGAAAGAAAAATAGAGTTCTGGGTCTTTGGGGTTTTGGAGGCGATACATATATATAATATTTTATAATAGAACAATATTTTTTTTTTTAGAAAATTTTCTAGATATAAAAGAGCTTCCTTTTTTGTTGTTGTTATTTTTTTTTTTGTTGTGTTATTTTTTTTCCCTTTCTTTCTGTGATTGAGAAGGAAGGGTGGAGGCATGGGGAAGCATGGACCCTGCTGTCATTGTGGTGTCACAAGTGAGCTCCTGCCCTTGTTCATGTCAATATTGCAGTTCATATCATATTTTTGGGGTCATGGAATTTTTATTGTAAATTTGGATCTCTGTTAATTTCTTATAGTTTGCTTGTATTTTTCTCTCTCTCTCAGAATTATGGTGTTTGTCTTTGTTGCTTAATGTTTCTACAATTAAGTTCTTTGTAATTGGAAAGCCCTCTCTTAGACTATATATATATATATATATATATATATATATATATATATATATATATATATGTTTTCAATCCATTTTGCAAGCTTATCAATGCTCGAATGGAACAAATGTCAAACATTATGATTTTCAACCAATGCCCATCTGAAAAAAAAAGTTTGGGAATCAATTTACTGCGAATTGCAAGCATGCGGAAGGGTTACTTGTTTCTCCATTCCTGTTAGCCTGTTCCACGTTTAAAGGTTTCCTGTTGAGAGTGGTTTCGATTTCAACTACTAGGACAGCTATGCATTAGTTCATCTACAATTCTTGGACTTGCCACTCGTGTGCTTTCCATTTTACATTGACCAGATATACCTTTTGTAGAACGTTGGCATACCTTTTGTAGAACGTTGGCTCGGAGTCTGTGGAGTTACTCGATTGGCGCTAACATTAGCCTAATGCTTGTTGCATAATTTCAATTTGCTTGAGTGTATTGATCTTCGAAACGAATTGGCTCAAGTACGCTCTAAATTTCACTCACGGTTCACCTACATTCTTAGATCCATGAATAGAGCGAGTTCTGATCTAGATTTGACCTGATTGTTAGAAAATCTTTAATGATACTTGCTTAGTTTGTAGAGTGTCGAAAACCTACATTTTATTAACACAGCAACTTTCTTTCTTTATGAAAGAAATGGAGACTACACCCTTTATCCGAACCTCAACTGTTAAACTGATCATAGGAAGGACAATCTTGTTGGTCTTAGTTCGCTTGATTCCTGTTGTTAATATGCTTCACATATTAATGCTCAATTGTTCGACCATAAGTATGTCATGTATGGAAAACTCCTTTGCTCGAGTATATCCGACTTTAGCTTCTTCATATAATATCTTTAGTGTGTGAACAAGTAATCCAGTTTTGTTGTTTCTCTGACTTGAATTATGTTTGTCCCATGGAATGCTGGACAATGATTTGTTCTCACATCTTTCAGAAATTTCTCAATTATTTTATCGCATTGCCTACATGATGGTACATTAAGCAATGCCCAGATAATGGTACATTAACAAAACGAATAACAACCATGTCCTTGTGTTCACTTGTGATGGAAGATACTTCAGTAGTAAATATTACAAAGAAGTTGCATATAGTCCAATTTAAACATGCAGGATTGTTGTATGTTCTCTTGACCTAAGGGATGTAGTTGTGTACTTTGCCAGTTTAGTTGCTCACAAACTAGTTGGCCCTTATGGAACCATAATCTTCTTTTATAAGTTGATAATTCTCCCACCTTAAGTTGAGAGGACAGATAATTGAAGTAATAAGTTTATTGGGTATGATATGAAGATTTCTTGATCTTTTTGGACAAACTTGCACCAGAAATTCAAACTGTGTTTTCAGGAACAATCCCATGTTTATTCTGTTCATTTGAGAAGCATGACATATTATTTGAGATGTATACTCTTACGCCATTCTTATGTTAATAGAATCTATAATTATCAGGCTTAGGATTTATGTGACAATTTTGGATGCTGAAATTAAGTAATGCTAATGTAACAGCTACTCCTCTTTGGCGAAATGGACCGCCCGACAAACCAGTTTTATGCAATGCATGTGGTTCAAGGTGGAGAACGAAGGGTTCATTGACTAACTACACACCGTTGCATGCTCGTGAATTAATTGGTTCAGAAGAATTTAAAGTTTCTAAAGTTAAAAGTATCTCTTTCAAGCCCAAAGAAAAGATGATAAAAATAAAACAGACTGGTTGTTATGTGGAAAGTGAACGTGAAGTTCCATACTCTGGTCAGAACTTCCAAAGGGTTCTTGAGGTGGATACAAGCAATAGGTCTAGCTCTGGGTCAGCAATATCGTATTCAGAAAGTTGTGCGCAAGTTGGAACTACTGAAGCAAGTGATTTGACAGGTGCGGTCCATCAAATTTTTATGAACACTACATTTTGATGATACCTGATCAAGTTATTTCCATTCTCTTTCTCTACTCCTGATTGTGTGCTAGTGTAAAATATTTTCATTGAAATATCTACACCATTTAAGTTTCTTCCTAGTACCATAGGCATTTTCTTCTGTAATGTTGGTCATTCTTTGGATATGCGTTGTTACCATGACATAGCTATATGAAGCTTCTTATATGCTCATTTCTTGACATTAGGCTTTGTAAAGTAACATGGTGAAATAACACACTTAGATTGTTTAGGAAAATTGATTTACGTTACTACAGTTCTTCTCCTTTGGAAATTTGGACAATGAGAGATGGACAATTATAGAGTAAAAACTTTTGTAAATGAGATTTATCGATTTTAGTTGGCATGAACCAGATCCCAGTGGCTTATATATCCTTTCTTCATGCTTCAGGATGTTACTTAGATTAGGGAAGTGAGAACCACTAATTTTATTTATATGACCTGGGCTCACAAACAGCGGAAAGTTTGAGTGTGTGAAACCTTGATTTTAAATTGATAGATTTTGTGTGGAAAATGTGGTTCTTTTACTTTTATATATTTCATTTGCAGTTGATGAAAGTAAGAGAGCTGATATGTTCACCCATTGTCATCATCTGCTGCGTAAACATGGAATATATATAAACTCAGATGATGCCACAAAATGTTGAATTTATCAATTTAGACCATTAGATGTCATGTAATCATCCTGTGTTTCATAGTCAACTAAATGCTTCAATATTCGAAACTGGTTTGAAGTTTTATCTTTTAACTGGGGTTGGACCATAGTTATATGGGGTTTTTTCCGGATGTAACCAGAAAACCACAAAGTATTTTTGGTGAAACTGTTTGATCAATAGGAATTATAAATTGTATATGTACTCCACAAGTCTTCAGCTCTAAGGCCCTGGTCCACTAAGAAAGGATTTGGTTTTCCTTAAATTCCTAGGAAACCTATAGTTGTTATGGAAACATAAGAAACATGAATTCTTCATGCAACTAGTGAATAATTTCACCTGGCGGTTCCATCTAACCATTGCTCATTTGTCACTTCATCTAAAAGGGTTTGTGAAATTTGACATGGTACAGCTTCATAAGGTGTTTGCTGTCTAGCCATTGTTTTTTGTGAAGTGCCTTTTGGATTCTTTCTTCGAACATTTTAGATGTCTTGCCCCAGTTAACTTCCTTTCTATCAAATATTAGTTGAAAAATTGTTTTTTTTTTAATCTTTCATGTATCTCATCTCCATCCTCAACACAGCCTACAAGGTACAAATGTGGCATCGATCTTCGAGCGGGAGACCTGGAACAAATTATAGAGGATGCCCTTTAGTACTTGAGCAAACATCAATACACATAAGATTAAATTTAGTTTACTTGGGAAGGTTTCCAAGAGAATCTCTTTGTGGTCAAACTGCAGAAGAAATGGGTAAGGATAACTTTTATCAGATGGAATAAGGTCAAAAAAGGAGGAAGAGGTTAATTGATGCCGAGTCTCTTCCTTCTTTTCAATGGACACTCAGCTTATGCAAACTGAAAAGCCTGGCAGCTTATTTCTATTTAAAGACTTAAAGATTACTTAGGAATAAACAAACACAGTAACAGAAGCTTGTTCCATGTCCCAAGACAATAAGTTGCAAAAGCAAACAATGTTCTAAATTTCGCTAGGCGGAATCGGTGCGACGGAGGGCAGCCTAGCACCTAGGCGGCCTTCTAGTTTTTTTTTTTTTTTTTTTTTTTTTTTTTTTTTTTTAATTTGAAATTTGAAATTTGAAATGTGAAATCCAAACATGTTCTAACTTCTAAATTCAATACAATTCATAATTTTTTTGAAATTTGAAATTTAAATGTTATAAAATCCAAATCCAATCTTAAAATCCAAACAACATATCCACAATACAAGTAAGCATAAAAAAATAAAAAAATAAAAATTGCATGGCCGAACTGGGCCGCACAGGCCGAACATGGCCGCCTAGGGCCGAATAGGCCCGCTTAGGTGCCGAACAGGCCCACCTAGGACCGAACAGACACCTAGGACCGCCGCTAGGGGGTTTTCGGTCCGGCCGACGACCGCCTAGGCCAAATTTAGAATACTGAAAGCAAACGATCGCCAAAAAATGGAAATTATTGTCAAATTTCAATCTCTAAACAGATGTTGAAAACTAAAAAGTAGTGCTTGTAAATTCCTTCCAAAATTAATATAGATTAAGGTTTGAAAACTTGGTTCAGGTATCAGTCTTGGACTCTAGGTATCAGTCTTGGACTCTTGCCAAGAGTCCTGCTTTCAGTTGTTTCTATAATAGTTCCAGCTTGACTTATTGTTTTTAAGTTCTATCAAATCATAAAAGATACTAACAATAAAACAAACTTCAATTATGTACAAATAACAACAAAAAAGTGTTTATCACAATTTTTTTTGGTCGACTGTTTGAATCATTTTGTTCCATTCAGCTTTTTTGAGAGTCAATGTCCTCTGTAACATTAACAAAAATCATATCATTCTTTCAAACTTTAATTTTATATTAAAGACATTCAAATTTCTCTCAACACTGTACCTGCCATTTATTCCCTGTGTACCCTTCTTTCTCCTTCAAACACATGAACCAAATAATTCTAAAATAGATTATAATCTAATCTATACTACAATATAATAGGAAAAGTTGGACATCATCGTAAAAATTTTCTTTTCCAAATATGTCCTTGCTCAAGATTTACTAATAAAAACGGTCATTAAGATTAAGAGGGACGACTAGGTAATTTACAATATCAAGTACTAATTATATGTTGAGCATTGAGAAGAAACATGATGTTATTATTTCAAATTTCATGTCATTTATGTTTAAAAGAGTCCAAACAATAAAGTCTGCACGCTATGAAGTTCTTTCCATACAACTATCCATGTCCCAATGGCAATAAAGTCTCCCGGCCTTACCATTTTATCAAAGGCTATGCATATTTTGCTAGTATCATTAAGAAGAACTAGATTCTCAAATTCCAAATGTTACAAGCATGATTCACAAAATTTAGTTTAGAAGTTTGACTCCTTTCTCTGGCTCTCGTCTTTGCTTAGTTAGGGTTTGACTTTTAGCCCGGTTTTGGCTATAGCAAACCAAAGTGAAGCAACCAATATATACCAATTGGTAATATATATATGTCAAAGTCCAGGCCTAAGCCTCCATGTGGTTCTCTATGGAGCTTACCCGTGGTCGGCCTAAATCCAAACCTCCTCATGTGACATGCATGTGGTGTACCTACATTCCTTTCATTCAAATTGCTATATAACAAATATTCAAGAGAATCCGCAGATAAATTTTAGGGTCGTCCACCGACTCTACAAACCCTTTCCAGATACGATGCACCCCAATATTCTCTTTCATGCAGATTAACTTACATATATTTAAGATTGCATCCTTATCATGGAGGTGACTTGATAAGCACAAAAGCAATCTAGGGTTAAATGCGGAGGACTATATATAACACCTTTTACATCTTGATAAGATGGACAATTCTACCCTAAGTCGATTTTCATCGTCACCTCAAATCTAACTTAAGTGTCGGTGCAACACCAAGGGATCACCTGCCATCTCACATGTGTGTTCGTGTTTACATGTGAAAACAAAGACAACCATATATGGAAAAGAATCCTTTGATTGGTTTTAGTGAGAAGATATCAGATTCTTGTTGGTGGAAAATTATCATATGATTGGCACCTACCATGGAGCCTATATTTTTACGACTGCAAAGTTGAAGTTCTTGCCCTTCACCAAAAAAGATGAATAATGGCGCTTACACCAACAAAACATCCTCGGAATTCTCCAACGCTGACTTAGTAACCATTTTGTCCAGCCCAGGTAGGCAAGGCACAACTAATTCTCAAGTCCCGACGGTAACCACCTTTGATCCGTCTTTCTCCAGCCTTGTGGTGACCATGTCCGGTGTCGTGACATCGGGAATCGATCTCATCAACAATCACTTGCTGCAAACCTAAGCATCCTTGCAGCAACAACTAATGGTCTATCCAGTAACATCTACCTTGAACTCTGACACAAACATCTAGACCCTCCTTATGTACTCTTGTTGCTAGCCTTGCCGAAACTCCTCTTTTCGCAACTTGTGCCTCAGCAACAAGTCTTCACAAACAATGTGGAACCTCCTCAGCCTAAACCACAACCGCTCCCAATCGGCAATGGATATCCTCCTCTCTCTCAAAAGACATTCCACGTCTCAACATAAACTCAGGAAATAGACAACCCCTCCACTCATTGGAGGATACCCCTTATCCTTTGTTCTAAAAATCGGGATTAGTCGGCGCTTAGGTGCCCGGTCTCGGTGTCCACCTGGAGCCCGGTCTCGGTGTCCACTTGATGCCTGCTCTATGCCTGACAACCGCCCGACTATGTATGTTATTTGAGATTTATGGACAATTTTCGACAATTTTTTTGTGGACCATTTTTTTGTGTGGATCTCCTAGAATTAGGCGGCTCTAGGCGTCCGGTGCCCGTCCAACTAACGCCTAGCAACTTTTACAACCTTGCCCTTACCCCAACTTTTAAGAGGTTCGCTGACATCAGGCAAAAAACAAGATGCAACTCAGATAAAATTTTCATCCTCAAATTGGGTCATAAGGCCTCAGACCAGGAACGTGATGTAATCAAGTTTTACGAAAGCCTCCGAAGACGTCTGATAACAAAAACTCCTCGACGATCACATAGACATCTAAGAGAGAATTCGGATAAAAAAAGACGATCGACGAGTGGCACCCGAACCTGGCAAGAAGAGCAAGAAGAAAAGCAAGGAAGAGAGGAGGAAAAACTGGTTTCTACTGCAGAAACAACCTTCTTCGGCCAGGGGATGGACATAGCTCAAGACAACACCTTCTAATGTCCTCAACCAAAGGCAAACATAAAGCTAAATATTTTGGATCTTTCACTTGTAGGCAGGCACCAAGATCGTTGGAAAGTCGTGATTTTCGTATAATTCAGTTTCTAGTTTAAGTAAAATTTCAATTTATACCTCTAATAAAGTTCCATTTATAGTGATACTTTTAAAATATTTACAATTATTCCTATCAAATCTTTCTTATAATTTTTTTTTTATCTAGTTCAATTTCTATTTTAATTCGGTTATTATCAAATCATTCCAAAATTTATCCTACCAATGTTATATTATAGTTTCAAAACAATTATAAGAAAACACTATATAGCCATCTCATCCCTCTTCCTTCATCAAGCCATTAATAACTAAAAATAGTTGTTAGAAGTAAAGATGTAAGAAGGAAAAAGAAGAAGCATAGTTCCATGCTTGCGTGAAGAAAGTCATTCCTAAATTCTCTCCTTATTTTAAAAATAGTTTTATTGATCCCTCTACTTAATCCTTAAAGAAGTGAAAAAGAAAACTAGGTGATTAATGCTCCTATGCCAAATCATAAGGGGAAAAAGATATAATTATTATTGATAGTTTTGTTTCGCTGCCCCACGGCCCCACCCACCCCCTCTTTTGCCTGTAGAGTGGCATGACACCATCTTCCCATCTTTATTTGTCCCTCCTTTTCATCAGACCACATGAAGTACACTTATACACTGTTAACATCCATAACACTTGAGATATGATTAGTATTGGTTTAGTAGTTTTGTTTCCATTACCAATAAGGATTTAAGCTCAGTTAGGGGTCACTAGATCCTCATCTGAATACCAATTAAATGATTTGGTGTTTTACTCTACAGTTTTGCATTTAATGCATTAAGCTAGCTGTCACTTTTCTATATTATCGATTCCCTTGTGTGCTAATGATGTGGCTATCTGTCATCTATAGATAATCTTGAGCTGGTCCTTAACTCCACTTTGTGCTCCAAAAGGAAGATACTTGTACCATGTGAATCGTGCCACATTAACTTGCTTAAACTAGATTGGGGTTCAACTGTGAGTCGAAGATTTTCTACAGTGTAGTCGATGCTCGAGTCCACTAAATGCATCAAAATGGCATAGGAAGTTGCTGCCTTTGTACAAGTTATCTTCCAGGAAAGTAGGCATTGTAATTCTCCGAACTATTTAACAAACGACTTCAAACTGCAATAAAATAGTGAGGGCATGCCAAATCCCTTAGTCAGAAGGTCTCCAGAATAATAGAGGAAAACAGAGTGGGCAGAGCCTTCTTGAACCCTCCTGTTGGACACCTTGTTTAGTGATGCCTTTGCTTATTTGCCCAGTTAGGTTTCGGTTTAGGTATTTTGTGGTTTACCTTGCCCCTGTTTCAGGCCTTTGACCACTAGCTTAAGTAGTACTGGTCTTGGCCAAGACGGTCAGGTAATTTCACAGCCCCCAACAACATTTATATCTTGCCTGATGAAGACTTAAAACATGTTTCCTCTTAAACATTGTATATGCACAAAAATGAAGGAAGTACTGTCAGAAATCTGCTACTGTTGTTTAATTAGCTGTTGGTGTTATGTAGGAATAGAAAGAGTAAAACTGCTCATATTAGGCCCATTTTGATATGGTTACTATAACCAAAGGAAACATATATAAACATCTCTTTGCCCTTATATGCTTCACCTCTATGCCCTTATTAATCTTGATCGCTATTTGAGCATGTCTTCTCCATCCGTCACCTTTGATCCTACTTCTTGTTTCATCACTCCGACCATGCCTTACCTTATAGTTCCCATCACCATGATCTTTTATCACTGATTATCATTACATTTCTACAACCCTTTCTGCATGATAGTATGCATTGCCTAGACGACAAGTAGCCATAAGAATTTTAGCATGAAAGCGCCTACTATGTAATAAGGTTTAATGGGAGAATATGCAACAAGTATAGAATACTGAAAAGGCAGGGGAAGCTAGTGAAAGTGGCATAAATTGGCAATGCCAATGTATAACATAGACTTTTTTTTTTCTGAGTATATATGGTTTATTGCTTTTAAGTGCATTGTATATGCTTCGCTAGTTGTTTAGTTACTTTCTCAAAATGAGTAGTTATTTAATATTCTTATTTTTACTTTATTAAGTTATCAGGTTCAGTATTTTTCTTTGTACTGATAAATTATTTGCCCAATGATTGGTTTACTTATTCCTTACTATAACTTGGTTTGTATAAGCACATTGCACGAGTTTAGCTGTAAATTTCTACTTGCTTTATCTTATGCCATATTTCTTGCATATACCTTCTTTAATTAACTTATTGTTAGGTGAAGAAGTTTTTTTATTGGTGATGAAGTTACATTTTATCCGCCTTAGTAGTATGCTACTATTATTTAGAACACTAGACAGATCAGAAGAGAGTTGGGGAAGCATGAATTAGTGAGCATGTGAGAAGGGAGTAATAGGATATTTCATGGAGGAGTACAAAGGTGGTGGAGTTGTGGATACAAGACATCTAAACCAAATAGATTGATTTTTGATACTAAAAATTTAATATAGAACTACAAATTTTTTAGTCCATTTCTCTTTTTAGTCGAAAATTAGAGCCAAGTCTTCTCATTGACCTTTTAAGGCAGCTACAAAACTAAATAGATTAAAACTTTCAAAACAAGAAGAAAGCCTATATCCCAAAATTTTGGGGTCGGCCATTTGAATCGTTTCTTCCACTCAGCTCTGTTAAGGGCATGTCTTTTTAACACTAACAAAAACCATATCCTTCTTTAGAACTTAATCCATGTTCCTTTAGACCTACCTTTAGTCCTATTGACTCCTTTAACTATTATCTTCTTGTTCCTACTAACCGGAGCATCTGTTTGTTTCTTTGCACGTCGAGAACACCTAAAGACACTTTTTTTTTTCCATCTTATTTCAATTGACGGAACCATTAAACTTTCCACAAATATATTAAATTTTTATTCAAATTTTTGATGTATTGCCACTCATCCATCTTTAGCATATTCTCATCTTGACCACACTAATTTTTTGTACATGTTTTTAAATTGCTGAACACTTTGATCCATAAATCATACTTGGTCTTATAGTGGTCTTATATAATTTTCATTTTAACTTCAAAGGCATCATATGATCGCAAGCTATAGAAGCGCTCTTCCATTTCAACTATCATGTTTTAATTCTATCCATAACATCCTTCTCAATATATCCCTAATGAGGAATGATTGATCTAAATGTTGAAAATTTTCATTTGTAGATATGTATTGTCCATCTACATATTCACGCCTATTTCTCTTTGACTTATGGTTAAAGTTACTATTCTAAAATTCTTAGATTTAGAAATCAGAAGTTTCTCTCCACAATTCAATTTTAGCTTCTGACGCCTCTACTCTCGTCGACAAACACAATATCGTCAACAAATATCATACACCATGGCAGGGTGATGCCATTGAAGTGTCAAGTGAAAGCTAAGCCACACCCTGTCTGAGGATTTGTTTTTGTATGTTGAAGAGCATTCTGACTCTTATTGGCCCCAAAAATAGTAGGGTATATCATATGCATGCCATCCTGAATTCACAGCAATTCTTAGTCAGCTAGACTGAGAATGAATGATATAACATGTAAATGTGAGATTACATCGCACTGAATAAATGAATATTTAATTGTTGGAACAGTTGTGACTTGACTTCTTCAGTTCTAATGCCGCGTTATTTCTAATTTAAATCTTTAATCCCACACCAGATGGATCTTGTATCTATACTCCAAATGTTAAGATGGGCCACATCATTGGCACTTGGCAGTAATCTGCATTTATATTTTATAATCAAACCAATTAATTTCTTCTACTCAGGGCATGTAACTAGTTAGTTACTCCTGACAGATTCCTGATGTCAGGAATACTTGGTTGTCCCTTGTTTAAATTGATTGTTGCACGTAGTAAAGTTTTTTTAACTAAGTGGAATTAACTCTAGGGTGATAATGGCCTTATGTGTGAATATTTGTATGGCATACAATCTCTTAACCAAGACCCTTCACGAAGCTATAACTTTCTTTTAGGTTTGATGTGTGTGAGAGGATAGTGGTCAATAAGTCACCTTATACCAACATTGTCAGTGTCCATGACTTATTTACATAAAGTCGTGTCAGTTTTCACCATGTGTAATTAAAAACTCCTTTTATAAATGTTTCTCTTGGCAAAGCTCAACTTGCTTTTTAACTACTATTACGTTCAGGTTCATCTCAATCTAATGTCTGGGAATCACTAGTACCATCTAAGAAGAGGACTTGTGTCATTCGCCGTAAGCCCTCTCCTGTTGAAAAGCTCACGAAGGATCTATGCTCCATATTGCATGAGCAGCAGTCATCTTACATTTCATCAACTGAGGAAGATCTTCTTTATGATAGTCCAATCCCCACGGGTTCCTTTGAGATTGGCAATGGAAGTATTCTTCTTAGATATCCGAATCCAAAAACTGTAGAGGAGGAATCAGAGGCGAGCTCACTTCCAAGAGATAGTATTAGTAAGTCATACATGACATATGAGACTTACTCTGGGTCAAAGCCATTTCCTTTTTGTAGTGAAAGGAAAGAAACTGGCTTTTCAGCTGCTGGTATTGGAAAACCTAAGAAGACTGCGGCATATGTGGCACAAGAGCATGCAAAAAGGTGCTTCCTCATAATTTTGCACTTAACCCCTTGTAGTATACTTTTTTACACTTGCAGTTCATTTGCATTAACCATCTTAAGGGTAAAGTACAAAAATCACTCGAAAGATTCATACTTTTTGCAAAAAAAACTCATAGTTTAAAACCCCCCTCTAGTTTTTAATTTGGTGCAATTTGTACTCAAATTAACGGCAATGTCAATGGACAACCAATTTACCGTCAACAAGGCTTATTTGGGTTATTTACACACTAATAAGCAAATGTGAAAGAGAGTGGGAACGGAGTGAAACATGAGAGAGAAAATGGAAAGAATGGTAAAACATGGGGTATTTTAAACCTATATACAGAAGGATGATAAGACCGTTGCAATCTTTAATGGTCACGTGCATGAATATTTTGGGTATTTCGAGCATTTTTTCAGTCAAATTTGACTATAACGTTCAAATTGTAACGACTAGTGGACTGAGGGGGTGATTTGATCAAGTAACCAAAATGCGAGAGTTTAATTGATAAAAAATCTGTTTTTTTTGGCTAAAAGTGTAAATCTTGCGAGGAACAACCTAGTACTAATCCCCACACGCCACGATGTTAAGTTATATCCTATGTGGGCATCACAAGCCTTACATGTTACTGGTTCCCATTCAAATGACCATTTTACCCTTATCACTTATTAAAGCTAAAATTAGTTTATAGAGACAAAGTTGTCATTTAATATTCAAGCCACTCGTTTTGCTGACAAGATAACAGTTTGTATGTAAGTTCAAGTTTTAGCCCGTGTTTAGTATGGTGACTTTTTATATGAGAGGCAGTAAGTGGTATGCAAATGTACTAAAGAAGCGTTTAAGTTTAAACCTAATTTTATAATACATTGAGAAGGTGGATATCATTTGACACATGCTGTTTTGTGCAGTTGTTTTCTTGACCATTGACTTTGCTTGATATTAGAGATAGTTACCACAATAAGTTTGATAGTCATATTTATTTTCCTTCTTATGAATATAACTATATATTTCATGATTACAAGTTTATATCTTCGCAGGGATAAATCTTCCTCTGATAAATTGCATATCCTGCGAGATGTAGATTCACCCTTGGGCTCAACTGATCTGAAAGTAAGATTAGATTCCTTATTGTGTTTACTATGCTTTTTGATGATGATGTGCAATGATTCTTGAAAATATGAAAAATTCTTTGACACACCTTGGTTGGATGTATTTAACCTTTGTTACATTTTTTTATATTTGCACTTACTTAGCTATTTGGTGCAGGTTGTTGTTAACTTCGAGGTGTTGATGAGGCATATGACACACGAGGAACAACAGAAGCTGATGAAACATCTACCTCCCATAGATACTGCTAAACCTCCCGAAAGGTACTGCTGCACATCTTTTCTGTTATATATTGCTGCAATAATTCTTTCTATTCCTATTTGCTGTGACACCAATATTCCTTGCAGTCTTAGGAGCATGTTTAATAGTTCCCAATTTGTGGAGACTTTTTCTTATTTCCAGCAACTACTTCAAGAAGGAATATTTGACCTTTCGAATTCAGCAGTCAATGTTGAAGAATATAAGATGTTGAGGCGGCATGTGTTGCAGAATTTGACTAGGTCTACATGGATGGAACACTACAAAAGTTTAAAGGTATAGCTGATTAAACAATGCGCTATTTCTGGTTGAAGAAGCTTTAGTAGGCCAGGGACTTTGTCTTAGCTTTTCATGTGATGTCAGTTATTGAATGGACTTGGATTCTGCTCGAGCTGATATTTCATTACATTTTTTATAGGATGTAAAATGCAAGCAGAATATTGGAGGAAAGAGAGTAGCAACTGGGCCAAACTTTCTTAGGCGTTCTAGTTTAACAACCCTCAAGCGGCCTCGTGACATCCAAAATCAGCATGCCTCAGGTTGGTCTCCTTACACTTTCTACATGGAACACACGCACACACTAGTCTAGTGGCACATGTTTGAAATACACAAGGGCACAGTTACACGTACTAGTCTATGGGCACATCACAAAGCATGAAAAATTAATCAAGAATATGATTTGTTCATTGATAATAATCAATTATGAAATTATAGTTGATGGAATAGCGACCGAGATTTCAGTATGGATTACATAAAAATAGAGAGATGGACTATAACTAAAATGTACACTTTAGGAGATTTTCTCAAATAGAGCGAACACTTTTTCTTAGGCACTATAACTAAAATGTAAACATCATCCAAGCTTAAGTGAAGGAAAGAAAAAGAAGAAGAAGAAGAAGGTAGATCCAGAGACAAGTCATGCTCCTTGATATGTGTATTGTTGCATGTGTGTGAATGTTTAGGACAGTCACAGATATGATGACATACTCTTCATAATTGTATTTCTGTTTCTGTTCCATTCAATGGTCATCCAAGTCCCCTTTTCTGTTTATCTGAGGACTTGTTAGCCAAAATGTTTTTACCATATAGTCTATTAACGTACCTGCTATTGCACCAAAACTCTAAAGTGTTAGTGATGATTGATGGTTATATGTTATTCTAGCATTTCTCTTTAGTTCAAAGGCCCATTTTGGGCAGAGTCTGGATTCATGCAGAGGTACACTATATATATATATATATATATATATATATATATATAATTTGCCTCAAGTGCGTGCCAGAGGAATTAAACATGGGTTCCTCTGATACCATGTTAAAGTACCAGAACATTAAGAGTAGTAACGAGTGTTAATGGTTATATATTATTCTAGCATAGTCAAAAGTGATTTGTTTTGTCTATATCTGCCTATGAAATAGTGAGAAGTTAGAGTAGTCAATAATACTGTTCTTCTCACTATAGTCAATAATACTGTAAACTTATACTACTATAGTTAATTGTGCATATTCTAGTTGATATGTTGTTTAACTTCAACCATCCTTTAAACTATTGTAGTTGATTGTTGTATATTAATCATGGGAAGTTGGAGGTGGTGACAATTGAGGACAAGATGAGAGTCTTTTAACATTGTATGGACAAATGCTACATAGACCTATAGTTGCACCAGTTAGGAGTGATGCACTATCAGTCAAGAACCTGATAGAAGTAGGATTCTTGCTTCTAACCGGTTCAACTATATTGTGCTCTCTTGGAGTGAATTCTCAATGAAATTTGTTTCTCATAAACAAACAGGTCTTTGATATCCTCTCTTTTTGCGTGAACTTTTAATATATTTAAAAGGTCTTTTTTCCGATAAAAGCACCTCAATTCTTGTCCATTTCAACATAAGGCGCCCGAATAAGGAAACCCCTTAAACATTAAGATTTGTGCTTGTAAGCCCTTGTGGTTGAGGGCAGTTAAAAAGAACCGTTATGTATCTTTTACCATTTGTCCCCCTTCTTCTTCTTCATCCTCAAACCCATCAAACTCTAATTTATCCTTCTTCATCCTTCAATCCTACCATTAACCATCCTCATTCACAAATTGGTGTAAACTTTTTTCCTCCTCCTAGGCCACCCACCTCTCTTTCACTCCATCCTCAAAAACAACAAACCGTAAACCCAACAAACCCCAAGTCCAACAAATTCAAAACCCTCCTCCAACATAATCACCTCTCCTCCCCCCTCCTTCGCCCACCCGGTTATCTTCCCTACGTCGGCCACCTCTCCTCTTCCCATGGTCATTTCTGTCTCACCTCTTCTTCAACCCAAATCCAACAAACCCATCACACCAAAACCTAAGGACAAAAATTCATTTATATAGTGTAGTTAATTTTAAGTCCAGCCGTTCGGTGAGTTT